>OX451736.1:787780884-788380884 GCA_948472305.1 Vicia faba | reverse complement strand
ATGTCAAATGGTTTCAAGTTAGTTCATATCCGGTTTAAAACTATATTTCTTTATGAATTGATTTTCATGCATTTATATTTCTTTATGAACTAATTTTCATGCATTTATATTTCTTTAATCATAATTTCTTTCTAGCAGACTGCTGGTGCGTTTGAAAGTGTCAGTAATGATATTATTTTTAAAAGAGGAATTATTGATGCGAGCGAAATGATTTATAAATTTAAGATGTTTTCTTGAAAGTAACTTGCTATAGATCTTAAGGGGAAGATCTTTTGCAACTTCTATGAGTGGTGTCAAAACACTTTATATTATATTAAATATTTATAATGGTTTTGTTTTTGTTTCTTGTTTTGTATATGGGTTAGAGTACCCATAGTATTCTCTCATTAATACATGCATTGCCTATAAAAAAAAAACAATACATAAATATTGGGTAAAAGTGTTTGTTGTTTCACGTACTAAAAATTTTACTATCGAAGAAATTATTGGGTAGAGTCGTAAATCGGTTCGCTCTCTTTAAGACGTTTCACGGTACTGTCCAAAAATATGCAAATCAATCGAACTATCTCACCGCCTCCAGTATAAAACAACTCAGTTCTATATTGTACGATTACTACTTGTACGGTAGATAATTGATCTAGAAATACACCCTCTGATGGTACTAAGACCATTCCATTATGGTATAAGTATCACTGTAGTATCCGATATAACAATCAGTCATAATGATTTCTCAAACCAAGAGAAATTTCAATAATTCTCCAAATACAATTCATTAATGGTCATTTGATCACTCAAAATGATTTCTCAAACAAAGAGAATCAAAAAAATTATACTTGATAATTTCTCAACTCAAACGAGAAGAAATTACCATTATTCTCAAAAGAGAATTCAAGAAAGTACTCGAAAAATTCAACGAATAGAATGAAAGGGAAAAAAATGGGCGTTTTGACAATTCGAAAGACGCAGAGTTATGCGAGTGAGGAAGAAAAAACTAATAAAATAGTTTTGGTATGTTTTGGAATGAAACAAGTGATTTTCTTATATAATGAAGTGAACTAGTTAATATTTCTCACATAAGCAATGTGAGACTAAGGGATTTTTCAACCACAAAAAATTATTCCAGCAATGTGGGACTTAAGAAATTTTTAAATTCAACATATTGGAACATGACATGTTCCAACAATCTCCCACTTTAATTTAAAGAAGTGATTTTAGAAGTAAACGTCAAACATTTCTAAGATTGTACATAAACAAATCTATCTTCGACTTGAACCTTTGCGTAGCGAGTAAGATTTTGATTCAACAAGAGTGACACAAATGTTTTGAACTCTATCTCAGTTTTAAGATTCGATTAAATTTCCTAAGCAAGACACTCTTACAGTAGAATCAAGATGAAAAAAAATTATTATATAGAGAGAAAAATGTTGAGAATCAAGTGTGAAAAAAATATTATAAGTAAGAGAACTCACACATCTATTATTTTAAAATTTTGAATGAATATGTGATATCTCTCTCTTATATGTTGCTTTTGCTTCAACGTTAAATGCTCTCTCGTGTTGACCTCTTAAATTATCCAAAAAAATATACAAAAACAATAAAATTAAGAGAATAGTATATTAAATAATAAACATTCAATATATTTTTCAAAAAATTATTAAAAAAATAAGATAAAACACATCTTACTGAACCATAAAAAACAACATTCTACATAAATGGAAAAAAAACAACAAAAATTGAGATGATATAAAGAGACATGTAAGGTTTGTGATCTTTTTATGTTTAATTTTTTTAATAGTATATATTTATGTTATTAAATGTCAATTAATTTTTTATTTATAAAAATATGTATAAATTTTTTTTTGGAATTTTAATTATTTATAAATATTTTAATTTTTTAAATATAAAAAATGAATTTTTTAAAGCAAAAACAAATACCAAAAATAAAAATTTATTCAGGGGTACAAAACCATATTATAATATTAATTTATTAAATATTAAACTTTATAATAGAGAAGCAAAGTCGAAAAACCAAAATTACACTGAAGACACATCTTAAAACTTCAAATTCTTTTTCCACCTTAAGCTTCAACCTAAAAGAATAAAAATAATTAAATATATATAATTGTATTAAAGAATTTAAAAGAAATAGAATTTTTTTTAACCAAAAGAAATAGACAATTTGATAATAATCATCTTTGACAAAAAGAAATGTAGATTCATAGCTAAAATAAAGAGAATTTAACTTGTCCCACCAAGATTAAATTTAATATTTCACATATTTTATTAATTTCAAAACTGGCTATAGATGAAGTTGGGTAAAAAGTGTAAATTAAATTTCTAGTACTATTATTATAAATTTTTTGTTAATCGATAAATTTTTCGGTAGTTTATTATATAATTGTTGGTATTAAATTATACCGGTTTTTTTTTTTAAAAGGTAAAAATATAAAAATTTATCATAAATTTTAAAATTTAAGATAAGAACTCATGAAAGTTACAATTTTTTACCTTTTATTTTAACATTGCTGGTAAAAAATATGAAAGTTCAAAAAAATTCTTACTTTTGCTGAAATAGTTGGTATGAGTTAGAAAATTTCCGATATCACCAAGTAAATTTTGTTAAATGCGTGGATTTTAGACGGATTTGAAGAAATAGTTTTAAAGTTGTGAAAGATGATATAATAAATTCACTTAATATATTGGTGTGTCAGATACAAACTGTGTATGACCGATTAAATTATCTGAAATAAGGACAAAATTGAAATTCAATAAAAATAAAATTGGAATTTATTTGAACGAGCTTTTGGTTTTTAAATGACATTGAGGTGGATCATTTTAACATAAAATTAGTTGGCAATTTTTTTTGTCACCGTTTTGGTTTAAAAAACACCTTTGAAAATCCAAAAATACCTTCAGAAATTTTCGAAAATGCCTCTCTGAACGCATCATGAATCATTTTTACCAAAATTTAGTTCGGAGATACATCTGCGAATATTTTTGAAGTGTATTCGGAGATGCATCTTCATAAAATTTCCCTGAATCCATTTTCCAAGATCTTTTCAATGAGAATTATCATTTATTCATTCAGTGAAATTTTCAGAGGTTCATCTCCGAAAATGTCAAGCGAGAAATTGAATATATCACCACCTTGCATGATCATCTCTCCCATACTTCATTCATCCTCCATAACTCAAAATCCTTAAAATAATTTCATTCTTAATCCACTTTTCGACTTCAAATCATCATTCTTGTGTTTTATCACATCAAATAGAGCAAAATAATTATTTTGCTCTATTTGATGTGATAAAACACAAGAATGATGATTTGAAGTCAAAAAGTTGTTTGAGAATGAATTTTTTTAAGGGTTTTAGCTTTGAAGGTTCAATTTAATGTAAAGTTCACTCTTTTCATCCCTCATTGCTTGCATTAATCTTGCTTTTGAGCTTAAAAATGTACGCCGAGTCAGGAGACATCTCCGAATTCACCTGCTATATGTCTCGGAGATGCATCTCTAAATTTGTCTTTTCCTGTATTTTTTTAAACATTTTTTTTGTTTTGGTTCGAAATAGATATGGTGCACCCATATATGTTTCCCAAAGTTGTTGTAAGAAATTATGCAAAACCTGATGAATTGAAGGACGATGTTAAATCGGATGAAGTGAATGACGATTTTAACTAGATGAGGTGAAAACGATGTTAGACCATTTGAAGGGGAGATAAATGTTGGTCAATAATTTACAAATGGAAAACTGTTTACTACTTGTGAACATATGCTTGAATGGGTCCGCGTGGTAATTGAGGTTTGATATTGTAATTGGAAGGTCCGACAATGGTTCTAGCCGAATGTAACATCCCAAATCTAGAATTATGATGCTTATGTGTTTATTTATGAATATTAGTGATTTGTTGTGTTTGTTCATGAAATATTGTGTGATTTAGGATGTTGTGTTTGTTGGATTATTGGTGAGTATATAAGTTCTTAAGTTAGAATTATTTAGAATAATTAAGTAATAGGTTATGTAGTTTATTAATAAAATAATAAGAAAAATAAAATAAATAGAAGTGTAGAGATTTAAGGGACAATGAGGTAATTGCATGAGAATAAGTGATGACATATGAGGGAAAACATAAAAATGGTCTAGTATTACTAGATAAAAAGGGAAAACAGAGAGAAGTGATATCATTCTATTGGTATGTGAAATTTGGAAGAAAAGATGCCATGGAAAGGAGAAGGCAAGAGAGCATCCATCCATAGAGTGTGAGAAGGCATTCCTAGAGAAATTCTAAGGTATAGGTGGGTAATGGTTCTCAATTATGAATGATATGAGGGAATGGTAGATGTAGTGTTTTAGTTTTTTTGATTGATTATTGATTTGTGATAATCATTGATGAATATTGTGAAACCCTTGATCTTGACTATTGTATGATTATGTTATGAGGTGAGATCTTCAAAGATGTACTGTTGTAAATTGAGTTGTTAATTTATGTGCTTTAAGAACCATGATTATATTTGACAGAAATGGATGAATTGGTGATTAAAGATGATGAAATTGATATCGTAGTTATGATATATTGTTAGTCTATAATCCTATGACATGATAGATGGATTTCGGATGTTAGACTAGTGGAAAATTAATTTATTATGATATGAATTTGTGTGATAAGTTATTGGTATATAAATTGGTGTTTAAATGATTAAAAACTAATTTTCATGCTAAAACAACAATATGTGTCGACTTGGACAAACTATGTGTCGACGCATAGCCTTTAGAAAAGTTATTTTTGAAAATTTTAACGCATATGTGCCGGCACGTGAGGTTGTATGAGCCGACACATAAAAACAGAAACTACATGCTTTAAAACGAGAGTACATGTGCCAACACATGAGGTTGTATGAGCCGAAACATGCACCCAGAATTTGCCCAAAAATGCTATTTTTCCAACATGGTTTCGATAATAAATTTGTAAATTTATATCCAAATGACGAACCATTTAGATTGTTAGAAAGCTAATAAGAAGAGATATAACATGGTATAGATAGGTGATATGTTTTAGTATTATTTCCATGCCTAATATATTCGAGAATTTAATTGTTTATATGTCTGGTTAATGAGTTGTTGTACTTTTGTGATAATGTTCTGCTATGGTGACTTATTATGATGATGAAGCTTAATTTTGCTATTATGGAGTTGATGTTGATGATGTTGTTGCTGCATGTTGTAAATCATGCATTCATGTGGTTGGAACTTTAGTTCTAAATATGGTGTGGCCTCGTTTCCTATGGTGATGGTTCAAGTGCTTTTTTTATCTTGAGGTGCTTATGTTGATGATGTTGATGATGTTGTTGTTGCATGATTGAGAGTCCATGCATCCATGATGTCAAAATTTTGGTTCTATTTATGATGTGGCCTCGTTTCCTATGGTGATGGTTCAAGTGCGAGTAGCTAATTCCTTTGTCCGAGGAATTAGTGAAGTGTTACACATGATGATAATAGCGATTTGTTGTGCTCCGGTTCAAGAGGAACCACGGTCCTATGGTGGAGATCCTGAACCTTTGATGGGGTTCAGGGAGCGAAATGAAGTTGTGTGTTCATAATTGGTACCACATGTATTGAATCAATGATGTTGCATTAACATTCTATATGGTATTGCATAAATTTTTTGGTGGTACGTGAAATTGTGATATGTGTGAGTGCTTATGCGAATATGTGTGAAACTTGTGATGATATGTTGTATAGGAATTGCTTATGATTTTTCGGTGTGAGTTAAGAATTGTGTTGATGCAATCTATCTTTTTTATGTTGTTTATAAATGATTATGATTGCTCACCCCTATGTTTGAATGTTGTCTCTACGTGGATAACACAAAGATACTCAGGAGTAGATTCCACAGAAGTATGTGGAAGCTAGCTATTGAAGACTCTTTTTAGTTTATCATTTTATGTAGTGGATTTATGCTCTAATTCATGTAACATCGGGTTGGGGTTGATGTTCGATTTCAAGAACTACTAAATCGTTTATTTTAGAATCAAATTATAATTGTGTTTTTGAGATGTTTATGTGATGTATTTAGTTGAGTATCGACAATATTTTGTTATTATTATTAAAGTTGGAGTTTAAGACATACCACTAAGTGTTATATTACCTATTATGATTACTTAATGACGATTCTGCTGTAAATGTTTTCAGATGAGTTTTGATATCAGGTAAACATCATAAATGTGTATGTGTGAAAACTTAAATTCTTTATTGTAACTGTAGGATGAAAAGTTGAGATTAAGCTATTGATTCAATTAACTCAAAAAGTGAAAGTTGTCAGTGCACTTTATTGTTTCCAAAGGAATGGGTAAAGATCAAATAAAACATAAAGAAGTTTTTAAGGTAAAAACTAATAAAACCTCATATCTCTATCTCACACTATGCTCGAAAGTATTCCATGCAATCTCACAATCACTTTGATATACATCTCATCTTACTTATACATAGGATGATTAATCTTTATTAGTAAAAAATGAGCCGACATAGTCAATCTATCCACTATCACCCAAATCGAATGATTACCATTAGCAATCTTTGGTAAACCCGACACAAAATCCACCAAAATATTATCTCATTTCCACTTCGGAATACTCAGTGGTTGCATCAAACTGATAGGATTCTGATGTTCAATCTTCGACTTCTGACAAGTCAAACAAGCATAAACAAATTTAACAACTTCCTTTTTCATACCGGGCCACCAAAACAATTCCTTCAAGTCTTGATACATCTTGGTGGCACCGAGATGAATACTCAAACCACTTCGATGTCCTTCCTTAAGAATACTCTTATTAAGTTCTGACACATCCGAAACGCAAACTCTGTCTCTGAACCTCATTACACCATTCTCGTCAATTCTAAATTCATCTCCATAACCATGGTTAACCAATGTCAAATGTTCAACCAATCTCAAATCAGATTTCTGGCCGTCTCTGATTTCTTCAAAAAAAACCACTTGTCAGTTTCAACATCCATAACTTCACATTGTTAGGAGTTTCTTCATACACCTAGCTCATATCTCTAAATTGTTCGATAAATTCCAACTCGCGCACCATAAGCATCGACATATGCAAGGACTTAATGCTTAAAGCATCTGCCACACATTTGCTTTACCTGGATGGTAACTCAAATCAAAGTCATAATCTTTTTATAATTCAAGCCATCTTCTTTGTATCAAATTCAATTCCTTCTGATTGAACAAGTACTTTAAACTTTTTTGATAACTGAACACTTTGAATTTAGAGCCAAACAAATAATGTCTCCAAATTTTCAAAATTAAAACCACATCCACCAACTCTAAATCATGCGTACGATAATTCCTTTCATGAACTTTCAATTGCCTAGAAGCATAAGTAACAACTTGACCATTCTGCATCAACATACCACCAAGAGCCATCTTTGATGCATCACAATACACCACAAAAGATTCATTAGGATTTGGCAAAACCAATACTGGAGAAATCATACACTTCTTCTTCAACTCCACAAAACTTTCTTCACACGCAACACCCCACACATAAGCTTGACCCTTCCAAGTCAACTGAGTCAAAGGTAATGCCAACTTATAAAAGCCTTCGATAAACTTGCGATAATAACCAGCTAAACCAAGAAAAAAATGAATTTTATTAGCAGACTTCAAAGTATCCCATTGCAACACAACATCAACTTTATAAGGATCAACAAAAATTCCATAACTAGAAATAACATGGCCAAGGAAACTTGCTTTCTTCAACTAGAACTCACATTTTGACAGTTTTGCATACAACTTCTTCTCTTTCAACACTTGCAACAAGATTCACAAATGCTCAACATGCTCGTCCTCTGATTTTGAATAGATCAAAATATCATCAATAAAGACTACAAAAAAATTATCTAGATACGAATGAAAAGTTTGATTCATATACTCCATGAAAACACCTGGCACATTAGATACACCAAATGGCATCACAGTGTACTCATAATGACCATACATCTTTCTGAAAGCTGTCTTTGGAATATTATCTGGTTTAACATGAATCTGATTATAACCTGGCCTCAAATCAATCTTACTAAAAACACAAGCACCTGTTAAGTGATCCATCAAATCATCAATCCTCAGAAGTGGATACTTATTCTTGATAGTCACTTTAATTAACCATGTTTAGTCTACACATAACCTCATACTACCATGTTTCTTATTAAATAACAACACAGGAGCACCCCATAGAGAAACAATTCGTCGAACAAACTTCATCTCAAGCAATTCCTCCAAATGCTTCTTCAACTCGCTTAACTCTAAAGCTGACACCCTATAAGGACTCATTGACACCGAGTGTGTACCTGGTACTATGTTAATGGAAAACTCTAATTCACGCTCTGGAGGTAAATCACATGTCATCGGAAACACCTCTGAAATTCACTGACAACAGGTACTTCACCACTTACATCTTCAGGATCAACTTGCAACGATGCAAACATAGAAAACATCAAAGCTTCACCTTACAAAAGTTCTTCCACTTGCTTAGCATACAAGAACATTAGTTATCCACTATCACCAAACTTAGGAAACCTCACAGTCTTACTATAACATTTGATATGAACATATTTGAACTCCAACCAATTCATTTCAAGAATAACATCAATTTTGTGTAAGGGTAGACACACCAAATCCATCACGAAGCTCTTACCATAAATGGTTAAAGGGAAACTCAAGAAGACTAACGCAGTAATCACATAACCATTAGCCAGAGTATCGATTGCCATACTTCTATATATAAAAGACAATTTCAAACCTAACATAGTAGCACATTCAAGAGAAACAAATGAATGATTAGCACCAGTATCAATAATAGCAGTTAACTCAACATTGTTAATAAAATAATTACCTCAAATCAAGTTGTACTTCTTGGAAACCTGTGAACCATTCAAAGCAAACAATGTATCATTAGCCTGAGCAGCAGTAGTAGTCTTCTTTGGCTTCTCACAACGGGTACTGATATGAACATGTTCAACACAATTAAAACAAGTTGGACCCTTATTCTCGCACTCAGGAGTATGATTAATTGTCTTACCATATTTATAACATCTCAACACCTTATAAACACAACTACCAACACAGTGGTCTTGCTCACAATACTTAAAACATTTGAAATAAACGAGAGCTCTTCCCCCACTTGGATTCTTCTCAGCAATAACTTTATGCTTCCCTTTGTCAGAAGAATTACCATACAACTTACCATGATCCCGATTCTTCTCCTTCTTATCATTAAGACTCTTACAATTAGAAGCTTTGTCCCTACTACCTTGATCGAAGATACTGCACTTGTTCACTAGCATAGGAAACCTACAAATTTCAAGATATCCAACTTTCTTCTTAATCTCAGGGTGCCATCTATTTTCAAACTTAATGCACTTAGACACCTCTGTTTCCGGATTTTTATAATATGGATAATACTTCACTAGCTCTTCGAACCTAGCAGCATACTCAACAATAGTTAAGCTTCCTTGCTTCAGCTCAAGGAATTTAATCTCCTTCTTACCATGTACATATCTCGGAAAGTACTTCTCCAGAAAAGAAGCTCTGAATACAACCCAAGTAAACTCTATACCCAACATTTCCATCCTTTAGCGTGCATTTCCCCACCACTTATCAGCTTCTTCTTCCATCATATGACCACCAAATTGTACCTTATAGTCCTCCGAGAAATCACCACTCAGAAAATCTTCTCAATCCCCTTAAGCCACACTCGTGAACCATCGGGATCATGCCCTCCCTTTATGATCGATGGGTTGTTCCTCTGATGTCTTCCCACGCACGAGCTTTGTCACCATTCCCTCCATTTTTTATTTTGTTGACCATATTAGTTTTGAAGCGCTTGATCCATTTCTTCTAGAGAATTAGCAATCACATTATCATTTCTTCCTCAAGCCATAACACTGCGTATAGATAACTAACATTAGAAACATCAATATATCGATAGTGTTCATACACTAATCGACTTATAGAAGGTAGACATCATATAAAGACCTGGTCGGATGGACCGACCCACTCTGATACCACAAATGTAACACCCTTTTAACACCACATGTATTATTCGTTTAACTTACAAAATAAATCAATTAAAGTCACCACACAAGGGTGTCACACTTCATAACAAAACATAAGAGTTACATTCTTGCTCCGTAACACGAGTTACATCAATAGTAAAGACATCTCTTTGTAGAACAAATCATCATTTTTAAAACATCACAGTGGAATCATCATCATAAAAACATAATTAACTTCTCAAAATTTCATGATGTTTAGTCTCATAAGTTATTAAAACCAAACTACAATTAAAATCTCCATAAAACATGTCAACATAACATAAGAGAAACATCATATTCGCAAAACAAAGTGTTCCCAACCCAATGTTACATATTAGAGCAAGAAACCTTCTAATAAAGTAGAATAAATAAAGCACTCTGAGGCTATCTTATAAGCTTCAATGACATTAAAACAGAAAGGGTGAGTAATCACAATTTATTATAAAATGCATAAGGAAAATATTAACAGCTACAATAACATTATCACATAACAACACATACTAATCATCCATACTTCATATTCATAGATACATCATAGAATCACATGAACATCTTTCATCATCAAAACACCATATAGTCACATACTTCACAACTATCATCATAACACATCTCATCAATAGAAATCATGCAATGTCACATAGAATGTTAATGCGACCACGACTAGTCAAATTCATATGGTACCTATTCATTTGTTGAACACTTGGTCATCATCCACCAAAGATCCCTACCATATAATCGATTCCCTCTTATAACTAGAGCACATCATAAACGCTCACAATCCATATAGTGGGATTGAGGCTCGTCATAAGCGGAACACCTTTTAAAATAATGGACCACCGTCCAAAACTGTTATGAATGCATGATGCATAATAACGTCATATAAATGTGACCATGACTAGTCAAGCGCATAATAATTCACATAATCATCAGATAAATCATCACATAATCATCACATAAATCATCACATTGTCATCTTCATAATACTTCACAACCACATCATAATCATAATTGAAATAGAACATCATATCATAAAAACATATAAATAATCAATATCATAGTCATATAAGTATTGAAATCATGCATCATATATATAAGATTATTCTATCACATTATAGTTCAGATTGTCAGCTTCACAATTCTTCGAACAACGCCTCAAATGAATTCCTAAAACTCCAGTTACGATGTTTTGAAAATTCTTCCAGACTGCACCGTCTCTGCATCATCTCTGCATCACTTCTGCATCGCTCGATGGTGGTCTCGTCGCCACTCTCTTTCCTGAAGACACTGGATCGACGCATACTTCCCCATACATCTTCCACGAGCTTTCTTTTCCACCCAGTCCTTCGCCAGTTGCATCGCCTGGTGACACATGGCTGCTTTCTTAGCCTCAAGCTCGCCCGATTGTGGTGACGAAACTGCAACTTCCTGTTGCAATTTCTGCATTGTCCAGACTAATTCTAATTGTGATTTTTGTTTGAAACTCAGTCCAAAACTCATAATATTCATCATATAATGCATAGCAACATCAAAATACATCGTCATATCATATTGAACACGAATCATGGCATAAATACATCATTAACATTGACAATTTCATCAATTCATTTACATGTATCATCAAATCAATAACACAAAAATCCCTACATAATCTTAACCTTTTGTCAATCATAATAAACAGCGATTAAACCCCTTACCTCGAATCTTAACACTTCAATCTATTTCAAGCTTTACCGAATGAATTCCTCTTCTCATCTCTCTGTGCCCTAGTCGCTTCTCACTTTTCTCCAAAAATCACGATCGTACAGACTGACCTGTAACTCCCTTATTTCTTTATTCATATTTTACCCCTTGGTCCCTTTCTATGCTCTTCCCATCATACCCTCACTAATCCTCATCATATTTACCATCCTACTCTTAACATCTCTACGCCTTTATTTATTAAATTTTAATTATTATTATAATTCTAAATATTATAACTAAGTTATTCTAATTTCAAATAATTGAAATTAACAACTTAACCCACACTAACCCACAACATAATACACATATCACACAGATAATCACCAAAAATTCACCAATAATCAAATAAATATATAATTCTATATTTAGGGTGTTACCACTCTCCCCCACTTAAAGAATTTTTGTCCTCGAAAATTACCTAAGAAAAACATAGTTAGGTACGATTCTCTCATCTGATCCTTGCGCTCCTAAGTCAAACTTCCACCAACTGGTCCACCCTACAGTACCTTCACCAAGACAATCTCTTTACCCTGCATATGCTTCACTTCCCAACCTTCTATCTGCACTGATGATGCTACAATTGTCAGGTTATCTCTCACCTATACATCATCCATTTGGATCACATACGAAGGATCCAAAATGTACCTCCTCAACTATGATACATGAAACACATCATAGAGATTCGTGAGCGACGATGGTAATGTAATATGATAGGACACTTAATCTATCCTATCTGAAATCTGAAATGGACCAACAAAACACGGTGTAAGCTTTCGCGACTTTAGAGCTCTACCAACACCAGTTACCATAGTAACTCTGAAAAACACATGATCTCCCACTTAGAACTCAAGTGCTTTCCTTCTCTTATCATGATAACTCTTTTGACGACTTTGTGAAGCTTTCATCCTTTCTTGGATCATTTTAATCTTATCCGTCGTCTCCTGTATAATCTCAGGTCCGAGCACAACACTCTCGTCATACTCATACCAACATAATAGAGTCATACACCTCTTACAGTATAATGCCCCATATGGTGCCATCCCAATACTAGCATGGAAACTGTTATTATAAGTAAACTCAATAAATGACAAGTGTCTATCTTAAGCACCTCCTTGTTCTAGCACACAAGCCCTCCATAAATCTTTAAAAGACTGGATAGCCCTCTCGGTTTGACCCTCCGTCTGCGGATGATATGCAGAACTCAACCTCAACTTAGTACCAAAAGTATTATGCAAACCTTCCCAAATATTTGACATAAACCTCAGAACTCTATCTCACACTATGCTCTAAGGTATTCCATGCAATCTCATAATCACTTCGATATATATCTCATCTAACTTATACATAGGATGATTAATCTTTACCAGTAAGAAATGAGCTGACTTAGTTAATCTATCCACTATCACCCAAATTGAATCATTACCATTAGAAATCTTTGTAAAAGCGACATAAAATCCATTGAAATACTATCCTATTTCCACTCCAAAATACTTAGTGGTTGCATCAAACCTATAGGCTCCTAATGTTCAATCTTCGACTTCTGACAAGTCAAACAAGTATAAACAAATTCAAAAACTTCCTTTTTCATACCGGGCCACCAAAATAGTTTCTTCAAGTCTTGATACATCTTTGTAGCACCAGGATGAATACTCAAACCACTTCCATGTCTTTTCTCAAGAATAATCTTCTTAAGTCCTGGCACATCCAGAATGTAAACTCTGTCTCCAAACCTCATTACACCATTCTCATCAATTCTAAATTCACCTCCATTGCCCTGGTTAACAATTTTCAACTGGTTAACTAATTTCAAATTAGATTTTTGGCCCTATCTGATTTCTTCAAAAATACCACTAGTCATTTTCAAAATCTCCAACTTCACACTGTTAAGAGTTTCTTCGCACACCAAGCTCATATCTCTAAATTGTTTGATGAATTCCAACTCGCACAGCATAAGCATCGACATATGCAAGGAATTCCTTCTCAAAGAATCTTCCACAATGATTGCATTACAGGGATGATAACTAAAATCAAAGTCATAATCATTTTATAATTCAAGCCATCTTCTATGTATCAAATTCAATTCCTTCTGATCGAACATGTACTTTCAACTTTTGCGATCACTTAACACTTTGAATTTAGAGACAAACAAATAATGTCTCCAAATTTTCAAAAAGAAAAACACAATCGCCAACTCTAAATCATGCGTAGAGAAATCTGGACATGAAGATGGCATAAAATTATTTTTTCACACATGCATCCTAATATTTGTGATTTTTAGACCCTCTTCCAATCCAAATATCTTACTCATCATTTGATGAAATTAAAAAGTGTAAACACCAAAGTTGTATATCTCAAAAAGATATAGATATTTGGTTCAAGAAGATTTAAAAAAGGTTGAGAGATGAGAGAGAGATCTGGACGATAAGGGAGATAAAAAATCATTTTCACATATTTTTTTCAGATATGAATAACTCAAAATACAACCAACATAAATTAAAAAGATTCTAAAGAGATATGTTCACCAATAACATAACAATAACATCAAATAATTTTCAGATCTAGAAAATCAAAATCAAGGGTTTTAAGGGGTTACCTAGTGGAAGATAGGTCCACTGTCTCTTTGTGCATGTGAGGATGATAGAAACCCAGAAATGACTCTTGATTCTTCTTAATGCAGCTCAAATAAAGATCTTTGATGTTGAGAACTCTTAAAGAAAAGACTTGGTTTGGGAGGTAGAGAGATAAGGCTTAATTAGGATTTTTTGTGAGAATTCTCAAAGCTGTGAATGTGTGAATGAATAGAGGAAAGGATTCTCTTATATTGGCCGCAAGAGTGAGGGTAGAGTGATCTTTTGGGCTTCATAACATTGGAGGTCATAAATGGAAGTTTAGGCTAAAATATGGCTTGGTGACCAAGGCTGCATTTTGTGAAGATATTTTGAGGCCTCTTGGTCATTTTGGACAGCTAATATATGTAGTAGCGTGTGCCTAAAAGATGGTACAAGTAAGTGGAGTGTGGAGAGAGAAATATGGAGTTGGCTATTTTGACAATTTTAAGGTTTTTTTGTACAAAATGGATAAAAATGCATGCATGGGTGTGAATCGAATATATGACCCTCTTATTCACGACTCAAATATCTTGAGCCTTATTGGAGTAAAAAAGAATGGCCACAATTGAATAATTTGTGAAATCATAAAATTTGACTTGGCAAAATTCAATGAAATACAGTCTCAACGTAAAGGGCGTAACTTGCTCAATTATTGAAGTTAGATCATAAACTTTTACTTTTTGGAAAGGTCTTGAGATTTAATACAACTTTCATGTAAGAATTTGCATTTGAATCCATTAAGATCTCCAAAGCTGTCCACGGAAAATGGATGAGTTGAAAAATGACCCATAATTCCATGAAATGACCTATAATTCCTTGCTCTATAACTCTTAAAATAATCATTTTTGTGTATGAGACCAAGTGACAAAGTTGTAGATCTTACTTTTCTCTTTCCAAGCATGTACAGTTTGTTAAATTTCAATAAGAAATGAAGAAGTTGTTAATTTTTGAAGTTTAGCTTTATGACTTTCCATAATTAGGAAAAATTTCCAACTTCACCAAGATACTTTCATGAACAAGTTAGCTTCAAAACCAATCTTTATCTTGAATTTATTCAACCATAGGCCATATGATATTTAAACATGATCATTGACCTCAACTTTGACCAAAAGTCTACTTGGTCAACCGTTGACTTTTGTTGACTTTTGCTCAGATGACCAGATAATCAAGATTAAGTAGTTGAACTTCAACAATGCCAACCAAGGGTCCACAATCCAAATGAGGATGTTTTAATTCATATAAAATTCATTGAGAACCAAGTTGCTCAATAAAAATGTCAAGAAGTGCCTTTTTCTGAAAGTTGACTTTTTAGTCAACCAAGTCAAAATTTCACCAATCATCCAGCGCAATGCCTTGAGTGATCTTGTGATGAATCTAATGGCCATAATTGATACTTTAGGTTGTCAATGGGTCATAGAAACCTAGTCTTGATTAAAATCAAACTCACAACTTAAAAGGGGCCAAAACCCTAATTTATGACTAACAACTTAGGAGATGGTTACTGAGGAGCAAACCCTGATTTCCCAGAGATTCCTGAGAAATTCAAGGAGCCATTGAACTTGAATCAATAAGAAGCTCATGATCATGAGCTCCCACACAGCTTTCCTTGAGAAACCCAATCTTGCTTGATGGATAATCCTGAGCTAGGAGAAACCCTAAAGCCTTGATCCCATGAATGTAGCAATGAAAATATAAGGGTAGGACAAATTTGAAGTATGACACCTACTACCTTGATTGAAGATACTGCACTTTTTCACTAGCATAAGAAACTTACTAATTTCAATATATCCAACTCTCTGCTTAATCTCAGGGCGCAGTCCATTTTCAAACTTAATGCACTTAGACACCCCAATTTCCGGATTGTTAAATTGTGGATAATAATTTGTTATACCCCAAACTTTTCCCTCTCATTTCTCAAGGATTTCCTCACAAGATCTTTTATGACATCAAGTTTGCATCACTGATACATCAATTTAGGCTTGGAATTGGCAAAAGGGAAAAATGGTCAATTGCATACTGGAAAGTCAAACTTTGACTTTTTTTAGTCAACATTACATTCCAAAGATCAAATTTCATCAAGACATTCAAGAATATCAAGCTTGATCATCAAGAAGTCAAGAAAGTCAAAAGTCAACTTGAAAAGTCAAGATTTCCAAGGCTTAGAAATTTTCTAAGTGTCTTTATACATGATAATTCCATTTCTTCATGCCAACTTTTCACCATGATGCAAGATGATTCAAGAGAAGCTTCCAACATGAAATTTGTAGATCTCCATGATATCTACAACATTTCTTTACACAACTTCTCCTAAATATGCTTGGATTTCAGGTTATAAATTCATGAAGTCATGACATTTTCATTTAAACACTTAGAGAAATTTTCAGTAGTTTTGGTCAGGTATTTATCCCAACTTCTTGCCCATTTTTCATCAAGATCCAGTTTGATTTAACAAAAGTGGCCAACATGAAAGTTATAGAGGGTGTTCCAAGCTTTCCAAAACATCCAAGAACATGAATTTATCTTATTTGAGTTAGGAGATACAAGGATCTGAAGTTGGACATTCATTCTTAATTTACAAGGCAGATTTATGATGAACAAGGAACAAAAATCTTAACCCATGCTACATAATCTCCAATTTGCAGGCTTTGTGACTTGCAACTCTTACCATAATTTAATGCTTACACAAAATTTTGAGCTATGGTCCATTGGGTTTAAGCATTATTCAAGTGATCTTTCTATTTTTGGCACAAAGGCACCATTGCCATTCTTGCAAAGTTCACTTTAATCATAAAGTCAATTTCTTGAGCCTCTAACTTGTTGTTCTAATCACACTCAACAGGCAAAAAATCAGAAGGGGCGTGCTTAAAGTGTCCAACATCTCTATGCAACAAAGTACAAAGCATTGGAACTACAATCTTCAAGCTTGCTTCATGTACAATCTAACCTAGCTATAACATGTGATTAAAAATTTGAGTTTTCAAATCTCAAACCTTCTCTATAAATAGAGAGGCCAGTTGCAAGAGAAAGGGGTTGGAAAAACAGGTTGGAAAAGATTTAGAAAAAATAGAGTGAACAGCCAGTAGTTGTATTGATAAACCCTTAAAATCTCATATCCACAAAAAGCCATAACAGTCCATAAAACCTCCACTCTTGAGTTTTGAAGTCTAAACCTTTAAACCTCTCACACTTTGCATATTCCATCTAAAAACCATCCAAACATTTCATACCACACAGAGGTCGTTCAAGTAACCTTCAACAAAAAGGAAAGTCTAGTAGCCTGTTGGAGCTTTCTTAAGGTTCATACAACAACTTGAAGGGTATTTAGACTCAAAACTTAAAGTGAAGTTTCAAGGTAATTCATCTTTACCTTGCCTTTTCCATACATCAACTTTTCTATTTATAGGATGTAGCAATTACTATTTTTGAAGTTAATCATTTTTCATGTTATTCATTTATATGTTAAAAACTAACTGATGTATGCAAAGAATGGTGTTTAAGGCAGAAAAATGAAGTATGTATCGACACATATCCACATGTGTCGACCCATCTTAGTGAAAATACAAGGTATGAGTCGATACATGACCCTCATGCATCGACCCATACTGAGTTCAGGTCATAAAACAGAAGCTGGAAAGGCCTATGAGTCGATACATACGCATTTCACGTCGATGCAAAAATGTGTATGAGTCAATACATCCCAACATGGGTCGACTCATACTGAATAGATTTCACTTTACAGGGGCAAGGAGAAGCTATGTGTCGATGCATAACAGCATGGGTCGACACATAGCAGTTCAAAAATGCATTTTTCCTTTATTTTACACTGTTTTCACATTCTTTTCATTATCATTCGATGTGGTTGTAATATTTTAGTTCCTACTTCACCCCCATTGTTAAATTGTACCCCCATCCCTCTAAAGTGATGTAATAGCTTAGATTTTACTTTCTGCCTTTTACTTGCTTTTCATATATTGCTAGTAAATAAGATGTATGGCAAGATGAAATCAACAAATAAATGACTTTCCAAAAGCAAGACAAAAAGCATGAAAATAACACACTTGCACACAAACATCCTTAGGTTTCTCCACTTGGTTGCCTTATACAAAAAAAATCCATATTACGCATGCAAAGTATCTTGGCATAACAAACAAGTATAATATCATAGTCCCTCGATGACGCTACTCAAAGTTGCCTTACAAAATGATCTTGGTCCCTCAAAAAATGCTAAGATACTTTTCAAACATTGCTAATCATGGTTATATGATGATCCACGCCCGTCCCGTTTACATCCAAAGATAGGGTTGCTTACCAAGTCAATGGTAAGACAACAATGTCAAAGGAATATAAAATGCACAAGAAAGACATTTGAGTAGGTAGATTGTTCTAGTTACTTGTTCTAATTTCAAACAAACATCCTTGCTATTTTCAAAAACAAACACACATATTTCTAAACATTTTACAAACATTGAAAACATTTTCAAAAAGACAAACATCTTTGTATACATTCTTACGAACGAGAATCATTACAAAGATTTCCTAAACGAAGGCCTCTTTTACAAAATACTTTCAAAACCACACCAAACACAATTTCAAACTAACAAAAGCAAGTGATCTAGCAAGTAACTAAGAGCCCATGGAAAACCATAGATGAAAAGGGCGCTAATACCTTCCCTTTTTATAATATACCCCCCGAACTCAAGAAAACATCTCAAAGGTCTTTCATGTGCTTTTTCACCTTTCCTTTTGGATAAAAGAAAAGTCGGTGGCGGCTCTTGCTAACCTCAACATTTGCAATCAAACGTAAAACCCTCAAGTTAGTTCTCCCACCGTATCACAGAACTGGCGACTCTGCTGGGGACTATTATAAAAGTGGGGTTACCTTAGGGCTAGATCACATTTATTTGCTTACATTGTTTGATTTGTTTGCTTTATGTTATGGTTATTTGTTTGGGTTTGAATCCTCCACCCGAATTTGGGAAACATTATAGGTAAATAGCAATACGTTGTGGAAACTGTGCGGGGTATACCGACATGGTCTAAGCAATAGCTATGTTAGTGTGACATATTTGTGGGTACCGGTAGCCTTTGAGTCAATCAAAGAGAATACGGGGCCGCTGAATGATGTCATGAAGCACTAATAAACTTCTAGAACCCTTTACTTGACCAACTTGGCCTTTTAGGATGTAGTGAGATGACCGGCTTTGGTGCAGTCCGAAGTTGGTAGATACTCGATACTACACTCATTGAGGTTTGGTTTCTTGGGATATTTCGGTCGCCATTAAAGAGGCTGGAACTGAAACAATGAACAAGTAAACAATCCAGTGATATTGAGCTCCTTAGAACTCGGTTACTATTACTAGGACAGGTTGGGTCAACTAAACTTCAAGAGGGTACTTACCTATAAAACCCCATGCAAGCCTAAACTAAGAACTTGCTTGATTTGCTTGTATATATATATACTTGTGCATAACATCATGGATATCATGAGCATCATATGCATCCACTAACTATTTCAAGGATTTTGGAGATTCATCTTTGTTCTTGTTTTGTAGGATATGGATTCACTTCGCAGGAAAACTATCCAAGTCAACCTTGTAAGAATTCCTCCACAACTCAAGGAGCTAGCTTCAAGGATCCCTGAGAACTCTTCATTCACCAAGAGGCATGGTCGACTACTCAACTTGGTCACCTCCAAAACAGAGGAGGACATGATGAAAGTGCTCTTCCAGTTATTTGATCCTTTGCATCATTGCTTCATATTTCCCGACTATCAACTTGTTCCCACTTTGGAAGAATTCTCTCAACTCTTGAGAATTCCCATTCTCAATCAACTACCTTTCAACGGTACGGAAAGAGATCCAAAGCCAAAGGAGATTGCTCAAGCTCTGCACTTGCACCCATCTGATGTCACAACCCATTGGGAAACTAGAAGTGGTGTCAAAGGCTTCTTAGCAAAGTTCTTGTTTGAGAAGGCCCAAAGCTGTTGGAATTCCTTGGACTTGCAATCATTTGAGGAAATTGTGGCTCTTCTTATCTATGGGATGGTCTTGTTCCCCAATCCTGACCAACTCATAGATGCGAGTGCTGTCAAAATCTTCATGTCACGCAATCCGGTGCCTACGTTGCTTGGAGATATCTTACACTCTTTTCACACTCGTACAATGAGGAAAAGAGGTGTTCTTATGTGTTGCACTCCTCTCCTGGCAAGATGGTTTATTTCTCATCTTCCCCAAACAGTCTTAAATAATGAGCAAGATCTGAGGTGGTCACAAAGGTTAATGATGCTCAAACATTCAGATATTCATTGGTGCTCTCGATCCAAAGAGAATGTTATCATTGTTGACCATTGTGGGGAATTCCATAATGTACCTCTACTTGGAATTAGGGGAGGCATCACCTACAACCCTTGCTTGGCTCTAAGACAATGTGGTTATGCCCGAAGGGATGGCCCACATGAGATGCTGATTCAAGGCTTGGTATTCGACTACGACAACGACGATCAAGGCCTTCGCCAGAGATTCATCCGAGCATGGAGGATGCTAAACAAGATGGATAGCAAGACTTTGGGACAGAAGAATTCCATCCCTCTTGAGCCTTACCTCAAGTGGGTATGAACCCGTGCTCAAAGTCTTATGATGCCTTATCCTTCCATTCTCCCAGTGATCATTGAGTTTGTTAAGGAGGGAGAAGTTCCATACACTATCCTACATCCTGACATGCCCACATCTCTTGAATACCTACAAAGGGATTGGATACAGCTCAAAGGAGAGCGTGATACTTTCGAAGCCCAATTCTACGCAAGCGAGAAGAAGGTTTTGGAACTCACTAGGCTACTTCATGAGGAGCAGACTCTAAATGCCTACATTGTACCAAAGAGAATATGCACTACTTTTTTATCTTAGAGTGTTGTATTATTTCGCCCAAGGGGCATTGATGTACTCAAACTCTATCTTATTAATATAACGTGTGTTTCTTTTTTGTTTAAAACAAACTTGAATCTTTTAAAATCCTTGAAAACATTACAAATGCACATATCATTCATCATAACATAAACAGGTCTTTGCAACAAGTTTCCTCATCTCTCTACTGTTTATTTCAGTAAGATAGATCTCGAACAGACAGTCAAAGATCTTCAAGCTCAAAACATGCAGTTTCAACAATTACTCACAACCTTGGCCAAAGGACAAGAGGAGCTGAAGACTCTGTTGGTAAAAGAAAAGAAAAAGAAAGAGAAGAAACCAACTGGTGTTGTAATTATGGGGAGAAGGTTTCAAGGACAGGCTAGAAGAACCTTGGATTTTCCAGCAACATCTGATGAAGGAGAAAGAAAAGGAAAAGAAATAGCAGTTCCATCAGAGTCTGAAGAAGAGGAGGAAGAGGAAGATTACTCTGAGGAACAGTATCCTCCAACGGATGATAAATACCGACATCTTGAAGAGCGTCTAAATGCTATGGAAATGCAGAAAGTACCAGGTCTAGACTTTGAGGAATTGGGGCTAGTGTCAGGAATTATGATCCCACCAAAGTTCAAAGTTCCGTTATTTGCAAAATATGATGGGGTGTCATGTCCTAAAATGCACCTCCGATCATATGTCAGAAAGATTCAGCCGCACTCCGCTGACAAAGACTTGTGGGTCCATTTTTTCCAAGATAGTTTATCCGGAACACAACTAGATTGGTTTTACCAATTGGAAAGGGCCGACGTTCACAACTGGGAAGAACTTGCCGTAACTTTCTATAAGCAATACCAGTATAATGCAGATTTAGCGCCTACCCGTACTTAGCTTCAGAGTATGGCTATGGCTTCAAATGATGGTTTCAAAGATTACGCACAGAAATGGAGAGATCTAGCTGGGAGAGTGCAACCCCCTCTATTTGAAAGGGAGTTGGTGGATATGTTCTTGGGCACCCTATCGGGCCCTTTATTCAACCATTTGATTGGGAGCTCATCTGCTGGGTTTACTGAGTTAATATTAACCGGAGAAAGGGTGGAAGCTGGTATAAAAAGCGGAAAGATTCAGAAGGATGCGTCTGCCTCTACAACTATGAGAAAGCCTTTCACTGGAAAGAAGGAGGTATCTGCTGTTTATTCACAAAGGAATCAAGGAAGAGCTGAACGACGACCATTGGTGGGGTCCGTTATGATCCCAAAGCCTACATCTGATCAACCAAGAAATAACCAACCGAGGATGGAAAGGTCAGTCCGACAATTCACCAGAATTAATATGACTCTAGCCCAGGTTTTACCACATCTTCTGAAATTGAATCTAGCAACTTTAAATGAGGCCCAAAGCATCCCAACACCGCGTCCCCTCATTATCACCAGAATGCTAGATGCGCATATCATTCTGAAAGTCCGGGTCACGACACTAACAACTGTTGGGCCCTGAAAAACAAAATTCAAGACCTTATAGATGCAAAAGAAGTTGAGTTTGATGCACCTAAGAAACCAAATGTCATTTCCACTCTGATGCCTAGGCATGGTCACAACACCAATGCTGTCGAGGAAGATTTATTTGTTGCCACAGTGGATGAACTTTTGACTCCGCTCCCAATCATTAAGATGAGCTTGTTAAAAGCTGGTGTATTCCCGGGTTGTAAGGAAGACTTCTATCATTTCTTATTCTCACCAACTGTTTGCCCTCTGTTGAAGACATGCATTCAACGCCTGATAGATAACCAATAAATTCTGTTTGAAAATGCTCTCGTTTTACCGATTCCTATTGAAGATGTTTCAATCATAACCATCTCCGCCAATCCTTCCAGGATCCCTAAAAGACCCGTTAGGATTACATCGGTTCCAAAAACTACTCCTCTTAAGATCACAATTCCCGGTCCGGTCCCGTATGAATCAGATAAAATAGTACCATGGAATTACGGTGGAGAAATCTACTTCCATGGTATCAAACAAGATGGACTGACTGCCGAAGAAATGAGCTCCGAAGAAGAAGACTCCGACATTAGCAATATTGTCGGAACTAGCAAGATTACCCGTAGTGGTAGAATCTTCTCTCTAGAAATTGCCCCTCCAAAGGCAGTTTTTGGACCCGCGGCTGCTCCAAAGGTTACCTCCATACCAATAATCATATCTGCAAGTGCTCCTGTTGGAAAAGATAACACAACCCCTGCTGTTATCCCCACCAATACTTCTACTACTGAGTTCGAGGAAAAGGGATTCAAGAAGAGCCTGTCCGGACGAAGGCTCAACCACTGACCATCCCCGAAACCTCCAAGAAGAAAATGGAGGATATCCTGAGAATAATAAAGAAGAGTGACTATGACGTGTGTGATACGGTGGGAGAACTGACTGTTTTTGGAATGCTGGTTTGCATTTTATGTTTGTTTTTGCAAAATGTCGCGATAAGCAAGAGTCGCCACCGACTTTTATTTTATCCAACAAGGAAAGGAAAAAAAGCATAGAAAAATTCCCTTTTTGAGATATTTCTGAGTACGGGGGGTAGATTTATAGAAAGAGAAGGTATTAGCACCCTTTCTATTTGTAGTTATCTACGGCCTCTTAGGTACTTGCTCATCATTTTCAAAATTGTTTTTTTTGTGTTTGTGGGTTTTGAAAAGTTTTTACTTTAACTTCGATTTAACTCTTGTTTCTGTCTCCAAGAGTGTAATGAAGTGTTTTTGAAAACTTGTCTGTAAAAAGAGTGAAAGTGTGAAAAAGTTTTGTTTTGGATGAGCAAGTATCTAAGAACTAATCTACCTACTCGGAAAAGGAATCGTTCTATGTTTTTTCCTTTAGACAAATGCTATCCCACTATTAGTGAGTAGTTAGCACCGTCGTTGGAGTTTTTAGGGTCAATTCGAAAGAGGGACCTACAGTCACTAAAGCAACGTTAAGACGTTTTAGTGGTAGCCCTAATGTCTTAGATCATTTATCCGAGGAAACGATATCCGAGGCAACCTTTCCAAGGCAACTTATGATCTTTTAGACAAGAGGGCGACCTCTAAAATAGCCTATACTCAATGACCATTTACGAAGGCAACCAAGCGGGAGTGTAACCTAGGAGTGCGCATGTGCGAGTGTGTTGATTTCAGTTATTTTTATCTTTGCACAATTAAGGGTGATCTAACTGTTTTAAATTTAGTCATTTATTCTTGTCATGCAAACCCTATTATCAAACATCTAACAGTTGAATATTTGCAGAAATTAAAGGGGCGGAATTTAAACTAAACTATTACAAGGCGTCGGGTATTTACATCGCCAAAAACAAATCCTTTGAAATTTAAAAGCGGTAGAAATAAATAAATGTCCTAATTTAATTATTACACACCGGGAGCAGATACAATAATTGAATAAAAAATAAAGCGCGCGAGAAAATTGAATCGAATGCGAAACTAGGGTTTTGACCCTCCTAATTAAAGAAAATGTTTTTGTTGTTTTTTATTTTTTAAGAAAAGAAATTAATTCCTAAAATTAAATGCTAAATTAATTAGTTATTAAATTAATTAATGAAAAATAACTAAATGTCATATTTTTGGATTTTTGGTTATTTTAGGAAAGAAATAAAATAATTAAATTAGTGTTAAAACCTATTGATTCTAATTAATTTTAAATATTTACAAAATCAATTAAAGTTATCTAACATAAATAACCTAATTATTTTAATTAATATTTATTGATGAAAAATAAAATTCTAAATTTTAATTGGATAGAAAAATGTTTTTTGGTGATTTTTTGATAAAAAAGAAAATTATTTGATGGTTAGTAAATAAATAAAAATAATTAAATGAAAATATAAAAAAAAAGATGAAGAGAGAAAATGGGCATGAATTGGAGGTGTAGAAAGCAGGAATCTGGGCCCATTTGATGAAGATCCACTTTGACTTTTACAATCCTGTGCATGTTTGACTTGGCCTGTGGTGCGCTTGTAATGGTGGCCACCAGATCTGGCCATCTGGCCATCTGGCACGCTGATGAGGAAGGAGTACGGTGGACGTTAGGATCAAGCGTGCATTGGATCTCCTGAAAACAAATGAGAAAATAACAAATGCTGGAGGCAGGGATCGAACCCATGACCTTCAGCCTCTAATGCCTTGAAAACCTGTATGGCAGCCACTGGGCTATTCTGTTTTAATTGTTATCATATTGCAAAATAATAATAATATAAGAAAATGAAATATAGTGGACACAAAAATAAAAAAGCGCGCTGGAATTTGAATTGGCCTATGGGGGGGTGACAACTC
The DNA here is from genome assembly GCA_948472305.1 of Vicia faba. Classification (NCBI taxonomy): domain Eukaryota; kingdom Viridiplantae; phylum Streptophyta; class Magnoliopsida; order Fabales; family Fabaceae; genus Vicia; species Vicia faba. Next base: position 788,355,236 of record OX451736.1, on the reverse strand, counting down.
ATCGTCCCCTTCCTCTCTCGGTGGGTAAAAGTAAAGTACTTTTACCTACGGATGTTTTGTCCGTCGCTACAAACAGGGGTCCATCCAAAATCCTCTACAATCCACATAAATGGAAACCAACGCTGTGGTTGAGTTCGTCTCACTCTCCTGATCCCAACCATACCCATTATGAAGGCTAATTGTCCCTGAAACTGAAAGCCTTAAAACCAAGCTTGAAAACCTAACAATGGTGAGTTACGACACAGGCCATATAAATGAAATTGAGTAGTGCCAAAAGTTTGCAAATGCTTCGTAGGTTAAGAATATATCATAAATTAATGTTAACAATGCCTGAATTACAAGATGCGAATTCAAGAACAGGGGTGTAACATGGGGGACTTACAGCGCATTTAGGGATCATTCGGGCTTGTTCTTGATAGCTTTAGCTTGTGGAGACTCCCTGGAAGCGATTGAGATCGTCAAAGACCCTTGAATCTGCCTCTAAAGTGGATTTCGAACTCACACTTTTCTTGGTATTTTTCAGATTTTGTTCTAGCTCTAGCGCCTCTTTCCAACCTCTCTTTTGATCTGCACGCAGTCCTTATGTATCACACAATGCATTAGGGTTGATTCTTGTGTCCAAATCCCTCTCCATCAATGATTTTGATATTTGATTTGATTATTCTTTAAGGCTTTCCAAAATTGGTCCAAATCCAATCTCTTTGTACAAATATGCCTTGATACGAGTTTGATTGATCCTAGTTGTGTAATAAGACACGAAATAATCACAAGATCCTTGGTTTTCAATATTTTTGATTTTATTTAATTTGTTTTGATTTTATTTGAAATAATTCAAATAAAAACCAAAATAAATAATAAAAATAAAATATGGACAAGTGGCCAAGGTTAGAGCACGTGGGCTATGTTTCCAACTCAAAACAAGTGAAAAAGATTGGGCCCATTTGGCAAAATTTGAAGTTTTGGGCATAGTTGACTTTTGGCAATTTTACAAAAAAGATCAACTTCAACAATGCATAACTTTCTCAATTTTGACTCTTTGGAGGTGTTCTTGGACTTTTTAGAAATCTTGAGATATCCTCTAATTAAACCTTTTTGTCTCATATAATTTTGATATTCCATGCTCATGTATGAAGCTTTGACAAAAAAGGTGTTTTTATTGACTTTTCAAAGTGACCTATAATGTCCAAATTCATAACTTCTTGTGAGTGCATATTTTGAACTTGGGATCTGAAGATGGATTGTAGGGAATTTCATCCTCTTCAATATGAGCTTTGGATGGGTCATTTCGCATAAAGTATGAGAAAGTTATGCTTGGTCAAAATTGGGTTGACTTTTCATGTAAAACCCTAATTTAACAACTTTTGAATCTTGATGAATTATGAGCAATCCTTGATCAAATGATGAAATAAACTTCAAAATGAGAATGTTGACCAAATATCTTGAAGTTTGACTGTATGTAGGTCACAGTTGACTTTTGCTCTATCATAGTCGATTTTTGGACCTTTGAGCAATTGACTGAGCAAAATTCCTCTGCAAGGCTTGAAACTTGACATGGAAGGTCTTGAGAACATATTAGGACATTGGTGAGCACTTGGGGTCACTTGGACTCAATGATCTTGATGCAATATGAAACCCTAGTTTGGGGTAGACTGCCTTAGGAGAGAGCTTGTCTGGCCAACCCTTGGGCTACTTTGAGCAACTTGGAGATCTTTCTTGAAATGTTTTGAGAAATATGGGAGGGAAAATTTTTGGGTACAACAACGTGGTTGAATAGTTAGGGCAAACTCCCTCCAAGATCTCCATGCTAGCATTGATGTTGTGTTCTGAGGCACATGCGAAAGCTCTGGTGAAGTTTCTGAAGACAGCCCATGTGCCACAAGAGACATCCGCTGACCAATTCCAAGATTGTATGGCCAGCTTGACAGTTGATAACGGCTTAGGCTTCTCTGATGCTGACCTGACACCAAGATGGAGAAAACACAACGAGGCATTACATGTCTCTGTGGAGTGTAGAGGAATAACTCTAGCCCATGTCTTGGTAGACATTGGCTCATCTTTGAACGTTTTACCGAAGAAAGCTCTCGATAGATTGGATTACGAAGGACTGACTTTGAAACCCAGTAACATAGTCGTGAGAGAATTTGATGGTTCAAAGAGGATGGTCCACGGGGAGGTGGACATCCCCATAAAGGTGGGAACTCAGACTTTCAACTCAACTTTCTATGTAATGGACATCCGCCCCTCTTACTCCTATCTTCTAGGACGGCCCTGGATCCATAATGCTAGTGCTGTCACCTCTACACTACACCAGATGCTGAAATACCCGGTCCATGGAAAGATTATCACTGTCCACGGAGAGGAAGAGTACATGATTAGCCACCTAAATTCTTTCCGGTATGTGGAATTGGATGGCGAGTTCGTTGAAACCCCTTTTCAACATTTCGAAGAAGTCTCTCAAGAGGTAGCAGTAACCAAGACGGTATCCTCGATCCCCAAGATCACAAGACCTCCGCTTTGGATGTCATCTCTAAAGGACGCCAAGGCAGTAGTAGAGGAGGGTAGATGCACCATCTGGGGGCAACTTCCAGACATTCCGTATAAATCTGACAGGTTTGGCTTAGGGTTTACTTCAAGTGCTCAGAAGGTTGTGCGTCGTACCCGTGCTAGAGGGCCACCTTTGAAGATTAGCAACCAAGAGGTCAATGTAGTGGAAGATGTTGAAGAAGATGGCAGCTTGGAGGATTGGATATTTCCTACTGTCAACGGAGGACTTCGCAATTGGGAAGCCAAAGACTTTGTTCCAATAACTTTCATCTCTCAGTAATTTATCTCTTACATTCCTGTTGGACTTATAATATTCAAAAACAATTCGTACATTTTCAACCTTGTGTCTTACCCAAGGCGCAATGGTCTATTTGTAAGGGTTTTTATTTCATCTTCATATGACATTCAATAAATCATGGACGTTTTTCACATACAAACTTTTTGTGCTCATTGTCTTTCTTTTACATTTTATTGTTTAAAGATGGCTATACCCTTACACACACCCACACTCACAAATGCAGGTACCCCTCCATTCCATATCCCATGGGTAACGATACTGCTATGGCCTTTAGTGACTCTGAAGACCTAATCTACCAAGCCGAAGATGAAGGTGAGGAATATTGTGAAGTACCAGGGAAATTGGACAGACTACTACAACAAGAGGAAAGAACTATTCAGCCTCATGAGGAACCATTGGATACAATCAACTTGGGTACCGAGAAATATAGAAAGGAAATCAAATCGGGTGCAAATCTAGAGCCGAGTGTCAAGGAGCGTCTAATTCGGCTATTGCATGATTATGTTGAGATCTTTGCTTGGTCATACAAAGACATGCCAGGGCTTGATACAGACATCGTGGTACATCATCTGCCAACGAGAGAAGACTGTCCACCAGTAAAACAAAAAGTCCGCCGCATGAGACCTGACATGTCGGAAAAGATCAAAGCGGAAGTTATGAAACAATTCAATGCTGGGTTCTTGGTTGTCACTTCCTATCCTTAATGGGTTGCCAACATTGTTCTCGTGCATAAAAAGGACAGAAAAGTACGAATGTGTGTGGATTATAGAGATTTAAACAGGGCCAACCTTAAAGATGATTTTCCACTTCCCCACATCGATATCCTGGTTGACAATACGGCCCAGCACAAAGTATTTTCCTTCATGGATGGATTCTTATGTTATAACCAAATCAAAATGGCACCTGAGGACATGGAGAAAACTACATTTGTCACACAGTGGGGCACATTCTGTTACAAAGTGATGCCATTCGGACTGAAGAATGCTGGGGCAACCTATCAGCGCGCCATGGTAGCTTTATTTCATGATATGATACATCATGAGATAGAGGTCTACGTAGATGACATGATAGCCCGATCACAAACTAAAGAGGAGCACCTTGACCACTTGCAAAAGTTGTTTGAGAGGTTGAAGGAGTATAAACTTAGGTAGAATCCGAACAAGTGCACGTTCGGAGTCCGGTCCGGTAAACTCTTAGGTTTTGTTGTCAGCAACAAAGGCATCAAAGTTGATCCCGCCAAAGTTAAAGAGATAGAAGAAATGCATGCTCCTCATACTGAGAAGGAAGTCAGAGGATTCTTGGAACGCCTGAACTATATTGCCAGATTCATTTCTCACCTAACAACAACTTGTGAACCAATCTTCAAATTGTTGAAGAAAGATTAAGTAGTCAGATGGAATGATGAATGCCAGACTGCTTTCGACAAAATCAAAGAGTATTTACAAGAGCCTCCTGTTTTGATGCCACCAGTCGAGGGAAGACCACTAATCATGTATCTGACCGTTTTAGAGAACTCAATGGGGTGTGTATTGGGGCAGCATGACGAGTCTGGCCGAAAAGAGCACGCTATTTACTACCTGAGCAAAAAGTTTACCGACTGTGAAACCAGATATTCACTGCTCGAGAAAACTTGTTGCGCTCTGGCATGGGCTGCTCGCCGGCTAAGATAGTATATGTTGACTCATACCACTTTGTTGATATCTAAGATGGATCCGATAAAGTACATCTTCGAAAAGCCTGCTCTGTCTGGGAGGATAGCTAGATGGCAGATGATCCTAACAGAATATGACATACAATACACTACCCATAAAGCTATAAAGGGCAGTGTGCTAGCCGATCATCTTGCTCATCAAGCTGTAGAAGATTATCAGTCCATGAAGTTTGAATTCCCGGATAAAGACATCATGACATTAGACAACTGTGAAGAAATCAGACCATATGACGGACCTGAACAAGGATCCCGATGGACCATGTTCTTTAATGGGGCATCCAATGCACTTGGTAATGGTATCAGCGTTGTACTCATATCTCCAGAAGGGTGTCATACTCCTTTTACCGCCAGACTTTGTTTCAGCTGTACGAACAACATGGCAGAATACGAAGCATGCATCTTTGGTCTCAAGGCTGCCATAAACTTGGGAATCAAGTCTCTAGATGTGTTCGGAGATTCATCTTTGGTCCTTAGTTAGATCAAAGGAGAATGGGACACTAAACACCCAAACCTTATCCCTTACAAAGAACATGTTTTGACATTGTTACCCCATTTTGAGAAGGTTACCTTCGAGCACTTCCCGCGAGAAGAAAATCAGGTAGCAGATGCTCTAGCCACAATGTCATCTATGTTTAAACTTAATTGGGATAATGGGGCTCCCCAAATCACCATCGAACGAATGGATGAACCAGCATACTGTCATGAGATTAATATTGAAGAAGTAGTGGACCAGCCTTGGTTTCATGAAGTCAAGAGGTATCTCGAGGCTCAAGAATATCCAGAAGGAGCTTCAATCAATTATAAAAAGTTCTTAAGGAGATTCTCTGCTAAGTTCTTCCTGAGTAATGACATCTTTTACAAACGTAATCATGACTCCATTATGCTTCAGTGTATGGATAAGATTGAGGCTGAAAAGATCATCGCCGAATTACACGAAGGTAATTTTGGCACTCACTCCAGTGGGCATACGATGGCGAAGAAAATCCTACGGGCAGGCTATTATTGGTCTAGTATGGAAGCAGATTGCTATCAACACTCTTGGACCTGTCATAAGTGTCAAATTTATGCTGACAAAGTCCACTTACCTCCGGTTCCTCTGAATATCTTGACGGCTCCTTGGCCCTTTGCTATGTGGGGAATCGATATGATTGGGGAGATTAAGCCAACAGCCTCCAATGGACATTGTTTCATCCTGGTGGCCATTGACTATTTTATAAAATGGGTCGAAGCAGCGTCCTTCGCATCCGTTACTGAGAATGTCGTTGCCTGCTTCATCAAGCAGAATCTCATTTTTCAGTACGGTATCCCAGAAAGGATCATCACAGACAATGGTGCAAACCTTAACAATACTATGATCACCGCCTTGTGCAAGCAGTTCAGGATTCAGCATCACAATTCATCACCCTATCAGCCAAAGATGAATGGTGCCGTCAAAGCTGCAAATAAAAACATTAAAAAGATCATACAGAAAATGACAGTCACCTACAAGGACTGGCCTGAGATGCTACCATTTTCTCTCCACGGGTATCGTACCACGGCTCGTACATCAACTGGGGCAACACCATATTCTTTGGTTTATGGCATGGAGGCTATCTTGCCTGTTGAGTTTCAGATCCCCTCCTTGAGAATTATGAAGGATGCAGGTTTGAATGAGGACGATTGGATCCAGACTCGACTTGATCAACTAAACTTAATTGATGAGAAGAGACTTACTGCTGTTTTCCATGGTCAGATGTATCAAAAACGGATGATCAAGGCTTTCAACAAGAAAGTCAGACGCCAAGTATATCAAGTTGGAAATCTAGTGATCAAGCGCATCATCTTGCCACAAAGTGATCCCAGAGGAAAATGGACTCCTACCTATGAAGGACCATTTGTAATCAAGAACATCTTCTCCGGTGGGGAAATGATCCTAACCACCATGGACGACGACGACCTGCCACACCCTGCGAACGCGGACATAATCAAAAGATACTACGCATAAGGGATCCTCTAGGTTGACACACCTAGGAAAAACAAGGGCATCCCGGCAAACCAAAAGGTTCGGGAAAAAATTAGGGATAAAATATAAAAAATCTGTACACTCGGCAAGTTGAAAACCCGAAAGGGCGACTTGGGCAAAAAAGGGTTTCCCGGTGGACTGAAAATCCGAAAGGACGGTCCAAGCAAAAGTTAGAGAATTAAAGCGTACGACTATGTCCCGTCGGATCACTTTGAAGACAACCTCTTGACCTCCACTGACAAACTCAGAGTTTCTGATCAATTCAATCATCTTCGAACGAAGCAACAAATAAACAAGATATTCGGGGATACGAAGGCTATAGCAGAATGGAAACCCCATGGGATTATTACACATAGCTATCTTTCTTTGTATAAAGCTTTTCTTGTTTTTATAGCATCATTCTCTTACTAGAATGATTGTCTCTTTTGTACAAAATACTTATTCAAAGTCAATACAAAGATGTCTCTTTGAAAGTACAGAAAACTATTTATCTTTTTCTTTACGCTTTTGTTTTATTTGCAAAAACGTCCAATGATTCATTAATGAACATATGCATTTGAACATAATTACTGTTTACAAATAAACAAAGCGAGAAAGAGACAATTACTGATAGGTCGAAAGGATAGGAAAATATCTCAAGACCATTCCATAATTACTCCCCACAGAGTTTTTCAATAATCCCCAGCGGAACAAAACTTCAAATTATTAATCCCCAGTAGAGATCGTCAAATTTCTCAGGATTCCTCGAAGCAATATATGGCGTTGCCCTCACAGGCGAATTTTTTCCAGTACTTCAAACTTCAAGACATGAAGAATCCATATATCCCCAGCAGCTTTCAGGGATTTATTTTCCTCAATCATGCAACAATACAGCAAATCAGCTTACATGCGCATACATTACATCACCATCATAAACATTGATTAAAGCAAATACATTGCATCATGCATCGCATGCAACATAACTCTGTGTTTCAGCTAACATTTTACCCTTTTCAGGATAAGATTAACAACTACCATTAACAATATGCTTCTAGATACAGTTCAGATACGCACCAGATACGGATGCCATCCTGATACTCATTCAGATTCAACTTTCAGATACGCACCAGATACAGATGCCATCCTGATACTCATTCAAAGACAGCTTTCAGATACAGTTCAGATATGCACCAGATATGGATGCCATCCTGATACTCATTCAAATACAGCTTTCAAATACACTTCAGATACGGATGCCATCCTGATACTCATTCAAAGACAACCTTTTGATACAGTTCTGATACGCTTCAGATACGGACGCCATTCTTACACTTATTCTTTCAACTTACAAACACTCTTGGATGGCATCTACAAGCCCATCACCAACAAGATTCTATCACCTCTCCAAATGGCATCTTTAAGCCCATTCCTTCAACCGCACGTCACCGAGTGCAAATTTCTGGGCACTCTAGTGTCTAATCATTCTCTCACCTTCGAGTCACGAATGACAAAAATCGCCAATCTAAATCTTCAGGTTTAAGAAGATTGAACAGGGGCAGCTGTTGTACCCCAAAATTTTCCCTCTCATTTCTCAAGGATTTCCTCACAATATCTTTTATGACATCAAGTTTGCAGCACTGATACATCAATTTAGGCTTGGAATTGGCAAAAGGGAAAAATGGTTAATTGCATACTGGAAAGTCAAACTTTGACTTTTTTAGTCAACATTACATTCCAAAGATCAAATTTCATCAAGACATTCAAGAATATCAAGCTTGATCATCAAGAAGTCAAGAAAGTCAAAAGTCAACTTGAAAAGTCAAGATTTCCAAGGCTTAGAAATTTTCTAAGTGCCTTTATACATGATAATTTCATTTCTTCATGCCAACTTTTCACCATAATGCAAGATGATTCAAGAGAAGCTTCCAACATGAAAGTTGTAGATCTCCATGATATGTACAACATTTCTTTACACAACTTCTCCTAAATATGCTTGGATTTCAGGTTATAAATTCATGAAGTCATGATATTTTCATTTAAACACTTAGAGAAATTTTCAGCAGTTTTGATCAGGTTTTTATCCTAACTTCTTGCCCATTTTTCATCAAGATCCAGTTTGATTTAACAAAAGTGGCCAACATGAAAGTTATAGAGGGTGTTCCAAGATTTCCAAAACATCAAAGAACATGAATTTATCTTATTTGAGTTAGGAGATACAAGGATCTGAAGTTGGACATTCATTCTTGATTTACAAGGCAGATTTGTGATGAACAAGGAACAAAAATCTTAACCCATGCTGTATAATCTCTAATTTGTAGGCTTTGTGACTTACAACTCTTACCATAATTTAATGCTTACACAAACTTTTGAGCTATGGTCCATTGGGTTTAAGCATTATTCAAGTGATCTTTCTATTTTTGGCACAAAGGCACCATTGCCATTCTTGCAAAGTTCACTTTAATCATAAAGTCAATTTCTTGAGCCTCTAACTTGTTGTTCTAATCACACACAACAGGCAAAAAATCAGAAGGGGCATGCTTAAAGTGTCCAACATATCTATGCAACAAAGTACAAAGCATTGGAACTATAATCTTCAAGCTTGCTTCATGTACAATCTAACCTAGCTATAACATGTGATTAAAAATTTGAGTTTTCAAATCTCAAACCTTCTCTATAAATAGAGAGGCCAGTTGCAAGAGAAAGGGGTTGGAAAAACAGGTTGGAAAAGAGTTAGAAAAAATAGAGTGAACAACCAGTAGTTGTATTGATAAACCCTTAAAATCTCCTATCCACAAAAAGCCATAACATTCCATAAAACCTCCACTCTTGAGTTTTGAAGTCTAAACCTTTAAACCTCTCACACTTTGCATATTCCATCTAAAAACCATCCAAACATTTCATACCACACAGAGGTCGTTCAAGTAACCTTCAACAAAAAGGAAAGTCTAGCAGCCTGTTGGAGCTTCCTTAAGGTTCATACAACATCTTGAAGGGTATTTGTACTCAAAACTTAAAGTGCAGTTTCAAGGTAAGTCATCTTTACCTTGCCTTTTCCATACATCAACTTTTCTATTTATAGGATGTAGCAATCACTATTTTTGAAGTTAAACATTTTTCATGTTATTCATTTATATGTTAAAAACTAATTGATGTATGCAAAGAATGGTGTTTAAGGCAGAAAAATGCAGTATGTATCGACACATATCCACATGTGTCGACCCATCTTAGTGAAAATACAGGGTATGAGTCGACATATGACCCTCATGCATCGACCCATACTGAGTTCAGGTCACAAAACAGAAGCTGGAAAGGCCTATGAGTCGATACATACGCATTTCACATCGATGCAAAAAGGTGTATGAGTCGATACATTCCAGCATGAGTCGGCTCATACTGAATAGATTTCACTTTACAGGGGCAAGGAGAAGCTATGTGTCGATGCATAGCAACATGGGTTGACACATAGCAGTTCAAAAATGCATTTTTCCTTTATTTTACAATGTTTTCACATTCTTTTCATTATCATTAGATGTGGTTGTAATATTTTACTTCCTACTTCACCCCCGTTGTTGAATTGTACCCCCATCCCTCTAAAGTGATGTAATAGCTTAGATTTTACTTTCCGCCTTTTACTTGCTTTTCATATATTGCTAGTAAATAAGATGTATGCCAAGATGAAATCAACAAATAGATGACTTTCCAAAAACAAGACAAAAAGCATGAAAATAACACACTTGGACACAAGCATCCGTAGGGTTTCTCCACTTGGTTGCCTTATACAAAAAAAAGCCATATTACGCATGCGAAGTATCTTGGAAAAACAAACAAGTATAAGATCATAGTCCCTCGATGACGCTATTCATAGTTGCCTTACAAAATGATCTCGGTCCCTCAAAAAATGCTAAGATACTTTGCAAACATTGCTAATCATGGTTATACGATGACCCACGCCCGTCCCATTTACATCCAAAGATAGGGTTGCTTACCAAGTCAATGGTAAGACAACAATGTCAAAGGAATAGAAAATGCACAAGAAAGACATTTGAGTAGGTAGATTGTTCTAGTTACTTGTTCTAATTTCAAACAAACATCCTTGCTATTTTCAAAGACAAACACACACATTTCCAAACATTTTACAAACATTGAAAACATTTTCAAAAATACAAACATCTTTGTATACATTATTACGAACGAGAATGATTAGAAAGATTGCCTAAACGATGGCCTCTTTTACAAAATACTTTCAAAACCACACCAAACACAATTTCAAACTAACAAAAGCAAGTTATATAACAAGTAACTAAGAGCCCATGGAAAACCATGGATGAAAAGGGCGATAATACCTTCACTTTTCATAATCTACCCCCCGAACTCAAGAAAACATCTCAAAGGTCTTTCCTGTGCTTTTTCACCTTTCCTTTTGGATAAAAGAAAAGTCGGTGGCGACTCTTGCTAACCGCAATATTTGCGATCAAACACAAAACCCTCAAGTCAGTTCTTCCATCGTATCACATACTTCACTAACTCTTTGAACCTAGTAGCATACTCAACAACAATTAAGCTTCCTTGCTTTAGCTCAAGAAATTCAATCTCTTTCTTACCACATACATCTCCCGAAAAGTACTTCTCCATAAAAGAAGCTCTGAATATAACCCAAGTAATCTCTATACCCAGAATTTCCATCATTTGGCATGCATTTCCCCACCACTCATCACCTTCTTCTTCCAACATATGAGCACCAAATTGTACCTTATAACCCTTCGAGCAAATCACCACTCAGTAAATCTTCTCAATCCCCTTAATTAACACTCGTGCACCATCGAGATCATGCATTCCTTTGATGATCAACGGGTGGTTCCTGTGATGCCTTCCCATGCACGAGCTTCATCATCATTCCCTTAATTCTGATTCTGCTGACCGTGTTGGTTTTGAAGAGCTTGATCCATTGCTTCTAGAGAATTAGCAATCATATTATCATTTCTTCCTCCAGCCATAACCATGCGTATAAACAACTAACATTAGAAATATCAACATATCGATAGTGTTCATACACTAATCGATTAATATGAGGTAAACATCATATAAAAACCTGATCGGACAAGTTTACCTTCTCTGATATCATTAATGTAACACCCTTCTAACCCCACATGTATTATTCGTTTGACTTACAAAAAAATCATTTAAAGTCACCACATAAGGGTGTCACACTTCATAAGAAAACATCACAATTACACTCCTTCTCCATAACACGGGTTACATCAATGGTAATGACATCTCTTTATATAATAACTCATCATTTTTAAATCATCACGAAAGAATTATCATCATAAAAACATAATTAACTTCTCAAAATTTTGTGACGTTTAGTCTCATCAATTATTATATAAAACTACAATTAAAATCTCCATAAAACATGTCAACATAACATAAGAGAAACATCATATTCGCTAAACAAAGAGTTCCCAACCCGATGTTACATATCAGAGAAATACACCTTCTAATAAAACAAAATAAACAAAATACTTCGAAACTATCCTCTATGCTTCAACGGACTACTCCTGATCAACTGCGCGTTACCCACGTGGAGGCAACATTCAAATAGAAAGGGTGAGTAATCACAATTTATTATAAAAGGCATAAGGAAAAGATTAATAATTACAATATCATTATCACATAACAACAGATACTAATCATACATACTTCATATTCATAGATACATCATAGAATTACATGAATATCTTGTATCATCAAAACACAATATAGTCACATACTTTACAATTATCATCATAGCACAGCTCATTAATGGAAATCATGCAATGTCACATAGAATTTTAATGCGACCACGACTAGTCAAATACATGTGGTACCAAATCATTTGATTAAAAATTGGTCATCACCCTCCAAATATCCCCACCATATAATCGATTCCTTCTTGCAACTGGAGCACATCATAAACACACACAATCCACACAATGGGATTAAGGCTTGTCATAAGCGGAACACCTTCCAAAATAATAGACCACTGTCCAAAAATGTTATGAATGCATGATGCACAACAATGTCATATAAATGCGACCACGACTGGTCAAGTGCATAATAATCACATAATCATCATATAAATGATCACACTGTCATCTTCATAATAGCTCACAACAACATCATAATCATCATTGAAATAAAACATCATATCATAACAATATATAAATAATCAATATCATTGACATATAAGAACTTAAATCATGCATGATATATAATATTATTTTATCAAATTATAATTCAAAAATCCAGCTTCCCAATGCTTCGAAAGACGCATAAAACAGATTCCTGAAACTCAAATTACGACGTCCTAAAAATTCTGCCACACTGCATCGCCTCTGCATCGTCCAGTGGTGGTCCCGTCGCCACTCTCTTGCCCGAAGACGCTGGAGCGACGCGTACTTCTCCATGAATTTTCAAGGAGCTTGATGTTACACCCAATACTTTTCCATTTGAATCACCCAACGATGCTCGGGCGCTCTCCTCTCCCCAAGCTCGCTCGGCGGCGGTCGCTAAACGGGAACTTCCTGTTGTGATTTCTTCACTTTCCATCCTCATTCCAACTGTGATTATTGTATTAAACTCGGTATAAAATGCATAATATTCATCATATAACGCATAGCAACATCAAAATACATAGTCATATCATTTCAAACATGAAGCATGGCATAAAGACTTCATTAGCATCGATAATTTGATCAATTCATTCACATGTATCATCAAATCAATCACACAACAAGCACTACATTATCTTAACCCTCTATGAATCAAAATAAATATAGATTAAATCCCTTACCTTGAATTCTTAGCACTTCAATCTCTTTCAAGCTCTACTAGATGAATTCCTCTTCTTTTCTCTCGGTGCCCTATCGACTTCTCACTTTTCTCCAAAAATCACGATCGTACAGACTGACCTCTAATTCCCATATTTATTTATTCTTATTTTACCACTTGGACCCTTTCTATGCTCTTTCCACCATTATCCTCACTAATCTTTATCATATTTACCATCTTGCCCTTAACATCTCTACACCACTATTTATTCTATTTTAATTATTATTATAACTCTAAATATTATAAATAAGTTATTTTAATTCTAAATAATTGCAATTAACACTTTATCCCACACTATCCCACAACATACCACATATATTACACAGATAATGACCAAAAATTCACCAATAATCAAATAAATATATAATTCTAAATTTGGGATGTTACAACTATCACAAGTTTATAGAAAGCTTATCGAAGTTGGCATTACCTTTGACTCAGTTGACTCTAAAAGGTCAAGCTTATGTGTGAGATATATTGCGTGTGAAGAGAGTTTTAGTGAACTAAAGAAGAAGTTGAAGTGTGCTCCCGTAATGATTTTTCCTAATTCGAGTGATTCCTTTGCGGTATATCGTAATGTGTCAAATATTTATCTTGGTGGTAAGCTGATGCATAACGGTCAAGTTTTTTTATTTTTCTTCTAGGAAACTTAAATTTCATGAACGAAATTATCCTACACATGACTTAGATTTGGAAGTTGTGGTATTTTTTTAAATATTTGGAGGCATTATCTTTTTGGTTCCAAGTTTGAAGTGTTCAGTGATCAAAAGAGTTTAAATTATCTATTCGACCAGAAGGAGTTGAATATGAGGTAGAAGAGATGGCTCAAACTTCTGAAGGATTATGATTATGGTTTGAGTTATCAATCGTTAAAAGCTAATGTTATAGATGATGCATTAAGTATGAAGTCTTTACACATGTCGATGCTTGTGGTTTGAGATTTGGAATTGATTGAACAATTCAGAGATATGATTTTAGTGTGTGAAGTAACTCCTAGAAGTGTGACGTTGGGAATGTTGAGGTTGACCAGTGGTATTCTTGAGTAGACCAGAGAAGGTCATACATTTTATTAGGGCTTGGTTGACCAATAGGTTCTATTTAACCAAGGTAATGAGGGTGATTTACCAGTTGATGACAATGGTTTGATAAGGTTCTGAGATAGAGTGTGTTTTCCAGATGTGCCTGAACTTAAGAAGAGTATTCTTGAGGAAGGACATCAAAGTGGTATAAGTATTTATCCTTATGCGACAAAAATGTATCAGGATTTGAAGAAACTTTGTTGGTGATCCAATACGAAGAAGGAAATTAATGAGTTTTTTTATGCTTGTTTGATTTTCAAGAAGTCAAATATTGATCACTAAAAGCCTTTGGGTCTGATGCAACCGTTGAATATTCCGGAGTGGAAATGGGACATCATTTCCATGGATTTTATGTCAGGATTGCCAAAGACAACTAAGGGTAATGATTCAATTTGGGTGATAGTGTATAAATTTACTAAATCGACTCATTTCTTACCAATCAGGATAAATTATTCGATGCAGAGGTTAGATGAGATATATATTGAAGAGATTATGAGACTATATGGAATACCATCGAGTGTTGTGTCAGATAGAGATCATAGGTTTATGTCAAGGTTCTTGGAAAGTTTGCAGAAGGATTTCGGTACTAAGTTGAGGTTGAGTTTTGCTTATCATCTATAGACTGACGGTCAGGCATAGAGGACTATCTAGTCTTTGAAAGATTTTGTGAGGGCTTGTATGTTAGAACACGTAAGTGCTTGGTGTGGCAGTGAAAAGTTGAGATTAAACTATTGATTAACTTAACTCACAAAGAAAGAGTCGTAACCACACTTTATTATTTCCAAAGGAATGGGAAAAGAGAATAAAACCCACAAGTGTTTTTAAAGAAAAAACTAATAAAACAAAGATCTAGGTACGTGGGTTGGTTATGAAAAGGGAAGGTGTTAGTATCCTAAATATCTATGGTGCTCTATAGGAACCTCTTTGAAAATATGTGTATTTGGCTAAAAAATGGTTGTTTGTTAAAATATTGTGAAGATGAGAAAATAAATGGTTTTTTTATGATTTTTTTTTATCCGCCAAAATTTCAAGAATTATGTGCCTACGTATAACTAATAAGCAATGATGAAATCAAAACCACACGGTTCTTCTAAAAAAGAAAAAACTTTTTTGTTGGTTAATTTTAAATGAAGAGACATTTTGTCATCTTAAGGAGAATACTCGAACAAATATACATGAACATGAGAATGATGGACCTTTGAATCACAATGAAAGAAGGGATCCAACTTGGATAAACATCAACAAGTACGCCACTATCTTTTTCAAGTAGAAAATATTCAACATCATATCAATCAAGGTTATGGATATGGGAGAATCACATCTTAACTACGGAGATGACTCATGTCTAATCTTAAGAAAAAGTTCTAAAATTAAAAGACAAAGTTGAAAAATGGTTTGAATAAGTTTTTGTGTTTTTTGGTCTTTGAAGAAAAGAGCTTTACTTTGATTAAATGAATTAAGGTTTAATTAAGAAAAAGGTTTTGAAAATGCACTCAACAAAGTCAAGCTTTTAATTGAAAGAGGTTCAAGTTTAAGAAAAATAAGGATTTGAAAAAGGGAGAAGATTTTGAAAATTAAAGAAGATGGGCGAGATATGAAGGGACAATCCTAAAGCGTTAAGTAAAATCTAAGGTAGAAAATATCTAACCAAATAAGAAGCAAACTCTTGACATAAGTCAAATAATGCATCTCATTCCTTTGGATTAAAGCCCCAAAACAAATAATAAGAATCAAATGAATAATAGCCTCAGGTGCAAGCTTGGCATCAGATGAGTCACAAAGGATGCATAGGTCTTCTTATGTATCGGATGAACTTGATGTCTCAGATGAATATTATTGAATTAGATGAATTTCAGAGTAACAACACCTACACACAGAAAAGTTTCCAACAAACATACAAAATACACAACCAAGATCTCAGATGAATCAAAATCACAAGGTCCAGAGGAAAGTCCAAATCTAGGTTCTATAATAAGTCCAAAGTTCATATCCAGAGCAAAGGGATGGTAACCATAACCAACAAGAAAAATAACATAAAATAAAGGCAAGAATGTAAAAAATGACAAAATGATAATAATTCTTAAATTAAATTGAAAGAAATTAAATGGCTTAATTTAAGTTTCATTAAAGTAAAAGTTAGTGCAATTAATGTTAGAGTTAGTGTTTAATTTTTTGATCCATGACAATTTAGCGCTATGTTAAGTAATTGTAAGTGAACTTATATAGAAGTTGCACCTATCTGAGGTAGGGCCAAAATAATGTAGGTATATTGCATATAATGTATACCATGGTTTAAAAGCAAAGTTGGTCAAGACTAAGTCAAGGAAGTGATATCATTACATTAATCAAATCCTTCATGATACCTTAGGATAAACTTATCATCAATACAAAGTACCTTGTGTGATCAATTGATCACTTAGAGGTAGATTTGAAATGATGAAAGTTCATTAAGTACCAAACCAAATTCAACTGAACAAAGATGAATCAATCACCACCCATTCATCCACTTTAGTGGATTAGGGTTTTTTGTAACACCCTTCTAAACCCACATAATTTAGCATGTATTTTTACGTAAATAAAACAAATGAAACCATAAAAAGGGGGTCACATCTTCATGTAAACGTCATACAAAACATAGTCTTGCTCCGTAACACTAATTTCAAAATTATTTAGGAAAAATCCTTCATGGATATCAATTAATAGACATATTTATACTTCTCACAGTGGAATTCATAGTTCAAAAACATATTAGTATCATACTTCATAAAACTTCATCATACGTCATGATTCATAAATTTGAATTCAAAACAACTCGAGTACCATGAAAGGTAACCCAACATATTAGAAACAAAACAAGGAACGTAAGTTCATAATTGAAACGACCCCATCCCCGATGTTACATATAAGAGAAAGACCATTTCTACTCAATGGAAAGCAAATAAACACACTCTGAAGCTATCCTTTAATGCTTCGGCGGGCTAATCCTGATTACCTTCAAGTTACCCACAAATAGAGGCAACATTTTCAAGAAGAAAGGGTGAGTAAATCATAATTATTAAAAAATACATAAGAAATAAATATAGTGGATATGCACTTAGGCAAGGCATCACACGTCATCAGAACCTCATGTTATAGTCACACCTTCACAACATCATCAATACAAAAAAACTTATCATCAAAACACCATTTATCAATAAGCATGTTTAATCACATCATTATGCAATGTCACTTATAATGAAATTCCACATCTTAGACTTGTGCATGTGGTACTAAAACTTCAGTAATGACCCATTCATTGTTATCTCCAAAGATCCCCACCAATAGGATCGATAACCACTTGGAACCATAACACTTCACTATTTTGCACTCAATCCACACTATGGGATTGATGTCTTCACTGGACTATTCTCCTATCATCCTCACTGGAACGAAGTCCTAACAATGTTGAAATTCTGCTATATCAGATCACATATGTCCTATAAGATATCGAGACATCTATTCTGACAAAAAACAATCATGGCTAGGTATACAACTCAAAAACAATATTGAACAACATAAACAACACACAGAATTGTTAACCCAGTTCGGTGAAAATCAACACCTACTCTGGGGGTTACCGTGCCAGGAAGCAAATGCACTAGATAATATTAATTCAAAGCTAAACTAGTACAAGTTTACAACTTATCACTTCATCACTACCAAATTCAACTTCTAACTAGGTCCTCTCTAGACATGAGAAATCCCATATCACCTTCAATCACCGCAATGATGTCTAACAGTCCCAGTCCCAGTCCCAGTTAATGTATTAATGACCTTTCACCTAAATGAAGAGTACACTTCAAATACAAATAAAACCTTAATAGAGACACCCCTTGACTAAGAACAATATGCCCGATCTTGCTTCACAACTTTGATCAAGAACAATACTCAGAGTTACTTAATAGCTTCCTCCAAGAACAATACTACCTCTTGCTTAAGAGCTTCGAGGAGAACAATAACAGAGATTATAACTCTGTAACACAGTCCAATTCAAAACCCGAGTGAATCACACAAATCACCTTTCCTAGAGAGTGGAACAATGATAAAGCTCTAATGATTCTAGATCATAGACCCGTACTAAACTAGGTTACAAATACTTCTATTTATAAACCTTTTCCCAACTGGATTTGGGCTTCAAAAATGCAGCAGAGAGACTGCAAAAAGTCTGCAAAAACATTCTCCAAGAAAATAGGTCTTCAATAATTAATTTCCTAAAATGTCTCCATATTTAGAAAGTTTGAATATATTGAAAAACAAAAATAATATCTCTGATTTATCAATCTTGGGCACCACATAAGATTACTAAATATTCCCAGAATATTCAATAATTAAATCACGACAACTAAATCCAGATTGTCAGTTGTAGCAGACCTGGTGTCCTATACTTTTGGTTAGGACATCCCTTTTGACATTTTCAAACAACAAGTTGAAACATCTTCAAATATGAAAAAATGTAACCATCTAGATGTCCTGCTCTTCTGGTTAGGACATCACATTCAACATGTCAAATCTGCAAGTTGAAACATTTTGTTCAACATGTTGCTGCTAAGTTAGTTTTACCAAAATTCATGTCAATCATAATTTCATAGAAATAACAATCTCCCTTTTGGCATATTTTGGATAAAATAACCCAATAACTCTTGCACAAGAAAACACCATAATCATGTTTGAGAATTAATCAAACACACACATAAGAGGCACATCAATAAAACAGACATAACAACAAAGTTATAAGAAACAACACAACCAGCGAAACAGTTAGTAGTTATTCAGTCTACTAAACACAACTGCAACAAATAGAGAAATTAAATTATCAACACCATGATGTCAAGGCATATTGTCTAACATCTCTTCAGAGCCTTTCATTCAAACATAGCAGGGAGCCCCCCTCAACAGCTGCTTAACACAACGGAGAAATTCTCCCCATCAACGGCAGTATCAGCCTGTCTGTGGTTTAGTGGTCAGTGCACAAACACCTGTCTCCCCTTTTTAGCCCTAATATGGAAAAGATAAACAACTAACCCAAAACAAAGTGTACATAAGTGCTAAACAAATCATGGGTATTCAACCCTTAAAAAATATCTTTAGTTATCAACAAAGGATATTTCACAGACTTCTTCATATGCTATGAAGCATAATCACACTAGCTTCCACTGGACTCTGAGTATACTCCTTTCACCCAGAAATAGTGAAACAAACCAAGAGCACCAACCATGCCTTGTCAAGAGCACCAACAACTACATGCTATAGCCTAATGTCACAACATATTGTTTGGCATCATATATAATCTCCACCACTGCAGCAACAATCCACAGAAAAGTAATTTATCTTCCCCCTACTGAACACACTCATACCATGAAGACAAAATCCTAGATACTCTAGCTCCTTAAGGATACACACAAAATATCATGACTCTTTTTATGGAAAGAAGTCATGCACACTTGTTTTGAAGTTTCTCACATACTCCCAAATAACTATATTCAGACAGCTTCCTCCACAAGATCCAAATTCACACAAACTTTTCTTGTAGTAGAAGATGCCACCTCCCCAACAAGAATTATGATCAAATTACACTATCTAACATCCTTTTCCTTCTTTATCAGCATCAACATAAAGAATATTCAATATATTATGCAACAGGATTAACAACATCTTTACCCTAGTCACCAGGGTCTTCACCTGGGATGATGTCACAACAATGTTTGGAATATGTTTCCCTCCAAACAAATAGTAATGCAAATACAAGGAGATTACCTTTTATTAACAATAGTCAATAAAATACCACGGTGAAGATGGTATGATGAAGAATTTATTGATAAAAATAACAATATTAGTGATTACTAAATATCCTCATATATATATATATATATATATATATATATATATATATATATATATATATATATATATATATATATATATATATATATATATATATATATATATATATATATATATATATATATATATATATATATATATATATATATATATATATATATATATATATATATATATATACATACATACATACATACATTCAAGGTCTCTTCCAAAAATATCCACCAACAAGCATGATGTTACATCATCATGTAGGAAATTAGCTTCTTATCACAAAGCCTGATCACTTTGGCCATCAACCAACAATAAAACTCCCTCTTGAGCCCAGAAAATAACCAGTACAATTTCTCATGACATTCCCAAGATACATGGGAAACTCTGACACACTGTAGAATATAGATAAGAGGAAGAATCACAATGCTCCAAAACCCAACACTTCCCACTGAATTCTAATCCTACTACTTTTATCTAGGTTTAGAAACTGAACTAAACATAATGTCAACACATTTTTGCTTGATACAACAAAATCGCAATAGGTAGACTAGCACACATTGTATGAGACCATGCAAACTTTATCCATGCTTTAATTATGTAGTAACACATCAGACAAACACCCAACTCTTGTCAAGGTATTTTCAATTAGTCACATGCACGAACTCATCAAAGGAAAATTTTCCTCACATTCCTTCCTTCACAACCTCCTTTAGAGGTACACGTTGCAGATAAAACTTCCTCGTCACAATTGATTGAGCGAAAAAAGCACAAATGGATTCTTCATCACACGGGTAGACATCAAAGATATCCACACCACAAACCACACCATATTTTGTCAGTGACTCAACTCTACACTCCACCATGATGAAAACATGACACTCATGAATACCATAATGAGCAACAAACTATCACACGTACTCTGAAGCAAAGGGTTCAGATTGCAGATTTGCATACTCATATCATATACATACTCAGCTCTCATCAGAGCATTTATCATTAGTTAGATGCACAACCTCATCAGAGGACAGACAAATACTCAGCTCCTGTCAAAGTATTTATCATAGGTCAGATAAGATTACCTTCTCACACAAGGTATAACATTCGTTCTGACATTCTTCTTCTGTAAATCTCTAAACCCAACTGATTCTTATTCATGACAACCAGTCATGACAACCATTCACACCATAAACTACTTCAAATTAGGCCAGTGGCTTGACTTTATACTCCACAATGAACAAACCCGATAACTTCCTTGGCTGAAGAAGTAGAGAACAAAAATGATGTTCCAACATCAGTTTCGACATCAATATAAATATCATGGGTTTAAGCATTTATTATGGCTTTGGAGACAACATCCATATTAATCCAATCAGAACTCTTGCAAGGGAAACAAGAGGATCAACCATAAGTAGCTGATATACCTTCACGTTCAATTCATAATCACATGCAGATGTGCAAGTGCTTGGATATTATACATCTCAAGGATATTCTTCTAATGTTCATATCTCATGTCTGACTTTTAGATGTTGGACATTGTTGTACCCCAAAATTTGCCCTCCCATATTCTTCAAGATTTGGCAAGATCAAGCTTCAAAATCTCTCAAGGGTTGCACAGTCCAATTGCCTCCTAACACAGTCAAAATTAGGGTTTTGGTTCTGGCAAAGAAATTGAGGTTTTCAAGGGTCAAATCAAGTCCCATATGCCTATACACATTGTCAAGCATCCATATGTCAAGTTTCAAGACTCACAACATCAAATTGCACAGTCAAAAACCCTAAATGCTCCATAGTCAACTGCAGGGGCAAAATGGTCATTTGACAGTCAAAAGTCAAATTTTTTGGTCAACATCTTATTTTGAAGCCACAATAATCATTTGATCAATTCTTGATCATGATTCCCCAAGGCATGGCTCAAAAAGTCTCAAGATGCAAAAGTTTCTATTTTTAGACAGTTGAAAAGTCAACTGCAAATTGACCAAGGCATAACTTCTTCATGGTTCATCAGAAAAATCCCATACAAAGCTCATTTTGAAGGGGATGACATTTCCTACAAATCATCTTCACACTCCAAGTCCAAGAAATTCTCTCACAAAAAGTTATCAATTTCAACATTATAGGTCATTTTCAAAAGTCAACAAAAAGGCACTTTAAGTCAAAGACCATAACTTGAGATTGGTAAATCAAAATGACATGGGACCAAAGGCATTGGTTATAGGACTTCAAGACCTTTCCAAAATGTCCAAGAACATGTTCATAGCTTCAAAATTGAGCAAGATATGCATTGGAGAAGTTGGGAAATTTTTGGGAACTTTCAAAAGTCAACTTTGCCTAAAAAGCTTCAAATTTGCTAATGGGCCTCAAATTCTTTCTTGAATCATTACCCAAGGCCTATGCACGACCCATTGAGCTCAAAATAATTTATTTTCTTATTTTTAATTAATTAATTGAATTTATATTTATATTAATTCATTTAATTAGTTTTAATTATGGGAAAATTAAAAGATATGCTTTTTTAGATCTTTTTGTGCAGCAAATATGACTAGGGCAAGCTGACAATTCGTTTCTCAATCAACAAGGCAAAAAAATCCATGATTGGCAAGGTTTCATGAAAGGAAAGATTGGAAAATATATGATTAGGAAATCAAATATTCAAGTCATAATGCCATGGACTTTTGGGCTTATTCTTGACCTAATTCCATTCACATACAAAGGCATAAGCAAACCCTAAAGCAAGACACACGAAAAAGCTGCTGAAGCCATAGAACCA
This sequence comes from Vicia faba, assembly GCA_948472305.1. Lineage (NCBI taxonomy): Eukaryota > Viridiplantae > Streptophyta > Magnoliopsida > Fabales > Fabaceae > Vicia > Vicia faba. The sequence goes on along the minus strand of OX451736.1, from coordinate 788,332,112 downwards.
ATTTGCAAAAAATAGAGAAAAATTGTGAAACTGATTTCCTACTTGCAGGACAATTCAAGGCCAAAAGTTGTTTCCAATACGTTGCCTAAGTCTCCAGGAAGCTATTGCTATAAAAAACAAGCTCTCATACTCAAAGAAACGGTAAAACATAGTCATGGTTGGAACAAACATTTTCATAATCGAAACCTAATTTCTATGCATCATTCATATGTTTTGCTCATTGATTTATGTTGCTGACGCCTTCCTGAAACTTTTGATATAGTTTAATTGTGCTAAAACTGCTTGTATCAAAATCCACCATGAACGACATTTAGGGTTTTCGAGTTTTCAAAATAGGGCTTTCTTGTAGAGGAAAAATCCGGCCTTGAGACCTATACAGTTGAATTCAGGAGCTCAATACGGTTTGAATGGCAACCTCGCGCTCAATTTATGTGACTCACAGGGATGTTCGCTATTTTTCACTATTGCACTTAGTGGGGGTTTAAAACCCCCGCTATCTTGTTCATGTTTGCAGGAAGAACGAGGAAGAAGATGGACGTGGCATCATGCTACTGGGACATTCAAACTTTAGCGCGTTTTTTTATGTTTCAGCATAATGGGCATTTTTCATATATAATATTTGTTTATCAACATATGTACAAGCGCGTTTCATAGCTCAGATGGTGGAGGACGTGTATTGCAAGCATTGGGACCTGGGTTCGATTCCCAGGTCCCCCATATAATTGTTGTTATTTTTCTTAATCCATTCCAATGCAGCAATGACTCAATGGTCCACCATACGTCCTCACGCGCTGGCTTGCCAAGTGGCTTTGGATGAGCAATCTGAAGGCCAGGAGATGGAATCCATGGTGCGCTCCAGTCAATGAACGTGTACACAATCAGGAAAGTCAACGTGACTTTGTCTAATGGGCCTGAATTCCACATAAACCTCCACATGGGCCAGACACCCCCCTTGGTTTGCTTTGCATAATTTTATTTAATTTTCTTTTCTTTTTTCCAATTCTTTTAATTGTTTCAATTATTTTTATTAATTCACCATAAAATAATTTCTCATAATAAAAACAGAAAATCAAAATTGTAAAATATATTTAATTATTATTAATTTCACCACTAACATATTTTTGTAAATAAATTCTAACAATTAACTTTAGTTTAATTTAGGTTAAAATTCAATCTTTTTTTCTTAATAAATAAAAAAATACTTAGAATTAGGGTTTTTTGACATTTTATCTTTTTCTTAATTAATTATTATTATCATTATTTATTATTATGATTAATTGCTATTTTTGTAAATAAACATGTAAATTAATTAATTAGTAAATTAGGTCAACTTTGACATTTTCTTTAATAATTAAAATAATCTAGATTTAGGGTTTCCTTTTAATTCTTTTTCTTATTTTCATTAAATACAAAAAACATAAAAAATACTTTCTTTTCTTTAATTAAATAATTAATTAGGTTTTAGTTTAATTTAATTTCAAGCAAAGGGTCAACACCCTCGGACGTCATTTTAATTCTTTTCGCGCATTGTTTTTTCTTATTGATTATTATGTAACTGTTCAAGGATGTAATAGTAATTAGGTTTTTTTACTTTCCGTATTTTTATCAAAAACGGGTCTTTGTAATTTGGCGATGTATAGACCCGCGCCTTGTAATAGCGTAGCTTTTATATTTCCGTCTTTTAATTTTCCGCACTCCTAAATTCTAAATTGCATGAAAGAATGTATAGTAATTAAAAATAACGCGTAGCTCACAATGCCATGATCAAAGATAACTGTTAAACATGAAAACAACACACAAAACACACACCACTTCTAGGGTACGCCTCACTTGTTGCCTTCGAAACGTGGTCGTCAAGTATAGGACGTTTTAGCGGTCGCTCTTATGTCTAAGATCCAGTCGCCTCGAAATGGTTCCCTCGGATTAAAAAGGATCTAGGACATTAGGGTTGCTTCTAAGGTATCCTACTGTTGCTTCGGTGACCACACTGTCCCAAAAATCGAATTGACCCGAACACCTCCAACGATGGTGCTACCTACCTCTCAATGGTGGGATGGCACTACCTTAAGGACTTTTACACAGCCTAATTCCTTAGGGTAGGTAGATGACTCATGGATACTTGCTCTCTTCAAAAACAAATCAAAATACTTTTCACACCTTACACTTTCAAAAAAAGCTTTCAAAACAAATTTTTCAAACACTCTTGAGGACTGATACAAGAGTCATTCAGAAATCTTTCAAAGAAACTTTTTCAAAACCCACTCATATCTTGAAAAGCAAACATTTTGAAAACATAAGAGCAAGTATCTAAGAGCCCATGGATAACCATGGATAGAAAGGGTGCTAACACCTTCCCTTTATATAAATCTACCTCCCGAACCGAAAAACAATCTCATAAGGAATTTTGTTGTGCTTTTGTCCTGTCCATGTTGAAGAAAATAAAAGACGATGGCGACTCTTGCTTCCGCGATATTTCGCGAACCAGCGTTAAACAGTCAGTTCTATTTCCACCGATCACAAAACTGGCGACTCTGCTGGAGATATTAAAAGTGAGGTGTACCTTAGGATAGCTCATACTTATGTTTTCAATTGCCTGACTTGTGTGCTTTAAATATTATTGGGCCTGTCTTGGGAGTTCTATAGATCCTAACCCGGATCTGGGGGATACCTCTTAGAAAGTAGCAACAAGACTGTGAGGGAACTGTGCGGGGTATACCGACACGGTTGAAGCAGTCTGCTACGTTGATGTGGCACTTTGGTGAGTACCGGTAACCCTTGAGTCAAGTCAAGGAGAGTACGGGGCCGCCGCGTGGTGTCGTGAAGCATCAAATGACCTTAGGAACCTTAATTGAACCATCCTGGCCTCTTTAGGGTAGTGAGATAACCGACTTTGGTGCAGTCCAAAGTTGGTTGATACTCGATACTACACTCATTGAGGGTTGTTTTCTTGGAATATTTTGATCGCCAGTTCAGTGGCTAAATCGAAACGATGAACACAGAAAACAATCCAATGATATTGAGATCCTTAGAACCCGGTTACTTTTGATAGGACAGGTTTTGAGCCCACCAACCTCAAGAGGGTAATACCTAGACCCCATGATGGCCTAAACTCTAAGGGCTGTCTTGTGTGACTTGTGTGCCTTACCATGTTTGCTTTTTGTGGATACTTGTGGTGTGTTTTTATTATAACATCATAACATCATACAGCATCATATGCATCCACTAACCATTTCAGGGGTTCGAATCTTCATCTTTGTTCTTGTTTTGTAGGACATGGAAACTATCGGCAGAAAGACAATTCAGATCAACCTCGTAAGGGTCCCTCCTCAGCTTAAGGAACTTACATCCAGGATTCCCGAGAGCTCTTCTTTCAGTAAGAAACATGGAAGACTCATCAGCTTGGTCAACACCAACATTGAGGAAGATATGATAAAGGTCCTCTTCCAGTTCTTTGACCCTCTGCACCATTGTTTTACTTTCCTGGATTATCAACTGGTGCCTACTTTGGAAGAGTTTTCCCAGCTTCTGAAGATCCCTATCCTTAGTCAACTACCCTACAACGGTACGGAAAGGGAACCAAAACTTGAAGAGGTTGCTAAAGCATTATGCCTACAACCATCTGACATCAAGGGACATTGGGAAGTTAGAAGTGGTATCAAAGGATTCTTGGCAAAGTTCCTGTTTGAGAAGGCCCAAGAATGTTGGAATTCCCTTGACCTACAAGCCTTTGAAGAAGTTGTGGCTCTCCTTGTCTATGGGTTGGTGTTGTTCCCGAATCCAGATCAGCTTATAGATATCAATGCTGTCAAGATCTTCATGTCCAGGAATCCTATACCTACGTTGCTTGGGGACATCCTTCACTCATGTTACACTCGAACCATGAGAAAAAGGGGTGTTCTTATGTGCTGCACTCCTCTCCTGGGAAGGTGGTTTATTTCGCACATTCCACAATCAGTTTTGAAGAACGAGCGGGGTTTGAGATGGTCACAACGATTGATGACTCTTACACATGCTGATATACATTGGTGTTCTCGGTCCAGAGAAGATGTCACTATCATTGATCGTTGCGGGGAGTTTCCTAATGTTCCTTTACTTGGAATCAGAGGAGGTATTACTTACAACCCGTGTCTGGCTTTGAGACAGTTTGGTTATGCTCGGAGGGATGGCCCTCACGACATGTTAATTCCTGACATAGTTTTTGACTTCGACAACGATGCACAAGGACTTCGCCAGAGATTTATCAGAGCTTGGAGGATGCCCAACAAGGTAGACAGCAAGACACTGGGGAACAGGAACTCCATCCCGTTGGAGCCTTATCTCAAGTGGGTACGAGCCCGCTCCCAGAAGTTGGTGATGCCATATCCTCATGTTCTCCCTATGATCAAAGAGCCAGTTTTGGAAGGAGAGGTGCCCTACACCATTCAACATCCTGACATGCCTACATCCTGGGAAGAAATGCAGAAGAGCTGGATCCAGCTTAAGGAAGAAAGGAATTCTCTTGAAGGCAGTCTACATGCCAGTGAGAAGAAGGTCTTGGAGCTCACGCGTCTACTGCACGAGGAAAAGACTCTCAACACTTACATAGCTCCAAAGAGGATGCGCAGTGTCTTTTGGGATTGATTTACTTTGTTAATTTACTTTGTAATGTTTTGCCCATGAGGCCTTGATGTACTGAACAATTATTCCTTAATGATAATGTGTGTTCCCTTTTTGTCTGCAACAAATTTGAACTTTCGAACCCTTGAATGCATTGCATAAACAGCATATCATGCATCATGTGCATAGCAGGTACTCTTTTTTCAGGTGGTTTAATCTTCTTCGCTGTCTATTTCAGCTCGCCATCATGAATCCTGAATCATCTACTGAGCAGTCCATCAAGGCCCTCCAGGCCCAAAACGCCCAGTTCCAAGAGCTGATCATGAGTTTAGCCCAAGGTCAAGAGGAATTGAAGGCTCTGCTGGTCAAGAAGAAGAAGAAGAGAACTGTACTATTCAACACTGGCCGGAGGTTTGGCAATACACTGCAGAATGAGGTTGATCAAGCTGGTTCTTCTGTAGGGAAAGGCAGTCCCCAGGGGGGAAGGGTTCCTAGTCCTGTGGTCTCTGACAACGAGACCGATTTCAATGAAGAGCAGTACCCTCCCATTGAGGACAAGTACAAGCAGTTAGAGGATCGCCTGAATGCCATGGAAATTCAACAAGTGCCTGGGTTGGATTTTGGAGACCTGGGTCTATCTTCTGGTGTGGTGATCCCACAAAAGTTCAAAGCACCATCTTTCGCAAAGTATGACGGGGCGTCCTGCCCTAAGCTACATCTCAGATCTTATGTGCGGAAGATCCAACCATATACTGTGGGCAAGAACTTATGGATCCATTTCTTCCAAGTAAGTCTTTCAGGGACTCATCTCGAATGGTTCTATCAGCTGGATGGAACCAAGGTTCGTAACTGGGAGGACTTGGCTACTGATTTTTACAAGCAGTATCAGTACAATGCCTACCTCGCTCCTACACGTACCCAACTCCAGGGTATATCGCTAGGATCGGGAGAAGGTTTTAAAGAGTACGCGCAGAAGTGGAGGGACCTGGCTGGCAGGGTGCAGCCGCCGTTAACCGACCGTGAACTAGTGGACATGTTCTTAGGAACCCTATCCGGTCCGTTCTTCAACCATCTCATTGGTAATTCGTCTGCGGGGTTTACGGACCTCATTCTGACTGGTGAGAGGATAGAGGCTGGTATGAAATCAGGGAAGATACAGAAGGGTGCTTCCTCAAGTTCTGAGAAAAAGCCTTTCAAGAAGGAAGCCAGTGCTGTGTATGGCCACAGGAGGCAAAATAAACCAGAACGCCGCCAAGCTGTCAACGCGGTGGTAATTGCAAAGCCTGCTGCCGCTCCTCGGCAACCTAACCAACCAAGGGGTGAGAGACCCAGAAGAGAATATACTCGGCTTAGTATGACCTTGTCGCAGATCTTGCCGCAACTGCTATCAACCAACTTGGTAACCGTCAGAGAAGCTCCGAAGGTGGTAAACACAACCTCTCTGAAGTACAATCCCAACGCCCGATGTGCTTATCACTCTGATAGCCCGGGGCATTCTACTGATGATTGTTGGGCCCTAAGAAATAAGGTTCAAGACCTTATCGATGCTAAGGAGGTTCAGTTCGAGGCGCCCGAGAAGCCTAACATGGTGACAGCTCCCTTGCCCGATCATGGAGTAAATCCTATCAGGGAGGACGACAAAGTGGAGGAATCTGAATTCAACAGCTGGATTTACCCGATGACCGATGATGGGCTGAACAATTGGACTGCAAAAGACTACATACCTGTTACTTTTGTTACTCAGTAATGAATTCCTTTGTTTTTAAATTTGTAATGAACAATAAATTTAAACTCTATTGGCCCGGTGTCTTACCCGGGGCACCGTGGCTTCATTTGTGAGGGCTTATCAACTGTCATTTCTATATATAATGAATAAAAACATTGGATGTTTTTCGCATTTCAAATCTTGTGCTCCCTTTCTTTTTTTCTTTATATATTGCAAAACAGCTATATTTACACACACTCACCGATACAGGTTTCAATCCACTCTGGATCTCACTGGTAACGACTCTGCTACTACCAGTTATGACTTTGAAAATCCGATCAACTTAGCCGGAGACGAAGGTGAAGATGATTGTGAAGTGCCTGGTGAGCTTGCAAGACTGTTACTCCAGGAAGAGAGGGCCATTCAGCCACATGAAGAGCCAGTGGAAACGGTAAATCTGGGTACTGAGGCCGACAGAAAGGAAGTCAAGATTGGTGCCAATCTAGAGCTCAGTCTGAAACAACGGTTGATCCAGATGCTGCATGATTATGTGGAAATCTTTTCCTGGTCTTACGAAGACATGCCTGGGTTGGATACCGACATTGTGGTCCATCACCTTCCGACCAAGGAAGAATGCCCCCCGGTTAAACAAAAGGTCCGCCGTATGCGCCCAGAAATGTCCGAGAAGATCAAAGCTGAGGTAATGAAACAATTTGATGTCGGGTTTCTAGCAGTGACCTCTTACCCTCAGTGGGTTGCCAACGTGGTTCCGGTGCCGAAGAAAGATGGTAAGGTCAGAATGTGTGTTGACTACAGGGATTTGAACAAGGCGAGCCTCAAGGATGACTTCCCTCTGCCTCACATCGGCGTTCTGGTTGACAATACTGCTCAGCACAAGGTGTTCTCCTTCATGGACGGCTTTTCAGGTTATAATCAGATCAAGATGGCTCCTGAAGATATGGAAAAGACTACCTTTGTTACTCAGTGGGGCACCTTCTGTTACAAAGTCATGCCTTTCGGACTGAAAAATGCTGGGGTAACCTACCAACGTGCCATGGTTGCTTTATTTCATGACATGATCCACCATGAGATTGAAGTATACGTCGACGATATGATTGCAAGGTCTCAAACTGAGGAGGAACACCTTGACCACCTGCAGAAGATGTTTGACCGTCTGAGGGTGTACAAGCTGAGGTTGAACCCAAACAAGTGCACATTTGGAGTAAGATCTGGAAAGTTGCTAGGCTTCGTCGTGAGCGACAAAGGTATTCAAGTGGACCCTGCCAAGGTTAAAGCCATACAAGAGATGCCAGTTCCCAAGACAGAGAAAGAAGTCAGAGGTTTTCTAGGACGTCTGAATTATATTACCCGATTCATCTTGCACCTAACTGCTACCTGTGAACCAATCTTCAAGCTGCTGAAGAAAGATCAGGTAGTACGTTGGAATGATGAATGTCAGGCCTCTTTCGACAGAATCAAAGAGTATCTCCAAGAACTACCCATTCTTATGCCACCGGTTGAAGGGAGACCTCTAATACTATATCTGACAGTACTTGACAGCTCAATGGGGTGTGTGCTGAGGCAGTATGACGAGTCTGGCCGAAAAGAGCATGCCATTTATTACCTTAGCAAAAAGTTTACCGACTGTGAGACCCGATACTCACTGCTCGAGAAAACTTGTTGCGCTTTGGTATGGGCTGCTCGCCAGCTGAGACAGTATATGCTGACTCACACTACTCTGCTGATTTCAAAAATGGATCCAATAAAGTACATATTCGAAAAGCCTGCTCTGTCTGGAAGAATAGCAAGATGGCAGATGATCTTGATAGAATACGACATCCAGTACACGACTCAGAAAGCAATCAAGGGAAGTGTGTTGGCAGACCATTTGGCACACCAGGCAGTGGATGACTACCAGTCAATGAACTTTGAATTTCCTGACGAGAACATCATGGTAGTAACTGATTGTGAAATACCTGGACCGGATGAAGGACCTGAGGAAGGATCCCGATGGTCTATGCACTTTGACGGAGCCTCAAACGCTTTGGGTAACGGTATTGGCGCTGTGATCATATCCCCAAAAGGAACTCATAATCCACTCACTGCCCGACTATATTTCAACTGCACCAACAACATGGCGGAGTATGAGGCATGCATCATGGGTCTTCAAGCTGCGATTGACTTAAGGATCAAGTTTCTGAGTGTCTTCGGAGATTCCGATCTCGTGATCAATCAGATTAAAGGCAAGTGGGATACGAAACACCCAAACCTTATTCCTTACAAAGAATGTGTGTTGACATTGATCCCCCATTTCACAGAGATAACTTTTGAACACTTCCCAAGAGAGGAGAATCAGTTGGAGGATGCACTGGCTATAATGTCTTCTATGTTCAAAGTCAAATGGGACAATGAGGCTCCCCGGATCATTATCTGGAAACTGGATGAACCCGCATATTGCTGTGATCTTGAGGCTGAAGAGGTAACTGAGAAACCTTGGTATCATGAAGTGAAGAGGTACTTGGAAACTCAAGAATACCCTGAAGGTGCATCTGTCAACGACAAGAAGTTTCTGAGAAGGTTCGTAGCGAAGTTCTTCCTCAGCAACGACATTTTATACAAGCGAAACCATGATTCAACCTTACTGCGTTGTGTGGATAAGACTGAAGCAGAAAGGATCATGGCAGAGCTGCATGAAGGTACCTTCGGAACGCATTCCAGTGGACATACCATGGCAAAGAAAATCCTTCGGGCAGGATACTTCTGGTCCACAATGGAAGCCGACTGTTACCAACATTCTCGGACATGTCATAAGTGCCAGATTTATGCTGATAAGGTGCACGTTCCTCCAGTTCCTCTGAACGTCCTGACAGCACCTTGGCCTTTTGCAATGTGGGGCATTGATATGATCGGCGAGATCAAACCTACAGCATCCAACGGGCATCGCTTCATCCTGGTGGCGATCGATTACTTTACAAAGTGGGTTGAAGCAGCTTCCCACGCTACCGTAACCAAGAACGTCGTGGCACGGTTCATTCGACACAACCTGATCTGTCGATACGGTGTCCCGGAAAGGATTATTACGGACAATGGTACCAATCTTAATAACAAGATGATCACTGAGCTCTGTGAGCAATTCAAGATACAACACCACAACTCTTCTCCTTACCGGCCGAAGATGAATGGGGCTGTAGAGGCAGCTAATAAGAATATCAAGAAGATTATGCAGAAGATGACAGTGACCTATAAAGATTGGCACGAGATGTTACCGTTTGCTCTTCATGGGTACCGTACCTCAACACGGACGTCAACTGGGGCAACTCCCTTTTCCTTGGTCTATGGCATGGAGGCAGTCTTGCCGATTGAAGTCCAGATACCCTCTCTCCGGATAATGAAGGATGTAGGCTTGAGCGAGAATGACTGGATCCAGACTCGACTTGATCAATTAAACCTAATTGACGAAAAGAGACTCACTGCTATTTGTCATGGTCAAACGTATCAAAAACGGATGATCAGGGCATTTAACAAGAAAGTCAGACCACAAGAGTATCAAGTTGGGGACCTGGTAATCAAGCGAATCATTCTTCCTCAAAGTGATCCCAGGGGCAAATGGACCCCTACGTACGAAGGGCCATTTGTGGTTAAACATGTCTTCTCAGGAGGAGCCATGATTCTAACCACCATGGATGGTGACGACCTTCCTCACCCTGCCAATGCAGACATAGTAAAAAGATACTACGCATGATAAAAGATCCGCTAGGTTGACATACCTAGGCAAAAATTAGGGCTTCCCGGTGAACCAAAAGGGTTCGGGCAAAAATAAGGGATGAAATGAAAAATCTGTACACCCGGCAAGTTGAAAACTTGAAAAGGCGGCTTGGGCAAAAATGGGTATCCCGGTGGACTGAAAACCCGAAAGGGCGGTCCAGGCAAAAGTTAGGGATTAAAGCGTAATACTATGTCTCATTGGATCACCTTGCATCCAGAATTTGGTATCAACCATCAGGCTCAGACGGCATCAAGCAATCAGCTTCATCTTCAACTAAGCAACCAAGTGATGAGACGCTTGAAGACATAAAGGCGATAGCAGAGTCGGAACCCAGTGGGATTATTCATTTCACATAGCTGTTTTGTTTTCCTTTTCACAAAATTGTATAAACTCTGTTGTTCGGCGACGTTCTCTTACTAGGACGTCAGCCTCTTGTACATAAACGCCTATTTTCAGGCAAATTCAAAAATCAATACAAATTCACTTTTCAGACCAATTGCCAATTGCTTTTCCTTTTTCTGTTTTGTTTTGTAAAGAACGTCCAATGTTCAATTGTGATATATGCATTTGACACTAATTGCTAACTCATAAATATTTGCATACGAAACAAAGGATTAATTACAGGTGACATTAGAAACAGGGGCAATAATGAGTTGTCTAAGCATTCTAATTGCTCTATCCACCAAGGTATAAAGGTAAGTTCGGCTGAAGAATGTAACCCAGATACCTTCACTCCCCGCCGAGTAAGACAAGACTCAACAATACTCCCTGAGCAGAGTTGGTCTCCCAATCAGCCCTACAAGGCACAATATCTCCAGCAAGTCAGCAACACTCTCCCCAAGCAGAGTTAGCCTACTGTCAGCCTTAAAGGAAGTTGGGCATCCCCAGAAAATCTCAATATTCCCCAGCGGAGTATACAGATATTCCTAAGCAAGCATCCCCGGCAGTCTTGATGTAAGATTATTCCCCGGTGGAATACAGAACATCCAGTGGAGCCATTCCCCAGTCCAAACTGTAAAGGTTTCCCCAGGAGAGTTCAATCAATCTCCCCAATAGATTCAGGAAGCTTATCCCCTGTAGATTCTGGAAGCTTATCCCCTGCAGAGTACGAACGCGCTTCCCCGGCTTTATTCAAAGGTTATTTCCCCACCAGGATATAACTGGGTTATCCTCAGCCAATTGCCACGGAAAGATCGTCCCCGGCAAAGTCTTCCTATCCCCAACGGAGTTCATCAAATCTTCCAACAGAGCTCAACAATGGTATCCCCATCGGAGTTATCATTAACCTCAGCAAAGCACCTCTCTTTCCCCACAGAGTAACTCCCCGCAGAGTAATCTCTCCAGCAAAGTTTATTCCTCAACGGAGTCATCTCCTCCTACGGGTTTATTCTCGCAACCATCAGCCCCAGCGGAAATGAAGAACTTCACTCTTCAATATCAGCCCAGGAGTTAACTTCCCGACACCCGTCAAGGATTTACTTTCCTAGACAAAAATACATTCATAAACATCACATCTTCATACATTATAGCATGCATATACGCATCATGAACATACAAATCTCAGTCATCTCATGACATTACACATTTCATACATCATGACATCGCATACAACTAACGTTTTGTCTTTTCAGGACAAAGGTCAATACAAAGATGATTACTATCAACTATCGCAATTCCAGATTCGATTCCTGTATCCAGCCAGGGCACGTCTGAAGAGTTTGAAGATCCGATTCCTGTATCCAGCCAGGGTGTATCTGTTGATGACTAATTCCAGATTCGATTCATGTATCCAGCCAGGGCACGTCTGAAGAGTTTGAAGATCTGATTCCTGTATCCAGCCAGGGTGTATCTGTTGACGACTAATTCCAGATTCGATTCCTGTATCCAGCCAGGGCACATCTGAAGAGTTTGAAGATCCGATTCCTGTATCCAGCCAGGGTGTATCTGTTGACAACTAATTCCAGATTCGATTCCTGTATCCAACCAAGGCACGTCTGAAGAGTTTGAAGATCCGATTCCTGTATCCAGCCAGGGTGTATCTGTTGACGACTAATTCCAGATTCGATTCCTGTATCCAGCCAGGGCACGTCTGAAGAGTTTGAAGATCCGATTCCTGTATCCAGCCAGGGTGTATCTATTGACGACTAATTCCAGATTCGATTCCTGTATCCAGCCAGGGCACGTCTGAAGAGTTTGAAGATTCGATTCCTGTATCCAGCCAGGGTGTATCTGTTGATGACTAATTCCAGATTCGATTCCTGTATCCAGCCAGGGCACGTCTGAAGAGTTTGAAGATCCGGTTCCTATATCCAGCCAGGGTGTATCTGTTGACGACTAATTCTAGATTCGATTCCTGTATCTAGCCAGGGCACATCTGTGAGTAACTGATTGTAGACTCGATTCCTGTATCTATCCAGGGCATATCTACATGAAGAGTTTGAAGATCAACCCTTGTAATAGGCCAGGTGATTATTTTTCTTTCTCAAGTACGCAAGTTCTCGCTAAGGAATCTCTTACGCGATCGACACCTAGATGGCATCTATAAGCCCATCCACATACCAACAGTCTCCAAATGGCATCTATAAGCCCATTCTCGACGAGGCTCCGTCACAGCTCCAGATGGCATCTATAAGCCCATCCTCCTATCCACCATCTTTCCAAATGGCATCTATAAGCCCATTCCCTACATCACACTGCTAACATTCTACTATGTGAGTGCAAATTTCTGGGCACTATAGTGTTCAATCATCTTCCACCTTCGGATTACGAAAGGCACGCCAGCCAATCTACATCCTTAGGTATAAGAAGATTGAACAGGGGTAACTGTTGTACCCCAAAATTTTCCCTCCCATATTCTTCAAGATTTGGCAAGATCAAGCTTCAAAATCTCTCAAGGGTTGCACAGTCCAATTTCCTCCTAACACAGTCAAAATTAGGGTTTTGGTTATGGCAAAGAAATTGAGGTTTTCAAGGGTCCAATCAAGTCCCATATGCCTATACACATTGTCAAGCATCCATATGTCAAGTTTCAAGACTCACAACATCAAATTGCACAGTCAAAAACCCTAAATGCTCCACAGTCAACTGCAGGGGCAAAATGGTCATTTGACAGTCAAAAGTCAAATTTTTTGGTCAACATCTTATTTTGAAGCCACAATCATCATTTTATCAATTCTTGATCATGATTTCCCAAGGCATGGCTCAAAAAGTCTTAAGATGCAAAAGTTTCTATTTTTAGACAGTTGAAAAGTCAACTGCAAATTGACCAAGGCATAACTTCTTCATGGTTCATCAGAAAAATCCCATCCAAAGCTCATTTTGAAGGGGATGACATTTTCTACAACTCATCTTCACACTCCAAGTCCAATAAATGCTCTCACAAAAAGTTATCAATTTCAACATTATAGGTCATTTTCAAAAGTCAACAAAAAGGCACTTTAAGTAAAAGACCATAACTTGAGATTGGTAAATCAAATTGACATGGGACCAAAGGCATTGGTTAGAGGACTTCAATACCTTTACAAAATGTCCAAGAACATGTTCATAGCTTCAAAATTGAGAAATATATGCATTGGAGAAGTTGGGAAATTTTTGGGAACTTTCAAAAGTCAACTTTGCCTAAAAAGCTTCAAATTTGCTAATGGGCCTCAAATTCTTTCTTGAATCATTACCCAAGGCCTATGCACGACCCATTGAGCTCAAAATAATTTATTTTCTTATTTTTAATTAATTAATTGAATTTATATTTATATTAATTTATTTAATTAGTTTTAATTATGGGAAAATTAAAAGATATGCTTTTTTAGATCTTTTTGTGCAGCAAATATGATTAGGGCAAGCTGGCAATTCGTTTCTCAATCAACAAGGCAAAAAAATCCATGATTGGCAAGGTTTCATGAAAGGAAAGATTGGAAAAGATATGATTAGGCAATCAAATATTCAAGTCATAATGCCATGGACTTTTGGGCTTATTCTTGACCTAATTCCATTCACATACAAAGGCATAAGCAAACCCTAAAGCAAGACACACGAAAAAGCTGCTGAAGCCATAGAACCAATTTGCAAAAAATAGAGAAAAATTGTGAAACTGATTTCCTACTTGTAGGACAATTCAAGGCCAAAAGTTGTTTCCAATACGTTGCCTAAGTCTCCAGGAAGCTATTGCTATCAAAAATAAGCTCTCATACTCAAAGAAACGGTAAAACATAGTCATGGTTGGGACGAACATTTTCAAAATCGAAACCTAATTTCTATGCATCATTCATATGTTTTGCTCATTGATTTATGTTGCTGACGCCTTCCTGAAACTTTTGATATAGTTTAATTGTGCTAAAACTGCTTGTATCAAAATCCACCATGAACGACATTTAGTGTTTTCGAGTTTTCAAAATAGGGCTTTCTTGTAGAGGAAAAATCCGGCCCTGAGACCTATGCAGTTGAATTCAGGAGCTCAATACGGTTTGAATGGCAACCTCGCACTCAATTTATGTGACTCACAGGGTTGTTCGCTATTTTTCACCATTGCACTTAGTGGGGGTTTAAAACCCCCTCTATTTTGTTCATGTTTGCAGGAAGAACGAGGAAGAAGATGGACGTGGCATCATGCTACTGGGACATTCAAACTTTAGCGCGTTTTTTTATGTTTCAGCATAATGGGCATTTTTCATATATAATATTTGTTTATCAACATATGTACAAGCGCGTTTCATAGCTCAGATGGTGGAGGATGTGTATTGCAAGCATTGGGACCTGGGTTCGATTCCCAGGTCCCCCATATAATTGTTGTTATTTTTCTTAATCCATTCCAATGCAGCAATGACTCAATGGTCCACCATACGTCCTCACGCGCTGGCTTGCCAAGTGGCTTTGGATGAGCAATCTGAAGGCCAGGAGATGGAATCCATGGTGCGCTCCAGTCAATGAGCGTGTACACAATCAGGAAAGTCAACGTGACTTTGTCTAATGGGCCTGAATTCCACATAAACCTCCACATGGGCCAGACACCCCCCTTGGTTTGCTTTGCATAATTTTATTTAATTTTCTTTTCTTTTTTCCAATTCTTTTAATTGTTTCAATTATTTTTATTAATTCACCATAAAATAATTTCTCATAATAAAAACAGAAAATCAAAATTGTAAAATATATTTAATTATTATTAATTTCACCACTAACATATTTTTGTAAATAAATTCTAACAATTAACTTTAGTTTAATTTAGGTTAAAATTCAATCTTTTTTTCTTAATAAATAAAAAATAATACTTAGAATTAGGGTTTTTTGACATTTTATCTTTTTCTTAATTAATTATTATTATCATTATTTATTATTATGATTAATTGCTATTTTTGTAAATAAACATGTAAATTAATTAATTAGTAAATTAGGTCAACTTTGACATTTTCTTTAATAATTAAAATAATCTAGATTTAGGGTTTCCTTTTAATTCTTTTTCTTATTTTCATTAAATACAAAAAACATAAAAAATACTTTCTTTTCTTTAATTAAATAATTAATTAGGTTTTAGTTTAATTTAATTTCAAGCAAAGGGTCAACACCCTCGGACGTCATTTTAATTCTTTTCGCGCATTGTTTTTTCTTATTGATTATTATGTAACTGTTCAAGGATGTAATAGTAATTAGGTTTTTTTACTTTCCGTATTTTTATCAAAAACGGGTCTTTGTAATTTGGCGATGTATAGACCCGCGCCTTGTAATAGCGTAGCTTTTATATTTCCGTCTTTTAATTTTCCGCACTCCTAAATTCTAAATTGCATGAAAGAATGTATAGTAATTAAAAATAACGCGTAGCTCACAATGCCATGATCAAAGATAACTGTTAAACATGAAAACAACACACAAAACACACACCACTTCTAGGGTACGCCTCACTTGTTGCCTTCGAAACGTGGTCGTCAAGTATAGGACGTTTTAGCGGTCGCTCTTATGTCTAAGATCCAGTCGCCTCGAAATGGTTGCCTCGGATTAAAAAGGATCTAGGACATTAGGGTTGCTTCTAAGGTATCCTACTGTTGCTTCGGTGACCACACTGTCCCAAAAATCAAATTGACCCGAACACCTCCAACGGTGGTGCTACCTACCTCTCAATGGTGGGATGGCACTACCTTAAGGACTTTTACACAGCCTAATTCCTTAGGGTAGGTAGATGACTCATGGATACTTGCTCTCTTCAAAAACAAATCAAAATACTTTTCACACCTTACACTTTCAAAAAAAGCTTTCAAAACAAATTTTTCAAACACTCTTGAGGACTGATACAAGAGTCATTCAGAAATCTTTCAAAGAAACTTTTTCAAAACCCACTCACATCTTGAAAAGCAAACATTTTGAAAACATAAGAGAAAGTATCTAAGAGCCCATGGATAACTATGGATAGAAAGGTTGCTAACACCTTCCCTTTCTATAAATCTACCTCCCGAACCGAAAAACAATCTCATAAGGAATTTTGCTGTGCTTTTGTCCTGTACATGTTGGAGAAAATAAAAGACGGTGGCGACTCTTGCTTCCGCGACATTTCGCGAACCAGCATTAAACAGTCAGTTCTATTTTCACCGATCACAGACATCAACCTTTTGCACCTATAGAGAAGATTCCCTCTAACATGTATCAAGAGAAGAATTCAATAAACATGGCATCAAATGCTCACTTTATGCCACACGCAGACTGTTTAGAATAAGTATGCTTCTCTCAAAACATAAGGTTGCCCTTGAATCCTTGAAAAACACAAATGTTCTATTATGTGAGGACACCACATAACTGAACTCCAACAACTTCTCCTTGCTCCAGATAAACGTTGAAATGCTTATCTTAGGTGAATTAGATGACATTTCGACAGTGCAGACACTCCCTTGGATGTCTCTCCCATAATAGACCAAGAGTTCGATGCTCGCATACACTTGATAAGTATACCAAGTTAGATTAAATCGCCTCTATCCTATTTATGAGGAGCACCAACCAGACCCGTTGAGAAAAATAAATTCTCAACACAAAGATGTCAAGACATTATGTCTGACATTTCTCCAGGACCCCTTTAACTTCAGACTAGGGACTTCCTTCAACAACTGCTGAGATCCTTCAAGAATCATACATTTCCCCCTCAAAAGCAGCATAACATATGGTTAGTGCATACCACAATTACTCCCCTTAAACAAAATCTGCTCTATGGCCATAAATGAGATTCCATACAAATCTGGTTTCTTTGATCAGAAGAATAAACCAGATGTCAGAGAAAATATCCTTCACACATGAACTTGACCTTGATATATAAAGACAACTGGTTGGGATAACAAATTTTCTCCAGGACACTTAAGCTCAGCCTCTTCACTTTCTACTTGCTTGACTCAGAAATAAACTGAATCAGGAAGTAAACAATTGGATGAACATTATTCAATTCACCAATCTAAAATATGTTTTTTTGGATAAAACATCTTAGATACAAGCCCAGATGCCTCCTCTTCCAAATCAAGAGTAGGTTTCAAACATATGTTATCATCACACATATGTATGGAACCCAAAGTATCTGTTATGCAACAGGAATCTGCACACCTGCTGCCACAATGTCCCAACATCTTGTAGGGCATTAGTTTCCTTCCTATGAAACTCATAAAACAAAGCTTGGTTCTGAAGCCTAACACTGCTTCAAGAAAACAAATAACCCTTGATTACCTTCAAGTTCCTAAAAAATATCCCAAGCTCCTGAAATACCAAACATCAATAAGACTTAGACTTACTTTCCTAATTAGGTCAAGTATTAGGAAGACTCTACTAGAAGCCAAAATAAATGGCTCTAAACTTTCATCAACAAACTCATCAAAAATTCCTTTATGAGTGGACTTGAGAAATTAAACTCAAGTATCATTGGAAACTTCACAGAGTTAGTCGAGGTTGTCTTGCATACATTACACCATCACACACCTAACCTACTGAGGAGATCAAACCCTAATGCCATGCCAACTGGGGTTACAGTAGATACCATGCAGCGGAAACACAGACCAAACGCTCCTCAACATCCTTCAGGCACATATAAAAACCTTGCACATAATCACCATATTCCAAGTGCAAGCAAAACAACCTTAGCTTTGAAAATAAATCAAACCAAAACACAACAGCTTACCACCAAAGCTATAGGCCTGAAAACAACAGACATGTCCAAAACAACCTTGTCATGAACAGTCAATCCTCTACTTCAAGGGACCATTTAAACAACAACATGAACTATCCAAGTTCAAACAACTTTTCATTAGATACCTCCTTCCTTGCCCATAACCGGAAAGTATCATCCTAGGATCTCACCCAGAAACAGAACAGGATGCCTACTCTGATACCAATTGAAATTATGGTATATCAAATCACAAATGTCCTATAAGATGTCGAGACATCTGTTCTAACAAAAAACAAACACGGCAAGGTATACAACATAAAAACAGTACTAAAAAAGCATAAACAACATACATAATTGTTAACCCAGTTCGGTGTAAACCAACACCTACTCTGGGGGCTACCAAGCAGGGAAGGAAATCCATTAGAAAATACTAATTCAAACTAAACTAGTCCGAAGTTTACAACTTATCACTTAATCACTACCATGTGCAACTTCTACCTAGGTCTAGATATGAGAAATCCTATCTCACCTCCAATCACCATTATAATGTCTAACAATTTAAGTCCCAGTTACTGTATCGACGGGCTTTCACCTAAATGAAGATCACACTTCAAATACAAATAATACCTTAATCAAGACAACCCCTTGACTAAGAACAATATGCTTGATCTTGCTTCACAGCTTTGATCAAGAACAATACTCAGAGTTACTTAACAGCTTCCTCCAAGAACAATACTACCTCTTGCTTAAAAGCTTCGAGGAGAAAAATAACACAGATTACAACTCTAACATAATCTAACTCACAACCTGAGTGGATCACACAAACTAACTCTCCTAGAGAGTGTAACAATGACAAAGCCCTAATGATTCTACATCATAGACCCGTACCCAACTAGGTTTCAAATACTTCTATTTATGAACCTTTTCCCAACTAGATTTGGGCTTCAAAAGCGCAATAGAGAGACTACACAAAGTTTGCAAAATCATCTCCAAGAAAATATGCCTTCAATCATAACTTTCCTAAAATGTCTCCATATTTAGAAAGTTTGAATATCTTGAAAAACCAACATAATATCTCTGATTTATCAATCTTGGGCGCCACATATGATTATAAATATTCCCAGAATATTCAGTAATTAAATCACAACAACTGAACATGGACTTCCAGTTGTAGTAGACCTAATGTCCTATATATCTGGTTAGGATATCCCTTTCAACATGTTCAAAAAGCAAGTTGAAACATCTTCCAAACTACAAAACTGTAACCATCCAGATGTATTTCTCTTCTGTTTAGGACATCACATTCAACATGTTGAATCTTCAAGTTGAAACAATTTGTTCAACATGTTGTTGTCAAGTTAGTTTTACCAAAATTCATGCCAATCATAATTTCAGAGAAATAACAAACATCAATGGACCGAATTCCTAAACTATGCCATGAATGCATGATATGAAACAACATAATAAAGAAGAACACAGCTAGTCAAAACGCATCATCATTCATGAATTTAACATAACATCATCATATCATCATAATCAAAAAATCATCATTATAGCATCATCATATGATCATAACAAATAAAACATCATAATAACATCATCATATCATCATGTATAAACAAAGCATCATCATAAAATCATCACATCATCAAAATAAACAAAACATCATGGTAATCATACTCAGGAACTCTAACTTCATCCTAGATTTGGTATTGGAAAATCCTTCTTGTCTCTCATTATATTCCATCCAACTAACGTTAATAATGTTAGATATCCAACGCTTCAAAAGACACCTCAAACCAAGTTCTAAAACTCAAGTTATGTCTCTTTTAAGAAAATTCAACACAACCATTCAATTCTGGACACCATCGTCCGACGAAACCACTTCAATCTCCTAGCGACACACCCTTCGTGTCTTGTATCGCCTGACGATACTTAGAGCGACGCACTCCATTAACTTTCTTCTTTTCTTCCCTTCTTGGCTTCTATTTTTTCATGGCAACGACCAAGCGTGCCACCATCGCCCGACGACGATACTCCATCGCCCGACAATCCTGCGTGAATAGGGTTTTCTTATTGCAATTTCCTACATAAAAACCAGTCCCAATATTGCATTTTCTTCCTATTATAGGTCCTTAAACATCATCTAATCATAGGGTTTTTATCAAACATCAATAATCCAATGTATTTTACATTATGGATACAATTGTTTACAATCCATGGCTACAAAACATCATTTATTTCAATATTCGTTACAACAAAAACCTAACACAAACCTAGAATTATATAAACCTTAGATCGACTATAATAACAATGATAAACACATCTTACCTTATATTATAGAAGTAAACTAAATCCCTCTAGGTGTTCGATCACAAGACTCCTCTTGTCTCTTTGTGTCATAGCTTTGCCTCTGCCTCTTCTCCCAAAAACTATCATACAGAATGAGTGCTTCTAAAATCCCAAAAATCTTTTGTCTCACTTAAACTTTGGACCCTTAATATGGTCTACCCATCTTACCCTCACTTACTTCATCTAATTACCACCTTGCCCTCATGGCCTCTATCCAACAATTATTTTATTTATTTAATCTAAACAATTCTAAATAACTACTATTAAATATAAATAATTCCAACTAATTATTTAAATTTTAAACATCTCTTATTATCCATCCTACACCACACAAATCATCATTTTAAACATCATATTCATCTCGAAGTCATAGTATACTTCATATTCATCGAAACATCACAAATCATCACAAGGATTCACATAAAAATACCAAAACATCATATACATCAAATAATTCACAATGACTCATATGTTCATGTGAAATTAATTAAATAAATAATTAATCTAGATTTATGGGTGTTCTCAGACAACCGGTAATTCCATATTTGTATCCTTACCATTAACTTGCAATGATGCAAACTTTGCAAACATCAAGGTTTCCTCCTCTAAAAGTTAATTCACTTGCTTAGCGGTCAACAACATCAATTCTCCTTTATCACCAAACTTAGGGAATCTCAAAGTCTTATTATAACAATTGATATGAATATAGATGAACTCCAACCAGTACATCCCAAGGATAACATTGATTTGGTGTAAGGGTAGACACACCAAATCCATCACAAAACTCTTGCCATAGATAGTCAAGGGACATTTCAAACAAACATAAGTAGTGGTAACAGAACCACTAGCATGAGTATCTATTACCATACTACCATTCATATTAGAAAACTTCAATTCCAACTTAGTAGCACATTCAAGGGAAATAAATTAATAATTAGAACCAGTATTAATAATAACAACCAATTCAACATCATTAATAAAACAAGTACCTCGAATCAGGTTGTCCTTCTTAGATTCCTCTGATCCACTTAGAATGAACACTCTACCATTGGTCTGGGAAGTAGCATCCTTCCTTGGTTTTTGACACTAGGTACTGATATGACTCTACTCTCCATAATTGAAACAAGTCGGACCATCGTTCTTGTATTCAAGTGCATGATGACCTGTCTTACCACACTTGTAGCAACTCAATACCTTATTCTCACACTCATTAGATCAATTACCTTGTTCACCACACCTATAGTACTTGACAGAAGCAGGAGCTCCTCCCTCACTTGCCTTTTTCCCATTATAATCCTTTTGCTTCCCTTTATCAACTAGGGAATCATAAGGCTTCTTACAATCTTGATATTGCTTTCCTCTTTTCTCGTTCAAACTCTTGTAGTGAGCTGAATGAGCTTTGTTATCTTCTTCAAAGATCCTACAACTGTCCACTAACTCTGAAAACATATGGATCTGTTTATATTCAATCTCTCGCTTGATCTTCAGATGCAAACCATTCTCAAACTCGATACACTTTGAGAATTTAGAAGTCGCTTCACTGTAATGTGGATAATACTTTTCCAGTTCCACAAAATTCAAAGTATACCCAGTCACAATTAAATTCCCTTGCTTCAACTCTATAAACTCAATATCCTTCTTCCCGCGCCCATGCTTTGGAAAGTACTTCCTCTGGAACTCCCTACTGAATACAACCCAGGTAATAACTTCGCCTAATGTTGTCAGTCTCTGACGGGTACCAATACACCAGTCATCAGCTTCCTATGTCAGTTGATGCATACCAAACCAGACCTTCTGCGCGTCTGAACAATCCATGACTTGAAATATTCTTTCAATCTCCTTGAGCCAATCTTGTGCTTCATCAGGATCAAACCTACCCTTGAAAACAGGCGGATGATTCCTCTGAAACATCTCCAAAACACGAGATCCATCATTGGGCTAATGTTCCACATCCTGAGCCATAGTCTGCAAAGTAGTAGCAAGTACAACATCATTTCTTCCATCCATTTCTCTGTTTTATGCAATTAACAGTCACAATGCTTAGAAACAATCTCGACAGTATTCCACTATCATACACTACAGACTCAATAACCTGGCTGGATAGACCTCCTGCTCTGATACCACTAATGTAACACCCTTATAAACCCACATATATTTCGCATGTATTTTTACGAAAATAAAACAAATTGAAACAACAAAAGTGAGTCACATCTTCATGTAAACATCATACAAAACATAGTCCTGCTCTGTAACACGGGTTTCAAAATTATTTCAGACAAATCCTTCATGGATAGCAATTAATAGACATATTCATACTTCTCGCATAGAAATTCATAGTTCAAAAACATCTTAGTATAATACTTCATAAAACTCCATCATACTTCATGATTCATAAATTAGAATTCAAAATAACTCGAGTACCATGAAAGGTAACCCAACATCTTAGAAACAAAACAAGGAACATAATTTCGTAATTGAAACGACCCCATCCCCGATGTTACATATGATAGTAAGACCCACTCTACTCAAGGGAAAAAAATAAACACACTTTGAAGCTACCCTCTAATTCTTTCGCAGGCTAATCATGATCATCTGCAAGTTACCCACGAATAGAGACAACATTTCCAAGCAGAAAGGGTGAGTAAATCATAATTATTATAAAATACATAAGAAATAAATATATTGGATATGCACTTAGGCAAGACATCACACATCATCAGAACCTCATATTATACTCCCACCTTCAAAACATCATCAATACAAAATTGCTTATCATCAAAACATTATTTTATCAACAAGCATCATTTAATCACATCATTATGCAATGTCACTTATAATTAAATGAAACATAATAGACTCGTGCATGTGGTACCAAAACTTCACTGATGACTCACTCATCATTATCTCAAAAGATCCCCGCCAATAGGATCGATTCCCACTTGGAACTAGAGCACTTCATAATTTTGCACTCAATCCACACTATGGGATTGATGCCTTCACTGGACTATTGTCCTAGCTTCTTCACTAGACCAAAGTCCTAACAACATCACTAGGCCGATGTCCTAAACTATGTCATGAATGCATGATGCATAATAACATGATAAATACGACCACAACTATTCAAAATGCATCATCATTCATGAATTCATCACAATGTCATCATATCATCATAATCAGCAAAATATCACTATAACATCATCATATCATCATAACAAATAAAACATCATCATATCATCATGATAAATAAAGCATCATAATAATATCATCATATCATCATAATAAACAAAACATCATGGTAATCCAACACGAGAACCCTAACTTCATCCTAGTTTAGGTATTGGGAAAATACTTCTTGTTTCTCATTTTATTCCATCCAACTAAAGTTCACTACATTAGATATTCAACGCTTCAAACAACACCGCAAACCGAGTTCTAAAACTCAAATTACAACTCTTTTAAGAAAATCCAACACAACCACCATCGCTCAATGACACCACTTCCATCATGTGGCGACACACCCTTCGTGTCTTACATCTCCCAGCGATGCTTAAAGTGACGCACTCCAGTAACTTTCTTCTTTTCTACCCTCCGTCGCTTCTATTTTTTCTTGGTGACGGCCAAGCATGTTACCCTCTCCCGACGATGATACTCCATTGCCCGGCAATCCTGCACGAACAGGGTTTACCTATTGTGATTTTCTGCATAAAACCAGTCTCAATCTTGTGATTTCTGCATATTATAGGTCCTAAAACATCATCTAATCACATGATTTTCATCAAACATCAATAATCCAATGTATTCTACATTATGGATACAATTGTTTACAATCCAAGGCTACAAAACACCATCTATTTCATCAAATCATCTCATATTCATCACAACCAATACCTAACAAAAACCTACAATTATTTAAACACTAAATCTATTATAATAACAATGATAAACACCCCTTACCTTAAATTATAGTGGAAAACTAAATCCCTCTTGTTGTTCTATCACAAGAATCCTCATACCTCTTTGTGCCCTAGCTTTGCCTCTGCCTCTTCTCCCGAAAACTATCGTACATAATGAACACTTCTAAAATCCCAAAAATATTTTGTCTCACTTAACCTTTGGACCCTTAATATGGTCTCCCCATATTACCCTCACTTACTTCATCTTATTACCACCTTGCCCTCATGGCCTCTATCCAATAATATTATTCTATTTATTTAATCCAAACAATTCGAAATTATTACTATTAAATCTAAATAATTCCAAATAATTATTTAAATTCTAAACATCTCTTATTATTCATCCTACATCACACAAATCACCATTTTAAACATCATATTCATCTCGACATCATAGTATGCTTCATATTCATCAAAACATCACAAATCATCACAAGGACTCACATAAAACACCAAAATATCATATACATCAAATACTTCACAATGACTCATATATTGACGTTAAATTAATTAAATAAATAATTAATCTAAAATTTGGGATGCTAAATTTTCACCCCATCAACACTCAAGATCCAATGAGGTTGATGAAACTTATGATTAAACAAGCTAAGATCCAAGGCCAGTCAGTCAATAAAGTCAAACAAAATCTTAAAATACAAATTAAAATGAAAAGGAATTTTAAATTGATTATAAATGAAAATGAAAGATAAAATATTAAAATCCAATCAAAACATAAATTAAAAATCAAGTAAGACCATGGTGTTGCACCCCAAAATTTACCCTCTTGATTTAGGCTTATGTTTCATCATGAATATAATATTGCATTACATTCATACATTATGATGGGATCAAAGTTCTTTGGTTATCAAGTCTTCCTCAAGCTTTGAAGGTTGATTGCATTGACAAGTTTCTCAAGTGGAATCTTATCATCTAAACCTTTTAATTCTTTCAAGCTCAAAAGTTATTGCATATCTCAAGATATCTTATCCATCTCCTTGGATCATCAGAGGATTGAAGTTTGTGTTTGATTATAAGAAGGAATCACTCCTTTGATTCATCAGTAAAATTAGGTTTTTGCTTGATCAAGGCTATTGATAAATGTACAAGTCTTGATTTGGAAGCTACAACATCTCATTGGCATTTGAAAGGTCTTTGTACAAGAAATTGGCCAAGATGTCCAGAGGATTTGAAGTTTTGAAGATGATTCATCACTCTCCTTTGAGGAATCAGTCAAAATTAGGGTTTGGTCCAAGTTGAGGTAATTGGGGTCTAGATGAGCCAATTCATGAAGCATAACTATCTTATCATCATTGGAATCAAATTTGATCAAGGAGTCTCTCATGATACTCAGTGGAATTAGGGTTTTGAAGCTTGATCAGCTATCTCCTAGCACATGGCACAAAACTAGGGTTTTGGATTTAATCAGGATTTCTCTAACTTTTTCACCCAAACTTGTTTCCATGGTTCACCACATGTTATTAAGCATTTAGGATTGAAAGATTGAGGTTCAATTTGGATTGGAAATGGTTCAATTGATCAAAAGGGGCAAATTGGTCATTTTGACCAAGGTCAGTAAAATCAGGAGTTGACCAAGTAGGCTTTGGGTCAACCATCAATTCAAGCATCCTCTTTTCATATTCCATACCCAAATTCATCTTTGAATCATGAGAAATGGTGAATTTGAGTGTAACTTGTTCAAGAAGTAACTTAAAATTTGAAAAAAAATGCTAAGTGCCAAAATGACTTCTCTTGGGCAAGCCACGCGCGTAATTTCATCAAACACTTGGCAGGCCATTTTGTGGAATCAATTTCTTGTGACACAAGCCTCAATTTGAAAAATTAAAAAGTTCATTTTGAAGAGGGCTATGAAAGCTTCTCATTAAACTTGGAATCACTCAAATTGGATTGAAATTGAGTAAGTTATGATTTGAGGAAGTTGGGTGGCAAAACCAGATTTTCTTGAAGGCACATGGGCAGGCCAGCGCGAGCGCAGTCTTGGGAAATTTGGCTTGACTTGCCCAGGAATCCTAATGACCACATATTTTTATTTCTCCACCATTTTTGATGAATCAAAGATCATTTTAAAGCTCATCTTTGGATTTTAATTGGCTCAAAGAAGTTTGGAAAATGCACGAGCCAATTTGAAAAGGCCTCAGTTGAAAGTCAGCTGATTCTTGATGTATGCTTGGCCATGGCAATTTTCAGGTTTTGGTTTTTTTTATTCAATCATTCCAAGTCCAATTGCACGTGCTTGGCACGAATTGGATACCTCATGTGCTTACCAAAAAAGGCCAAACCAGGTGCATACCTCGTGCCTCTCTCAATCTCATATTTTGGCCAAAATGGGAAACTTTTCACTCAAGCAAATCAGTCCCATGTGCAAAAGAGGACAGCTCACCTCATCACGCTTTTTTCACTCACTCACATTCTCCTTTTGTTGCTCAAAACGACTGCAAGCATTGCCTAAATACCAAGCAAAACGCAAATGGCCATCACACTTGTTTTGGTTTGACAGAAATTTCATTTTTCCCTCCAACGGCTCTCGGCTTGAATTACCACTCTAACCTCACTCCAAACACTCTATATAAGATGTCCAAACTCTCCTTTCACACACACGCGCACTGCATTGGAAAAAGCTTCTCAAAATTTTCTCATTTTTCTTGCTCTGCAACTTGAATCGAGTAGCTCATTTCCCTTGATCCTGTCCTTATTTCTCTACTCAAACACCTTCATTGGAGCACAAGGAATCTATTCAGAAGGATTTCTTGTTAGATTTCAGAGGCACGAAGTGAATTTATTTTTCACTTTTGAAGGTATGCTCACTGAATCTGAACCTTGATTTGAGCACGAATTGAAGTGTTTTATGGTGTGCATTGTGTTTATAGCTGGCCAATCATTAGGATTGATGTATATTTGAGCTCTGATTCAAGCATATTTGGTGAAATCGTGTTTCTTGTTTTGGATGTTTGCAGTGTGTTTTTCCAGTTTTTAAGAATTGATTTCTTGATCTATGCTTGATCTTTGATTTTGATTCAAATTGCATCATGTAGTATGATATGCTAGCTTTAATTTGAGCTTAATCTCATGGATTTTGGTTAAGAATCGTGTTTGTTTGATGGATCTGAAGTAGGCATGTTGGAACTGATGGAAACAAGTGTTTTGGCCTTGGCGGGAGGTTGAAGATGATGTGTGGCATCATCTCATTGGCCTTGTTCTTGTTTTTGATATTTAAATTTTCATTGATTCTATGATTTTATTTTCTTGATAAAAAATTATGAAAAAATTCATGAAACTTGAAAATAATATTCTTGACCTTGTGTATTGTTTTGATATTTTTTGAAAATATTTTGATTGGTTTAAAAATTAATGAGTTTAATTAATTGTTTGTTTAGTGTTTATTTTTATTTTAATATTTCTTTGACTTGAAAAATTCCAAAAAAAAATCTTTTGGACTCATAAAATAATGTAGAATGTGATTATGAAATTTTTTAGTTTTTTTTTTCTATTTTTGATTATGAATTTAATTTGAGAAGCTTATTTTGAATTTTTGCTTTATAATTTTCATTTTAATACTTCCATTAATTTAAAAATTATAAAACAAATCATGCAAGCTTTTCTTTAATCATAGAATCTGAATATATTTCTTATTTTGACCTTTTTGTGACTTTTGACTAGGGTTTGCATTTTTGCCCTTAAATAATGGTTTAATTGTTAATTGTTAATTGTTAGTTTAATTTTTATTTTTAATACTTCCACTAATTCAAAAATTCTAAAAAAAATCATGCAAGTTTGTTTTTAATTATAGAATCTGAATATATTTCTTATTTTTACCTTTTTGTGACTTTTGGCTTGGGTTTGCATTTTTGCCATTAAATAATGGTTTAATTGTTAATTGTTAGTTTGATTTTTATTTTTAATACTTCCATTAATTCAAAAATTCCAAAAAAAATCAGAGATGTGTTTTTTGAGTTCTAATATTTGAATATAATTTTGGTTGGGCATTTTTCTGACTTTTGTTTAGAATTTTATTTTGAGATGAGATTATTGGATTAATTGATTAATTGTTTGGGTTTAATTTCATTTTTGACTTTTCCTTAATTCAAAAAATGTGAAAAAATATGTTCTATGACATTTAGGGCTTCTTTGTGATTTGTATGATCTTGGTTTGAATTGTTTGAATTTTGATCTTACTTAATCAATATTTAAGATTAAAAGTTAAAAATTAGGATTTTGTTGCTTATTGTGCAAGTTTCTTTTTCAAAACCCCTATGCCCTGGATTTTTATTGGAATTCAAGTCTTGATTATGGTTCATGAATGTATTGAAGATCTGAAAACAATTTTTCTTGAATTATTTGACTTGGTTTGATATTTTTCCATGAGTTATTTTGAAAATAAGTCTAGTTTTGGTAGTTTTGCCAACTAGTTTTGAACTTTGGGCCTCATTTGATCTCCTCCTCAATCATTCATGAACTTAGGGTTTTTATTATGACTTCTACACATTTCGAAGATGCTAGGAGATTTTTGGTTTGAATTATTGAAATCCTTTTCTATTTTTGATGCATTTTTGAAGTGAAGGTACCCAATTGATGTTGCATATCTTGTTTCATATTGTTTGATGGCCAATGAACTTAAGTGAGGCCTATAATTGGGCACCTAATGATCATGTTGATTCTGATTATCCATAATAACTCAAGTCATTTCACTTAATGCCCCATGTTTGAATGTTTGAACCTTTTGATGCACTGTGTGTAATCCCACTTCTATTGTGCTTGTGAGCTGTGGTTGATTTAATTGTACGTGATTGAATTATGTTTTCTACTGACATATATGGTATTTGATTGTATTCTTCTCAAGCTCCCATGATCCTTGATTGATGTTCAATTTTCAATTCAATATGGTGATAGAAAGGAGCAGCATTCCTCTGATTCTTTTGACCTAATTGTGCATGTGCCTGTTTCTTTTCTGTCTACCATACCTAATGCTCTGATAATTGTTATCATATTTTCCTCACTTCCTCATGTTTCATCCACCCCTTATGTGAGTCATCATTCACTTTATGGAATATTAACTTGTTTGTTGAATGTGCGAGGTACTTTGAGAAAAGTTTTCCAGCTTTGACTTGGGGCTATTGTGTTTCACTTTATTTGTGGAACACAATTTATTATATTGGCACTGTTCTTGTGCTTGGTATGTTTTATAGTTTATGCAGGATATATATATGCATGTGATTATGAATGCTATACATTACCCATGGGATCTGTTCATATCTGATGACTTCATTACTTACATCCTGATGGCGTAATTTCTGACTTGATTTGTCTACTGATGCCAGCTTGCTTGAAGTTCTCTGGGTTTCTTTTATTCTTGCTCAGTTGCTACGGATATTTATCCATTTGGTATTGCACTATTTCCTTTCTTATATTTTCATGTTGCACAGTTCTCTGATTGTATGATGGGACCTCTGTTGCTGATATATGTCAGAAGGCCTTCTGGTTTTTGTCTGATACATGTGTTGTGTTTGCTTTTGATTGATGAGTCACTCAATTTAGAAATTGAGATCACGACTTCGCTCTCAGTGCATGTTCCCTATAGGATGTTTATTGTTTTTCTCCTTTAATTGTTGATCGATGAGTCACTCAATTTAGAAATTGAGATCACGACATCGCTCTCATTGCATGTTCCCTATAGGATGGTTTTGTTAAGCTTCCTTTAACATGTTAATTAAGGTAGGGTTTTCCTTTATCCTCAACCTTAGGGTCAACCATTATTTGATAACATTAGGGCTAGAGATTAGGATAGTCTCCCCTAGTTGTTTTCTTTTCCTTTGCATTCAGCATCTTAAAACAAAAATCTGTTTTCTTGGCAAATGATAAAACACCTCTAATAAACTCAAACCCTTCTTCAAGTTAAAAGATACAAACCAATCTTACTTTGTCTGTGTGCCTCTTGGCTTTTCTTTTAAACCTAGTTTAGCCGATGTTTCTCCATCGCACATTTGTTTGAAGTTGATGTTTCGCCATCGCACATGTTTGTTATCCTACTTTGATTCTCAATATCATTGTTAGGTGTGATGTTTTGTCATCCGTTTTATTGATGTTTTGCCACCCTTACCATGCCATGCTACCTTGCTATCTTTTAGCCAATGTTTCACCATCGCATATGTTTGTTATCCTACTTTGATTCTCAATATCATTGTTAGGTGTGATATTTTGTCATCCGTTTTATTGACCTTTTGCCATCCTTTCCATGATACTGTGTTATCTTTTAGCCGATGTTTCGCCATCGCACACTTGTTTGAAGCCGATGTTTCACCATCACACATGTTTGTTATCCTACTTTGATTCTCAATATCATTGTTAGGTGTGATGTTTCATCATCCGATTTATTGATGTTTTGCCATCTTTGCCATGATACCTTGTTATCTCTTAACCGATGTTTCTCCATTGCACATTTGATTGAAGTTGATGTTTTACCACCGCATCTGTTTGTTATCCTGCTTTGATTCTCAATATCATTGCTAGGTGTGATGTTTTGTCATCCGTTTTTTTTAATTTGATGTTTCGCCATCTTTGACATGTTACCTTGTTATTATTTAGTCGATGTTTGACCAACTCATGCGTTTGTTGTTTTATTTGATGTTTTGCCATCTTGATTGTTTTTGTTTGCCTTAACTAAAAAACACAAACCAACCAAAATGTGTAAGCCGAACTACAGCTGCTATGATTCCTTAAAAGGGATACGTAGGCATTGGGGTAGGGCCCGATCGAGCATAACTTTTTATTTTCCCTACATTGTTTTCTTTCTCTTTCGCATGCATTCCCTTTTCAATTTTAAGCCATAGACATAGGTTTTGACCACACCCATTAGATTAGACAACAAGAGTGGATACCGTAAAGTACTACGGGCATGTGGGGTGCTAATACCTTCCCCTCGCGTAACATACTCCCTTATCTGATCTCTCGGTCGAAAGACTGTGATTTCTCCCTTTTCAGGTTTTCTCGATGTTTACCTTTCCCTTTTGGAGGGATAAAAGACGTTTGTGGCGACTTCATTGATGTTTCATTAACATCCAGATGACAGGTTCCGGCCAGGTGGTTTCAGCTGGCGACTTCACTGGGGAAAGATTGACCTCTTTCTGGTCCATCCCGGAGTCGATCCTAGCTCTTGTTTGTTTTCTTTTTGGGTGTTTATTTTATCGCTTTGCATATTTATCTGTTTGCATTGCATCCTATGTGCGCTTTACTTTCTGCATACTGGATTTGGCTGGACTGTTTGGATTCTGGATATCTTGGTGGGTGGGTTGTTCCATGAGGTAAAAGGCCTCGTACCCAGGCTATGAGTGAATCCCATAGGAACTAGGAATAGAATGGCCATGGAAGCTATGAGGCGGATGCTTTATAGACCTGACCACGACACCCATGACTTCAGAGGTAGTTCGAATAGGTGTTATTGTATGATGATACCGACATTCGAGCTCTCGTACTCTGATTTGGCTTTTAACCTACCTTGACCTAGACTACACCCGTGAGAGGAGCGGGAAAATTTTTCTTACAGGTAATGTTGCTGACTTTGTGTTGCGAAGGTGACTCAGGCTCCCATGATAGTTTTGAAGCTTTGGGATTTTCTTTTGATCTTGAGTGGTGTTGTTCTGTAATGGTCCAGCCATTATCCAGTGTGAAACTTTGATCCTGTCATGTTGCATCATAGCATATTTATTTCTTAAAAAAATGATGTATAAAAAATAACTAGCATGTGCATGTCATATTTCAGGGACATTCAAGAGTCTTCTTTCCATCAGAAATGGCTGGCCTCCCGTCAAATAAGTTTGATTTAGTTCGTGTTAAAGAGCCCACCAGGCATACGTTCGCGTATCAGATTCCTACTATTGATGTGTCTGAATTGAAGAGGTTGAGTTCTTATCTGAAGGGTGATGTTCTGAATAATTTCAGCAAAACTTATGGCAATTTGTTACTAATCCTTAACACTCCAGTTGACCCAATGGCTTTGATCACCCTCTTCCAGTTCTATGACAAGGAATTACGGTATTTTACTTTTCAAGATTATAAACTGGTTCCCACACTAGAAGAGTACGCGTACCTGCTTAATATCAAGTTGTCCGATGAAGTTCCTTTTATCCAAGTGCCAGAGAAGCCGAAGTTCGAAGTTATTGCTGAAATTCTTCATTTGAGTTGGAAAGAGGTGAAAGACAATTGGAAATCGAGTGAGGATACTACAGGTTTTTATTTGGATTTCTTAGTGAAGAAAGCTGAAGACTGGGCAAAGAAAGAGAATTGGAATGACTTCAGCTCTCTGTTTTCTCTCATGATATACGGGATCATCCTCTTCCCTCGCAAGAGAAATTTTGTGGATATGACGGCTATTTGTGTTTTTAGAAACAAGAACCCGATACCGACACTCTTAGCAGATACTCTTTACACCATTCATTCCAGGCATGGAAAAGGAGGTAATGTAAGTTTGTGTCATTCGATGTTGTATCAATGGTTCAAGTTGCACCTACCGGTAAGTGGCCCTTTCATGGATACCAGACATTCTCTTTAATGGTCATCCAGACTTATCAACCTCACTTCATTTGATATCCGGTGGAATCATGACACGGGGGAAGTACGAAGTATTATCACTAGCTGCGGAGATTTCCCTAATGTTCGCCTCATAGGAACTAAGGGGTGTATCAACTATAATCCTGTGCTTGCTTATCGTCAATTGGGATATGCAATGGATGGACTGCCAAAGGTTGATGAGGTGTTTGAATCAGTGTATTTTGTTGGAGGAAGTGATCCTGTGATGTTGAAAAGAGTGACAAGTGCTTGGAAGGGAATTCACAAGAAGGATAGAACTACTTTGGGCAAGAAGGTTCATATTGCTAGGGTTCCTTACTTGGAGTGGGTTAAAGCCAGGGTTAATATTTTACGGTTACCATTTGCAAGTTCGGCTCCAATATGTGAGCAACCTCCTATTATTCTGAGTAATACAGTGCCTACCGAGGTGTTCACCCAGGTTCATGTTGAGAACATTCAACTTCGTGCAAAAGTCCGTGAGGCAGGGATGAAACTCTATTGGGTAGATCAAGAAAGGGCTGACTTAGCTCGCAAACTCAAAGAAGCTCAAGGGAAAAATTTTGATGCAACCGATTTTAGGAAGAGATCTCATACTGAAATGGAAGAAGAGTTGAGCAAAACCCATCAAGAGTGCCAAAAGCTTCAGGTATCTGAGAATAGCTACAGGAAGAAGATTCAAATCTTGGAAAAACAACTCAAAGACAAAGATGCTCAACTTAAGAAGGAAGTAGCCCAGATGCATGTCGCAGAGGATCGGTTTCAAGAAAGTAAAGTAGTCTCATCACAACTTTTGAAAGAGAAATCCAGGCTTGAAGAATATTGTCAACATCTTGAAGCGTGTCTTGTTCCGGAGTTTTAGTTTTGTTTATTTACCTTTGGTGTATTTGGTCACCCCCATGATTGTTGGAAGGGACCATTTGTTTGTTTTTATTATTCAGTTTTTGTTAAGTTTACTTTGAAACACGTATTTTGTCCGAAATCACTTGAACATCGTTTCTTTTGTTTGTAAATAATTAAAGTGTTTGTCTTATTGTCCTTTTTTACTTTGATTGTATATTTGATCTTTGGTTGCGCACCGTGATTGATCCATAAAAGGACTCTTGAATAACAGGAAATGACTAACTTATCATGCATTTAATAACATTACAGGTTATCTCAAGACGGTATTCTTATTCTTCTGCTTTTCTTATTCAGAATTCAAGACGACTACTCATCGGTATTCCACCAGAAACAATTTCCCAAGACAGATGGAACAAGTTCAAGCTGAACTCGCTGAAATGAGGGCCCAGATGGCTACTCAGATAACCCAGTTCATGGAGGTCATCACCAATGTGATTCTCCGACAGGAGGAACTGGCTGCCATTGTCAATAACCAGCGCCACTATCTAGGGGATTATGGAAATCAAGGGCTCTATCAAGACATTTCTGTAGGATTGGGGGATGTGCAAGATCAGCCTGCTGGAAATTTTCACGGGATGCCCGGAAACCATTTTGTGCGCAACGTAGGGCAGTTTCCCCCATCTCCGGGATCTTGTCTTGTGGGGAACATAAGAGATAATCAAGGAAGTGTAAGGAACTATCAGGAGCAGGATTATGACTTTGATCAGGATGAAGATCAGTTTTTTGTTCGGCGTTCAGAGTCAGAAGTTTGGGTTGAGGATAGGAAGTATCGGTTGTTGGAAGAACGGTTGAAGGCTGTGGAAGGGCAGGGAGTCCTTGGTATGGATGCTAATGACCTCAGGTTGGTGTCAGGGGTGAAAGTTCCTCCAAAGTTCAAGCCTCCTACATTTTAAAAGTACAACGGAACGTCATGTCCTGTTACTCATGCAACTGCTTATTTCTGAAAGATGTCGGTGCATACTGAGAATCAAGGGCTTTTGATTCATTTTTTCTAGGATAGCCTATCTGGGGCATCCCTGGAGTGGTACATGAAGTTGGAGAAAACCCATATTCGTTGCTGGAATGATCTTGCTCAGGCTTTTGTCAAACATTATCAGTATAATGTGGATATGGAGCCTAATCGCACCCAGTTACAGAATATCTCACAGGGACCAAAAGAATCTTTCAAGGAATATGCTTAGAAGTGGCGTGAGTTGGCTGCAAGGGTTCAACCTCCACTCATGGAGAGATAACTCATTGATATGTTTATGAGTACCCTGCAAGGGCCATTCTATGAGCACATGATAGGAAGTACTTCGTCAGGATTTGCAGACTTGGTTATGGCTGGTGAAAGAATTGAGGTAGGTTTGAAATTGGGGAAAATTCAGGTTGGAGGTTCTAGTGGCTCATCAGGAGGCAGTAAGAAACCATTCAACACTTACCCCAAGAAAAGGGAAGGCGACGCAAGTGCGGTTTACTCTCATAGAGGAAGAAGAGAGGATTGTCAGCACCAACAAATCAATGTTGTTTCTATTCCTGTTAATGCTCCTCCGCAACAAAGACCGAATACAATGCCTCAACAACAGAGACATCAAGATGCTCCCCGTCAGTATAATAATCAATAGCAGAGACAACCCAGAAAATTCGATCCCTTGCCAGTATCTCTTACTGAAGCACTCCATCATTTGCTTGATTTGAAGTTGATCAGTTTGAGAAATATGCCGCCACCACCCGTAATACTTCCCCCTAACTATGATGCTAACGCAAGATGTGAATTCCATTCAGGCGGAGTTGGTCATTCTACTGACAATTGTTTTGCGTTGAAGTGCAAGGTACAAGACTTGCTGGATGCTAAGGCAATTGAGTTTACTCCAGTGATTGGTCTGAATGTTACTCAGAACCCAATGCCTAGGCATGAAGGGGTGTTGTTAATATGATTGTTGGTAATGGTGAGATGTTGAATTTGATCGTGGATGTGGAACAAGTAACTACTCCGTTATGATATGTTAAGAGGTATTTGCTTGACAATTCTATTTTCCGGGGTTGCACTTCAGAGTGTGCCAAGTGTAGAGAACAACCGAAGGGCTGTGATGATTTAAAATCCGGTATCCAGTTGATGATAAAGGAGGGTTCCCTGCAGTTCGATAGAAAACCGAGCTACCATAAGGTTACCAAAGAAGATATTGTTGTGGTATCTATTCCTTACACCCCTGTGCGCATTCCTGCCCCGTCTAGGTCACCTCCTTTGATGATTATGGTACCTGGACCCGTGCCGTATACCAGTGAGAAGGCCATCCCATGGAATTATGGTGTTGATGTTTATTATCACGGGGTGAAGCAGGAAGTAAGTAATCGTTTGTCTGAGGAAGAAAGTGCTGAAGATAATGAAGAGGAAGTTCATAACTTTTCTGGTGTGGGTCGAATGGCTAGAAGTGGGAGAGTATTTGGTCCTTCCAATGTGCAAGATACGGAAGATGCTTCTGCAAGAGGAAAAGGAAAACAGCATGCGATAATTGGTAATCCAAGGGTTACGCCAGCCAATGTGACTCAACTAATTCCGATACCAGAAGCTTCTTCGGTTCCCGATGAGGTTGAAGAGTTGATGCGAATTATCAGAAAGAGTGATTATATCATAATTGATCATCTGAGCCATACTCCTTCTAAGATTTCAATCTTGTCTCTGTTGATTTATTCAGAACCTCACAAAAATGCTTTGATGAAGTTGTTAAAGAATGTGTTTGTGCCACATGAGATAACAGTCAATCAGTTTGAGAATGTTTGTGCTAACATATCTGCCGGGAATGGTCTGGGCTTCACAGATTTTGATCTTCCTCCGGAGGGGCAAGACTATAACAAAGCGTTGCATATTTCAATGGGATGTAGGGGCACTACTTTATCCCGGGTTTTGGTGGACACAGGATCGTCCTTGAATGTACTACCGAAGTCAGCATTGATGAAGATTGATTATTCTGGACTGGAGCTGCGCCCTAGTGATTTAATGGTGAAGGCGTTTGATGGGTCTCGAAGGTCAGTGTTTGGAGAGGTGGAGTTGCCAATCAAGGTTGGGCCTCACACCTTCACGGCTACCTTTTTCGTGATGGATATACAGCCAGCGTATTGTTGTTTGTTGGGGCGGCCATGGATTCATAGAGCAGGGGCAGTCAGTTCTACTCTTTATCAGAAACTCAAGTATCCTGCAGAGGGAAAAGTGATAATCGTGTGCGGTGAGGAAGAGTACATCGTGAGTCATTTGACATCATTCTGCTACGTTGAAGTTGAAGGCGAGATACATGAGACTCCATTTCAAGCGTTTGAGACAGTTTATGTTGTCAATTTTCCTCCTCTAGAGCAGACAAAGAAACCTGAAACTGTTATGTCTTCTCTCAAGGATGTGAGAGCTGTGGTGGAAGGTGGTAACCCTGAAGGTTGGGGTCAAGTGCTGGACGTTACCCCAAAATTTGATAAATTTGGTCTTGGTTTTAGCCCAGGTCAGCATAGTGCAGTTCCCAAAGCGTCTAGTTTATCTACTCCTATTAAGTTTTCCCGTCCTTGTGCTACTCAAGAAGGACATGTCAATGCAGTTGGCAACGATAGGATTGATGGCTATAATGTCGAAGATTGGATTCGTCCGAGTATTCCAGACCAGACACTCAACAATTGGACTTCTGTGGATGTTATCCAAGTTTCAAGCGTTGAGGAGTAATTTTCTTGTTTCTTTTATTATCATATCATAATTCCTACGCTCTGCCCAAGGCGTAGTGGATCATTTGTGTAGGGCCACCATGTTTATTTTTCAAGTTTATCATGAAATAAAGGACGTTTTTGCATTCAAAATTTTGCTTCATTTCTTTTTAAATGGCAATGTTTCTCTTTTCACACACTGTCACTAAAAAACGCCAAAATGTCATTCATGCAGATGCACTTCCACCACCAATCATATTGATAATGACTCTGCTATGGCTCCTTATGACTTTGATACTCCTATTTATCAAGCTGAAGAAGAAGCATATGAGGATTGTGATCTTCCTGAGGAATTAGCAAGATTGTTAAAACAAGAGGAGAAGGTTATCCAGCCGAATCAGGATTTGATTGAGGTGGTGAATATTGGCACAGAAGAGGTAAGAAGATAAGTCAAGATAGGGGTAGATCTCGAGGAAAGTATAAAGGCCAGATTGATTGAGTTAATCCATAAGTATTCTGATATCTTCGCTTAGTCTTATGAGGATATTCCTAGGTTGGATACAGACATAGTGGTGCATCGATTACCGCTCAAAGAAGGTTGTTCTCTCGTCAACAAAAAGCTCCAAAGAACTCATCCTGAGATGTCCAAAAAGATCAAGGAGGAGGTCCAGAAGCAGTTGGACGCGAATTTCTTAAAAGTCATCAATTATCCGCCATGGATTTCAAATATTGTGCCTGTGCCCAAGAAAGATGGTAAGGTCAGGATGTGCATGGATTATAGGGACTTGAACAGGTCCAGCCCTAAAGATGATTTCCCTCTTCCGCATATCGATGTGTTGGTTGATAATACTGCTCATTTCAAAGCGTCCTCGTTCATGGATGGCTTTTCGGGTTACAATCAAATTAAGATGGCTCTAGAGGATATGGAAAAGACAACATTCATCACGCCTTGGGGAACCTTCTGCTATAAAGTGATGCCGTTTGGTTTGAAAAATGTCGGGGCAACATATCAGTGCGCCATGGTCACTCTCTTTCATGATTTAATTCACAAAGAGATTGAGGTATATGTAGACGATATGATTGCTAAGTCTGACACGGAAGAGGAACATCTTGTTCATTTGGAAAAATTGTTTGAGAGACTGAGGCAGTTCTTGCTGAGGTTGAATTCGAATAAGTGCACCTTCGGGGTGAGATCCCGCAAGTTGTTGGGTTTTATTATAAGTGAAAAAGGTATCGAGGTGGACCCGGCCAAGGTAAAAGCGATATAGGAAATGCAGGAACCAAGGACAGAGAAGGAAGTACGTGGTTTCTTGGGAAGGTTAAACTACATTTCCAAATTTATTTCTCATCTCACAGCCACCTGTGAACCTTTGTTCAAGTTGTTGAAGAAAAGTCAGATAGTGAAATGGAATGAAAATTGTCAGAAGGCCTTTGACAAAATAAAGGAGTATTTGCAGGAATCTCCGATACTCATGCCGCCAGTGGAAGGGAGGCCACTAATCATGTATCTAACTGTGTTGAAGAGCTCAATGGGTTGTGCCCTCGGTCAGCACGACGAGACAGGCAAGAAGGAGCAGGTTATTTACTACTTGAGTAAGAAGTTTATGGAATGTGAGTCGAGGTACTCATTGCTGGAAAAGACTTGTTGTGCGCTTTCCTGGGACGGCAAACGTTTGAGGCAGTACATGTTAACTCACACCACCTACTTGATATCCAAAATGGATCCAATCAAGTACATTTTTGAGAAGCCAACTCTTACAATCAGGGTAGCCCGTTGGCAGATGATACTCACCGAATATGATATCCAATACACTACTCGAAAAGCAATTAAGGGTAGTGTACTGGCCGACCATCTCGCTCATCA
This sequence comes from Vicia faba, assembly GCA_948472305.1. Lineage (NCBI taxonomy): Eukaryota > Viridiplantae > Streptophyta > Magnoliopsida > Fabales > Fabaceae > Vicia > Vicia faba. Next base: position 788,292,620 of record OX451736.1, on the reverse strand, counting down.
GCCCTTGGACGATTATGAACCGATGAGCGAGATTGTAACATACCAAACCCAGACGAAAGACCCGAGCCGGGATCACGTTGGACGCTTATTTTTGATGGTGCCTCCAATGCCATGGGCAACGGCGTCGGAGCTATTATCACTTCCCCTGAGGGATACCATATTCCTTTCACGGCTCGTATTTATTTCGATTGCACTAATAACATGGCCGAGTATGAGGTTTGCATTTATGGCATTGAAGCGGCGATCGACCTGCGCATCAAATTTTTGAAAGTTTACGGGGATTCCAATCTTTTTATCAGCCAGATTAATGGAGATTGGGAGACTCGCCATCAGAACCTAATTCCGTATCATGAGCATATTATGAAGCTGATTCCGTACTTCAAAGAGATCACGTTTGAGCACATTCCTAGAGAAGAAAACAATCTAGCTGATGCACTGGCAACTTTGTCCTCCATGTTTAAGGTTAAGTGGGCTAATGAGGCACCTTCCATTACCATCAGAAGTTTAAGTGAGCCAGCTTTTTTTATTTTGAGGCTAGTTTGGAATCAAATGGTAATCCTGGGTTTTATGATGTTAAAAGATATCTTGAAACACAAGAGTACCCTGAAGAGGCATCTGTCACATATAAGAAGTTCTTGAGAAGATTTTTAGCCAAGTTCTTTCTCAGTGGTGGTGTGTTGTATAGAAGGCATCATGACGGTTTACTGCTCAGATGCGTTGACAAGAAAGAAGCAACTAGAATCATTGAGGAGATACATGAAGGTGATTTCGGGACCCATTCCAACGGGCATACCATGGCTAAAAAGATCTTGTGAGCAGGTTATTATTGGTCCACCATGCAGACTGACTGTTACAATCATGCACGAGTTTGCCACAAATGTCAAGTCTATGCTGATAAAGTGCATGTGCCGCCAGTACCTTTGAATGTATTGACTTCCCCTTGGCCGTTTGTGATGTGGGGAATTGATATGATCGGAAAAACTGAACCGACTGCGTCCAATGGGAACCGTTTCATTCTGGTTGCCATCGATTATTTTACAAAATGGGTCGAAGCTGCATCCTATGCCAATGTCACCAAGCAGGTGGTAACTCGGTTCATTAAACACAATATTATATGTCTCTACAGAGTGCCTGAGAAGATCATTACCTATAATGGGTTTAATTTGAACAACAAAATGATGAAAGAGCTTTGTGATTCCTTCAAAATCAAGCATCATAACTATTCCCCATACCGACCAAAGATGAACGGCGTTGTCGAAGCGGCCAACAAGAATATCAAGAAAATCATGCAGAAGATGGTGGTAACCTATAAAGATTGGCATGAGATGTTGCCTTTCACATTGCATGGTTATCGCACCACTGTGCGTACTTCGACTGGGGCAACCCCATTTTCATTAGTGTACGGCATGGAAGCAGTATTGCTGGTAGAAGTCGAGATTCCTTCTCTTAGGGTCATGAGAGATGTTGAGCTGGATGAAAGTGAATGGATACAGAATCGGTTGGAACTTATTGGCCAGAAGAGGTTGACGGTTGTATGTCATGGTCAGGTATATCAGCAAAGGATGAGGAAAGCTTTTGATAAGAGGGTACGGCCTTAGTGTTACAAGCCAGGTGACCTTGTGCTAAAAAGGATAATTCTCCCCCAGGGAGATCCCATGGGCAAGTGGGTTCCGACTTATGAAGGTCCTTTCGTGGTCATAAAAGTTTTCTCTAGAGGAGCGATGATGCTCACGACTAAGGATGGAGAATACTTCCCTCTCCCTGTGAATGCTGACGTAGTTAAAAAATGCTTTGCACAAAAAAATAAAGAAATAACCCGCTAAACTGAAAATCCGCAAGGGCAGTTTAGGCAAAAAGAGGGTGTCCTGGTGAATCGAAAACCCGAAAGGGCGATTCAGGCAAAAGTTAGGGATTTAAAGCAAATGACTACGCTCAGCATGAGATCCTTTATTTCTTTCCTTCATTCTGTCACCTGGCGTAAGTTCGAACTTAATCAAGAATGATCTGTCTGAAAGCAGGAAGATGAAAGTCTAAGAGTCATAAGAGTCATAGCAGATTCGGGACTTGATGGATATTCACATTCACATTGCCATTTGTAAACACTTGTTTGCTTTGATTTTGTAATTACTTGCTTCCAAATGTAAATGCCTTTTTCACAGGATGATTTCTTAAAATCAATAGAATATCTTCTTTTAAGTATACGTATATGTTTCTTTTCTCCCTTTTTACTATTTTGTTTGTAAAAAACATCCAATATTTTTGATAAGCATGTGCATATAAACTTCGTGGGCCTTACACGGAAATGGTAATCTAAATCATGGTTAGTCGATTACTTGAAACGCGGATAACAAATACAGCTGCTACCTGTGAATAGGGCATGTTTGGTTCTATGATTGATGGATTTCTCTTTCACTTTACTGGTGGACGCCTTGCCAATTTTGTTTCACAGCTCCGTGCTGTTGTCTTGGGTCAGGGTAATGTCAAGATTACGGCAGGTCGGCGAGATCGACGAACCTAGTTAGAAACATTTCCTCCCCATATTGGCTTTCATTACGTTTCTTTGCCGCACTTTCATGTGTTATCTTGATTGATTGTTTTAGCTTTGTCTGCATATAGGATTTTGTTTATAGCTGAATGTCAGTCTTGATGCGTTGAGTATTTTTTCCTTAAAATTTTTTTTTTGCATTTTACTTAATCCATCCAGTATCACTCTTTAATCGTCTTTTCAGGCATTTTGATACCAGCCGTGCCATTTCTTTTTCTTTAGCCAAGAGTTTGGAGGAAGGAGTTTAGCTAAAAAAATGATGACTGTAGTGGTATGCTTTTGAGTAGAACCCCGTTGACGATGTACATGCATTGTTTCAATCCCCAATCACCGGAGATATAAGGGAGTTAGACCCTCGTTAACCCCTCTAAGCCTTCGAAGTAGGAGTTTCCTTTTCGTTCAAAAAAACCCTAATTTTTAACCAGGGGCAGGGTAGATGTTCAGTTGATTTAACCAAGCATTCAAATTTCAGAAGGAATGTACCATCTAAGGATCACCACATTTTATCTTTCGCATCATGAGATCAGGAAAAATGTCTAAACCATGATGTTCTTTTCCTCACAAGGTCTTGAGGTCGAGATCGAATCGATACAATAATGGCTATCCCTCGCCGACCAAGGAATGAGGCATTTGTTTTCTTCAAAAAAGAAAAAGAAAAGAGAAAAAGAAAGAAAAGGTTCAAAGACCTAAAGTCATGTTGACTTGTTCAAAGTAGAAAGTGTGAATAAGAAAGAAACAAAAAGCCCCACTAAGTCGAAACTTGAAAACAAGTCGCTTAGGCAAAAGTTAGGGCATCCCGCTGGACTCCCAAATTTGAAATTCAAAAGATTTTGTCCAGGAAAAAGTTAGGGAAAAGGGAGCCTAAAAGGCCAGAAAAAAATAGATTATCCAATAAAATCTTCATCAAAAGAAGAGGAACAACAATATAAAAAAAGAGCAGCAAAAGTTAAGTGACAATCATGTTAGAGAATTTGTCGTGATCACTCAACCATTATGAATCCTTTTGAAAGATGAATGCTTGTGATAAGTCAACTGAACTTAGGACAGGAGAATATCATGAAGGGGGTGGGCACCAAATAACTTGAGCCTTAAAAAAACTTTTTTCTAAAAAACCTTGAACCAGGCCACGTTATAACCTTTAAAAGTCCTAACTGAAACAAGGGTTTAACTCGAAAGCATACTACAACGGGATAACGTTTCCTAAACTCCCAAATATGTGTTGCATACTTATGTTGGTATCTTATCACCCGCATCTTGACTCGTTTTTCAAAAAAAGGGAAGAAAAGTTTTGAAATTTTTGCACTCTAGCCAGTGATTCATTCACAACAGAGATGCGACACCTTGTTAAGATTTTCAACTTCAAAGGCTTAAATAATCGTCGCATCAGGTCTGTCATTCCCAAAATAAACATCTTCTTGCATGCAAAACATTTGCCTGACATCAAAAAAGAGTTTACATGTTGAACACCTATAAAGGGCTTAATGATTGTCAAGAAGGGAATATTTGGACAGAGCCCATGTAAGATTGGGACTCTATTTATCCCCATGGAAGTTTCATATCCTCAGTGAGGTTTCGTATCCCCAGTGAAGTTTCGTTTCCGCAGCGAAGTTTTATTTCCCCAGGAATCTTCTTTCAAAATCTTCATCCTAAGACTTCAGGTTTGGATATGTCGCACATTCCCAGTGGAGTCGTTTAAGTAGGAACTCACATTCTGAAGAAGTTTCAACCCTCTAACGGAGTTACCAACAGAGATCCCTCGCCATGGCCTCTCATTTCCCAACCGATCTGCTGACTGGGGCATCCTTATGTTAAGATCTTCCCTTGTCCCTAGTAACGTCGATACTGTGTGACTACCTGCATGATCCGTCCATGGTTGTATTCCAAAAAATGTCTATCCAACGAGAATTTTCAACAGAGTTCTGTATCCCTGGTGGAGTCTTGTTTCCTCAGCAAAACCCTGTCCCCCCAGCAAAGGTTTTCGTCCCTCACGTCGGGTTTGTTGTCTTGGTATCATCCTCAGCACAGCCGCGCGCTGTCTTTTCCAGAGATTGCAGTCTTGCCCTGATCTTCTCCCTCAATGTATAATCTTCTCCAGAAGCTACAGTGTCAACCTGATCTTCTCTAGGAGTTTTTAATTTATTTTTGCAGCTCCTCTCAATGTTTGTGGCCCGTTTCTACTGGTTACTCAGTTGTTATTCCCCGCAAAGCTTCATCTCTTCGAGGTTCCCTCTCTAGCGGTTCCCCATATTTTCTCCTCTCCTTTGGATTTTGTAATTTATTTTTGCAAGTCATATCAAATTCTGACTTCTTGGTTTTGGCTTCTCAATTGGCCATTCCCCAGTGAGCTTTTAAACATGCATCATCACATTGCATCTACCAAAATGCGTAGCATTTCCATTATATGGAGCATTGCGCTATATGAAAAAGAATTCAAACATGCACCAGAATATAAGCCATTATTGTTTCTGTTGTCCCCAGTGAATTTGCTAATACTTCGGATTAAATGCCCAGCGAGGTCTTCGTCCTCATTATCTTGGTTTCATCCCCATACCAATATCCTTTTGACGTCAATCATTTGTTTGTTTGAGTGTCTACTCTTAACTGTAGTTCAGTTTCGCCCTGGCGCGGTCTTCTCGGGTTTAGTCTTCACTACCCTTTCCGGTTCATTCCAATGTCTATTGATGCACCTTTCGAATACCAGTTTCATCCTGATATTCTCTTTTAGAAGGTTTTTAGGTGTACGCTCTAATCTCCTCGCTTTGGGTCAAGTTTCGCCTCGTCGTCTGTGCATGAAATCCAGTTTCGTCTTGGTACTCATCTAGTGTAGTTTCACCTAACTAGTTATTGAGTCGAGTTTCGTCTCGTTTTTTTTTTGTTTTCATACCTTGGACCCTTTGACGGTGTTCGTTTACTGAGTGCAGTGTTCGTACTGCGTCCCTGGTTTGAAATCAGTCTCTTTGTTCCTTGGATTCTTTTATTAGTTTTCGTCACTGTTTATCCATCGATCTGAGACCAGCAGGTGCTCTGAGAAACATGCACTCTCATCACTTTGCTTTGGGTCGAGTTTCACCTTGTTACCCGTGCGTGAAATCCAGTTTCGTCCTGGTACTCATCTGGTTTAGTTTGGTCTAACTGATTATTAAGTCGAGTTCAGTCTCGCTTTTGTTCCTCATTTCTGAGATTCTTTCAGTTCCTTCATACTGTCTATCTTAGTTGAGATTAGCAAGTGCTCCTAGAATCACGCACTCTAGCCACTTTTGCTTTGGGTCGAGCTCAGAGTTTCGCCTCCTCACCCGCGTACGCTTTCTTGTCCAGAGTTTAGTTTCGCCTATACTCTGTGGTTTGAGTTTTATCTCACCTTCTTTTTGAACCCAGTATTACCCTGGCACATTTTGTCCGGAAGTTTAGTTGCGTCTACTCTCCTTATGTTTTCGTTCTACTTCAACCTGCGTTACAGCTTCATTCTGACGCATGTCTTGGGAGTTTTCTGTTTCTGTTTCTTTCTTCTTCAAGAGTGTAAATTTTCGGGTTCTTTCGTATTCAAACATATTCAACCTTGTACGCTCGAAAGTTGTCACTTTTCTCACTTATCATGTTGAAGATATTTGAATAGGGGAAGCTGTTGCACCCCAAAATTTACCCTCTTGATTTAGGCTTATGTTTCATCATGAATATCATATTGCATTACATTCATACATTGTGATGGGATCAGAGTTCTTTGGTTATCAAGTCTTCCTCAAGCTTTGAAGGTTGATTGCATTGACAAGTTACTCAAGTGGAATCTTATCATCTAAACCTTTGATTCTTTCAAGCTCAAAAGTTATTGCATATCTCAAGATATCTTATCCATCTCCTTGGATCATCAGAGGATTGAAGTTTGTGTTTGATTATAAGAAGGAATCACTCCTTTGATTCATCAGTCAAATTAGGGTTTTGCTTGATCAATGCTATTGATCAATGTACAAGTCTTGATTTGGAAGCTACAACATCTTATTGGCATTTGAAAGGTCTTTGTACAAGAAATTGGCAAAGATGTCCAGAGGATTTGAAGTTTTGAAGATGATTCATCACTCTCCTTTGAGGAATCAGTCAAAATTAGGGTTTGGTCCAAGTTAAGGTAATTGGGATCTAGATGATCCAATTCATGAAGCATCACTATCTTATCATCATTGGAATCAAATTTGATCAAGGAGTCTCTCATGATACTTAGTGGAATTAGGGTTTTGAAGCTTGATCAGCTATCTCCTATCACATGGCACAAAACTAGGGTTTTGGATTTAATCAGGATTTCTCTAACTTTTTCACTCAAACTTGTTTCCATGGTTCACCACATGTTATTAAGCATTTAGGATTGAAATATTGAGGTTCAATTTGGATTGGAAATGGTTCAATTGATCAAAAGGGGCAAATTGGTCATTTTGACCAAGTTCAGTAAAATCAGGAGTTAACCAAGTAGGATTTTGGTTAACCATCAATTCAAGCATCCTCTTTTCATATTCCATACCCAAATTCATCTTTGAATCATGAGAAATGGTGAATTTGAGTGTAACTTGTTCAAGAAGTAACTTAAAATTTGAAAAAAAATGCTAAGTGCCAAAATGACTTCTCTTGGGCAAGCCACGCGCGTAATTTCATCAAACACTTGGTTGGCCATTTTATGGAATCAATTTCTTGTGACACAAACCTCAATTTGAAAAATTAAAAAGTGCATTTTGAAGAGGTCTATGAAAGCTTCTCATTAAACTTGGAATCACTCAAATTGGATTGAAATTGAGGAAGTGATGATTTGAGGAAGTTGGGTGGCAAAACCGGATTTTCTTGAAGGCACATGGGCAGGCCAGCGCCCGTGCAGTCTTGGGCAATTTGGCTTGACTTTCCCAGGAATCCTAATGACTACATATTTTTCATTTCTCCACCATTTTTGATGAATCAAAGATCATTGTAAAGCTCATCCTTTGGATTTTAATTGGCTCAAAGAAGTTTGGAAAATGCACGAGCCAATTTGAAATGGCCCCAGTTGAAAGTCAGCTGATTCTTGATGTATGCTTGGCCATGGCAATTTTCAGGTTTTGCTTTTTTTATTCAATCATTCCAAGTCCAATTGCACATGCTTGGCACGAATTAGATACCTCACGTGCTTGCCAAAAAAGGCCAAACTAGGTGCATACCTCGTGCCTCTCTCATTCTCACATTTTGGCCAAAATGGGAAACTTTTCACTCAAGCAAATCAGTCCCATGTGCAAAAGAAGACAACTCACCTCATCATGTTTTTTTCACTCACTCACATTCTCTTTTTATTGCTCAAAACGACTGCAAGCATTGCCTAAATACCAAGAAAAACGCAAATGGCCATCACACTTGTTTTGGTTTGACAGAAATTTCATTTTTTTTCCCTCCAACGGCTCTCGGCTTGAATTACCACTCTAACCTCACTCCAAACACTCTATATAAGATGTCTAAACTCTCCTTTCACACATACGCGCACTGCATTGGAAAAATCTTCTCGGAATTTTCTCATTTTTCTTGCTCTGCAACTTGAATCGAGCAGCTCATTTCCCTTTATCCAGTCCTCATTTCTCTACTCAAACACCTTCATTGGAGCACAAGGAAGCTATTCAAAAGGATTTCTTGTTAGATTTTAGAGGCACGAAGTGAATTTATTTTTCACTTTTGAAGGTATGCTCACTGAATCTGAACCTTGATTTGAGCACGACTTGAAGTGTTTTATGGTGTGCATTGTGTTTATAGTTGGCCAATCATTAGGATTGATGTATATTTGAGCTCTGATTCAAGCAGATTTGGTGAAATCGTGTTTCTGGTTTTGGATGTTTGCAGTGTGTTTTCCAGTTTTTAAGAATTGATTTCTTGATCTATGCTTGATCTTTGATTTTAATTCAAATTGCATCATGTAGTATGATATGCTAGCTTTAATTTGAGCTTAATCTCATGGATTTTGGTTAAGAATCGTGTTTGTTTGATGGATCTGAAGTAGGCATGTTGGAACTGATGGAAACAAGCGTTTTGTCCTTGGCAGGAGGTTGAAGATGATGCGTGGCATCATCTCATCGGCCTTGTTCTTGTTTTTTTATATTTAAGTTTTCATTGATTCTCTGATTTTATTTTCTTGATCAAAACTTGATGAAAAATTCATGAAACTTGAAAATAATATTCCTGACCTTGTGTATTTTTTTGATAATTTTTGAAAATGTTTTGATTGGTTTAAATTAATGAGTTTAATTAATTGTTTGTTTAGTGTTTATTTTTATTTTAATATTTCTTTGACTTGAAAAATTCCAAAAAAAATCTTTTGGACTCATAAAATAATGTAGAATGTGATTATGAAATTTGTTTAGTTTTTTTTCTTCTATTTTTGATTATGAATTTAATTTGAGAAGCTTATTTTGAATTTTTGTTTATAATTTTCATTTTAATACTTCCATTAATTTAAAAATTCTAAAAAAATCATGCAAGCTTTTCTTTAATCATAGAATCTGAATATATTTCTTATTTTTACCTTTTTGTGACTTTTGGATTGGGTTTGCATTTTTTCCATTAAATAATGGTTTAATTGTTAATTGTTAGTTTAATTTTTATTTTTAATACTTCCATTAATTCAAAAATTCTAAAAAAAATCATGCAAGTTTGTTTTTAATCATAGAATATGAATATATTTCTTATTTTGAGCTTTTTGTGAATTTTGGCTAGGGTTTGCATTTTTTCCCTTAAATAATGGTTTAATTGTTAATTGTTAGTTTAATTTTTATTTTTAATACTTCCATTAATTCAAAAATTCCAAAAAAAAATCAGAGATGTGTGTTTTTAATTATAATATTTGAATATAATTTTGGTTGGGCATTTTTCTGACTTTTGTTTAGAATTTTATTTTGAGATGAGATTAGTGGATTAATTGATTAATTGTTTGGATTTTATTTCATTTTTGACTTTTCCTTAATTCAAAAAATGTGAAAAAATATGTTCTATGACATTTAGGGCTTCTTTGTGATTTGTATGATCTTGGTTTGAATTGTTTGAATTTTGATCTTACTTAATCAATATTTAAGATTAAAAGTCAAAAATTAGGGTTTTGTTGCTTATTGTGCAAGTTTCTTTTTCAAACCCTTTATACCCTGGTTTTTTATTGGAATTAAAGTCTTGATTATGGTTCATGAATGCATTGAAGATCTAAAAACCATTTTTCTTGAATTATTTGACTTGGTTTGATATTTTTCCATGAGTTATTTTGAAAACTTGTCTAGTTTTGGTGGTTTTGCCAACTAGTTTTGAACTTTGGCCTCATTTGATCTCCTCCTCAATCATTCATGAACTTAGGGTTTACATTCTGACTTCTACACATTTGAAAGATGCTAGGAGATTTTTGGTTTTAATTATTGAAATCCTTTTCTATTTTTGATGCATTTTTGAAGTGAAGGTACCCAATTGATGTTGCATATCTTGTTGCATATTGTTTGATGGCCAATGAACTTGAGTGAGGCCTATAATTGGGAACCTAATGATCATGTTGATTCTGATTATCCATAATAACTTAAGTCATTTCACTTAATGCCCCATGTTTGAATGTTTGAACCTGTGATACGGTGGGAGAACTGACTTGAGTTTTGCGTTTGTATTCGCACTTGTTCGGTTGAGCAAGAGTCGCCACCGACTTTTCATTTTATCCTAAAGGAAAGGTTAAAAAGCACAGCAAAAACCTTTTGAGATATTTCGTGGGTTCGGGGGGTAGATTATGAAAAGGGAAGGTGTTAGCACCCTTTTCATCCATGGTTATCCATGGGCTCTTAGTTACTCGGTTTTTTAGATCACTTGCCTTGATTGCTTGAAATTGTGGTGTATGTGTGTGTTTTGAAAATGTTTTTTGAAATAGACGCCTTTGTTTCGGCAACCGTTGTAATTGACTCGTGTTTGAGTGTTTTACAAAAGTGTGTATCTTTTTGAAAAGATGTTTCGAATGCTTTTTGAGAGTTTGTTTTGAAAGTGTTTGTGAGGTGTGGTTTTTGAAAAGGAGGCGAGTGTTTTTGCAAGTTGATCTCAGGTAACTAAGAGTTTTGTCTACCCCTAATGTACTCAAAGGTTTTCTCTATGTTTTCAACCCCTTTTTAACAATTTTGTTCCACCATTGAGTTTGGTGGACAATCTTGCGTTTAGGAAGTTAAACGGGACGGGCACGGGTCATCGTATGGACCATGAATGCAATGGTGCCAAGTGTCTTTGGCAATTTGCTTTGAAGGGACTTGATCATTTTAATAGGCGACTTTCGAAAGCGTCATCGAGGGACTTATGATCATTTTGAATTGTTTTGCCAAAGAAACTCGACGTGCAAGCATGGTGTTTACCGTTTGTTTTGGTAAACAACCGCTGATCTTCCAAATGGTTACTTATTTGGTTACTCGCAGGATCGATCAGATTGATCCTAAGACATGATTGATTTTGGGGTTTTGATTAAGTTTGACAATGGTTAAATGATAAGAAAATAAAGAAGCTTTATGTAAATTGCATGAAGAAGAGAACTTGATAAAATAAAGGAAGGCTTGAAATAAAGGTTTTCGACAGGAAAAGTAAAGGAGAAAGCAAGTAAAGTTTCTAGAAAATAAATGACTTTGATTAATAAAAGTGGTGTTTCACACATACATTCTCAACAATTCTTTCTCACACGCTGGGTACTCGAATCTATATGAGTGACTTGTATATAATTGTGAACACACGCGAAAAACTGCGTGAACTACTAATATTTATACTAAACATCCCAAGTAACCGTCGGGAAGTTACACTGCTTCGAGATGACTCCACTTGGCACGTTCCCAGCGTTCGACGCTCCAGATCTTTGCACGTTGCACTTGGTAACCGCTGGGAACCGTTTTCCCTCCAAACGTTTGAATTTCAAACGCCCCACTCTGAGCAATCGAACACCTTCGTCGAGAGGCATCTTCGACGAGCCACACCTTCGACATCGAAGGCCACCAAATTCTCCCTTGGAAGAAACTCTCTAAGTACATTGCCATCTTCTGATGGGCATTTCGACAGACCCAGCTGGTCGAAAACATCCTTCAGCTTTGATGGCTGATATTAACAAAAACAAGGGTGTCGAATTTAGGAGCCAACAAATTGCCCCCCAAGAATGCCTTATTTCGACTCTGAAAAGAAAAAGGCATTCTTTGAAATTCCATTCGACACCTATCTTTTCACTCTTAGTCACAAATTAAATTGTGCACTTTTTTGTCTTCTACCAACCACTAACAATCCCAAGAAAAAACCATCATTTCATCCGTACCTAAGACGTCACCTCAGTACGGCGTGCAGTGTACCAAATGTCTTTTCACAAATTGTCATCATGATAATTCCCAAAAACGAGGGCGCACGCTGCACCCTTTCATTTCTGCAGAACGGCTGTGTCAACAGGGGGACGCCACGTGTCCCACTACCTTCTGCAACATTAAATGGCATTAAATGGCCTCGAATTTGGGGATTTCCCAACTACTATAAATAGCGCCAAGTACCCATTTCGGGACTTTTTCACGCTATCTTGCCTTCAGACTTCCTTGTTGAATACAAACTCTCTGCAAAATTTGCAAACCACCTGTTCTTCACTTCATCTTCAACCTTAACATCAACAATGGCGTCCGGTTCTTCCACCGCTCCTAGTTCTAACATCCCCTCCGGAAATGCTAAACCCAAGATTTTCTCCACTGCTCCCGTAGTTACTCCTACAGGCCAACGAAGGGTTCCTGAGCCCTTAGACATTGCTGAACGTGACGCTTATTCACGCCAACTCATGATTCCGGTTGGATACTCCAACCAAATCTTCATCATGTCTGGCCCGCTCAACCCAAGCATCGCTGAAGCCATGAAGATCAAAAGCTTCTTTCCAGTGCTCGAAAAGCTCAAACCTGTTGGATGCTCTAAGAAAGATGCAGAGGATAACGAAGATCCCGCTAAGGAGAAAATCGATCTTCACTTCTTCAATAGGGGTGTTAGGGCTTTCAGGTCTAGCCCTAGCCTCACTCCTGACTATAGTGCTTGGCTGGAAAAAATGGAGAAAAGCCAGGCTTCGATCTGGAAAGACCTGGGGATATTCGACCTAGTTATGTTGTCGAAGACAGGTCTCAACTACTCCCCAGAAATGTTGATAGCTTCCTTACTCTTCTGGGATTACACTCATTTCACCTTCCACCTTCCCTGTGGAATGCTGACACCCACGTTGTTCGACGTGGCTGCCATCACTGGCCTTCGACCCACTGGGGATTATTTCGACCCAGAAGAAATGTCGGAGGATCAGATTGGATTCTCTGCCACAAAACCAACCTACACCACCTATATCAACCATTACCACGATAAGTCGACGGCCACTGTATCGGATGTAGAGCATATCGCGTTTCTAGCCTTATGGCTGTCACGCTTTGTGTTTTGCACAAAGTCTTTACAGGTGACAAAGAAGATGGTCACCCTCGCCACCCAACTCCACCATGGCCAAAATATTTGCTTGGCAGAATTGATCTTGGCGAATCTGTACGAGTCGATTAGCAGCGGAGCGACCCTTTTGAAGATCATCGAGAACAGAGCCAGTCTGTTGCTCGCAGGACCTTTTTGGCTACTTCAGTTGTGGCTCAATGCCACCTTCGAGTCTTTCTTACCTCAGAAGACTCAAATAAATGAGCAAGCTCCGGAGATAGCAAATAGGTGCATCGAAGGCACCAGATTGGCTCTGCTGACCCCAACTGAAGATGGGTTGGAGCTTCAACAAACTTTTACAAACTTCGTCTTGATGTTTGCAAAAAGGAAAGAATTTGTTTCGACCATGGCTCCCTTTGCTCGAAGAAAGGTTGGTCCAGAGTGGTTCACGAGGCCCCATCCTAAGTCGTCAAGTGGCCCTCAGGTCGAAGAACACACAACAATGTGGGAAGCATTTCTCACACCAAGAATAATGCCCCTGCGATTCAAGAGCTCCAAGACTCACTTGAGCCTGATCGCGTATCAACCAAACTTGGTCTCCCGCCAGTTTGGTATCATTCAAACACTTCCTTCTCCTATTTTTCCCAGGGAGAAGTCCATGTTATACTTTTGCAACGACTACACTGAAGACGCTGCCACTAAGCATATCGACAGGTATGATGGTCGAACAGTTCTTTCGTTGTTCGACTATCAGCTTAACTTTCTCTGCTCACCATCCTTCGAAGAGTGGTGGAAAAGTTACTACGCTGAAGAGTTCTTCGACGAGAAGGACTTCATGGACGAACTTCAGAAGTCTGTTGTTCTTGTCTTGGACAAAATAAAGAAATGTAAGTTCATTCTTCCAAATTATTTTGTCTTTCTATTTCGACTGGCAGCCTGTTAATTACTTTGTCTTCTTTCAGTTGTTCGAAAGCCTGCAGCCAAGAAAGCTGCAGAAGGCCATCAGGGAGGAGGTCCCTTGACAAAACCTCCACCACCGGCGAAGACTATAGCACCGGCGAAGACTACAATAAGCCATCTGGGGGAAGGTCCTTCGAAAAAGCCTTCTGCACCGGTAACCAGACCTTTATTATTTTCTTCTGGCTTTAACATTCTGACTTTCGATGTAGCTTCTAAATCGAACTCCAATTGATTTTTAGGCACCTTCACCCAAGAAGCGACCTGCTCTGACGGTCGAATCTGGGAGTGACGAAGAAGAAGACTCTCCCCCCGTCCCTCTAAAAAGGCGAAAACTGAAGAAGGATGTTCCCTCTCCTGAGACTCGAACAATCAGAATAAAGGTTGCTGGGAGAAAACCCAGGCCACCTCCAGTAATTATTGAAGAGCCAACGGAGGAGGAACTAAATGTTCTTCTCAATAAACCTGTCGAAAGCGACAATTCCAGCCCTGGGGCTGAAGTTCCTCTGCAGGTAATTTCTTTGACCCTTTTTTAACTTAGGTGTCGATACCCACGTTCGATTACGTTCCTTCCTAACTTAGAATATTCTTCTTCTGCTTTTTTCCAGGAAACCACTGAAAGCTCAGCGCCAAAGACTTCTGAAACGTTAGATTCTGCTGAACTCAGTAGGCCACAAGAAAAAGACTTGGCGAACGATGAAGCCAATGCTGAAACAGATGAAGCCAATGCTGAGACAGAAGATCCACAAACAGAAGAGCAACAACCAAAAGAGATTCAAGTGGTTGATCTGTCAGAGGGACAGCATGACGAAGGGGATCACGCTGACGCTGGCACTGCTGAAGTTCAAGTCGAAGAGAGTCACATCGAAGCCAACGCTATTCAACAGCTTCAACCCCAGGACAACGCTGCTGCAAAGGTTACCACTTCAACAAAGCATAGGTCGAAAGAGGACTTAGCACTCCTGAAGCAAACTGATCCAGTTGGCTATCTGAATGCCATTATCGAGAGCAAGGGAAGTTCGTCTGATATTAGTCAGGAGGCTTCTACTCAGTCGGGGAAGTCCACTGAAACTTCTCCTCTTGATGAGGCTTTGACGAAGGTTAAGGCTCAGTTCTTCAAGAAAGATTTGATGAAAGCTTTGGAGGGGGACCCTACTGCTCCATCATATTTGGGGGCTATTTTGAATGCCGTAGACTTGCTAGCTGTGACTCCGGAGGTTTCAGGCTTTATCATGGAGTTACACTCCATTATTGATCAAGTCTCAGCAGACTATCGGCGACAAAGGGGCTTCAACAGCCAGCTTGAAGTGTTATATGGCAAAAGTTCTTCTGCATGGACTGCTGTAGCAGAGACGACTTCTCAAATTGCAGAGTTGTCGAAGCAAAAGGCGTCTAAGCAGGAAGAAATTGATGCCATAGATCGAGAGAATGCTTCCATAAAGGCGCAAATCAAAGAGCTAGAGGCCAAGATGAATGCCAATACTAAGCGCAAGGAGGAACTTCTCTCGACTGTTCCAGACACCGAAAGTCAAGCTGAAATCACACAAGGCCTAGAATTTGCTGAGAAAGCTCAAGCCTTCGACGACCAAATTGCCAAGCTTGCCCAGGCGAATGCCTTGTGCAACAAAAGATTGGAGTTGCAGCAGGCGAAGTACCTTCGACTCAAAGATTCGATCCCCTTCTGATTGACTCAGCCCTTTAACCATATATTGTAATATGTATTTGACAATATTGCCATTTTGGCTAATTTATAAAATTTTCCATTTTGGCTTATTTATGGTTAATTTAGTCGTTACTTGTTATTTATTTTTATCTCTTGGAGCATAGGTTTATACTTTTTCAAATATTTGCCATTTACTCTCAAGAGCCTTTTATCGTCACCTAACTCTTCGACTTCATAAGCTCCACCAGAAAAAGTCTGGATAATTCTGAATGGTCCTTCCCATTTGGGTGACCATTTTCCCATGCTTCGATCCCTTCGATCCATGGGAAGAATCACCTTCCAAACTAATTCTCCAGGCGAGAATGCCTTAGGTTTCACTTTTTTATTATAAGAGTCTTCACTCTTTTCTTCTGAAGCCTTAGTAGGTCGAGAGCGCACAATCTTTCTTCGTCTAAATCTACTAGTTCGTCTAACATCATATCCCAATAAACTTCAGATGGAATATCATGGTGTCTCTGAACCCTTGAAGATTGAAGACAAATTTCTGCTGGCAACACTGCGTCATGACCAAAGGTTAGCCTATATGGTGTTGTACCTATGGCTTCTTTTGGGGACGTTCGACAGGCCCACAAAATCTGGTCTAACGTCTTATGCCAATTTTTTGGCTTCTTCCCAACATGCTTTTTTATCAAGCCAATCACTACTTTGTTCGCTGCTTCGACTTGACCGTTTGCCTGTGCATAATAAGGCGTTGATGTTAGGAGTTTAAAGCCTGTTTCTTGAGCGAATTCCTGCATCTTTCGACCGGTGAAAACTGATCCTTGATCAGTTGTTATAGTCTCAGGGATTCCATATCTAAAGATAATGTTCTTTTGAATAAATTCAATGACATTTTCTTGGTCTACATTGACTAAAGGAATAGCTTCAATCCACTTAGTAAAATAATCAATGCCTACCAATATATACTTCTGGCTCTTTGATGATGCTGGTCGAATCTCTCCAATAAGGTCCAACGCCCATCCTCTAAAGGGCCAAGGTTTCACTATCGAGTGAAGTTCGCTTGCTGGTACATGTTGGATGCCTGTATGGACTTGACATTCTTGGCAACCCTTGGCGAACTCGACACAATCTTTCAACATGGTGGGCCAGTATAGTCCTTGTCGAAACAACAACCATTTCATCTTATGGCCCACTTGGTGAGCCCCACATGCTCCAGCGTGCGTAGTCGAAAGGGCTATGTATGCTTCAGTTTCACTTAAGCATTTTAGCAATACCCCTTCAGGCGTCTTTTTAAATAACTCATTACCCATGAGTACGTAACTCAACGCCCTATACTTTGTTTTTCGTTCTGTCGAAGCTACTGGATTTTGAAGATAATCCACAATGGGTTTCCTCCAATCTTGCTCTGACAAATTGTCTATGAACGAAATTTCGAAGTTAGTTTGATCAGCATACCCTAGTCTTGTCGATTCCAAGTCTGTTGGTAACAAACAAGTTGCTTTTATCTTTTCTCAAACTTCGATTGCTCTTTGTAATCTCGTTTTTGAAATTTTGTACCCAGATGCAATTTGTGCCAAATCGTTGGCTATTTGATTTTCCAATCTGGGTATGTGTCGAATATTGACCATTTCAAAATTTTTCAACAAACGATTTGCTATCACAAAGTACATAATGAGATTTTCTCTTATGCATTTATATTCTTTTGTGACTTGCTTAATGACTAACTCTGAGTCTCCCATTATTTCGACTCGAGTTGCCCCCAATTCCAACAATATCTCAAGGCCAGTAATTAGAGCTTCATACTCAGCCTCATTGTTCGAACAAGAACCTGATATCTTGTACTTGAATGTTGTTGGAATTTTTTCTGGAGAAATAATCAAGACTCCTACTCCTGTTCCATCTTTATGGCTGGAACCATCGAAGTAGAATTTCCAAGGTTCTATCTCCACATAATCAATACTCTCAACTTGAATTGAGTGGTCGACTATAAAGTCTGCCACCACTTGTCCTTTTACTGCCTTAAGAGGCATAAAGGTCAAGGAGTATTCAGTTAATGCTAGTGCCCATTTGCCAATTCGACTGTGCAAGATGGGTTTCGACAACATGTACTTGAAAACATCAAAATGAGACGAAACATACACATCAACTGGTTTTATATATTACTTGAGCTTTGTACAAGAGAAATACAGACATAGACACAATTTTTCAACTTCACTATATCTAGTTTCTGCATCGTTCAAAACTCTACTAAGATAGTAAATGGGTCTTTCGACTCCATTTTCATCTTCTTGGGCTAACATGCTTCCCAAAGTTTTGTCGGACGCAGCTATGTACAATCTCATACTCCTGTTGCTACAAGGAGGCACCAAAATAGGTGGCTTTGTGAGGTACCATTTGATTTTGTCGAAGGCTTCTTGTTGCTCTTGCCCCCATTCGAATCCCTCTTTGTTCAGTCGAAGCAAGGGTGAAAAGGCTTGAGCTTTCCCACTTAGGTTAGATATGAATCTCCTTAAGAAATTTATCTTGCCTAACAGAGATTGTAGTTCCTTTTTGTTCGATGGCGCTTTCGCTTCCAGAATTGCCTTCGTCTTGTTCTGGTTGATCTCGATTCCTTTCTTGTGGACAACGAAGCCCAAGAAATCTCCAGCTTTCACACAGAATGCACACTTCAGAGGGTTCATCTTGAGACCATGTTCTCTCATTCTTTCGAATGATTGTCGAAGGTGGTCTATATGGTTCTTCCTGGAAACAGATTTTATAACGATGTCATCAATATATACTTGCATAAAAGTGTTAATAAAATCATGGAAAATAGAATTCATTGCCCGCTGGTATGTTGCCCCAGCGTTCTTTAGGCCAAAAGGCATCACTACCCATTCGTAAGTTCCTAAAGCCCCAGGGCATCGAAAAGCTGTTTTCGACACATCCTCTTCAGCAATGAATATTTGATTGTATCCTGAATAACCATCGAGCATACTCAGATACTCGTAGCCAGCGGCAGAATCGACTAGCATTTCCGCCACAGGCATAGGATATTCATCTTTGGGTGTAGCAGCATTCAAATCTCTGAAATCTATGCACACCCTCAATGTACCATTTTTCTTAATCACTGGCACAATGTTTGCAATCCATTCGACATACCTCGTGACGCGTATGAATTTGCACTTCAACAGTCTTTCGACTTCCGTTTTGATCTTCGACAGTATTTCGGGAGCGAAGCGCCTTGGACTTTGCTTGATTGGCTTCTTCCCAGGTTTGATTGGCAACTGAAGTTCCACCAATCCTCTGTCGAGACCAGGCATTTCGTCGTAATCCCATGCAAAACAGTCCTTGAACTCTTTCAACAAATGGATTACTTCCAACCTGAGTTCTGGGTCAATTTTTGCGCTGATGTAAGTTGGCTTTTTCTCTGACCCCTCGCCCAAGTTGATTTCTTCTAAAGGATCCTGCGCTAACATTTTAATGTTGTTTGCCAAGGGGTCCTTTTCGAAGCCCAAAGGCTCATCGTCATAGATGGCGTCGAGCCTCTGTTCCTGCATCCCTTCTGGCATGATATCAGGAGGTTCTGGATCGAAGTCCTTTCCAGTACCTGTAGAAGATAACTGTTGATCATTGGCCTGTGTGGCCATGTATTTCACTTCGGCTTCGAGAGCCGTTATCATCTTTGTTTCGGCTACGTAAGCCGAAATTCGCTTCAATGATTGTGACTCAGTCATTATCACTGAATTCACTTCCCCAACCAGTTGGTTGGATATCAGTTAACCCACTGAAGTCTATGTGGGACAAGTCTTCTCTGTCCCATTGAAAACCATGCTCAGGGTGCAGGTATAGGGAACAAAAAGTATTTGGCGCTGGCGCCAAGTCGAAGTCAGGTGTTGGGCATGGCCCAATGTGAGCCAAGTTCTTGTCAAAATCTGCCAGTCCTAGGTGATTCACTTCGCCCAGGTAATAGCTTTGGTTCGCTTCTATGTTTTCGACCATCCCATCAGGATGCCATAGCAGCAACCTCTGGTGCATTGATGATGGTACAGCTCCAACACCATGAATCCATTCACGGCCCAACAAAAGATTATAGTTAGGTTTAGCCGATATGACCATAAACATAGTTGGTCGAAGAATAGATCCCACCTTGATATCCAGTTGGATCACGCCCATTGTGGTCCCTATGCCGCCTTCATAATTCGACAGGACCATGTTGTGAGGCTTGATATTCTCATCACTTTTGCCTATTTTTCTCAGCATAAAGTGAGGAATAATGTTGATGGTTTCCCCACAATCCACCAAGATTTTATTTACTGTGGTTTCTTCGAGTTTAGCCCTTATAAATAAAGGCTTGAGGTGATTTTTCATCGCCTCTGTGGGTGGTTCGAAGAACCCATTCTGCTCCTCCGTAGTGCCATTATCCATGACGAAATAGCACACTGGCCTATGTTTGGCCATTTCTTGCTCCACTTCCCAATCGCTTGTTTCGACCTCCACCTGGCGGTTGAACTCCCTGGGCAGAACTGAGACTATGTTCACCATGATGTCCAAAGTGTCATCAGACTCAGAACCATCTTCATTATCGACCTCACCTTGGTTAGGCCAAACTGGCCTATTGGTTACTGGTTCTCTTTCCAGAGGTTTCCTTTGCTTTCTTTGAGGAACATTTGAACTGGTTTCCGCCTTTGGTTCATTAGCAGCCTCCCTCTCAGCTTTTCAACGCCTCTGGTATCTCCTCCATTGAGATCGAGACATGGGATTTTTCCCTTTGTAGTTGCTTGACACCTGTGTCACTTTAGGGGCAGCAACCTGAGGCTCTTTCTTATGTGTTAAAGATGAACCTCTTGGCACATCGAAGGAGTGCCATCTTTCCTCGCTTGGCCTCTTTCGACCAGATGTTTTGTACCATGTATCTACTGGTACATTAGTTGGAGGCCTGAAAGTCAGTGGCCTCTTTTCTTGGTTTGAACCTCTTTGGGAGGCTCTTCTGGGATCATGTCGAAGATCAACACTTTCCCTTTTTTTATTTGCTGCTCTTACACCTTGAATATGTTCAGCAGCTTTTTTGTCGAAGATCGAACAGCATCTGGGACACAACATCACTTCTAACTTCTTTTTCTGGCATCTTTGCAGAAAATCTGCCAGATTTTCATTTTCCCGAGGGAAAGCAGTTTTGTTGGCTTGTTCTTGCCTCATGGCCTCCTCTGATGCTTTTGGTTCGGAGACTTCGACCATGTTGACATTCATGGTATCTTTGTTGGCAAGAGTCAACTGCTTCATTTGAATCTCCAAGTCCTCCGTCTAGCCTTGAACTGCAGCCAAGTGAGAACTGGGTTTTGCTCCAGATTTCTGGGCTCCAACTGTCTCCAGCTTTGGGCTTTCGACCGCTTTATGAACCACTTCAATTGTCTTTCTGGATAGATTCCCAGAAAAACTGCCAAAGATTGGCATGTTGACATGGTCCTTTGAGACTTCGACCATTGTGATTCCTGGCCTCTTCGACTGGCTTCTGGATGCCTCGATCATGTTCACCTCTAAAGGTTCAGCATAATGGGCTTCAGCCTACAACGGGTTAGAGTCCACAGTCATGGGGGTCTTGTCAGCAAACTTCAACCGCCCTTCTTCGATAGCGTCTTGCACAAGATTCCTGAAAAGAAAACATTGAGACGTTTTATGGCCCAGAAAATTATGATATTTACAAAAGCCTCTCTTCTTTCTTTGATCAAGAGGAGGCACTTTTACCCCTGGGGGTATTATCATTTGGCCATCTTTTACAAGCAAGTCAAAGATTTCATCACATTTTGTAATATCAAAACTATAAGTCTTTTTGGGGAACCTATCGTTGATCCTTTCTGGACCAGTGGGATTTTTTCCACTTGAGGGGACTAACAGTTTGCAAGAATATGGTGGTCCTTGTTTTAGTTCCGCTAAATCGACTTCGCCTTCTTCGACAGTTATAGTTTCGTCGAAGGTTTCTGGATCTTCGTCATCCATCTCAACATACGCTATCCTCTCTCTTTTATGAGTTTTCGTTGCCTTGGCTTTCTCAGCTTTAAGGCGTTCGACCTGTCGGACTCTATCGGCCAGTTGGGCCATGTCTCTCAGGTATTGAGTGTCTAACTTCTTCCTAATGGAATAATCTAAGCCGCCTGCGGCTATTTCGACTAACTCATGTTCTGGCACTTGTGTAAAACATCTCGCTTTGAGCAACCTAAACCTATTTAGATATTCGTCTATAGGTTTAGTCAAACATCTCTTTACACTGGCCAATTCTTTCAGGCTTATCTTGGTTTGTCCCATGTAGAATTGCTCATGGAACAATCTCTCCAACTGGGTCCAATGATGGATCGAATTGGGGGGAAGAGTTGTAAACCAAGTAAAAGCGTTCTTTGTTAAAGAACTTGGGAAGTACTTAATCCTCAGGTTTTCGTTGTTTGAAATATCTCCTGCTTCGATCAAGTATCTCGCCACATGTTCGACAGTAGATTTTGTCGTGTCCCCAGAGAATTTAGTGAACTTAGGGACTTTACATCTAGGAGGTAAGTCTGTTTGTAACACGTATTCTGACAGTGGGGATGTGAAGTTGGGCCTACGAAAGCCCATGTTCATCCCATTTTGCGTCATGATTCTTTCGATCATGGCTGCCAGATTATTTTCCAAACCCATATTTTGGTATTGGATATGCTGAACTACTTCGTCAGCATTTTGGTTTCTGTTAACTAACCTTACCTCTGGGGTTATTACCCTAGGTTCTTCGACAGGCTGCTCCAATCGTGCCCTAAGGTTTTCTTCGACAGGCTGCTGGCCTTGGTTGATAGTGGTTTCTTCCTCTAAGAGTATACCTTGGTTTCCCCTTATTGGCGCCCTTTGAGGCTGTCGAATAGGTTGGGGTACTCCAAAGAAATCAGCCAAACGCGTCATTTGCGCTGTCATCTGCTGATTCGATTGGGTGGTGTTTTGTATTAGAGGATTCAACACTGTACTTAAAGTTTGTGCCAACATTTGAACCATATCATGGTTGCTTTCGTCCATTTGTTGCCTCAAGACTGCTGTCGAGGCATTTGTAAGGCCATGTGCTACTTGGGATGTTCCTCCTAAGAGTTGGGTCCTATTTCTGTTTGCCATACCTACTCCAGAACCTTGGAGTGGCGAAGAGGCACTCACTAAAGGGTCTGAAAAAGTGGACACAGTGTTCGTCAGGCTAGCCAAGTCAGAAGTTGGCATGCCATAAAGTGGTTCTCGATTGTGACCGCCTGTCATAAATCCTGGGGGAACATAAGGCCTTGTGCCTAAATTTCCCCTTGGTGGGGGGGTTCCCAAAGGCACTCTGGGGCCAGTGAACGGAGGTAATGGCCCCGTCGTTGTGACCGTTACTGCTGGTGTTGAACCAGCGGTTATCGCTTCACTTACGGTTGGGATAACCGTTGATCCCACATTCGTTTGTGGGATTTCGTTATTGTTTGGCGGATTCGCCATCTCTTCTCTTCTTCTGGAAGTATTGGTATTGTTAGTGTATACTCTACCACTTCTCAATAACATACAACACTCCTCGAAAAAGATGATATTTTGTGTAAAAAGATTAAACTTCAAAATCAACGCACGGTCCCACCAGGTGTGCCAATTTGTTTACCGTTTGTTTTGGTAAACAACCACTGATCTTCCAAATGGTTACTTATTTGGTTACTCGCAGGATCGATCAGATTGATCCTAAGACATGGTTGATTTTGGGGTTTTGATTAAGTTTGACAATGGTTAAATGACAAGAAAATAAAGAAGCTTTATGTAAATTGCATGAAGAAGAGAACTTGATAAAATAAAGGAAGGCTTGAAATAAAGGTTTTCGACAGGAAAAGTAAAGGAGAAAGCAAGTAAAGTTTCTGGAAAATAAATGACTTTGATTAATAAAAGTGGTGTTTCACACATACATTCTCAACAATTCTTTCTCACACGCTGGGTACTCGAATCTATATGAGTGACTTGTATATAATTGTGAACACACGCGAAAAACTGCGTGAACTACTAATATTTATACTAAACATCCCAAGTAATCGTCGGGCAGTTACACTGCTTCGAGATGACTCCACTTGGCACGTTCCCAGCGTTCGACGCTCCAGATCTTTGCACGTTGCACTTGGTAACCGCTGGGAACCCTTTTCCCTCCAAACGTTTGAATTTCAAACCGCCCCACTCTGAGCAATCGAACACCTTCGTCGAGAGGCATCTTCGACGAGCCACACCTTCGACGTCGAAGGCCACCAAATTCTCCCTTGGAAGAAACTCTCTAAGTACATTGCCATCTTCTGATGGGCATTTCGACAGACCCAGCTGGTCGAAAACATCCTTCAGCTTTGATGGTTGATATTAATAAAAACAAGGGTGTCAAATTTAGGAGCCAACACATGGCCCATTTTGGAAGGCAACATGTGGGATTACCCTAGAGGGTGCAAGTGTGATTGTGTATTGATTTCATGTATTTGTCTTGTATTAGGTTATCTAGCGTTTGGTTTTATGTACATGCAAACCCTAGGTCTAACCATGGTATAATTTGAAAGCAGTAAATTGCAAGAATTTAAAGTCTACGCTATTACAAATAGTATCCGGGAGTGGGGGTACAAATTCACAAATGGGGATGAGACTTTAGGAGTGTAGTGTCCAATAATTTACAACCAAATCGAATTGCGATAAAAGTGTAAATGTAACATATAGCAATGTATAAGAATAGTAATTGTATGATGTATCAAATATAAAATGTATTGTGTAGGT
This sequence comes from Vicia faba, assembly GCA_948472305.1. Lineage (NCBI taxonomy): Eukaryota > Viridiplantae > Streptophyta > Magnoliopsida > Fabales > Fabaceae > Vicia > Vicia faba. The sequence continues at coordinate 788,268,306 of OX451736.1, read as the reverse complement.
GTAAGTGTATTGTTTATTTACAAGTTTGAGATGTGAATTTTAATGTAACTATTAAGTATGTATTTGTTTTTGTATTATGGTTAAGTATGTACAAATGAAAGTTTTAATCTTAAGAAAAGAAAAGTATTAATTTTAAAGAAAAATTATGTAATGATGTACAAAGATAATATTTTAAGAAAATAAAAAGTATTACGTATTGATGTACAAGAATAAAATATTCTAAGAAAAAAAGAAAATATTTAAATTCTATATATTAATGTATTATATTAAAGAAAAGTATTTCCTACGTACTTATAAATTAATGTATTTTAATACAAGATTTTAAACTTAAAGAAAGGAGTTTTAAGTTTGAGAAAAAAGAAAAAAAAACATGTTTGTATATTTATATTAAAAAATATATATATGTGAAGAAAAAGTGTTATTTATTTGGAATATTAATTATGTTAAGAAAGTAGTATTTGTTAATCAAAGTTAATGTAAAAGTTAGTTTGAATAAAGAAAGGATTAAAGGGTTAATTGGGCCTTAGGAGAGAAAAAGGCCCAAGCTGAAACAAATGAGCAGAAGCAAATGGGGGTACGTTTGGAAAAATGAACGGGCTTCAGTGTGGTTGAAACGGGCAAGGCCCAAGTGGATTCTCTCAATTTTTTCTTAGGGTTGTCTGTTTTTGTGTTCATTTGAAACACGTTAGGGTTTGTGAGAGCAGCGGCGGCGTCGTTCACTTTCGTTCTTGGTGTCCTCTCGCCATGCTTAGCTACTGACACCTTCCTCATCTCTAGCCACCAGCGCCACCATCCCTTCTCTTCTCCCCACAGATCGCTCGGGCAACAGTTAAACAAGGTAGTAAATCGTCTCAGTCTCGTTAGGGCTTTAGGTTTTGCATGTTATGATTTTGTATTCTGATGTTATGTTCATTATTGTTTGTTAACGAGGTCGTGAAAAAGGGATGAAAAGAAAATGTACTACCTTTTGGGAGACGGAGGAGGAGGAGAGGATGGGATCGGAGGCGTTTGGAGGCTTGACGGCGGAGAGACGGTGAGGACGTTGAGCTCGCTTGGATTCCTGGTATTTCGTTCTTTTTCTGTTGCTTAATGATGCCTCTCTGAAAGCCTAATATATCTTCTTTTCTTCTTCTTGCTCTTTTACTGTATGCTTGTGGCACTTCTGGATATACTTCGTATGTTTCTTTGTTGCCTCGATTGTCTCTGATGCTTGCTTTCTGAATTGGTTACCTTGAGTTGCTTGGGATTTATTTGAACCTTTGCCCAATGATGAGATTGTCTGAGGGCTTTGAGTACTGATACGCTTCTTTTTGTCTTCTCTCTTTGCTTTTCTTCTGTTGCCTAGCTTGATATGCTTAGGGATGATGATTTGATTTCGTTGGTTACCCAATGATGAGCTCTTTGAGTTCTGAGGGTCTTTGTTGCCTTTGAATGCTTGTTAGGGTTGCCTAGTTCATTGTTTCACTTTCTTCTGGTTGCCTTGTATGCTAACCCAGTGATGAACTCCCTGAGTTCTGAGGGTTCTTTGTGTTGGAAACTGGTTTAGGCTCGATTGGATTTTGCAGGGGCTTTGGTTGGAAGCTTGACAGGTTTCAGGCTTATGGCTTTGTGTTGTAGGTTGGGATTTGTATGGTTATGGTTTTGCTATCTGCATATGCTGGTTTGTTGGTTTGGTACAAGTTTAGGCTTGGTTCAGGTTTGGGAGGCCTTTGGCTTCTGTGAACTATGCAGGATTTAGGCTTTACACTGTCTTGAAAAGGGCTTGTATGTTTGATGTTCTGGTTTAGGTTTCAGGCAGGTTTTGGACAGGTGAAGCTTAGTGTGCTTACAGGTTTGCTGCTTGAAACTTGAAAGGCTTATGCAGATTAGGCTTGGCCTTTGATGATTTGTGAGTATTGAGTTTATGTTTTTTGGTTATGTGTTTGTCTGGTTTGAAATCACAGGTTTTAGGTTTATGGGAGATTTGGAACTTCAAGTTTTGGGTTTGTTTATGTTTGTGATTTCTGCCTCCTCTCGGTACTGTGTTATTACAGTTTGTTTTATATCTTTTCTTGCCTAAAGCATGAGCCCTGTAAGCCTCCTTCTTTCACTCTCTTCTTCTCTCTCTTCAGTACAGTTTTTAAGCATATTATATGTTTATGTTTGTACTTTAAATTCTGAAAAAGCAATGGCCTAGGGAAATGATGAAGCTGAAATTTGTTTGCTTGCAATACATGTTTCCTCTGCACTTTATGTCTTCTTTTCCATATTTTCTGCTTCTTGACAGCATTGATGGCCTTTATACTTGTTTGATATCTTGCCATATCCCTTTTGACAGCTTTTTTTGTTTAGTTTGACATTAGAACTTTATGGTTCAGTTTGGATTTTGTACTTGCTCATGCTGTTTGAGACTTTGGAAATTATGCAGTTTTGACAATTTTGAAATGTGCAATTTTTGACTTTGTGCATTCATTTTTGACTTGCAAACATTTTCACCCTTCTTTGTGAACCGGGAGAAATCCCGTGATTTGCAGAGAGGGCTAACTGATCCCGGCCATTTGCTTTTAATGATGACCCTTTTTTATCCGTCTGTCTCTTATTTCTTTTATCTGCAATTGACTTTCTTTTTCTTATTTTTTTTTGCAGATAGAATCAAATGATGCAGAGGGAGCAAGGGATGGAAGATGAAAAATTGAAGACTTAGAAAAATATTAGGATAGTTTTTTTTATTCAAATTTAAATAAATGTAATATTATTATTGTAAACATTTTTGTAAACAAAAACAATTGTACAAGTTATTTAAAGATAAATAAAAGGTCCTTTGATTAATTCCTTTCAACTCAATTGTTTATTTAATTATTCATAATTCTTAAAATTATAATAACTGGAAATAAATCCCAATCATTTTAACTCAGAATAATAAATAATCAATAAACGTCCGGAATCTTGAATAATCAGAGCACTGCACAGCTAAACAAACAAAACGTCCACATGCCCTTTTCTTTCTCACTTGATTAAATCCAACACTGCAAACTCAATCCAAATGACTCAGTACAACCTTCAAAGTAAACTGAGAAGAAATATAGAACGAATTCTTTCTGAGAAATATGTGCACAAAACCCTAGTTCTTGATTAAATGTCAAAGAAGCGTTCGCCCGATCAAAGTTGAGCCAAAATCAACCAAACCCTAAACAAACTGTTTGAATTGTTCCAGAGCCATGAAAATCAATGAAAACCCTAATTTTGTCTGACTGGCAAGAAAAGTCTGCTTGACCGATTCTTGAGCCAATCTGAAAAATCAGGAAAAGCCTGAAGTTGTGGTTTCTTGGGGGAAAATGCGAGGGCAAATTTTGGGGTACAACAGAACCTTTTGATGCACTGTGTGGAATCCCACTTCTATTGTGCTTGTGAGCTGTGGTTGATTTAATTGTACATGATTGAATTATGTTTTCTACTGAACTATATGGTCTTTTATTGTATTCTACTCAAGCTCCCATGATCCTTGATTGATGTTCAATTGTCAATTCAATATGGTGATAGAAAGGAGCAACATTCCTCTGATTCTTTTGACCTAATTGTGCATGTGCCTGTTTCTTTTCTGTCTACCATACCTAATGCTCTGATAATTGTTATCATATTTTCCTCACTTCATCATGTTTCATCCACCCCTTATGTGAGTCATCATTCACTTTATGTAATATTAACTTGTTTGTTGAATGTGCGAGGTACTTTGAGAAAAGTTTTCCAGCTTTGACTTGGGGCTATTGTGTTTCACTTTATTTGTGGAACACAATTTATTATATTGGCACTGTTCTTGTGCTTGGCATGTTTGATAGTTTATGCAGGATATATATATATATATATATATATATATATATATATATGTGTGTGTGTGTGTGTGTGTGTGTGTATATATATATATATATATATATGCATGTGATTATGAATGCTAAACATTACCCATGGGATCTGTTCATATCTGATGACTTCATTACTTACATCCTGATGGCGTAATTTCTGACTTGATTTGTCTACTGATTCCAGCTTGCTTGAAGTTCTCTGAGTTTCTTTTATTCTTGCTCAGTTGCTACGGATATTTATCCGTTTGGTATTGCACTATTTCCTTTCTTCTATTTTCATGTTTCATAGTTCTCTGATTGCATGATGGGACCTCTGTTGCTGATATATGTTAGTAGGCCTTCTGGTTTTTGTCTGATACATGTGTTGTGTTTGCTTTTGATCGATGAGTCACTCAATTTAGAAATTGAGATCACGACTTCGCTCTCAGTTCATGTTCCCTATAGGATGTTTATTGTTTTTCTTCTTTAAATGTTGATAGATGAGTCACTCAATTTAGAAATTTAGATCACGACTTTGCTCTCAGTGCATGTTCCCTATAGGATGCTTATTGTTTTTCTCCTTTAATTGTTGATCGATGAGTCACTCAATTTAGAAATTGAGATCACGACTTTGCTCTCATTGCATGTTCCCTATAGGATAGTTTTGTTAAGCTTCCTTTAACATGTTAATTAAGGTAGGGTTTTCCTTTATCCTTAACCTTAGGGTCAACCATTATTTGATAACATTAGAGCTAGAGATTAGGATAGTCTCCCCTTGTTGTTGTTTTTCCTTTGCATTCTGCATCTTAAAAGAAAAATCTATTTTCTTGGCAAATCTTAAAACACCTCTAATAAACTCAAAGCCTTCTTCAAGGTAAAAGATACAAACCAATCTTACTTTGTATGTGTTCCTCTTGGCTTTGCTTTTAAACCTGGTTTAGCCTATGTTTCTCCATCGCACAATTGTTCGAAGCCGATGTTTCACCATCACACATGTTTGTTATCCTACTTTGATTCTTAATATCATTGTTAGGTGTGATGTTTTGTCATCCATTTTATTGATGTTTTGCCACCCTTACCATGCCATGCCACCTTGCTATCTTTTAGCCGATGTTTCTCCATCGCACATTTGTTTGAAGCCGATGTTTCGCCATCGCACATGTTTGTTATCCTACTTTGATTCTCAATATCATTGTTAGGTGTGATATTTTGTCATCCGTTTTATTGACGTTTTGCCATCCTTGCCATGATATTGTGTTATCTTTTAGCCTATGTTTCGCCATCGCACATTTGTTTGAAGCCGATGTTTCACCATCGCACATGTTTGTTATCCTACTTTGATTTTCAATATCATTGTTAGGTGTGATGTTTCGTCATCCAATTTATTGATGTTTTGCCATCTTTGCCATGATACCTTGTTATCTCTTAACCGATGTTTCGCCATCGCACATTTTATTGAAGTTGATGTTTCGCTATCGCATCTATTTGTTATCCTGCTTTGATTCTCAATATCATTGCTAGGTGTGATGTTTTGTCATCCGTTTTTTTTATTTGATGTTTCGCCATCTTTGACATGTTACCTTGTTATTATTTAGTCGATGTTTGACCAACTCATGCGTTTGTTGTTTTATTTGATGTTTTGCCATCTTGATTGTTTTTGTTTGCCTTAACTAAAAAACACAAACCAACCAAAATGTGTAAGCCGAACTACAGCTGCTCTGATTCCTTAAAAGGGATACGTAGGCATTGGGGTAGGGCCCGATCAAGCATAATTTTTTATTTTCCCTACATTGTTTTCTTTCTCTTTCGCATGCATTCCCTTTTCAGTTTTAAGCCATGGACATAGGTTTTGACCACACCCATTAGATTAGACAACAAGAGTGGATACCGTAGAGTACTACGGGCGTGTGGGGTGCTAATACCTTCCCCTCGCGTAACAGACTCCCTTAACCGATCTCTCGGTCGAAAGACCGTGATTTCTCCCTTTTCAGGTTTTCTTGATGTTTACCTTTCCCTTTTGGTGGGATAAAAGACGTTCGGTGGCAACTTCATTGATGTTTCATTAACATCCAGATGACAGGTTCCGGTCGGGTGGTTTCACATGGAAAAGTAAAAAAATGATCTATAACATTTTTGGTGATTTTTTAGAAATAGAAAACTATTTTTAAACTATTTAAAATAAAACAAACAAATGAAAAATGATTTAAAAAAATAGGAAACATAAAACTAAAATTCAGAAGAAAAAAAAACACAGTAAAAAATAATTCAAAATGATTTTTGTGAATTTTTTTTCAATATTTTTGGAATTAAAATGAAGTAGTTATGAATTTCAGAAGTTTAAATCAATTTAAAACAAAAATAGAAAATAAAATAAAATCAGAAAAAAACACCATACAATGTATGGAGCCTCAGCAAATGACGTGGTTAATCCAGTGGTCTAAACATGAGCGCATATGGTGGAATTTATTTCAAAAAATTGCATTGGATCCAAAAATGAGAGACTAGTCAAATTAAAACAATTGGAGCACTCTCATTGGTTGGATGAGCCACCTCATCCTCTTTAACCTCCAACACTCTCAACTGTTCAATATCATTTAAAAATCATGAATCTCTAAATGGAAACAAAAGAGGCTGAGACTTATATTAATAGATTTGTCTCTTCATCACCATCTCTGCCATAACAACCACATAATTAATTAAATTGAGCTCATCACAAATTGAAGAAAACCAGGAGAAATATGAAAACTAAAATTGAAATTAAATGCGAAAATCAAATGGAAATGTTGAGGAGTGTTAAATGACTTTCTATGATGCAAAATAAAAGTGTGACTTGAAACTCTCCAAAACTAAGATAATTATTGTGCTTTAAGTGTTAATTATCTTCATGGAACTGTGTAAACATGATTAGAGTGGAAATCACTTGGTAATTGGGCTTATAATTGAGAATTAAGGAACTTCAAAATTTGATCATGATGAAATTTTCAGCTCCAACTAGCCATGTTTGAATCAATGGGATATGATGTAGATAGAACATTTTTTATCACTCTTTTTGACACTTGTAGACATCATTAAAAAGATCACAATATTCTAAACAAGTATTTATTTGTATGCTTGTGTCAAAAGTTATTCCATGTTGAAATTGGAAAAATTCTGACTTCACAAACTTGAAAATTTCTAAGTTAAAATGCCTCAAAGTGACCAGTAATCTATCAATGAAATCCATGTCTTTCCAAGAAAAATTATAACTTGAACATTGAAGATAACTTGTAGAGGGAATCAATGAGATCATTGTTCAAAACTAATGAGCCTCAAATAAGAAAAATTGAACAAGTTAGGATTCTTGAAAGTTGGGTAAAAATCACTTGGAAATAGGTCAAAATTTCACTAATTCCACAAATGACCTATACTGTCTTCAAATTTTTTATGGTCTTCCAAACATAATTGTCTATTGACTTGTAAAGATATGTCAGAGAGGATGTCAAGGAGAATCATATGTAAAACGAACCACTAAAAATGTTGACTATTGAAGGAGTTGTGATCTTTTGAGCTTTGACTTGAAAACTTGCCAAATTAGGTCAAACCAATTTGCATAACTTTTTTTATTTTTGATATTTTCTTGCATTTAAAAGCATTATGAAGCTCATATGAACTTATAATGATGAAACCTTTATTTATTCATGTTCACACTTGTCAAAAATTGAGGTTACTAGATGAATAACGTTAGATGAAGGCAACGATATCTAAATGGGGGGGGGGGGGGGGGGGTGAATAGATACCCCCTTTGAAAGTATCCAAATAAATTTTGGTTTTAAAATAGTTTTATCAAAGTACGACGCATAAGCTTTTTCAAATTTTTGTCTATATGAACATTATCGGGAAACTCAGATATGCAAACGGTAAATCAAAAATGATATGGAATGAAAACGATAATGTTAATTAATAACCTTGAATCACTTTGCAACTTATTTACCATTTAATAAATTTCATTTAACAATGTTATTTCCAATGGTAATATTAAAAGAACTAGTATAGTCAATTTATCAAACACTTGGTGTACAAGTGAATTTTCAGAATTTTTCTTTTGATTGTTTTGATACATAAAACCACTTATAATAAAAAAAAGATTATAAGCTATATCAACACTCGAATAAAAAATCAAAATCGATTAGGAAATTTTTTGAAATTCAAATGATAACGTAATGATATTTTATAAATCGATCAATGAATTTTAAAGCTAGTAAAAGCAAAAATAAAATCATCACGAGGAATTTGTCTACACAGTTCCCCACTTTCATCCTCGCGTGTGGGTACATTTAGGGATAATTCCAATGGAATTAGGATAATTCTTACAATGCAAAAATGTTGGTACAAGAGAAGTGTTCAAGATCAACTCCCAAAACCCTAAGCTTGTTGTTGATTTAACCCCTTCTCATCTTTTGATATTGAGAGAGACCAAGACACAATAGATGAGAAATGAATATTTGGATCTTGCTACTCATTTATGTTATTCATCTCAAAAGCTTTCATGCACTGTCAATCTAAAACTAATGTAACACAAAACTTTGATTCAATATGATACTCCAAGTTACTTCCTTGAAAAGATTTCAAACACTCCAAGGTTCCTTGCAAAGATTTTAAGCACTCCAAGGTTGTACACTTTGCTGAAATTACCTCTCAAATATTTTGCACAAAAACCCCCATATCAACGAAGGATCTTGAAGGATAATTCCGAGGTTTTTCCTGGATGAAAACCCCTACAAAACTCCGTCCAATACACAATTGGACACTAGTAATCCTCGTCTAGATGGCACCCCAACAGAACATCGTTACAATGTAATGTCAGTGTGTATGCATAGATTGGAGGTTGAAGATGAAGACATATATAGGCTAATTTTATGGTTTTCAATAACTTATGAATGGTGCATTAAAGAGTATATATAGTGTTGGATATATTAGGGCAAAAGGAATAAGTTTGGAAATGAAAGAATTAAAAAATTGATCAAAAATAGTCAGTATGTGTCGACCTGTATATCGAATGTGTTGACACATACTTTAATTTTGAATTGTATGTGTCGACATGTTCAAACTTATGTGTCGACCCAAAGGAGACATATGCTATAGGCTTTAAAATAATAACAAATGTGTCGATCTAAAATGCGAGTGTGTCGACACATAAAATAACGATGTATGCAAATTCATAAATGCTTCACTATGTGTCGACCTATATGATGTATATATCGACCTGAACGTTAAAGAGACATATATGCTTAAAAAATGAGTTGCATGTGTCGACCTGAAAAGCAGATGTGTCAACACATGCAACGAAAATCTCAACAAACATGACTTTTAATGAGTTGAATCAACTTTTGAGATGAAAATGAATGGTTTCCAAACTTCCTATGATGCCTAAATGACTAGGGTGCCATACTAAATTCAGAGATACTGACCAACCAAAGAAATGCAATATTCACGTATTTTTGACATCATTCAAAAGACTAAAAGGACCAAGTTTCACTCACAAACTCCCCCTTTTTGATGATGGCACAAAATTACAATGAGATGATGATGCTCCCCATGAATATGTGCTTTCATTCTTGATCTTTGCATATATATTCTCCCCCCTTTGACAACATCAAAAAGAGACAAAGAGCACATTTATAATTATCTTATTCTTTAATTTCCAACAAAATTATACAACTTTTCAATGACTCTTTTGCATAGTTAGAGTGTAAAGATGCATACATCAATGCATATATATATATATATATATATATATATATATATATATATATATATATATATATATATATATATATATATATATATATATATATATATATATATATATATATATATATATATATATATATATATATATATATATATATATATATATATATATATATATATATATATATATATATATATATATATATATAACACTACATGTATAATATAATAGATAAATAATAAGCAGGTTCATAGCACAAATCAATCAAAGTTGTACATATTGTTCAAACACACAAGAAATGGAAATGAATGTAAATGAAATCAAAACAACAATACAATGTTCTTAAAATGCAATAAAAAATGAAATGCAACACGTCAATTTCCATTATTTCCACCACGACGCCTTTGATAAGTTCTTCCACTCCAATGCATCTCCTCATAAAATGCAGTTGCTTCGTCACTTTGTTGAACCCCAATTGTTTGAAGATGGTTGATTTTTCCTTGAATGACTCCATTTGAGCTTTGAATCCCTTCATGAAGAGACAAAAACTATGCAGTAGAGGTTGAGGAAAATTCTTTAAAGTTATATGTTTGAGTATCCAATCTTGCATTGACATGCCTAAATTTCTCATTGTGAGCATTCTCAAAATCAATGCGGCATTGCACTTCAGCTGCACGCCATTTTACCTCTTCTTCATAGCATTGGTCTTGTTGTAGTGGCATGTTCAGAAGCAAAGATAGAATCTCAGAGTTGTTTCCCGTGTAAGATCCATACCTATTCTGATATGAATTATCAGCATAGTCACGAGAACCTCTAATATAGACGCTATAGTTTCCTCCTTGTTCAATCCAACAATTTTGTTGCCAATTTTCATTTTAAGGCTCCTCATAGTCATGTTGTTGAGCAGCAGTTGCAATCATCCAAATTTCATCCTCATCATGATTTGCATCGGCCATTGGAATGTCTTCATGTTGAGTTCCACTAATATCCTCAGGACCATCATCATTTCCTTCATCATCAGCAACATCATAATATTTGGCAGGATAATCATAATTTTAGATTCTCCGCTTTGTTATAACCACTTTGAAGTAGTATTGTTGTCTTTCATTATCCAAATGGTATCTCATATTATGCATGGTTCTCTTGGATAATTTCAATCCAGCACTTAGGTAGACTAGAGGGAGATTTGGAAACCCAATATTTAAGAAGTTGAGAATTTTATCTATCATGGATAAATAGCTAAAAGTAGTTCCTTTGTTACACTTCTTGATAGTGAACATGCAATCAACAGAGTCGTATAGCCGATTGATCTTTATCTTATTGAGAAGAAGGTACACATGATGAATTTCAGAGTTATCAACCTGTGAGAAGCCTCAACCCTTAGGGTGTAAAATGTGAGTTACAAACCAATGCAATATTCGAGGAAACCTCTTAAGACAGCCTGTTGTAATTGGTGTGTTATTGTTATCGTCACATAGCTCATTCAACTATTCATTTGAGTGCATTCTCCATTTGAATTTGAAATGAACATTTGAATCTCTAACCCCTGGTTCATTACCTATTATGATGTTAAAGAGAGATGCCCATATTTCTTTAGTGAAAGTATAAAGTTTACCTACAATCTCAAAGTTAAATGCAACACCATCCCTTTTGCGTAACCCCGCGTAAAAGATGAAAATTAGATGTTCATTGTATTATTCAGTTAACTGAAGAAAGTAGTTAATTTAATTATGGATCCAGCCTGCTACGAACATCAGGGATATGCAATTCGTCAGCAGTACTCACTTTGTAGTAGTGTTGCTTGCCCACAAGTCTCCTACGACACTTTTCATTAAATAAATCCATGATATCTTCACTAACCAGATAAAACACGTTTTCAGAAGCATTTGAGGAAGATCTAATTGTTCCTTTACTTCTTCCAGTACCTCTTCCTCTAGCAAACTTAGGAGCCATATGTAATTTCACAATTTCGAGCTTGCCTACAAGGTGTTTGGAAGATTTCCCTAACCAAAACAATTGTATTTTTAGAGAGATATGCAATATTTACTAATGAAAAATGATATTATGATGCAGATACATATACAAAATCAGAAATCTATCACTTAATTTATACTAATATGAATTAAGAATGCAATGGATGAATGTACCTTGAATATGGTGGAACTTTGAATCACACTTCAGTGGAGTATTGATGGAGATGAGCACTAATGGAGTTAGTGGAAAAAAATTTATGAGAGAGTTTATGAGAGAAAGGAAGGGTCTTGACCAAAAAATTTGTTTCAAAAATTAGGGTTTTATGTTGATTTTAGATGGACAGAAGCATTAGAAGATTGTTGAATATGAAAAGGATGTGTATTCACTCTTGTCTGCAGACACTTGTCGACCTAAATAACATGTGTGTCGACACATTTGTATCATGTGTCGACCTATAGTGAAGCAATTATAAAAATGACGAAAAAAAATATTTTATGAGTCGACCTATGTGTGTTTTTGAGTAGACACATACTAAAGGAGTTTTGACATTTATAAAAGGTTTTTAGTTTATGAGTCGACATAAACTGAATGAGCTGACCTATAGTGACTCTTAGTTGCACAAACGAAGTTTTCATCTTTTGAGTATGTAGTATGATTTATGTTCATGCAATGATAAATTGTATGCATGAGTGAACAATATTTTTCATTGATCACGCAATATAAAAAGTATGCACATATACATCAAGGTAAGGCAAACACTCATAATTTGAACACTTTATACAAAGTGACTATAAACATGTAAATTGAATTAATAAAAGAATCAATTAAATTTTTTAGAAGTGAACATAGGATAAAATGAACATTCAAAGCGTATTTTATATATTTTGTGCACATGGATAGACAAAAGAACTATTTTACACTTAGAAGACGTAGTAAATGAAACAATACAACCTCACCAATAAAGTGGAGCATAACTCAAGCATCTCACATGAAGCTCAAGAACATGAGCATCAATCACTAAAAACAAACTAAACACAAAAATGACCAAGTTTCATCAATTTCACCTTCTTATCTATTTCAAGATATTTTATCAGAGAGTCACTTGTTGATGTACTTTTATAACACATCCAATCATTTTTCCACTAAGTCAATATGATATGAACATGTCACCTTCTCATTGTTTTGATGTACCTACTTATACAACACTATAGTTTCTCCATAGACTCAAGACAATTTGCCTGCAATTTTCAACAAGATAAATTAGGTACCCAATCCTTGTTGGGTTCTTGATGGTGATTAACATAATTATCGCAATTAGGTGACCATTGAGAAATGCTGTTAGAATTTGAATGTTTCTTAAATTTGCATTTAGCAATGGTATGTCCCTTTATACGACAATGATACCAAGTTATATTTCGAAGGTGTTAATTTTTCATTTCACTTTCTTTTTAACAAATCTATATTTTGTATATGGGGGATTCAAGGATTTATCAAACTTTGTTGGATCTATAGCAAAATTCACTTTTGGTTGTAGAGCGTTTGTTACTTTAACCTTGATATTTTTTACCTCATTTTTCCAAATATAACGTGTCACAACCAAAATTAAATGGACTATCATTCATCTTATTTTTTACCTTAGGGATACCTACAAGAGAGTTCTTTAGAGCCTCTATTTTATTTCCAGTTTCTAAAATTTTTTCTTCTAAATGAGAGAAAAAATTTCTATTTGAGGAAAAAGTTTTAAAAGATCCAATGGTTCCCTTGTGTAAGTTCAAAAGCTTCAAGTAAATCAAGATGAGACTTTCCATTTACAAGATTATTTTGAGAAAAGTTTACATGGTTATTGTTACCTTTTTTATGATGATTATAATGATGAAGGTCATTGCTTGTAGATGCTATTATCCATTTCTTTTTATCTCTATGATAATGAATTGAGAGACACACTTCATCATACTTAGATGGTTTATATCCCTTATTTCTTCTATCATTAAGATGATTCAAAAAACACACATTTGTTATATTATTATGATAATTAGATTCTTCATTGTTTGAGGATTCAACATCACTTCCCTGAGCCACATAGGCTTTCATAGGTTTGTTATGAATCTTAAGTTGATTCCTCTTTTTATTTTTGTCAAGGTTTGAGTCATCCTCTTTGGGTCTTTGTTCCTTAGATGATGTAGCTTTTCTTTTGGACTCAAGTCTTCTTTTGTTGAGCCCTTATTTATTTTTCTTATTCATATACTTGTGATACCTTTTGAGAAATAGACTCATCTATTCGTATTTCGAGTTATAGTTGTCATCAACCTTTCTATCATAATAGTAGTTCTCTTCTCTTGAGGACTTTGAGCTCGAAGCCATGAGAGATTTATACTTCAATACTTCCTCCTTAGTAGTGTCTTTTTCTTTCTTCTTCTTTTTCTCAGACTTCTTTTCATATTTATCCAAGCAATTGAGTTCTTACATGTGCTCTTCTAACTTGCCAAATAATATGGTGAGATCAAGTGTTGCAATATTGTTAGCTTGCTTGATCGCAGTGACCTTTGGTTTCCAATTTCTAGTAAGACATCTCAACACCTTGTTAGTAGCAATAGAATTGGAAATAGGATTGCCTAGTAAATTTAAACGATTGATAAGATGTGAGAACCTCTTTTGCATTTGAGCAATTGTTTCCCCTTGCATTATATCTTGTTTGACCTCATTAGTTCCCTCATATGTCACTTTTAGAGCCATTTATAATCCCCTTTAGGTCTGTAAGCCATTTTCTAAAAAAGTTTCGAAGCCGGAATGAACCATGATCTTGATGCCACATGTTAACGATGACAACGGTATATAAGGGGGGGGGGGGGGGGGTAAATATACACCCCTTTTAAAATATTCAAATAAAATTTGGTTTTGAATTTTTTTTATCAAAGTACGACGCAAAGCTTTTTCAAAATTTCATCTATACGAACGTTTTCGGGAACCTCAGATATGAAAATCGTAAATAAAAAATGATATGGAATGAGAATGATAATTTTAATTAATAACCTTGAATCACTTTGCAACATATTTACCATTTAATCAAATTCACTTAACAATTCTATTTCCAATGGTAATATTAAAAGAACTAGTTTAGTCAATTTATCAAACACTTGGTGTGCAAGTGAATTTTTAGAATTTTTCCTTTATTTATGTTGATACATAAAACCACTTCTAATAAAAAGTGATTATTAGCTATATCAACACTTGAATAAAAAATAAAAATTGATTAGGAAAAATATTGCAATTCAAATGATAACACAATGCTATTTTATAAATCGATCAATGAATATCAATGCTAGTAAAAGAGAAAATAAAAGTGACACGAGAAATTTGTCTACACAGTTCCGTTCCCCACTGTTGTCCTCGCGTGTGGATACATCTGCGCCTAATTCCAATATAATTAGTATAATACTTACTATGCAAAAATGTTGATACAAGAGAAGTGTTCAAGATCAACTCCATAAACCCTAAGCTTATTGTTGATTGAACCCCTTCTCATCTTTTGATCTTGAGAGAGACCAAGACACAATATGTGATAATTAACTATCTGGATCTTGCTACTCCTTTGTGTTTTTTATCTCCAAAGCTTTAGCGCACCTTTAATCTCAAATTATTGTAACACAAAACTTTGATTCAATCCGATACTCTAAGTTACTTCCTTGTAAAGATTTCAAACACTCCAAGGTTCCTTGCAAAGATTTTAAGCACTCCAAGGTGGTTCACTTTACCGATATTAGCTCTCAAACATTTTGCACAAAGTCCCCCAAATTAACCAATGATATTGAAGGATAAACCGAAGGTTTTTCCTGGATGATAACCCTACAAAACTCCACCAATACACAATTGGGCACTAGCAATCCTCATCTAGATGGAACCCCAACGAAACATTATTACAATGTAATGTCAGTGTGGATGCATAGATTGGAGGTTATAAATGAAGAGAGAAATAGGCTAATTTTATGGTTTTCAATAACTTATGAATGATGCATGAAAGAGTATATATAGTGTTGGAAATATTAGGGCAAAAGAAATAATTTTGGAAATGAAAGAATAAAAATTGATAAAAAACAATCAGTATGTGTCGACCTGTATATCGAATGTGTTGGCACATACTTTAATTTCGAATTGTATGTGTTGACCTGTTCAGACTTATGTGTCGACCCAAAGGAGACAAAGGCTACAGGTTTGAAAATAATAGCAAATGTGTCGACCTGAAATATGAGTGTGTCGAAACATAAAATAAAGATTTCTACAAATTCAAAAATGCTTCAGTATGTGTAGGCATATATGATGTACATACCGACTCGAACGTTAGAGAAACATACAAGATTAAAAAATGATTTGCATGTGTCGACCTGAAAAGTGAATGTGTTAACCTTGAAATGAAAATCTCAACAAACATAACTTTTAATGATTTGACTCAACTTTTGAGAGGACTTTGAATGGTTTCCAAACTTTGTACGATTTATAAATGACTAGGGTGCCATACTAAATTTAGAAATAATGACCAATCAAATAATTACAATATTATCGTATTTTTGACATCATTCAAAACACTAAAAGGACCAAGTTTCACTCACAAAGAAGACCTGGAAATAAACACGTGGACTTTGGACTTCTCTTGAGAAATTAGTAACCAAACTTGAATAGTTTTAGATCAATTGATGATTAAATAATGTTTGGAGATGATATGACCTAAAATCATAGGCTAATCCTTGATGCAAAAGCCTTATAGAATCACTGATGACCATACTTTGACTTTGATCAGAGAAAACCCTAGCTGAGGGAACTTGTTTGATTCACTTGTTTCACATTTGTCCTTGCAAAATAAACATAGTAAAACAAATAATGATTTTTTTTTTGTATTTAATTAGATGTTAGTAGTAAACAAATAAAATAACACAATGGGTGCTTGGTGATCTCTCAAGGGTTGGAGCCCTAAAGATAGGAAAGTGAGGTGGCCATGCTTTTGTGATCTTGATGAGATGCAAAGATGAAAATTAGGTGAGATCTTTGGGGTAAAAATTTGGATATGACAACTTCCCCCATTTAAGTTTCATCTATACAAAGATATTAATGTTGAAATCTTCGTCTCGATGTGATTGAGGAAAATTAAATACAACAAGACCCAATTTTTAGCCCTAAGATGATATGCAATGCTCATGACTATAAATGCAAGAGAAAATTTGGATTCCACGGAAGGATGCCGTGGAGAACAAACTCTGGGGAAAAGGATCACACAAGATTCCATGAGATATTTCCTTCTCGGGGAATAATCCGAGTTAGAGAAATCTACTAGGAAAGAAATGTCAATCACCCTGCCGGAGATACTCAACAAAAAGGTTAAACTTGTAATAGGTCTCTTAAATAAAGAGACAACCAACTGTTGGTTTTAACAAATGAATGGATCACAAACAACTTCTCAAATATCCACTTGGTCAAATAATGAATAAAGTTGAAATGGAATCGCAACAAGCTTCACAATATAAGAGATAATCACTTGTTCAAATAACAAATCAAGCTGAAATGGAATCGCAACAAGCTTCCTTATCAAAGAGATAACCACTTGTTCAAATAACGAACCAAGCCGAAATGAAATTGCAAAAAGCTTCCCTATCAAAGAGATAACCACTTGTTCAAATAACAAACTAAGCTGAAATGGAATCGCAAAAATCTTCCATAACAAAGAGATAATGACTTGTTCAAATAACGACCAAGATGAAATATGCTTCTAACGCCAAATGTTTTCCACCTGAAATAGGTTTCAACATCTTCTTTAATCAAGACTTATACTTGAAAAAAGGGGGAAAAATAAACCTCCCTGTCCTTTTGGTCATCAGCCAGGATTGGGTCACAGTTTCTTCTTTAACCAAGTATTCCACTTGGAAAGGAAAAAAACAGACAAGCTCCTAAAAAGGTAACCACTTGCAGGGGATGGTCAATAATATTGTCAGGGATACTCAAGAAGAGATGTAGATAGATTAAATTGCAAAACATATTTCTCAAATAAAGACAATACCACCTGTAAGGATTTCACAACAAACTTCTCTACGAGGCTTTTCCGGAGATATGCCATCTGATGGAAAAAGTTGACAGAGTTGTAACAAGTTTCTTAAATACTGAGATAACCATTATTCAAATAACGAGTCCAGTTCTTCACTTGAATATGAACCAAGGTGTTCACAAAAGATGTTCTGTTGAGGATAAACCGAAGAGACGATTACTTATTATGAGGATAATTGATTGATATTTAGATGACATAAAAGCTGCTCAAAAGAGGCAGCCACTTGTTGTAAGACAAAAGCATGTTGGGGATACACAAGCTGCTCAAATAAAGAGGCCTCCATTTACTACCAGACAAAGATTCTAGCAGAGTGTTACAACAACACTATTGGGAAACAAAGTTTTTTATATTCTGATGGTGAAATTATAAACAAATTTATGCCGAGGAATGCATAACCCTCAAATGTGAAAAATAAATGCCTTATCATCATCTAGGTTTCACAGCCTAGAGACGTCAAATCTGTTGTAGGGGACCAAAATTCAATCCAAGAACAGACTGAAGAGAAATGGTAAACAAGACTCAACTCAGTTAGGAGTACACTCAATTAAGGACTTATTTCATCGAGATAATGCTGGCAAAGAGGGATGAAGCAAAAATTATTCCATGAGGAACAATCTCAGTGGGGAATTAGAAAGGATGCACACTTTCTACTTAAGTAGACACTCTATTGGAGAGAGAACGTACATTAAGCGAGGGGATAAAATAACACAAAAAACATCAAGAAATGAAAATAAGCTATGAGTTTTCATTTATCTATGCATGATTTATGTATGAACGAATGAATATATGTCACACTCACAGATAAATAGTGACTCAGCTGAAGATGACTGAATATCATAGACTCAGCCAGGGAAAACATCACAAACTTAGTTGGAGAGGACACCATAACTCAGTTGGGGAATATTAGGTGCCACAGTACAAACAGATACTCGGCTAAAATGCAACACGATGGAGATCTTGCTGGATGAAAGCAAACATCGGAGGAACAAAGGTCCTGTTACCACTTGGGGTGTGAAGATATTGCACAATCTTCTTACAACATGGATGCATTACAAGGGAATTGCACTAATTCCGATGTGGAATAAAGAATTTTTACACAAAACAAAAATCCTAGGGAAACTGAACTTATTTGGGGAAAGCTCGATCAACCATGCCATGGCCCAATCACTTAAAGACCACTTGGGATAAAAACACTGTCCACTCAAACAATTGCAGGGGAAGCCCGAATACATCTGCAAGATAATTCTCTACTTGGGAAAGCTAAGTTCTTCCCTTCGAGATTTAATCATTGTTGTACCCCAAAATTTGCCCTCCCATTTTTCATAAGAGACACAACCCTTGGGTTTCTCAGATATTCAAGTTGGCTCAAGAATCGACCAGACAGATTCTCTTTTGTGGCAGTAAACCAGCAATTAGGGTTTTTCTTGCAATTCTCAAAAGAAAATGATTTCTCAGAAATTCAAGTGGTTTCCCCAGGTCTTCATGCTTCCTCAAGTTTACTGAAAAGACAGTGTTTGTTCTCAGAGCATGGTTTGTTTGGGTAAAAAGATGGAGGTTAAGATTGCCATTTAGGACAATCATGATTGTGGGATCCAAGTTGACCAGGTTGATTTACGTCCTTAATACATTTGTTTGGTTAGGAAATGGAATATACAGTGCGTGTTTGTTTGAAATGCAGTTACAAAATTAGTGGGATTACATGGAGTTTAAGTTACCATACTTCAGCATTTTGCTTCAAATATCTTGATTGGGCATTTCAAAAATCAAATAGGATGCGAGGAGAAATTACAAGTTATTGTTGGTAAAGGATTTCAAGTGACACCAGAACATTTCATAAGATTTTCTCCAATTTCATACATTGTTACAAAGCAATTTATTCTTTTAAATACTTTAGGTTTTACAACTTATTGTATTTGAAAATGAATTGATACAATTATTGGATAAAATAGAAGAATGATTTTTCTAAATTACAAAGAAAATCCAAATAAATGTTTGGCCTAGGAGAATTAATATATGCCTAAGCTTGTCGGGAGATTGAAGTCGTATCCAATTCTTTTGTTTATCTCCAAAGACCTCCATGCTTGCCACAAATTTCTTGCCTTCCTTGCTTTGTCATATCCATTATGCTCACATGAAAATAGAAGAAAGAAAAATAGTTAGTACAAATTATTTGGGCATGCACAAAATTTTCCAAAAAAAGAGGCATTCATCATTAAGGTTTGAAAAATGGAATCAGAAGGCCATTTTATTTCATCACAATCTATTTGCAAATCACAAGAAGGTTATCCTTCTTGGTTCATAAAAAGAAGGAAAAGAAATGCTATAAACTGTCCAAGAAATGTTACAAAGTTATCCAAACAAGCAAATGCTACAAAGCTGTCCAAAGAAGCAAATACCACAAACTATCCAAACAAAATACCACAAACTATCCAAACAAACAGCAAAACTGAATCAAACAAATGCTACAAATTGAATGCAAGCAAATTGTCCAAACAGCGGCCCCAAAAGCCAAACAAACAGCTTTCTCCAAACAAAATGCAAACAACATCAATAAAAACGAGACAACAATATAGAAAACAACATCGACAAAAGCAGTGCAGCAGTATGGAAAAATAAATAGCTAAGTCAAATAAGCAAAAGCTTGTTCAAGAGGCATAAATCATCATTTTCCATGCAAACCTTTCAGAATTAGAAAAAAAGGGCAAAAAGCAATTTTCTTTCTTATTGTCATTGAGAGAGAAGAGAGGAAAGAAGTCACCTAGGTTATTGGGATGCACGACTTTGCTGCCCTGCCTGTCACAAGTTGCATAGAAGGTGCTAAAAAATAAAACTGCAACAAAAGGCCATAAGGATAATATACTAAAATATTCAATTTATTGGTTTCCCACCATTTTGAATGTAGAGATAACAGAAGCAAGGTTAGTATAATAAGAAGGAAGCAATAGAAAGAAGACAAGTCAAAAACTCAGAAAACACATAAGTCTCAAACTGTCAAAACCTCCAAAAAAACAGTATCCAAACCTCAAAAACTCCAAGCATCCAAATCTCAAACACATAAGTCTCATACTGATAAACCAATATTCAACTCCAAAAAACCAGTATCCAAACCTCAAAGTCTCAAACTGTCAAACCATCTCAACTCTCAAAAACCAGTAATAAAACCTGCAACTAAACCAAATGCAATAGTCAAAACTCATCAAACCTGCAACCAAACCAAACTAGTAACAAAAACACCATAACCAAAAACACAAGTCTCAAACTGAGACACCACTATCCAAAACCCAAATCTCACCAAAACTGTTAACAAATTTCAAACACAACCATCATCAATACAAAACCTGTCAACTATCCAAAACCCAAAATCTTAAAACACAAAAAACATCAGTAAGCCATAAAATAACCAAAACCTGTCAACTGTCCAAGAAAAAATCATCAAACACAAAACCAGAAAAAGCCAAAACAACCATCAGCTTCCAATAACCAAAACTGTTAACAAATTTCAAACAGAACCCTCATCATAACGAAAACCTGCAATAAGCCTCCAAGATCTCAAAGCAACAAGAACCAGTAACATCATCAAAAAACAGAAAATACAGTAGCGAAGCCCCAAAACCTAAGGCCAGTTAACCATCCAACAAAATAATCACAAAAATCCCAAAATCCAGAAAACTGTACATCATCATCATTCAACAGAGAAAAAAATAGAAGAGGTTACCAACGAGTCAGAAAAGCAACTTGATCATCCTCATCTCCTCTCCTCACGCAAATTCCGCTACCAAAGGAACGCCGTCCTCAATCTCGTTGTCCCTTTTCCATTTCACAAAAAGTCTCCAATAGGTATGAACTTTCCCTCTTTCTCATGAATCCCTAAAACTAATTCCTGCATTTCAATGGATAACAAGGTTGATTAACAGGAAAAAAACATAACAAGACAAAAACCAATGAAATCGTTTAAACTTTAATAAGAATAGAATCTCACCTTTTCAAGAAGATCTTTAGAAACTCGATTAGGGTGGCGAGAGATGCGGCGTTCCGGCAACAGAGAGTTGGGGGGGGGGGGGAGATCAGATGAACCAAATTTGGACCTTTTAGGCTTAAATCGAATTCAACACTTAGGGTTTTAAAAACACAAATCATGATGAGACAAAGAGGTAAAGAGCGATTTTGCTCGCGAAACAAGGATGGTTAGTGAGAAATTTAAAGTTTTTAGCAAGGATGATATAGAGATTAAGCGAAAAAGATGAGAGCGGCGCTGTAAATAACAAAGGGTTCCAAGAACCCTAATTCCATTTTCCCCTTAATCAATAATTAAGCAGAGTTAGAAGGTTGGGATCGTTTGTTTTGTCTGCCCTTAAGCCCATTCACGTTTTGTTGGATTTACCCCCCCCCCCTTTGCCTGTTTTTGTGTTACAATAAAACAATATTTTGGTTTGGGCCTCACATCTCAATCACTTAAGCCCATTGCGTTTTTTTGTTTGTTTAATTTGTTTTCTTTTACATTCTTTTTTTATTATGCAAATACTAAGAAAACATGAATCATTTTTATTAATTGGATTTAAGTTTTGTAAATTAATTTTTATCATTTTTCTTTTTTTATTAAATTTTGTTTTAGATTTAATTGCCATAATAAAACCCCAAAAAAATAATAATAGAACTTAGTTTTGTCTTTCTTAATTAATAAAATACAAAAAGATAAAGAATTTTAATTTAATCAATTATTTTAATTTCTAGAATAGGTTTTACCTTTCTCTTTTCTAGTAAATACTTAACATTTCATTTCCATATTTTGTTGCTTTTATTTTCATGGATTATCATAGCTTTATATAAATCACATAAAATTCGATTTGGTTGTATTGCTTGATATTCAGACATTTCTATCTCATTTGATTCATCCCCATTTGTAAAAATTGTACCCCCATTCCCGAACATTTTGTAATAGCGTAGAATTTCAATTCCCGCAATTTACTGCTTTCTTTATATTGTATAGTAATTAGGCGTGTATGGCAAGATTCAAAAATCAATCGCTAGATGACCTAATCAAAGAATGAAATAACTTGAAACCAACACACTTTTCCACACGCGCACGTCTAGGGTAACCTCGCATGTTGCCTTGGAAATACAATCATGTCCCTCAATATGGGACGCTTTAGTAATGACCCTTCGATAAAAAAGATCGTAGCCCCTCGATGACCCTCGATGTTGCCTTCGATTAAAATGATATCGTCCCTTAAAAAAATTGTTAAAGCGTCTCCTAAGTTGCTTTCGATGATTGTAAAATTGACCCGCGCTTGTACCTTCACATCCAACGATGGGGCTTCTTACCAAATCAATGGTAAGATAGCACCATTAAAAGGAGGAAGAAAAGAAAAATTTAAGACCTTTCGAGTAGATAAATTCGCTCTTAGTTACTCGCTTTCTCACATAAAAACTCTTTACACCTACATTCTCATTTCAAAACATTTTCAAAAGACAAAACGTTTTGTATACGTTCTTATAGAGATGAGAACCATTGCAAAACATCTTTTCAAAACACTTTTCGAAACACGATTCACAAACACATCTTTGAACCACTTTTCGAAACAAAACTTAGTATACGTTCTTATAGAGACGAGAACCATTACAAAGAGATTTTTCAAAATACTTTCAAAGCCCACACCACAAGCACACTATCAAATGAAAGCAAGCGATCTAAATGAGTAACTAAGAGCCCATGGAAAACCGTGGATGAAAAGGGTGCTAATACCTTCCCTTTTCATAATCTACCCCCCGAACCCGAGAAATAATCTCGAAAGGTCTTTCCTGTGCTTTTTTTACCTTTCCTTTTGGATAAAAGAAAAGTCGGTGGCGACTCTTGCTAACCTCACAAGTGCGATCGAAACGCAAAACAATCAAATCAATTCTCCCACCGTATCACAGAACTGGCGACTCTGCTGGGGAGAAATTAAAAGTGGGGTTACCTTAGGTTAGATCACTTTTACTCGCTTTCATTATTTGATTTGTGTGCTTTATATTTAGTTCTTTGTATTGGGCTTGCTTTGATCCTCCACCCAGATTTGGGGCACCTTTTTAGGTAAATAGAAATAGATTGTAGAGACTGTACGACATAGACTGATATGGTTGAGACCATGGCTATGTTAGTGTGACGCATTTGTGGGTACCGGTACCCCTCGTGCTGAATTAAGGAGAATACGAGGCCGCTGAGTGGCGTCGTGAAGTACTAATTAACCTTAGAACCCTAATTGAACAAACTTGGCTATTAGGACGTAGTGAGGTAACCGATTTCGGTGTAAAGCTGAAAATTGGTTGACACTCGATACTACACTCATTGAGGCTAGACTTTTGGGATATCTCGGCCGCAAGAAAAGATTGATTGAGCTGAGACAATGCCTAAAAGAAAGGTCGGTGATATTGAGATCCTTTAGAACCCGATCATTATTTCTAGGACAGGTTGAGCCAACTAAAACTTCAAGAGGGTACTTACCTACAAACTCATGCAAGCCTGAAACATAGGGATCTGTTTGTTGTGTGTATATATGTTTGCTTGTACATAAACATCATCTACATCATATGCATGCTCACTAACCATTTCAAGGATTTAGAAAGTTATCTTTGTTTTTGTTTTGTAGGATATGAATTCTCTCCGAAGAAACATCATCCGAATCAGCTTTGTAAAAGCACATCCTCAACTTCAAGAGCTAGCTTCAAGAGTTCCTGGGGATTCTCCTTTTACCAAGAAGTATGGTCGACTCCTCAGTTTGGCTACATCCAACTTCCAAGAAGATATGATGTGTGTACTATTCCAATTCTTCGATCCCGTACATCATTGTTTCACTTTTCCGGACTATCAGTTGGTACCTACATTGGAAGAGTTCTCTCTAATCTTAGTGGTGCCCGTGCTTAATCAGATACCATTCACCGGTCTAGAAGGGATTCCAAAACCTGAAGTCATCACTGAAGCTTTACATGTGAAAAGGGCCGACGTCACAGCCAATTGAGAGACAAGAAGTGGGGTTAAAGGATTTTTAGCTAAGTTTCCGTTGGAAAAAGATCGTTCATTCTGGGATGACATGGATTTCCAAGCTTTCGAAGACGTGCTATCTCTCCTCATTTATGGTTTGGTTCTACTTCCTAATTCGGACCAATTCATAGACGTTAATGCCATCAAAGTCTTTCTCTCTCGCAATCCTATACCCACCTTGCTAGGAGACATCTTGCATTGCCTTCATACTTGTACCATGAAGAAAAGAGGTACCCTTTTGTGTTGAATACCCCTACTCGCTAAGTGGTTCACTTCACACCTGCCTCAGTCAGCATTGAAGAATGAGCAAAGATTGACTTGGTCTCAAAGGATGATGTCTCTCACTCACTCTGATATTCGTTGGTGCTCAAGATCTTTGGAAGATATCTCTATCATTGACCGTTGCGGAGAGTTCCCTAATGTACCTCTGCTAGGTATTAGGGGAGGTATCACCTACAACCCGTGTTTAGCTCTTCGGCAATTTGGGTATGCCCGAAGAGACGGCCCTCATGAGATGCTCGTCCAGGGTCTGGTTTTAGACTACGACAAAGAAGACCAAGGTTACCGCCAGAGGTTCACACGTGCCTGGGGAATGGTGAATAAGGTGGACAGTAGGACTTTGGGACATAATAACTCTATCCCTCTCGAGCCTTACCTTAAGTGGGTACGGGCTCATGCCTAGAGTCTCTTGATGCCTTACCCTTCCATCCTTCAAGTCATCATTGAGCCCGTTATTGAAGGAGACATCCCATACACCGTTCTTCATCCGAACATGCCTATCTCTCTCGAAAACCTGCAGAAAGCCTGGATTCAGTTGAAGGAAGAGCGAGACACCTTCGAAACCCAGTAGTATGCCAGTGAGAAGAAGGTTCTGGAGCTCACCAAACTGCTTCATGAAGAGAAAAATCTGAATACCTACATTGCTCCAAAAAGGATGCGTTCAGTCTTTTTGTCTTAGGAGTTTTTGTTGTATTTTATTTCGTTCTTTGTAAGCCCAAGGAGGCATGATGTATTCAAACTTGTTTTTATTTAATATGACGTGTGTTCTTTTTTGGTTTGGACAAATTTAAATCTTCTAAATTTCCTTGAAATCATATTCATATTGCATCTTCATTCATCATAACATCATATAGGTTTCTCATAACAGGTCGCCTTATCCTCCTACTGTTTATTTCAGTGAGATGGATGTTGAACAGACTGTGAAAAATCTTCAGGCGCAGAATGCCCAATTTCAACAAATGCTCATGGCTCTGACAAAAGGGCAAGAAGAGTTGAAGACTCTGCTAGCCAAAGAGAAGAAAAAGAAGACGAAGAAACCAACCGGAGTTGTGATCATTGGAAGGAGGTTTAAAGGACAGACCAGGCGAACTTTGGATTTTGCAACATCATCGGGTGAAGGAGATAACCGAGGGGCCAAGACCCAGGAAGTGAACGACGACCCAACATCCAAAGGAGAGGAAGAGCCTGATTACTCTGAGGAGCAATATCCTCTTGCTGATGATAAATACAAACAGCTAGAGGATCGTTTGAACGCCATGGAGATTCAAAGAGTGCCTGGTTTAGATTTTGAAGAATTAGGACTCATCTCAGGGGTTGTCATCCCACAAAAATTCAAGGTCCCAACCTTTGCCAAGTATGATGGTATCTCTTGCCCAAAACTACATTTGAGGTCATATGTCAGAAAGATTCAGCCCCACACGGCTGACAAAAATATGTGGGTGCATTTCTTCCTGGAAAGCTTATCAGGGACTCAATTGGATTGGTTCTACCAATTAGAAGGGTCCAATGTACGTAATTGGGAAGAGTTGGCTGCCGCTTTCTACAAACAGTACCAGTACAATGCTGATTTGGCCCCGACTAGGACACAGTTACAGAGTATGTCTATGGGAACAGATGAGGGTTTCAAAACCTATGCTCAAAAATGGAGGGATCTCGCAGGCAGAGTCAAGCTCCCTCTATCCGACAAAGAATTAGTGGATATGTTCCTTGGCACCTTGTCAGGTCCATTTTTCAATCACCTGATTAGGAGTTCTTCATCTGGGTTTACCGAATTAATCATGACTGGAGAAAGGGTGGAAGCCGGTATAAGAAGCGGGAAAATTCAGAAAGACACATATGCCTCTGCTGGTGTTAAAAAGCACTTCACAGGAAATAAGGAAGTGTCTGTTGTCTATACACAGAGGAATTAGGGAAGAACTGAGCGTCGACCAATGGTGGGGGTCGTTATGATTCAAAATCCTGCATCAGACCAGCCAAGAAACAATTAGCCAAGAAATAATCAGCCAAGGGTGGAAAGGCCAGTACGGAAATTCACCAAGATTAACATGACTCCAGCTCAAGTCCTGCCACATCTTCTAAAGTTGAATCTGGACATGCTAAAAGAGGCCCCAAAGAATCCTAATATTGCTTCTCCACACTACCATCCGAACGCCAGATGCGCGTACCATTTTGAAAGTCCAGGGCACGACACTGACAACTGTTGGGCTCTGAAGAACAAGATTCAAGATCTGATAGACGCGAAGGAAGTTGAATTTGAAGCGCCTAAGAAACCGAATGTTATCTCCGCTCCGATGCCTAAGCATGGACACAATGCCAGTGTTGTTGAGGAAGACTTATTTGTTGACACCGTGGATGAATTGTTGACTCCACTCTCGACCATCAAGTTGAATTTTTTAAAGGCTAGGGTGTTCCCAGGTTGTGACAAAGATTACCATATTTGCCTATCCGCATCATTTGACTGCCCTCTGTTTAAGAAAGGTATCCAACAACTGATTGATAACCAGGAAATCTTGTTTGAGAAAGCTCATGTTTCACCCATTCCAGTTCTAGAAGTTTCAATAATAACCATATACGCCAATCCTTCCAGGGTTCCTAAAAAACCCGTTAGGATTACATCTGCTCTAAAGACTACTCCGCTCAAGATTACAATGCTCGGGCCTGCCCCATACGAATCAGATAAATCAATACCATGTAATTATGGTGGAGAAATCTACTACCATGGTATTAAACAGATTGAATAGACTGCCGAAGAAGAAAGCTCCGAAGAGGATAATTCCGACATCAGTAACATTTCCGGAACAAGCAAGGTTACCCGTAGTGGAAGAATCTTTTCTCCAGAGATTGCTCCTCCAACAGCAGTCTTTGGACCCGTGGCCATTCCGAAGATTACCTCTGCACCAGCAATTGTACCTGCAAGTGTACCAATCAATAACAAAGACAATACAATTCCTATCCCTACTTCCACTGCTGAGAATAAAGGAAAGAACGTTCAAGAGGAACCTGTCCTAACGAAGGCTCAATCACTAGTTATTCCTGAGACATCCAAGAAGGAGATGGAAGAGATCCTGAAGATCATTAAAAAGAGTGATTATGATGTGGTAGAACAACTGGGGCAGACCCCCTCCAAAATCTTTATGTTAGCATTGCTGTTGTGCTTTGAGGCGCATGCTAAAGCTTTGGTAAAATTTCTGAAGACGGCTCATGTACCGCAAGAGACGTCCGCGGATCAATTCCAAGAGTGTGTGGCCAGTCTAACAGCTAACAATGGCCTGGGTTTCTCCGATGCTGACTTAACCTCCAAAGGGAGAAAACACAATGGTGCACTACATGTCTCCGTGGAGTATAGGGGGACGACCCTAGCCCATGTCTTGGTTGATACTGGATTGTCTTTAAATGTCTTGTCGAAGAAAGCCCTGGATAGGTTAGATTGTGAGGGGTTGACTTTAAAACCCAGCAACATAATTGTGTGAGCATTCGAAGGCTCTAAAAGGATGGTCCATGGGGAGGTGGACATCCCAATCAAGGTGGGTACTCAGGTTTTCAACCCGACCTTCTATGTGATGGACATCCGTCCTTCTTATTCTTGTCTATTGGGGTGCCCCTGGATCCACAATGCTGGAGTTGTCACCTCCACCTTGCATCAGATTCTCAAATACCCGGTCCAAGGGAAGATCATAACTGTCCATGGGGAGGAGGAATACATGATTAGTCATCTGAATTCATTCTGATATGTGGAATTGGATGGTGAATTCATTGAAACCCCTTTCCAACATTTTGAAGAAGTCTCCCCAAAAATAGCGGAGACCAAGGCGGTATCCTCAACTCCTGTGATCACAAGACCTCCACCTAGGATGTCCTCTCTCAAGGATACAAAGGCAGCAGTGGAAGAAGGCGGATCCACCATCTGAGGACAGCTACCAGACATTCCCTACAAATCAGATAAGTTCGGCTTGGGGTTCACCTCAACTTCTCAGAAGGTTGTGCGCCGCGCCCGTGCCGGAGAGCCACCTGTGAAGATCAGTCACCAAGGGGTTAATGCACTAGAGGAAAATGAAGAAGAGGGCAGCTTGGAAGACTGGATATTTCCTACTGTCGACGGAGGAATGTGCAATTGGGAAGCCAAAGACTTTGTTCTGATTACTTTCATACCGCAGTAATTTATCTTTTACATTTCTGTTGGACTGTAATAATTCACAAACAATTCGTACTTTTTCAACCTTGTGTCTTACCTGAGGCACAATGGTCCATTTGTAAGGGTTCTTATTTCATTTTCATATGTAATTTCAATGAATCATGGACGCTTTTTCATATATAAACCTTTTGTGCTCATTGTCTTTCTTTTACATTTTGTTGTTTTAAGATGGCTATACCCTTACACACACCCACACTCACAAATGCAGGTACCCTTCCATTCCGGATCCCATGGGTAACGATACTGCTATAGCCTTCAGTGACTCTGAAGATCTGATCTACCAAGCCGAATACGAAGGTGAGGAAGATTGTGAGGTTCCAGGGGAATTGGCTAGACTTCTACAACAAGAGGAAAGGGTTATTATGCCTCATGAGGAGCTGTTGGATACAATCAACTTGGGTACTGAGGAAGACAGAAAGGAAATCAGAGTAGGTTCTAATCTAGAGTCGAGTGTCAAGGAGCGCCTAATTCAGTTGTTGCATGATTATGTTGATATCTTTGTCTGGTCATGCGAAGACATGCCGGGACTCGATACAGACATTGTGGTACACCATCTACCCACTAGAGAAGACTGTCCACCAGTGAAGCAAAAATTCCGCCGCATGAGACCTGACAAGTCAGAGAAGATCAAAGCAGAAGTTATGAAGTAGTTCAATGCTGGATTTCTGGCTGTTAATTCCTATCCACAATGGGTTGTTAACATAGTTCTCGTGCCTAAAAAGGATGGCAAAGTGAGAATGTGCGTGGATTATAAAGACTTAAACAGGGCCAACCCTAAAGATGATTTTCCACTTCCACACATCGACATCCTGGTTGACAATACAGCCCAGCACAAAGTATTTTATTTCATGGACGGATTCTTAGGATATAACCAGATCAAAATGGCACCTGAGGACATGGAGAAAACTACTTTTGTCACACAATGGGGTACGTTCTGCTACAAAGTGATGCCATTCGGACTGAAGAATGCCAGGGAAACCTATCAACGCGCCATGGTAGCTTTATTTCATGATATGATACATCATGAGATAGAGGTCTACGTAGATGACATGATAGCCCGATCACAAACTGAAGAAGAACACATTGATCACTTGCAAAAGCTGTTTGTCAGGTTGAAGGAGTACAAGCTAAGATTGAATCCAAACAAGTGCACATTCGGAGTCTGGTCCGGTAAGCTCTTAGGTTTCATTGTCAGCAACAAAGGCATCGAGGTTGATCCTGCCAAAGTCAAAGCTATACAAGAAATGCCTGCTCCTCATACTGAGAAGGAGGTCAGAGGTTTATTGGGACGCCTAAACTACATTGCTAGGTTCATTTCTCACCTAACATCTACTTGTGAACCAATCTTCAAGTTGTTGAAGAAAGATCAGGTAGTTAGATGAAATGATTACTGTCAAATTGCTTTCGATAAAATCAAGGAGTATTTACAAGAGCCTCCCGTCTTGATGCCACTAGTCAAAGGAAGACCGCTAATCATGTATCTGACCGTCCTAGAGAATTCAATGGGGTGCGTACTAGGGCAGCATGACGAGTCTGGCCGAAAAGAGCACGCCATTTATTACCTTAGCAAAAAGTTTACCGACTGTGAAACCAGATATTCACTGCTCGAGAAAACTTGCTGCACTTTGGTATGGGCTGCTCGCTGGCTAAGGCAGTACATGTTGACTCATACCACTTTGCTGATATCTAAGATGGATCCGATCAAATACATCTTCGAAAATCCTGCTTTATCTGGAAGGATAGCTAGATGGCAGATGATCCTAACGGAATATGACATACAGTACACAACCCAAAAAGCTATAAAGGGAAGTGTGCTAGTTGATCATCTGGACCATCAAGCTGTAGAAGATTATCAATCTATGAAGTTTGACTTCCCTGACGAAGACATCATGACATTGGACAACATTGAAGAATTCAGACCATATGACAAACTTGAACAAGGATCCCGATGGACCCTGTACTTTGATGGGGCATCCAATGCGCTTGGTAACGGTACCGGTGCTGTACTTATATCTCCGGAAGGATGCCATACTCCTTTCACTTCCAGACTTTGCTTCAACTGTACGAACAACATGGCAGAGTACGAAGCATGCATCTTTGGACTCAAGGCTTCCATAGACTTGGGAATCAAATCTTTAGTTGTGTTTGGGGATTCAGCTTTGGTCATCAGTCAGATCAAAGGAGAATGGGATACTAAGCATCCAAACCTCATCCCTTACAAAGAACATGTTTTGACATTGCTACCACATTTCGAGCAGATTACCTTTGAGCACTTCCCGCGAGAAGAAAATCAGCTAGCAGATGCTCTAGCTACAATGTCATCCATGTTTAAACTTAATTGGGATAACGAGGTTCCCCAGATCACCATTGAACGGATGGATGAACCCACACACTGTCACGAGATTAATACTGAAGAAGTAGTGGACCATCCTTGGTTTCATGAAGTCAAAAGGTATCTCGAGGCTCAAGAATACCCAGAAGGAGCTTCAGTCAATGACAAAAAGTTCTTAAGGAGATTCTCCGCTAAGTTCTTCCTAAGTAATGGCATCCTGTACAAGCACAGTCATGATTCTATTCTGCTCCGTTGTGTGGATAAAATTGAAGCTGAAAAGATCATGGCTGAATTGCATGAAGGTACCTTTGGCACTCACTCTAGCGGGCATACGATGGCAAATAAGATTCTACGGGCAGGCTATTACTAGTCTACCATGGAAGCAGACTTCTATCAACACTCCCGAACCTGCCATAAATGTCAAATCTATGCAGACAAGGTGCACGTGCCTCCAGTTCCTCTAAATGTCCTAACAACTCCTTGGCCATTCGCTATGTGGGGAATCGACATGATTGGAGAGATCAGGCCTACAACCTCCAATGGACACCGCTTCATTCTGGTGGCCATTAACTATTTCACCAAGTGGGTCGAAGCAGCTTCCTTCGCATCCGTTACTAAGAATGTTGTTTCCCGCTTCATCAAGCAGAACCTTATTTGTCGGTACGGTATCCCCGAAAGTATCATCACTGATAACGGGACAAACCTTAACAATACTATAATCACCGCCTTGAGCGAACAGTTCAAAATTCAACATCACAATTCGTCTCCCTATCGGCCAAAGATGAATGGTGTTGTCGAAGCTGCGAACAAAAACATCAAAAAGAACATACAAAAAATGACAGTCACCTACAAGGACTGGCATGAAATGCTATCGTTTGCTCTCCACGGGTACCGTACCACGGCTCGCACTTCAACTGGGGCAACACCCTATTCTTTAGTTTATGGCATGGAGGATGTTTTACCTATTGAGGTCCAGATCCCCTCTTTAAGAATCATGAAGGATGCAGGTTTGAGTGAAGACGATTGGATCCAAACCCAACTTGATCAGTTGAACCTAATTGAAGAGAAGAGACTTACTGCTGTTTTCCATGATCAAACGTATCAAAAGCGGATGATCAAGGCTTTCAACAAGAAAGTTAGACGCCAAGTGTATCAAGTTGGAGATGTTGTAATCAAGCGCATCATATTGCCACAAAGTGATCCCAGGGGCAAATGGACTCCTACCTATGAAGGGCCATTTGTAATCAAGAACATCTTTTCCGGTGGGGCAATGATCTTAACCACCATGGACGGAGACGATCTTCCGCACCCTATGAACACAGACATAGTCAAAAAATACTACGCATAAGAGAC
The DNA here is from genome assembly GCA_948472305.1 of Vicia faba. NCBI lineage: Eukaryota > Viridiplantae > Streptophyta > Magnoliopsida > Fabales > Fabaceae > Vicia > Vicia faba. The sequence continues at coordinate 788,235,521 of OX451736.1, read as the reverse complement.
CCTCTAGGTTGACACACCTAGGCAAAACAAGGGCATCCCGGTGAACCAAAAGGTTCGAGCAAAAATTAGGGATAAAACAAAAAGAATCTATACACCCGGCAAGTTGAAAACCTGAAAGGGAGACTTGGGAAAAAAAGGGTTTCCCAGTGGACTGAAAACCCGAAAGGGCGGTCCAGGAAAAAGTTAGGGAATTAAAGCGTATGATTATGTCTCTTTGGTTCACTTTAAGGACAATCTCTTCACGGAAAAACTCGGAGCTTCTGATCAATGCAATCATCTTCGGATGAAGCAACAGACAGACAAGATATTCGGAGATACGGAGGCTATAGCAGAATGGGAACCCCATGGGATTATTACACATAACTATCTTTCTTTGTAAATTTTTCTTATTTATGACACCATCCTCTTACTAGGATGTATGTCTCCTTTGTACAAATACTTATTCAAAGTAAATACAAAGATATCTCTTTCAAAGTACAGAAAACTATTTGCCTTTTTCTTTATACTTGTGTTTTATTTGCAAAAACGTCCAATGATTCATTAATGAACATATGCATTTGAGCATAATTACTGTTTACAAATAAACAAAGTGGAAAAGAACAATTACTGACAGATGGAAAGATTAGGAAAACTTCTTTAGGCTATTCCATGAGCAATCCCTACAGCACGTCATTAAGATCCCCAGCGGAGCCAAAACTTTGAACTATAGATCCCCAGCGGAGCTGAGACTACCAACTACCAATCCCCAGTGGAGCCGGAACTTCAAACTATCAACCCACAGCGGAAATCATCCAGTTTCTCCAGGTTCCCCCAGAAAGTTTGTCTTGGAGCCTGAAAATCAACCAGATAACAACTAACTTTTGTTTCTCCCCAACCTAGGGGAACTCCCCGGTAGAGTGGCAGACGACCGAAACTCCTGAACTTTTTCCAAACAGGAATAAGCTTTTCCCCATAGTTTTTATTGCTCCTCGACAGAACAAAGACTCTCGTAAATAATCCCCAGTAGAAGTCATTAAAATTCTCTGGATTCCCCAAGCAGATTCCTCAAGAAGTATATGGCATTACTCTCACAACGGAATCCTCAGCAGGATTTATTTTCCTCAGCAATACAACAAATCAGCTTACATGCGCATACATTACATCCATATATCATAAACATTGATAAAGTACATATATCGCATCATGCATTTCATGCATCATAACTTTGTGCTTCAGCTAACATTTTACCCTTTTCATGATAAGATTAACAGCTACCATTAACAAATGTTCAAAGATTCAAGATATAGTACAGATACACTCCAGACACAGAAGTCATTCTGTCACTCATTCAAGTTCGTCCTTCGTATACAATTCAGATACGCTCTAGACAAGGATGCCATCCTAATACTTATTCAAATTCCAACCTCAGATACAGTTCAGATACGCTCCAGACAAGGATGCCATCCTGATACTTATTCAAATTCCAAATACAGATACAATTCATATATGCTCCAGACACGGTTGTCATTCTGTTACTCATTCAGATTCCAATTTCAAGATATCGTCCAGATACACTACAGACACGGAAGCCACTCTGTCGCTTACTCAGATCTCAACTACCGATACAGTACAGATACACTCCAGACACGAAAGTCACTCTGTTACTCATTCAGACCTCAATTTCAAGATACAATCCAGATACGCTCTAGACACAAAAGCCATTCTGTCGCTTATTCAGATTTAAGTACATATACAGTTCAGATATGCTCCAGATACGGAAGTCATTCTGTTACTCATTCAGACCTCAATTTCAAGATACAGTCCAAATACGCTCCAGACACGGAAGCCATTCTGTCGCTTATTCAGATTTAAGTACAGATACAGTTCAGATACGCTCCAGACACGGAAGCCATTCTGATGCTTACTACAAATACTCTTGGATGGCATCTACAAGCCCATCTCCAACAAGATTCTAACACCTCTCTGAATGGCATATTTAAGCCCATTCCCTCAACTACACCTTTGTTAAGTGCAAATTTATGGGCATTTTAGTGTCCAATCATCTTTTACCTTCGAGTCACGAACGGCAAAACTCGCCAATCTAACTCTTCAAGTTCAAGAAGATTGAACAGGGGCAGTTGTTGTACCCCAAAATTTGCCCTCCCATTTTTAATAAGAGACACAACCCTAGGGTTTCTCAGATATTCAAGTTGGCTCAAGAATCGACCATACAGATTCTCTTCTGTGGCAGTAAACCAACAATTAGGGTTTTTCTTGCAATTCTTAAAAGAAAATGAGATCTCAGAAATTCAATTGGTTTCCCCAGGTCTTCATGCTTCCTCAAGTTTACTGAAAAGACAGTGTTTGTTCTCAGAGCATGGTTTGTTTGAGACAAGATATTGAGGTTACGACTGTCATTTAGGACAATCATGACTATGGGATCCAAGTTGACCAGATTGATTTACGTCCTTAACACATTTGTTTGGTTAGGAAATGGAATATACAGTGCGTGTTTGTTTGAAATGCAGTTACAAAATTAGTGGGATTACTTGGAGTTTAAGTTACCAGACTGGAGCATTTTGCTTCAAATATCTTGATTGGGCATTTCAAAAATCAAATAGGATGCGAGGAGAAATTACAAGTTATTGTTGGTAAAGGATTTCAAGTGACACCAGAACATTTCATAAGATTTTCTCCAATTTCATACATTGTTACAAAGCAATTTATTCTTTTAAATACTTTAGGTTTTACAACTTATCGTATTTGAAAATGAATTGATACAATTATTGGATAAAATACAAGAATGATTTTTCTAAATTACAAAGAAAATCCAAATAAATGTTTGGCCTAGGAGAATTAATCTATGCCTAAGCTTGTCTGAAGATTGAAGTCGTATCCAATTCTTTTGTTTATCTCCAAAGACCTCCATGCTTGCCACAGATTTCTTGCCTTCCTTGCTTTGTCATATCCATTTTGCTCACATGAAAACAGAAGAAAGAAAAATAGTTAGTACAAATTATTTGGGCATGCACAAAATTTTCCAAAAAAAGAGGCATTCATAATTAAGGTTTGCAAAATGGAATCAGAAGGCCATTTTATTTCATCATAATCTATTTGCAAATCACAAGAAGGTTATCCTTCTTAGTTCATAAAAAGAAGGAAAAGAAATGCTATAAACTGTCCAAGAAATGTTACAAAGCTGTCCAAACAAGAAAATGCTACAAAGTTGTCCAAACAAGCAAATACCACAAACTGTCCAAACAAAATACCACAAACTGTCCAAACAAACAACAAAACTGAATCAAACAAATGCTACAAACTGAATGCAAGTAAATTGTCCAAACAACAGCCCCAAAAGCCAAACAAACAGCTTTGTCCAAACAAAATGCAAACAACATCAACAAAAACGAGACAATAATATAGAAAACAACAAACAGCATCGACAAAAGCAGTGCATCAGTATGGCAAAATAAATAGCTAAGTCAAATAAGCAAAAGCTTGTTCAAGAGGCATAAATCATCATTTTACATGCAAACCTTTCAGAATTAGAAAAAAAGGGCAAAAAGAAATTTGCTTTCTTATTGTCATTGAGAGAGAAGAGAGGAAAGAAGTCACCTAGGTTATTGGGATGCACAGCTTTGCTGCCCTGCCTGTCACAAGTTGCATAGAAGGTGCTAAAAAATAAAACTGCAACAAAAAGGCCATAAGGATAATATACTAAAATATTTAATTTGTTGGTTTCCCACCATTTTGAATGTAGAGATAACATAAGCAGGGTTAATATAATAAGAAGGAAGCAATAGAAAGAAGACATATCAAAAACTCAGAAAACACATAAGTCTCAAACTGTCAAAACCTCCAAAAAACCAGTATCCAAACCTCAAAAACTCCAAGCATCCAAATCTCAAACACATAAGTCTCATACTGATAAACCAATATTCAACTCCAAAAAACCAGTATCCAAACTTCAAAGTCTCAAGCTGTCAAACCATCTCAACTCTCAAAAACCAGTAACAAAACCTGCAACTAAACCAAACGCAGTAGTCAAAACTCATCAAACCTGCAACCAAACCAAACCAGAACAAAAACACCATAACTAAAAACACAAGTCTCAAACTGAGACACCACTATCCAAAACCCAAATCTCACCAAAACTGTTAACAAATTTCAAACACAACCATCATCAATCCAAAACCTGTCAACTATCCAAAACCCAAAATCTCAAAACACAAAAAACATCAGTAAGCCATAAAACAACCAAAACCTATCAACTGTCCAAGAAAAAATCATCAAACACAAAACCAGAAAAAGCCAAAACAACCATCAGCTTCCAATAACCAAAATTGTTAACAAATTTCAAACAGAACCCTCATCATAACGAAAACCTGCAATAAGCCTCCAAGATCTCAAAACAACAAGAACCAGTAACATCATCAAAAAACAGAAAATACAGTAGCGAAGCCCCAAATCCTAAGGCCAGTTAACCATCCAACAAAACAATCACAAAAATCCCAAAATCCAGAAAACTGTACATCATCATCATCCAATAGTGAAAAAAACATAAGAGGTTACCAACGAGTCAGAAAAGCAACTCGATCATCCTCATCTCCTCTCCTCACGCAAACTCCGCTACCAAAGGAATGCCGTCCTCAATCTCGCCGTCCCCTTTCCATTTCACAAAAAGTCTCCAACAGGTATGAACTTTCCCTCTTTCTCATGAATCCCTAAAACTAATTCCTGCATTTCAATGGATAACAAGGTTGATTAAAAGAAAAAAACATAACAAGACAAAAACCAATGAAATCGTTTAAGCTTTAATAAGAACAAAATCTCACCTTTTCAAGAAGATCTTTAGAAACTCGATTAGGGAGGCGAGAGATGCGGTGTTCCGGCGACAGAGAGTTGGGGGGGAAGATCAGATGAACAAAATTCTGACCTTTTAGGCTTAAATAGAATTCAACACTTAGGGTTTCAAAAACACAAATCACGATGAGACAGAGGTAAAGAGCAATTTTGCTCGCGAAACAGGGATGGTTAGTGAGAAATTTAGAGTTTTCAGCAAGGATGATACAGAGATTAAGCGAAAGAGATGAGAGTGGCGCTGTAAATAACAAAGGGTTCCAAGAACCCTAATTCCATTTTTCCCATTAATCAATAATTAAGCAGAGTTAGAAGGTCGGGCTCGTTTGTTTTGTCTGCCCTTAAGCCCATTCACGTTTTGTTGGATTTACCCCCCCCCCCCCCCTTTGCCTGTTTTTGTGTTACAATAAAACAATATTTTGGTTTGGGCCTCACATCTCAATCACTTAAGCCCACTGCGATTTTTTGTTTGTTTAATTTGTTTTCTTTTACATTCTTTTTTTATTATGAAAATACTAAGAAAACTTGAATCATTTTTATTAATTGGATTTAAGTTTTGAAAATTAATTTTTATCATTTTTCTTTTTTTATTAAATTTTGTTTTAGATTTAATTGCCATAATAAAACCCCAAAAAAATAATAATAGAACTTAGTTTTGTCTTTCTTAATTAATAAAATACAAAAAGATAAAGAATTTTAATTTAATCAATTATTTTAATTTCTAGAATAGGTTTTACCTTTCTCTTTTCAAGTAAATACTTAACATTTCATTTCCATATTGTTTTGCTTTATTTTCATGGATTATCATAGCTTTATATAAATCGTATAAAATTCGATTTGGTTGTATTGCTTGATATTTAGACATTTCTATCTCATTTGATTCATCCCAATTTGTAAAAAATTGTACCCCCATTCCCGAACATTTTGTAATAGCGTAGAATTTCAATTCCCGCAATTTACTGCTTTCTTTATACTGTATAGTAATTAGGCGTGTATGGCAAAATTCAAAAATCAATCGCTAGATGACCTAATCAAAGAATGAAATAACTTGAAACCAACACACTTTTCCACACGCGCACCTCTAGGGTAACCTCGCACGTTGCCTCGGAAATACAATCATGTCCCTTGAATATGGGACGCTTTAGCAATGACCCTTCTATAAAAAAAGATCATAGCCCCTCGATGACCCTCGATGTTGCCTTCGATTAAAATAATCTCGTCCCTTACAAAAATAGCTAAAGCGTCTCTTAAGTTGCTTTCGATGATTGTAAAATTTACTGGCGCCTGTCCCTTCACATCCAACGATGGGGCTTCTTACCAAATCAATGGTAAGATAGCACCATTAAAAGGAGGAAGAAAAGAACAATTTAAGACCTTTCGAGTAGATAGATTCGCTCTTAGTTACTTGCTTGCTCACATAAAAACTCTTTACACCTACGCTCTCATTTCAAAACATTTTCAAAAGACAAAACGTTTTGTATACGTTCTTATAGAGACGAGAACCATTGCAAAACATCTTTTCAAAACACTTTTGGAAACACGATTCATAAACACATCTTTGAACCACTTTTCGAAACAAAACTTAGTATACGTTCTTATAGAGACGAGAACCATTACAAAGATATTTTTCAAAATAATTTCAAAGCCCACACCACAAGCACACTATCAAATGAAAGCAAGTGATCTAAACGAGTAACTAAGCGCCCATGGAAAACCATGGATGAAAAGGGTGCTAATACCTTCCCTTTTCATAATCTACCCCCCGAACCCGAGAAATAATCTCGAAAGGTCTTTCCTGTGCTTTTTTTACCTTTCCTTTTGGATAAAAGAAAATTCGGTGGCGACTCTTGCTAACCGCACAAGTGCGATCAGAATGCAAAACAATCAAGTCAGTTCTCCCACTGTATCACAATCATCTTTAGGCAACTGTTATTATTCCTTTTTTGTTTGATTCAAAAAATAGAAGAAAATAGTTTTATAATTTTCAAAAACATAATTTTTTTATTTAAACCTTTTTGTTTAAAAATTTACTAACAATAATAAATGAAATTTTGCAAACTGAAAGAAATAAGAATTGCAAATATTTAGATAAAGGCTCGAACTCTATTAACAAAATGGTAGTCTGCAAATGGCATGACTGCATGGATGATTACAAAGTTTGGAAAAATGGTAAATACAAGGAAAAGGCTACATTGAAATACAATGACTACTATTTTCCCTAACAACTTTGAATTCCAGTGCTGAAACTTTTGATGAGGAATGATGAGACTCCCTGATGGATAAAGTTGCTTCAAGCAATCAAGACTTGTCTGATGTAGTTACTTGCCATGAATCCATAACCTTTTCCTAGATTTCCTTTTCAAATTTTCACTCTATCGGGATGAATTATTTCCATCTATGTCTCTAACTTTTGCCTGGACCGCGCTTTCGAGTTTTCAGCCCACCGAGACGCTCATTTTTGCCTAATCTACCCTTATGGGTTTTCAACTTAGCGAGTTGTTTTTTTATATTTTTCTAGGCGAAGTATTTCTTGACAACATCAGCATTCACGAAATGTGGGAGCTCCTCAACATCCATAGTTGCAAGAATCAAGGCACCTCCAGATAAGGCTTTCTTGACAACATACTGACCTTCATAATTAGGGGTCTATTTTCCCCTAGAATCGGTGTTTAAAGACAATATCTTTTTGAGTACGAGGTCGCCTTATCTGAATACACAAGGTCGAACCTTCTTATCAAATTATTTCTACATTCCCTGTTGATATAACTGGCCATGACACAAGGTCATCATTTTCTTTTCTTCTATTAAGTTCAGTTGATCATATGCGCTTTGACGCCATTCATCCTCGGTCAACTTGGTTTCCATAAAGACTTACATTGAAGGGATCTCAACCTCTACAGGGAGCACTGCTTCCATGCCATAAACGAGAGAGAAAGGGGTTGTCCCTATTGAAGTACGGACATATGTACGATACCCATGCAGAGCAAAAGGGAGCATCTCATTCCAATATTTATATGTAACAACCATCTTTTGGAGGATCTTCTTAATGTTCTTATTAGCAGCTTCAACAACCTCATTTATCTTAGGCCTGTAAGGAGAAGAGTTATGATGTTCAATCTTGAAACTGTCACAAAGCTCTTTCATCATCTTATTATTCAAGTTTAAACCATTATCAATGATTATCTTGCTTAGGACACCATACTGGAAAATAATTTGTTTCTTGATAATCTTAACTACAACTTGCTTGGTCACATTTGCATATGATGCTTCTTCCACCCACTTGGTAAAATAATAAATAGCCACAAGGATGAACTGATGTCCATTCAAAGATTTAGGCTTAATCATTCCAAACATGTTAATACCCACATAGAGGAAGGCCATGGAGAAGAAATAACATTGAGAAGAGTGGGAGGCACATGGATCGTATCAGCATAGACTTGGCAGTTTTTACACTTCCATGTCTCTTTGCAAAGTATCTACCATATTAGCTTTCTTGAAAGCATCTACTCTAATATCATGAATGATGTCTTCTAGATGATCATTCATAAATTCATCATCTTTATCTTCAATTGTATGTGACAAGTGTCTCTTTTTTGTCCCTTCACCATGCCATATATGTTTTGTGTAATTTTGAATAATTACATCACAACCACAATGATTGAATATAACATCACTTGAATATTTTTTCTTATTATAACATTTCATACAAGGATACCAAAAAATCTCATTATTGTCAAGAAGGTTTTTTTTCCACGAAATCAAGAAATTGTATAACTCCATTTCAATGCTCTTTACTTAATCTATTGATTTTCATCTAACTACGATCCATAATCACATAAAGCTTCTGAAAATAAAAAAAAAATAATACACAACCAACAAAAATAATGTGTCTCAACAACAACAACAACAAGAACAATGGTAATGGAGAACAACAACAAGAAAAACAATAATGGACAAAAACAACAACAAGAATAACAACAATAATAATAACATATCGGAGAATAATGGTGAGCGAGTTTTTTTGTTCGCTGGAGCTCCTTGGAGAATAACGGTGAGATGTTTCTTTCATTGGCAGGAGGAGAAGTGTTTTTTTGCTAGTGCTCGAAAAGTGAATGAGGTAGACATTGAGGGAATAAAAAATATTATGAGTATTTATCGCAATTATACTGAAAACTGAGGTAATATATCCGACATAAAATCTATAAAAAATTAAGGCACCTTTTTTGTTGCAAAAAGAATAACAAATTAGGGAGTTTTTATCTCGGTTTTACTGAAAAATGAGATAAAATATCCGACGTAAAATCTATAAAAAATAAAAACTCCTTTTTGGTTTCATATTAAACACTAAATTGCAGGAGTTAGGAAACGAATCTAAAACCCTAAGCATATATTTATATCGATTTTATTTAAAACCTTGGGAACAAAATTATTTTTTCATTTTTTAAAATAAAACAAGGAGTTCCCTTTACATGTACCCCTGATTTTTTATTTTATGTGGTGAAAGCTTCATCATAAAAGAGTTATTTGTTGTAGTTCATATTATCAAATAGATTCGGTGACAAATTAGGATGCAACAAGTATGGATCTTTCCGCGATAACTCATGCTAAAACCTATACTATAAAATAAATTTTTTTTAATAGGAAACAAGATGAAATCAATAAAGCGAGTACAAGGGGTACTCGAGCCCATACAGACAAAATTACCGTCTCATCCTAAAACAATCTAGAGGTAAACCAATAAAAATAAGTACATCTAGAGCTTAGTCTACAATAAGTTCGTAACCACCTCCAAGACATAAGCTTTATAGAGCTCAAACATTCCTTAAATCTAAATACTCTACCTTGGGACAAAATGGAGTTTTTAAACAACCAAATATTCCAATTAGAAGCCAACCAAATCAAGGTAATACAAAGGAGAAATTCCAACTTGTTCACATAAAAGGGATGAAGAAGAAAGTTAATAAGTTTATGCAAATTCAAGGTTACCTTGTTTCCTATCCATCGAGCAACCGCTTCCCAAATTCGATTAGAGATAGAACAAGATCCAAAAAGATGAGGGGTCGTTTCTTCTTCCATGAAGCAAAGAACACAACATATATCCCTAGCAGATACCACGATGCCTCTCTTAGCTAATTGATCCCGATTTGTCAACTTGCCAATGATCAGACTCCACCCAAAAATTAGAATTCTTTTAGGAGCACAAATCTCCCATATGTAAACCAAAGTCATCCTTATGTCACTAGTCTAAAGCACAAGAGCTTCAACCATGTACACTAGCTCTTAGCAAGACTTTACCGAAAAAAGACCATCTTTGTTGTTATCCCATCTAAACTCATTTTCCCCTCCTCCATAGAAAATCCAGCATTTAACACATCATAAAATTCCTCCAAAAGCGGTTGAATATCATCGGACAAGTCCTCCCTTTCTCTTAAAACTTCCCACCTCCAATCTTGACCATTCCATGAACCATTTCCCGCCACGCTTCCTAATGGATAATCAGGAAAGATGTATAATTTCGGGTAAGCATCCTTTAGACTTTGGTTTCCCACCCAGCGACTATTACAAAAAGATGTTCTTCTACCATTGAAAACCCTGTAATAAATGTTATAATAAAAAGAGGTCTTGTTGTCAACATTCAATCTATCCACCATAATGAGGTCTCTCCACTAAATCAAGTCATTTTTGTTAATCACTTCCTTGTTACTAGTAAACATCTTAGCCTCTGGACTGTCATATCTATGACAAAGCAAACCACTATGGCTAACCTCCCTGCCTATGAGAATCCTCCATTTCCAAATCATCAAAAGGGATTTGTTAATCAATTCTATATTTTTGATACCAAGAACTCCTCTAGCCACCGACCTGCAAACAAAATCCCATTTGACCCAATGAGTAGTTCGTTTATTCTCATTTCCCCTCCATAAAAAAATTGCTTTGGATTTTTTGAATCTCATTCAACACCTTAACCAGAGACTTATAAAAGAACAAGGAATAAATAGGCATAGCATTAACACAGATATTATCATCACCATTATACCGCCCACCGGCAAATTATTACCTTTCCATGACGATAACTTGTTTCAGAGATTCCTCAACAAACCCGTTGTTGCACCCAAAAATTTGCCCTCTCATTTCTCAAAGAGTCACCCTGGATCCTCAAGTTTGCTTCCATCCAATTCCAAGCCTTGAATTACAGATTTTCCAAGAAAATCACTCACAAGGGCAAAATGGTCATTTACACACTGAAAAGTCAAACTTTGACTTTTGGATCAAAATCAAATTTCAAGAATCATATTTCATCAAGACATGTTGGAATATGAAGTTTTTTTCTTCAAGAAATTCAAAAGTCAAAACTACTTTGGAGAAGTCAAAATTTTAAATACTTAGAATTTTTCCAAGTGTTTAAGGAAATATGACACACTCAGAACTTCTGGCCAGATTTTCACATGATTCAAGTTGATTCTGGAAGAACTTCTGGCACAAAAGTTATAGATTTCAAAAAGATCTAAAAAATTGCAGAACAGAACTTCTCCTATAAATGCTGAGATTTCAAGTTATAACTTCTCAAAGACACGTCTATGAAACTGAAACACTCAGCAAATTCTGGACACTTTCAAGACATAGTTTGGTCAGGACTTCTGGGCCAGTGTTCACAAAGGTCCAATAAGAGTTTGCAAGGATAATTCAAATAAGGTTAAGAAGTGTGCTGCAAGCTTCTTGGAAAGTCTGAGAGCTCCTTCAGAACATGCTAGAGCCAGAAGATAAAAGGATCAGAAGATTGGATGCTACGCTGAAGCAGAACTTCTGATCCAGAATTAAGAAATGATGCAGAGTTTCACACGGCAGGATTTCTGATTTGATAAATTTCATCATCATTTAATAATCACAACCACTTTTGAGTCTTTATCAAAATGATTTCCCCCACGTGTACCCCTACTGTCTTGGGAAAGCAAACTTTTATGCAAAAGTGTGCTAGGCCCATGCGCTGCTTTTGCTTTTCCTTAATTCATGCTGACAAATCCAGCTTAATATGGCTAAAAGCTTCTAACCACCATGCTTGCTTCAAGAACAAGGCAGGGCTATAGAATATGAAGGCTATATTCAATGCTTTGGTCAGAACTTGACCAAATCCCAAAAACTTGTTTATACAATCCGTTGCAGACCTATAACCAATAGCTAATTCAGCCTACGCATGCATCCCATAATTGCACCAAACTAGCATACGAAGACTGTGATCAAAAGGAAAGGGAACAGGATGCCAAAAAGGTTCAAATCCCTTTTGTTTTCCCCCCCCAAAATCACAACAAATCTATCTATAAATAAGTTGCTCCATCACACTTGCATAGGGGTTGGCTTTTGGAGAGAGGGAATCATCAAAAGAGAGAAAAGAAATTTGTGGAACCCCTTTCATAAAAATCCAGAAATCCCAAATAGAAAGCTAAACCTTTTTCCTTCCTTTTGAATCAAAGATCTTGGCATTTCCTCTTTCGTTGTTCTTGTTAACTCAGAACATCTAAAGGCAACAGCCCAAAGCTCCAAGCATACGCTCCAGGTTCAAGGTAAGTCTTTCTGACTCTGCATCTTTTCATTCAGAACATCATTAAACATGTAAATATCATAGTATTGATGTTGTCTATATCATTGCTTAAGTAGAAAAAAATTGTGGATCAGAACTTCTTGATTAGGGCTAGACTCAGATTTTGGATTAGAACTTCTATAAACTGTTGTGCTATTATCCTTCTGATTTGCTGTTTATTAAGAACTGAATAAATTGTTGATATGTTAATTAAAAGTTGAAATATGGTGTAGGACTTCTGATGTTCACTCACAGCTTTAGCACAACACAGAACTTCTGATATTCACTCACTATTATTGCACATTGAACTTATGATGTTCACTCACTTTTTTAACACTTAGAACTTCTGAAATTCATATGCTGATAACACGCTGAACTGCTGATTGTTCCTTCACTGTCTTAGCACCATACAAAACTTCTGAGTTCTTCCTACTGTTTTGACACATACAGAGCTTCTAAGGCTTTCTCACTGTTCTAACATTCAGAAGTTCAGCACATTAAAATCCAGAACTTCTGTGTTTTCCCTATAACGTGTCTTGCAGGACCTCATAGTGTACCAATCCAGAACTTCTGATTCCAGTGACGTTCCTTTCCGAGTCATCATGCGCCTAGCTTCAGAACTTCTGATCCCTGTTGTTTTTCCTGTAGTAGAACGCTGTTTTCTATCTTTCATTTATTTTCCTTTTCATCATTTTTAATATTAAAAAGACATAAAAATATTTTTCTTTTATTAATTTATTTCTTTTTTGTTAAGATAAAAAACCATTTTCTAAACAAATCATTTTTCTTTCTTATACTGTACATTTCAATATGGTTGTAATAGTAACTTAGGATTTAATTTTATTTGCAACCCCCATTCATAAATATGTACCCCCATCCCTAAAATATTGTAATAGCGTAGGACTTTATATTTCTGCAATTATCTCTTTCGATTGTAAATACTAGTAATTAGGGTGTGTATGGCAAGACATGAAACAACAAATAGACAACCTAAAAATCAAGACTAAAATGCACGCAATCAAACACACTTGCACACTAGCACCCTTAGGGTAATCCCACTTTGTGTCCTATGGAAAAATAGTCATGTCCCTCAAACATGGGCGTTTTAGCAAAGACCCTCGATAGAAGATCGTAGTCCCTCGATGACCCTCGATGTTACCTTCGGTAGACGATCTAGTCCCTAAAAATGACATTGCTAAAATGTCCCATAGGTTGCCTTCCATGACTATACAAATGTCCCAACATCCGTTCCTTCACATCCAACAATGGGGCTTCTTACCAAAACAATAGTAAGATAGCAACGTCTAAAGGAGGAGGAAAAAGAACATCTAAGACCTTTTGAGTAGGTAGATTTTCTCCTAGTTGCTTGTTTGCTCACAACAAAAACATTCTATACACCAACACTCTCACTTTGAAACATTTTCAAAAGATAACACTTTATATGCGTTCTTATAGAGACGAGAATCATTACAAAGAAAACCCTTTTCAAAAATCACTTTCAAAAACACGTCCCACAAACACCTCTTTGAACTATTTTCAAAACAACACTTTGTACGCATTCTTATAGAGACGAGAATCATCACAAAGTCACATTTTTAAAATACTTTCAAAACTCACATCACAAGCACACATTCAAACAAAAGCAAGTGATCTAGCAAGCAACTAAGAGCCCATGGAAAACCATGGATGAAAAGGGTGCTAATACCTTCCCTTTTCATAATCTACCCCCCGAACTCAAGAAAACATCTCTAAAGGTCTTTCCTGTGCTTTTTCACCTTTCCTTTTGGATAAAAGAAAAGTCGGTGGTGACTCTTGCTAAACCGTAACATTTGCGAATATAAAACGCAAAAGACCCAAGTCAGTTCTCCCACCGTATTACAGAACTGGCGACTCTGTTGGGGAAATATTAATAAAGTGGGGTTACCTTAGGGTTAGATCATATTTACTTGCTTTCTTTGTTTGACTTGTATGCTTTACATTTTTTTCTTTGTTTGGGCTTGCTTTGATCCTCCACCCGGATCTGGGACACCTCTTTAGGTAAATAGCAATAGATTGTGGAAACTGTACAGCGTAGACGAATATGGTTGAAACAATAGTTATGTTAGTGTGACACATTTGTGGGTACCGATATCCCTCGTGGTGAATCGAGGAGAATATGGGGCCGCTGAGTGGCGTCATAAAGCACTAATTGACTTTAGAACCCTAATTGAACAAACTTGGCCATTAGGACGTAGTGAGATAACCGGTTTCGGTGTAGAGCTGAAAATTGGTTGATACTCGATACTACACTCATTGAGGCTGAACTTTTGGGATATCTCGGCCGCAAGAAAAGATTGATTGTGCTGAGACAATGCCCAAGAGAAAGTTCGGTGATATTGAGATCCTTTAGAACCTGATCACTATTACTAGGACAGGTTGAGCCAACTAAACTTCAAGAGGGTACTTACCTATAAAACCTCATGCAAGCCTAAAACATAGGGATTTGTTTGCTTTGTGTGTATATATTTACTTGTACATAACATCATAACATCATACCATAGCATTTTCAAATAGTTGTTTCAAGGATATCGAGGGCCTATGATGCAGGTCCACGTTGAACCAGACGTTTACCAAGGGGCAAGAGGATTTATTTTCCTCTAACCAAACACCGTCAAAAATAAAGTACAACAAACCGGAGTAAAAGGCTACAACCCACTTGACATGGTAAGCTTAATTCTCGTGGAAAGACATCCACTGATACAAAGTTCTCCAATCAAAGTTGTAAGTAATTACTATTACTTATCCCACGAGATCCTTGAAAACATGCATCCACATATCATGCATCATATCATGACAGTTTTCTCCCATACATGTTTCCTTATCTTCCTACTGTTTATTTCAGTAGAGATGGCCCTAGAACTGACCATCAAGAGTATTCAGATTCAAAACGCTTAACTTCAAGAGTTGTTCTTGAACTTGTCCAAGGGGAAAGAAGAGGTGAAACCTCTCCTCACAAGGGGGATGGTCATCAAAAATCCGGAGGGCACCAAGGATGATTAGTTGGAAAGGCTACAAATTGAAATGGCAACAATGAAAGTCCAGATGATGGGACAACTGGTGGGCCAGATGGCTCTTATTTAAAACCTGGATCAAGGACAAGAAGAGCTGAGAGTCCTCATCAACAAGCTTCATCGGGATGGATGTAACCAAATGGGGCAAACATCTAGGATTGGGGATCAAGTCATCATTCAGCCTCCCATGAGACAAGAAGTCGGTTTAAGGGAGAGAAGACCTCCCCAATTTGCTTCCACGTCACAAACCCAGCAACCACCTCGTCAGCAAGAACAGGGTAACCAAAATAAATAGGTCCCGACCGTTAGGCAGTTTACCAAAATCGACATGCTTATATCGTATGTCTTACAGCACCTGCTGAACTTGAATTTGGTCACATTAATGGATCCTCCTCGGAATCCCAATACCTCTGCTCCTAACTATCATCCCAATGCATTATGTGCATACCACTCCAATAATCTTGGGCATGATACGAATGAATGTTGGGCTTTGAAAAATAAGATCCAAGACTTGATTGATAGAGGAATGCTGGAGTTCACACAAGATGGCCAGACTGAGTTCTTCTTCCGTCCCTCAAAAGCTCTCCACCTAAAATGACAAGTTCAGACAAAGAGGCTCATGTTCATTTTAATTTTCAATTATAATTTCTTTTTTTATTCAAACAATTATCTATTAATGTCAAACTTTGTTTCATTAATGCATTGTATATGTTTGTCTTGATTTGATCCATTCATTTTCATTACATTTAAACCATGCTTTTTACTCTCTTTATGACATTCAACTCTTGTTATAAGTTATAAGCCTTTAGAGGGAGGATGATGAAAATAATGCCATAATCTCATACAGTATGCTTTTGAACAGACCTTACTAACGATGTACAAGCATTCCTTCAAATCCTAAACACTTGAGTTATAAGGAAGATAATCCCTAGTCAACCCTTTTGAGCCAAAGAAGCGGAAGTTTTCTTTCTTACATAAATTGAAACCTTTAATCAAAACCTGGGGCAGGGTAATCTCTCAGTTGATTCAAACACGCATTTAGCTGCAACACTCTCATCTCGTAATACAACGAATGACATCAAAAACATTCCTCTGGAATCAAAAGACGGTGATGGTTCCCTATTGCATAGGCAGTCATTATCTCTCAAAGAGAAAAGCCCACTAAGTCAAAACCTACAAAGGAGACTTAAGAAAAAAACTGGGGCATCCCGCTGACTGTAATCTCAAAACAGGAACAGTCAGGAAAAAATTAGGGATAACAAATCAAAATAAAGAGTTCACTACAAATCCTCAACAACATGAAAAAAAATGTTGCAAAAATGACTACCTTCCGACAAACTTAACTTGTCTGAAGCATCACCAAAATGTCATTCCAGACTCAATTGGAGTTCAAACGTACAATTAAATGAGCTTAGGACTGAAGAACATCACGAAGAGAGGGTGGGTAGAAATACACTTTGAGCCTTTATCCTTTGTTTCTTAAAACTGTGAACCAAGCCACGTTACAACCCTTCAAAAGTTCTAATCGAAGCATGGGTTAGTTCGAAAGCATACTGTTACAAAAGGTATCCCGACTCCTGTAAGGCTTTACTCAAAATCATGAGTTGAATTTTTCTTACAAAATTTCTTTACTTGCTAAAACGCATTTTCAAAACTTCAAGACAAACATAAACTTTGCATTACTTGAATATCACGGTTTGCATATGGCTATTTGTTTGACAGCAGATAAATTCACATAACGAATATCCGATGAACGAAAGCTCTCTCAGTGAGCTAAATCAATTCAAGTAAGATGACACTCCCATTGATAAATCTCCTATCAACAAGGGGACATGACTAGTCACTATCCAGCACACCTGGGGCAGTCCAGTCAAGATTCCAAGAAATCTCTCAAGAATTGCAGAGTAGCCAGGGGCAAGTCTCCATCTTCGTCACTTGGGGCATTGAACGTCAATCTCAGCAAAAGGTTACGTACAATCAAACATTTTCCAGGCAGTACCATAAACACTTTCTACTAGGGGAAGTGACAAATCTCCCGAAAATCCTTCTCATAGGATGATTCCCCTGCAAGAGTTTAATCTCTGAAAACCTTTCCCCAGCTGAGACAACCTCAAGAGTCCTCGAGGACTTTCCCCAACGAAGTCGCCACCTCTCTAGCAGACCGGCAACATGGTTTATTTCCCAAAAAAACTACATATTCCCCAGTTTAAGTTTACCTTTCCCACTACTACAAATCAAAGGACCACAACTCCCTTTCCCCAGTAGACCACTCTACAATCCCCAGCAAGTTACTGTGAAACCTGGACCCGGCCAGATATCAGTTCAACTTCGACCCCAGTAGAGCAACGGACAACTGAGACTCCTGGACTTTTTCCCCCCAAGCAGGAATCAACACTTTCTAACAGAGTTTTCAATATTCCCCAACAGATTTCTCCTCAAACAACAAAACAGGAGTCCCCGGTGGAAATATTCTAAGCAAAGTTTGAAGATACACCAACTCTTCAACAGCAGTCCAGGGTTTAATGAATCCCCGACTTTTGTCAAAGGATTTATTTCCCAGACAAAGATACACTTCAATAAACATTTCACATTTCATACATCCTATTTACATACATGATAAGTGCATACGACACAATCTCATTTATTTTTGGGAACATCATGACATCATGCATTTCATACATCATGACATTGCATACAACTAACATTTTACCTTTTTCAGGAAAAGGTCAATCAACAGATGGCTACATTTTCAAGTTCCAGATTAATACCTGTAACAAGCCAGGAAAACTATCTACATGAAGAGATTGAAGATTAACATCTGCAACAAGCCAGGAAAACTATCTTTCTTTCTCAGGTCAGAGATTAATACCTGAAACCAGACAGGGCAACTATCTCATCGACTAACCTTTTCAAGTTCCAGATTAATACATGTAACAAGCCAAGAAAACTATATATGGACGAATGATTATAGATTAATACCTGTAACAAGCTAGGAAAACTATCTACATGAAGAGATTGAAGATTAACACCTGTAACAAGCCAGGAAAACTATCTTTCTTTCTCAGGTCAGAGATTAATACCTGAAACCAGACAGGACAACTATCTACTCGGCCACCATGAAGCAACCCTACACAGGTTCCTTCTCTTTCCAAGATGAAGTTTTAAACGGACTCATCATAAAGTAACCCTACACAGGTTCCTTAACTTCAAGATGAAGTTTTACACATACTCATTATGAAGCAACCCTACCTAGGTTCCTTCTCACTTCCAGATGCAGTTTTACACTGACTCATCATGAAGCAACCCTACCCAGGTTCCTTCTCACTTCCAAGATGCGGTTTTACACAGACTCATCATCATGAAGTAACCCTACACAGGTTCCTTCTTTTCGAGATGAATTTTTACACAGACTCATCATGAAGCAACCCTACAGAGGTTCCTTCTTTCCAGGATGCAGTTTTACACGGACTCATCATCAGGAAACCCTATACAGGTTCCTTCTCTTTCCAAGATGAAGTTTTACACGGAATCATCATAAAGAAACCCTACACAGGTTCCTTCTCTTTCCAGATGCAGTTTTACACTGACTCATCATGAAGCAACCCTACCCAGGTTCCTTCTCACTTCCAGATGCAGTTTTACAATGACTCATCATCAGGAAACCCTACCCAAGTTCCTTCTCATTTCCAGATGAAGTTTTACATGGACTCATCATCGAAGCAACCCTACCCAGGTTCCTTCTCACTTTCAGATACAGTTTAGATACGCTCCAGACACGGACACCATTCTGATAATCATTCAGTTCCAGCTTACAGATGCGGTCCAACAATCATTTCTAGATGGCAGCTTTAAGCCCATCCCCAACAACTATCCATTATCTCTCCAAATGGCATCTTTAAGCCCATTCCTTACATAATCAACTAACACTTCTTCGAGTGCAAATTTTCTGGGCACTCTAGTGTTCAATCATCTTCCACCTTCAAGCCACGAATGGCAGATTTACCAAATCTAACTCTTCAGGTGTAAGAAGATTGAACAGGGGAAGCTGTTGGATCCCAAAATTTTCCCTCTCATTTCTCAAAGAATCACCTTGGATCCTCAAGTTTACTTCCATCCAATTCCAAGCCTTGAATTACAGATTTTCCAAGAAAATCACTCACAAGGGCAAAATGGTCATTTGCACACTGAAAAAGTCAAACTTTGACTTTTGGATCAAAATCAAATTTCAAGAATCAAATTTCACCAAGACATGTTGAAATATGAAGTTTGTTTCATCAAGAAATTCAAAAGTCAAAACTACTTTGGAGAAGTCAAAATTCTAAATACTTAGAATTTTTTCTAAGTGTTTAAGGAAATATGACAAGCTCGGAACTTCTAGCCAGATTTTCACCATGATGCAAGCTGATTCTGGAAAAACTTCTGGCACAAAAGTTATAGATTTCAACAAGATCTAAACCATTGCTGAACAGAACTTCTCCTAGAAATGTTGGGATTTCAAGTTATAACTTCTCAAAGACACGTCCATGAAACTGAAACACTCAGCAAATTCTGGACACTTTCAAGATAAAGTTTGGTCAAAACTTCTGGTCCAGTGTTCACAAAGGTCTAGTAAGAGTTTGCAAGGATAATTCAAAGAAGGTTAAGAAGCATTTTGCAAGCTTCCTGGAAAGTCTGAGAACTCCTTCAGAACATGTTGGATCCAGAAGATAAAAGGATCAGAAGATTGGATGATACGCTGAAGCAGAACTTCTGATCCAAAATTAAGCAATGATGCAGAGTTTCACATGGCAGGATTTCTGATTTGATAAATCTCATCATCATTTAATGCTCACAACCACTTTTAATTCTTTATCCAAAGGATTTCCCCCACGTGTACCCCTACTGTCTTGGGAAAGCAAACTTTTGTGCAAAAGTGTGCTAGGCCTATGCGCTGCTTTTCCTTAATTCATGCTGACAAATCCAGCTTAAGTATGGCTAAAAGCTGCTAACCACCATGCTTGCTTCAATAACAAGGCAGCGCTTTATCATATGAAGGCTATATTCAACGTTTTGGTCAGAACATGACCAAATCCCAAAACCTTGTTTATACAACCCGCTGCAGACCTATAACCAACAGCTAATTCAGCCTACGCCTGCATCCCATAATTGCACCAAACAAGCATACGAAGACTGTGATCATAAGGCAAGGGAATAGGATGCCAAAAGGTTCAAATCCCTTTTGTTTTCCCCCCAAAATCACAACAAATCCATCTATAAATAAGTTGCTCCATCGCACTTGCAAAGGGGCTGGCTTTTGGAGAGAGGGAATCATCAAAAGAGAGAAAAGAAATCTGTGGAACCCCTTTCATAAAAATCCTAAAATCCCAAACAGAAAGCCAAACCTTTTTCCTTCCTTTTGAATCAAAGAGCTTAGCATTTCCTCTTCCGTTGTTCTTGCTGACTCGGAACATCTAAAGGCAGCAGCCGAAAGCTCCAAGCATACGCTCTAGGTTCAAGGTAAGTCTTTCTGACTCTGCATCTTTTCATTCAGAACATCATTAAACATGTAAATATCATAGTATTAATGTTGTCTATATCATTGTTTAAGTAGAAAAAAACTGTGGATCAGAACTTCTTGATTAAGGCTAGACTCAAATTTAGGATTAGAACTTCTATAAACTGTTGTGCTATTATCCTTCTGATTTGTTGTTTATTAAGAACTAAATAAATTGTTGATATGCTGATTAAGAGTTGAAATATGGCGTAGGACTTCTGATGTTCACTCACAACTTTAGCACAACACAGAACTTATGATATTCACTCACTATGCACACTGAACTTCTGATGTTCACTCACTATTTTAACACTTAGAACTTTTGATTTTCATACGCTGATAACACGCTGAATTGCTGATTGTTCGTTCACTGTCTTAGCACCATACAGAACTTCTGAGTTCTTCCTACTGTTTTGACACGCACAAACCTTCTAAGGCTTTCTCACTGTTCTAACATTCAGAAGTTCAGCACATAGCAATCCAAAACTTCTGTGTTTTCCCTCTAACGTGTCTTGCAGGACCTCAGAGTGTACAAATTCAGAACTTCTGATTCCACTAACGTTCCTTTCTGAGTCATCACGCGCCTGGCTTCAGAACTTCTGATCCCTGTTATTTTTCCTGCAGTAGCACATTGTTTTCTATCTTTCATTTATTTTCCTTTTCATCATTTTTAATATTAAAAAGACATAAAAATATTTTTCTTTTATTAATTTATTTCTTTTTCGTTAAGATAAAAAACCATTTTTTAAACAAATCCTTTTTCTTTCTTATACTGTACATTTCAATATGGTTGTAATAGTAACTTAGGATTTAATTTTATTTGCAACCCCCATTCATAAATATGTACCCCCATCCCTAAAATATTGTAATAGCTTATGATCTGACCTGATCAGAAATGGACCGTCACGGCTGGCTCCGAGCAGAAAGCTTTTTTGAACGAGGTGGGGGGATACCTGCAAGGCACTCCGATGCTGAAGTAAGTAGGAGTACGAGCAGATAATAGCAAGTGTAAGGTTAGAATGATGAATACCTGACCCTCTGGAAGCAGAGGGTATTTATAGCCCCCAGCGCTGGGCCAAGGTTCCTTCATTGGGCCGGGCAGGTTTGGCCCAATGGAGGAACTGCCAGGTTCTACGTGCGTAGTGGGGACCCGCACGTGGTCCCCTTCCTGGATGTTCTGCGTGAAGTGCGGGCGGACGGAGACGTGGTCTTTCCGGAGTATCGTTGGGGAACAGTGGACTGAGTCTGCCCTAGTTGGGGTGCTCGAGGTAACGTCGAGCTGGACCTCAGAATGTGGTGCTGGACCACCTCATGTCGAGCTGGAGGTGTATCGTCGAGCCAGTGACTGCGCGTCGGGCACGGTCTCACTCTTTGGTCGGCGAGGCCCTTGTAAGTCCATTTGGACTGGGCCTTTGCAATGCTTTTGGGCCTGTCGGGCCCAGTCCAGAACAGGAGCCCCCCAAGTCGTGGTTCCTTTGTGAGGAGCCATGACTTGAACTCAGGTCGCTTCCTCATCGAGGTCTCGTGCCCGGGACAGAGGTGTGGGCCCCTCGAGGGCCTCCTCGTGTCGTGCTCGGAGACATCTTCCGCGGTGGATGCCTGAAGGATCCTTACCGGGCGCGTCTGTCGAGCATACGAGGTATCTTTCGGGAACTGTACTGCCACCCTATGGGGATAGGGTCATCATTGCGTTGGGAGCAGCGCGTCGAGGAGAGGGAGTCCGTGGTTGCCCGAGGTGACGTTTGGTATTCCACGTCATCACTATAAATAGGAACCTTGGGCCCCATAACACGTTTCTATTCTCTGTGCTCTCTCTGCTGCTGCTCTTCCAGATTTTTTCCAGTTGCTACTTTCTGTCACAGATTCTTCTACTCCGTAGCCAAATCCTACTCTTTGATTCAAGTAAGTGGTCTATCTTCTTCATTTTCTTGTTAGAATGCATGATTTTTGGCGTTTGTAGATGTTTTAGGGCTGTGCGCATGGGATTAGCCCGGTAAACTCATACTTAGCTCGACATATTCGTGCCTAGGACCGGCAAACGCATGTTTGTGGTCGGCGTATTCATAGTTTTAGGTGATAAACTTCAGCGCTGCCCGGGGTCTTCATGATCCAGGGCGCCTGATTCATGATCGCGCCCGGTATGTTCATGGTCTTGGCCGTGGGCCTCATGGTGTGGCTCGCCATGTTCATACCTTGGGTCGACATGTTGGAGAGTGACCGCGTAGTTGGTTTGAGGAAGAACACCGAGTTTCAGGATGTCGGGGAGGCAACCATTCGTGGAAACGGACTATGTGGTCGTGAATGGGACGACGTGATTTGTCGAGCGTATGGCTTCGTGCCCAATTGACTGGTTTTCCGTGGTCTGCAGGTAACCATGGCGGACGAGCCGAGCTCCTCTGGGCGCCACGACCGTGAAGAACAAAGCGCCGACGAGTCGGTCAACCTGATTGATACTGTGACCGACCCTTTGCTGGATTGGGTGGGCATCGAGCCTCGAGGGATCGCGTCGATCTACAGCCGAGACGACCGAAATCCGTACGCCGTCATCGAGGCGGGCCAGGGCCAGCCCGACTTCCAAAGGAACTTTGTAGTCATGCGCCCGTCATCCCGTTCAAGGATCTGCTCGGTTTATCCGGAATATAGCTTCGCGATGTACGAGATCGCGTTCAAAGATCTTGGGTTGCGGCTGCCCTTCACTGATTTCCAGGTCGGGGTCTTCACTCACCTGGAGTTGGCCCCGTCCCAACTACATCCAAACTCACTCGCCTTCATCCGGGCGTTTGAGCTGACGTGTCGCTATCTAAGGATCGGGACGACCATACCGCTCTTCTTCCGGATTTTTCACCTGCAGCGCCAGTCTCGAGGCGGGAAACATAGCTGGGTCTCCCTGAAGCAGTCGAGGAGACTCTTCAAAATGTATATGGGCTCCGTACGGGGTTTTAAAGACAAGTGGTTTGTTGTGCGGCCAGTTACCACCTCGGCTTTAGGAACCCTGTACGAGGAGGAGGAGGCTCTAAGCGATGAAGACGGGGAGGCAGTTTTGGGCGACGATGGGAGTCCCGTGATGGCACGTACGGCTAAGTTCCCTGTGCACTGGCTATCCAGGCACTACGAGCATGGGACTGGTTACTACCACACTGCTGCCGGGGACATGTGCTCGGAGGACGAGGAGGCGTACGCCGCCCTTTGTC
The DNA here is from genome assembly GCA_948472305.1 of Vicia faba. Taxonomy (NCBI): domain Eukaryota; kingdom Viridiplantae; phylum Streptophyta; class Magnoliopsida; order Fabales; family Fabaceae; genus Vicia; species Vicia faba. The sequence goes on along the minus strand of OX451736.1, from coordinate 788,211,332 downwards.
GGTTTTTCGATAGCTTCCATCCTGCTCGGTGGGCTACGAGGGAAGGGGACGACATCCTGGACGCAGAGGGTTACCCAACGTTTGAGTCCCGGCCGATCGACACCAAGGCACTCGTGGAGTGCGAGACGTACAGGCAGGCTGCCCGTCTGCTAGGTCGTTTATTGCTTGAATTTCTTTGCTCGTCATTTATCTATGAGTTTGCTTGATACTGACCTAACTTTTATTTGTGCAGGTTCGATGGCTGGTCGTCACGAAAGGCTTTTGAAATTATCTTGCGACCAGAAGCGAGGCAGGAGGGTCGTGAAGGCCCCACAGGCGACGAGGATGGGCCCACCACACAGTCCAAGTGCTCCTCAGCCGGTGAGGGTGGATTCACCGTCAAGCTCGGGGGCCGCGTCGGATGGGACCCCAAAAGTTGAAGAGGTCGACCCTAGTGCCGTCCTGATACAGAGGAAGAGGACCCGTGTGGAAAGTGGTCCGACTGTTGGCGAGGACGCCAGTGCCGTTAAATCTTTCGCCTTCCCCCCTTGCTTCGAAGAAGCGGGCTTCTTCGAGAGATTCCCTCTTACAGTGGTTGCCGACGAGGCTGCAGCTATAAGAAAGATGAGTAAAGAGGACCGGAAGACGCATCTGGCCGCCAGCACGGATGGGCTGGTGAAAATGGCCGAGATGGCTTTGGTGCTTTCCGAGGAAGGAGGGGATCCTGCCCGTGTCGAAGAACTCGAGAAGGAGAAGGCGGCCCTGACCTCGAGCTCGCGGAAGTTGAAGATCACTTTGGAACGCTCCGAGGAGATGTTCCGCGAGCAGACGGTAATGCTCGATGCTGAGAGGGAGATGTTGACCCTGGAGAAGGAGAAGTCGGGGAAGTTGGCCGAGGAGGGGGAGCTTCTCCAGGCGGACAGGGATCGTCTGGGGGCCGAAGTCGGACGCTTGGCCCAGCAGATCGAGGAAATGAACGCTGCCATGCAACCTGCCGAGGACGAGCCCGAGGACATAGTGGCTTTGAAGAGTCGGTTGGATTTGGTCGCCCATATCTGGCTCCTCGAGGCAGATTGCGTCGGTGCCCTGGAGGATGGGTTCAACTCCGCGGTCGGTCAGCTCTCCTTGCTAAACCCTGGTCTAGTTACTGAGGGTATCGGCCACACACATCAGATCGTGGATGGCGTGATCGTTCCTCCGCCCGACTCTCCAAGCATCGACAATGATGGTTCTGGGGAGACTTGACTAGGATAGCGGGCCTGCGTGCCCTTGACATTTGTATTCTTTGGGCCTGCGTGCCCGTTTGTTGTACGTTATAAACATCGTCGGCCTTCTTGGTCGGTTTATAATTGTTTTATCGCCTTCGGGCATTTTTATCTAAATGTTGTTTTTACATTGTGGATGTTTTGCCCTTGTTTGAAATCTTATATATTTGCATGAATTTTTAGCCTAAGTCATGGGCCCGAGGCGTGCCCGTAAGTGGCTGTGATTTTGGCGAGCGAGTCTGCCCGTCTTCCGTTTGTCTATGTGCCCGGCCTTCTTTCGCTAGCCATAGTCACCTAAGTGTTGTGCTCGAGGGGAGAGATTTCCTTTTGACCCTTTTAGATGGCCCGTCATTCTTGACGATTTGTCGGGCATTTGGAGCGAGGTTGCTTAGTCGGGCGCGAAGCCCGGTCGGGACTATTCGCCCTTGGCGTGAACTGCCCATCGCGAGCTGGGTGTTCTACCTCATGGGTACAACGACGGTGGGGCTCGGTGTAGCTGTCCACGTCGGGCACTATCGATCGTCATCGTTTTCCGCGCGATGCTGTGCGATTTGGCCGTATGTCAGGCTTGTACCTTAGCCTTTATACGAAGTCGGACGTTTTTTCCTCGTTGACCGAGCGCGGGCGCCGTTGGTCAAGGGTCCCAGGTGTTGGTAGTTTCTAACTGTAGTACTGCTTTAGCTTAGCAGCGTTCCAGGGTCGTGGTAATGGCTCTCCATCCAATTGCTCGAGGTAGTACGCCCCGGTACCCGTGGTGCCGTGGACGCGGTAAGGTCCTTCCCAGTTTGCAGCCAACTTCCCTTCGCGGGAATCTTTCTGGTTCCTGCGTAATACCAGACTGCCGATTTCGAACTCGCGCTTGATGACCTTGTCGTTGTGGCGCAGAGCCACTCGTTGTTTTAGGGTGGCTTCGCGCAGGGCTGCACCCGATCGGATTTCCTCGACTAGGTCGAGTTCATCCCTTAGTGCTTCGTCGTTCATTTCTTCGTCGAGGGGTTCCTCCGTTCGTCGGGATGGTTCCATGATTTCGACCGGGATGACAGCCTCGGTGCCATACGTCAGTCGAAATGGTGTCTCACCCGTCGTTGAGTGGGGTGTGGTGCGGTATGCCCACAAGACGCTGTGGAGCTCCTCGACCCATCCTCTTTTGGCTTCGCCTAGACGACGTTTGAGCCCTCGGAGGATGACTCTGTTCGCGGCTTCGGCTTGCCCGTTGGTCTGAGGGTGCTCGACCGACGTGAAATGTTGTTTTGTCCCAAGTTTGGCGACGAAGTCCCGGAACCCGTGGTCGGTGAACTGGGTACCGTTGTCGGTCACCAGGGCCTGCGGAATTCCGAACCTGACGAGGACGTTTCTTTTGTAGAAACGGAGAATATTGTGCGAGGTGATTTTTGCGAGTGCCTCGGCCTCGATCCACTTCATGAAGTAATCCACGACGACGATGAGAAATTTGTTCTGGTAGGTTCCTTGCACGAAAGGCCCGAGGATGTCCATCCCCCACCAGGCGAACGGCCATGGGGACGATAATGTGTTCAGCTCGTGCGGGGGGGCGAGGTGCATATCCCCGTGCTTCTGGCACTTATCACATTTTTTCACGTGTTCCTTGGCGTCCTGTTGCATCGTCGGCCAGTAGTATCCTGCTCGAAGGGCTTTCCGTGCCAAGGATTTACCTCCCATGTGCTGGGCGTTGATCCCTTCGTGTATCTCCCGCAGTACGTCGGGGATGGCGGACTCGTCGATGCATTTCAGGAGGGGAATGGAGAATCCTCTTCGGTAGAGTTTCTGCTCGAGAACCACATAGGAACATGCTCGTCGCTTGATTATGGCAGCTTCGGCCTGGTTCGACGGGAGTTCTCCTTTTGTCAGGAAATTATAAACCGGGGTCATCCAGGACGTGGCATCCCCGATGGCATGGATCTCGACCGTAATCGAGGGTGGTTCGATACTTGGACGTGCCAGAGATTCCTGGATGACGGATTTATTCCCGCCCTTCTTTCGTGTGCTCGCGAGTTTGGACAATATGTCCGCCCTCGTGTTTTGCTCGCGGGGAACATGAGAAATCTCTGCTCGTACGAACTTTGCCATGTGTTTTTTGACTAAGTTCAAATACTCGATGAGGTTGTCGTTTTTGGCCTGGTAGCTTCCCTGTACTTGAGAGGCGACGAGCTGGGAGTCGGTGTAAATTTGAACCTCGCGGGCTCCCAGGTCCTCGGCTAGTCTCAGTCCTGCGAGCAGGGCTTCGTATTCTGCCTGGTTATTTGACGTCGGGAAGGAGAGAACTAAGGAGTGCTCGATTACTACGCCTTCTTCGTTTTCCAGGAGGATCCCTGCGCCGCTACTGGACGAGCTGGATGCTCCGTCGACGAAGATGGTCCACTTGTGTTCTTTCCCCGAGGAAGGTCCTGAGTGGTCATCTCCGCGACAAAGTCGGCCAAGGCCTGTGCTTTCAGGGCTTTCCAGCTTTCGTACTGAATGTCGAATTCGGAGAGTTCCAAAGACCACTTCAGCATCCTGCCCGCCATATCTGGCCGACCTAGGAGTTGCCTCACCGGCTGATCGGTTTGCACGATGATGGTGTGGGCTAGAAAGTAGTGTCTGAGCCTCCTCGCAGCGTTAACGAGGGCCAGAGCGACCTTTTCTATCTGCTGGTATCTGCTTTCGGGCCCTTGTAAGGCTTTGCTCGTGAAGTAGACGGGTTTCTGCCCGTCGGGGGTCTCGCGGACAAGGGCTGCACTGATGGCTTCGTTCGAAACGGCCAAGTATAAATACAGCGGTTCACCGTCGTCTGGTCGAGACAGCACAGGCGGATGAGACAGACTCTGCTTCAGATGGCGAAGTGCGTGCTCGCATTCCTCGTTCCATTCGAAGGCTGCTTCCTTTCGAAGGAGTTTGAAGAAGGGGATGGCGTGCTGAGCGGACTTCGCGACGAAGCGGGATAGTGAGGTCAACATGCCGTTCATGATTTGTATCGACTTCTTCGACGTCGGTGTTGGGAGGTCGGCGAATGCCCGACATTTGTCGGGGTTGGCTTCAATCTCTCGTTCTGTTAGATAGAATCCGAGGAATTTTCCTGCCTTAACCCCGAACGTGCACTTTTCGGGGTTGAACCTCATTTTTCATTGTCTTGCTTGGGCGAAGACTGTCTTGAGGTGAGCTGTGTGATCGGTGTCTGCTCGGGATTTGACGATCATGTCGTCCATATATACCTCGAGCATGTCGCCAATCTGTTTGTTGAACACTCTGTTCATCATACGTTGGTAAGTTGCTCCGGCGTTTTTCAGTCCGAAGGGCATTACGTTGTAGTAATAGTTGCCCGAGCTGGTCATGAATGTCGTGCAGTGTTTGTCGCCCAGAGCCATTGGGATTTGGTTATATCCCGAGTAGGCGTCCATGAACGACAAAGTCTTGTAGCCGGCCGAGTTGTCGACCAGCATGTCTATGTTAGGTAAAGGAAAAGGATCCTTCGGGCAAGCCCGGTTGAGATCGGTATAGTCAACACACATTCTCCATTTTCCATTATTCGTTTTCACAAGTACAACATTTGACAGCCAGGTGGAATACCGGGCTTCAGAAATAAAATTTGCCTCTAGGAGGTCTTTTACAGCTTTTTCAGCAGCCTCCATTTTTTCTGGAGACTGCCTACGCCTACGTTGTACTACGGCCTTGGCGGCTGGATCAATGGCGAGGTGGTGACAGGCGACCTCAGGGTCGAGTCCGGGCATCTCTGCAGCGCTCCAGGCGAAGAGATTAGCATTCTCGCGCAGACAGGCCTTGATTTGCTTCCTGGCCAAGTCGGGGAGGTCTTTACCAATCTTCACTCCCTTGGTCGGGTCTGTGCCGAGGGGAACGAGTTCAAAATCCCCGTCCGGAATAGGTCGGAGTGGGATTTGCTCGCTGCTGGATGGCTCGTCCTGGTCGAAGCAAGCGTCGAGGGCTATGGAGTCGACCTTTGGTGGGGCCTTCTGGACTTCTTCCTCGGGGGATGTTTTCCTGTCGGGCTCCTGTTTTGTCCTTTTGGCGGGTCTGGTCCCTACGTCGACGGTATCCCGTCCCTTTGAAGCAGCATTGAAGCACCTGCGGGCAGCGGCGAGGTCTCCTTGGATGGTGGCTACCCGTGCCCTTTTGGTGTAGAACTTCATTTTCAGATGGACAGTCGAGGGCACCGCTGTCAGCTCCGCCAGTGTCGGTCTCCCCAAGATGCAATTGTACAGAGACGGGCAATCAATGACGAGGAAGCGGACCTTGACCTGTCGCGTTTCCGTTCCTTCGCCGAATGTGACCAGGAGCTCGACATAACCCCAGGGTTTGGAAGTCGAGCCCTTGAAGCCTTGAAGATCCGAACCCACATACGGAGAGAGATGTGAGTCGTCCAGTTGTAAGGTCCGGAACAGCTGGCTGTACATCACGTCGACGGAACTCCCTTCGTCGACCAAGATGCGATGCACGTCAAAATTGGCCATTTTTGCCCTTATCGGTAAGGGGATGACCGCGTTCGGGGCTCCGCCGGGGAGTTCTTCCAGGTAGAAGGTGATGGGCTCTGACCTGCCCTTCACCCTTTCGAACGTTACAGTTTGTGGAGGAGCTATGTCGACCAGATCGTCCAACTTCCTCTTAGCCGAATTGATGGCGAGGTCGTTGAACCCGCCCCCGTTGATGACCATGGCGGAGGGGAAATATTCCCACCTGCTGTGTGTTGTCAGGGGCTCCTGCAGGAGCTCGGGAACGTCGAAATCCTCGGGCCTGGTTACCGAGAAGGCGGTCTGGATAGGCACTGACTCGTCTGATGGTCGGGCGTCTTCTTCGGGCTCCTTGGCTTCATGGGCGTCACGACGGGGAGCGTCGTTTCGCCTGTACTGTGCGAGCCTTCCCCCCTTGATGAGGGTTTCAATGGCGTCCTTGAGGTGGACGCAGTCCTCCGTCAAATGACCATGACTCCTATGGTATTGACAGTATTTATTTTTATCTGCCCCTGGCTTGGCGGGAGCAGGTCGGGGACGCTTGACGCCACCGTCTCTGAAATCTGTACTGGCACACTCCGCCAAAATACGCTCGCGGGAAGCTATGAGCGGAGTGTACTCGGTGAAATGGCCCGAGGGGCCCCTTTGTTCCCGGGCCTCCCGGGGTCGGTCTTCTTTCCTCTTCTCCCCGGTACGTCGGGGAGGAGGCTCTTGTCGTGAGCTGCTGCTGTTGTTGGGAGCGCGAGCCCTGGAGTCTCGGGCCCTGTTGGCAGCTTCCCTCTCCTCGTAGTCCATGTATGCTCGGGCCTTGTCGAGGAGGGCATCAAAAGTTGGAGGTGGCTCAATACCCACAGCCTTTCTGAATTCTGTGCCGGGGAAGAGACCCCTCTCCAACAAGTATCTTTTCATATGGTCCGCGCAGGGGACCTGTATTGCTTCCCGGTTGAAGCGGTTGATGAATTCCCTCAAGGTTTCATCCTGTCTTTGGATGAATTCCCTCAAGGTTTCATCGCCGAATGTGACCAGGAGCTCGACATAACCCCAGGGTTTGGAAGTCGAGCCGTTGAAGCCTTGAAGATCCAAACCCACATACGGAGAGAGATGTGAGTCGTCCAGTTGTAAGGTCCGGAACAGCTGGCTGTACATCACGTCGACGGAACTCCCTTCGTCGACCAAGATGCGATGCACGTCAAAATTGGCCATTTTTGCCCTTATCAGTAAGGGGATGACCGCGTTCAGGGCTCCGTCGGGGAGTTCTTCCAGGTAGAAGGTGATGGGATCTGACCTGCCCTTCACCCTTTCGAACGTTACAGTTTGTGGAGGAGCTATGTCGACCAGCTCGTCCAACTTCCTCTTAGCCGAATTGATGGTGAGGTCGTTGAACCCGCCCCCGTTGATAACCATGGCGGAGGGGAAATATTCCCACCTGCTGTGTGTTGTCAGGGGCTCCTGCAGGAGCTCGGGAACGTCGAAATCCTTGGGCCTGGTTACCGAGAAGGCGGTCTGGATAGGCACCGACTCGTTTGATGGTCGGGCGTCTTCTTCGGGCTCCTTGGCTTCATGGGCGTCACGACGGGGAGCATCGTTTCGCCTGTACTGTGCGAGCCTTCCCCCCTTGATCAGGGTTTCAATGGCGTCCTTGAGGTGGACGCAGTCCACCGTCAAATGACCATGACTCCTATGGTATTGACAGTATTTATTTTTATCTTCCCCTGGCTTGGCGGGAGCAGGTCGGGGACGTTTGACGCCACCGTCTCTGAAATCTGTACTGGCACACTCCGCCAAAATACGCTCGCGGGAAGCTGTGAGCGGAGTGTACTCAGTGAAACGGCCCGAGGGGCCCCTTTGTTCCCGGGCCTCCCGGGGTCGGTCTTCTTTCCTCTTCTCCCCGGTACGTCGGGAAGGAGGCTCTTGTCGTGAGTTGCTGCTGTTGTTGGGAGCGTGAGCCCTGGAGTCTCGGGCCCTGTTGGCAGCTTCCCTCTCCTCGTAGTCCATGTATGCTCGGGCCTTGTCGAGGAGGGCATCAAAAGTTGGAGGTGGCTCAATACCCACAGCCTTTCTGAATTCTGTGCCGGGGAGGAGACCCCTCTCCAGCAAGTATCTTTTCATATGGTCCGCGCAGGGGACCTGTATTGCTTCCCGGTTGAAGCGGTTGATGAATTCCCTCAAGGTTTCATCCTGTCTTTGGATGATGGCCTCGAGGGCCGCCTCGGTCTTCGGATGGCGCCGAGAAGCTGTGAAGGAACTGATGAACTGGTTCTTCAGGTTCCGCCACGACGTAATTGAGCCCGGGGCGAGTCCTTTATACCAATCCATGGCCGCTTTCCTGAGAGTCATGGGGAAAAGACGGCACTTGATAGGCCCCCCGACATTGTGATAGTGGAGCATGGCTTCGAACCCGTCAATGTGGTCGACCGGGTCCGCTACTCCGTCATACTCCTTCAGGTGCAGGGGCTTCTCCATGCCCGGGGGATGGGTGCATCCATGATGGCCTGCGACAGGGGACCGCGGGGATCTTCCTCGTCGCTCCTCTCCGGAGAAAGAGAAGGGGTCCTGTAGTTATGTCTGGCACGATGATCGTGCTGAGTTTCCCTCGAGCGTGATGCTCGGTGGTTGAAGGTCACACGCCCGTCCCCGGCGTGCCTCTTGTCGTGCCTTGATGGGTCGCGACTGGGTTCTCCGACAGTGACGGCGGGCTGCCTCTCATAGTAGGGCCGCCTCTGCTTTGGCCGGGGAGAGGGGCTCCTGGAGTTCTCCCTGTAGTGTCTCCGCGGGGGAGAAGGGTGTCGAACTTCTGTGACCCGAGGAGGTGGAGAGTGTGGCCTCCGATGCCTCCTCGGGGGTCGTCGATCATCTTCAAGTGCCCTTAATCTTTCTCCTTGGGCGAAGATGAGATAGTTCGTCTGATTAATGGCCGCGAACAGTGCCTGAGTCGTGGCATCTGCCCCGGCGGGAACTGGGACTTCATAGAACCGGGCAGCTCTGTAATGAGCGAGAGCTACCGGGTCGTCTTCGAGTGCTGGAGGGGTCGAAGAGGATGATGCAGTAGCCCCGTCCCTGTAGGAGGAAGGTCCAGGGGCAGTTGTCACAGGGATGGTACTGAGGCCGGGATCACCGGGGTTATCGAGGTGTCCATTCTTGTCCACGGTACCGTTATTAGTGTCGGCGACACGGACGGGCTGCTCGTCGCGAGCTGGATCAGCCATGACAGGTAGTTGAATTGAGCTTTGGTCTTTAGAATTGTTCGTTAGACGGGGAAGCTAGTTCCCACAGACGGCGCCACTGATCTGACCTGACCAGAAATGGACCGTCACGGCTGGCTCCGAGCAGAAAGCTTTTTTGAACGAGGTGGAGGGGGGGGGGGTACCTGCAAGGCACTCCGATGCTGAAGTAAGTAGGAGTACGAGCAGATAATAGCAAGTGTAAGGTTAGAATGATGAATACCTGACCCTCTGGAAGCAGAGGGTATTTATAGCCCCCAGCGTTGGGCCAAGGTTCCTTCATTGGGCCGGGCAGGTTTGGCCCAATGGAGGAACTGCCAGGTTCTACGTGCGTAGTGGGGACCCGCACGTGGTCCCCTTCCTGGATGTTCTGCGTGAAGTGCGGGTGGACGGAGACGCGGTCTTTCCGGAGTATCGTTGGGGAACAGTGGACTGAGTCTGCCCTAGCTGGGGTGCTCGAGGTAACGTCGAGCTGGACCTCAGAATGTGGTGCTGGACCACCTCATGTCGAGCTGGAGGTGTATCGTCGAGCCAGTGACTGCGCGTCGGGCACGGTCTCACTCTTTGGTCGGCGAGGCCCTTGTAAGTCCATTTGGACTGGGCCTTTGCAATGCTTTTGGGCCTGTCGGGCCTAGTCCAGAACAGCTTAGGACTTTACATTTCTGCAATTTATCACTTTCGATTGTAAATACTAGTAATTAGGGTGTGTATGGAAAGACATGAAACAATAAATAGACAACCTAAAAATCAAGACTAAAATGCATGCAATCAAACACACTTGCACACTAGCACCCTTAGGGTAATCCCACTTTGTGGCCTATCGAAAAGTAGTCATGTCCCTCGAACATGGGTGTCTTAGCAAATACCCTCGATAGAAGATCGTAGTCCCTCGATGACCCTCGATGTTGCCTTCGGTAGACGATCTAGTCCCTTAAAATGACATTGCTAAAACGTCCCATAGGTTGCCTTCTATGACTATATAAATGTCCCAACATCTGTCCCTTCACATCCAACGATGGGGCTTCTTACCAAAACAATGGTAAGATAACAACGTCTAAAGGAGGAGGAAAAGAACATCTAAGACCTTTTGAGTAGGTAGATTTTCTCCTAGTTGCTTTCTTGCTCACAACAAAAATATTCTATACACCAGCACTCTCACTTTGAAACATTTTCAAAAGATAACACTTTGTATGCGTTCTTATAGAGACGAGAATCATTACAAAGAAAACCCTTTTCAAAAATCACTTTCAAAAACACGTCCCACAAACACCTCTTTGAACTATTTTCAAAACAACACTTTGTACTCATTCTTATAGAGACGAGAATCATTACAAAGTCACATTTTCAAAATACTATTAAAACTCACATCACAAGCACACATTCAAACAAAAGCAAGTGATCTAGAAAGCAACTAAGAGCCCATGGAAAACCAAGGATGAAAAGGGTGTTAATACCTTCCCTTTTCATAATCTACCCCCCGAACTCAAGAAAACATCTCTAAAGGTCTTTCCTGTGCTTTTTCACCTTTCCTTTTGGATAAAAGAAAAGTCAGTGGAGACTCTTGCTAAGCCGCAACATTTGCGAATATAAAACACAAAACACCCAAGTCAGTTCTCCCACCGTATCACAACTGCCCACATGAAACGTTTCCTAGGGTTGTTCCCTATCATCACCCCTAAGAATTTGCAAGGAAAATGGTTGATACTACACGATAAAAAGAAGAAATATTTTGACAAACTCCAATCACTCATGTTAATTCCATAAATATTGCTTTTATGGAAATTAACTCTCAACCCCGAAATTAATTTAAAACCTCTTAGAATGGCTTTCAAGCTACACAAATTATTGCTATCTCCATCTTCTAAAATAATAGTGTCGTCGATGAACTGAAGAATATCCACTTTGATCTCCTCATTGATAACAAACCCAAAGCACTCATCAATCTCTACTACTCTATTCACGAAACCAATTTAACACCTCAATATCCAGAATACAAAGAAAATAAGATAAGGGATCTCCATATCTAAGGCCCATTTCTACCATATAGTCCTTAGTGATTCCACCGTTCACTAACATCGACATAGAACTGCTAAAGACGCAAGCCTACATCCACTTAATCCCCTTGACACCAAACCCCATTTTACCTAAGATTAATCTTAGGTAATTCCAACTTACACTATCGTACTCCTTTTCAAAGTCCACCTTCAGAGCTAAACAACTTCTTCTCTCTCTCTCTCTTACCCAAGTCAATAATTTTGTTCACCGTAAGCACACCATCTATAATAGTCATGCTTGCTATAAAAGTTGATTGGTTAAAAACAACCAACTTTTCAACAATAAGCTTTAATCTCGAAGCTAAAAACTTTGACAAGATCTTATACATGCAACCAACTAAGCAGATAGGTCTATATTTTAAGAAGAATTTAGGGTTGTTGACTTTGGGTATGATTACAAGAAAAGAAGTAGTACAAGCTTTAATTAACTTGGTCCTAGAATGGAAATCATTAACGAATTTCACCACATCACCTTTGGCCAAATCCCAACTATTCTGAAGGAATTCAAAAGCGAAATCATCTGGCCCGACACTCTTGCTACCATCACAGCTCCACACTTCCTCCTTTATCTCTATTTCCGAAAAGGCCTCCTCCAAACTTAAACTATCTTAATCATTAAGACGTTTAAACTCTAACTCTTCTGGAACCGGCCTAGAATGATTGATTTCCTTGAAGAAACTTTCAAAATTATCCTTTACCGCACACTTCACTTCCTCTACATCTTCCACAATACCACCTAGAGTCTCCACCAAACTAATGAAATCACATCTATTTCTAGATTTCATCACATTATGAAAGAATCTCGTGTTGCGATCACCCTTTTTCAACCAAGTCTGCCTGGATTTTTGTCTTAAGAAACTATCCTTAATGTCCAAATTATTCCACAAGTCATCCAAAGCCTTAGCCCTGTCATCCACTAATTCATGATTATCACCACCAAAATTATCAACTAACATCTTGTCCAAAGAATTAAGATCTGAAACACTCTCCTCCACTTTCAAGTCTAACCAACCAAAGACCTCTTTGTTCCAAGATTTCAACCTGAGTTTAAGGGCTTTAAACTATTAACTCAAGATAAAATCCCCTCTACCAACCACCCTACACTTCTCCCACTCCTCCTTGACAAGATTTGCAAAATTATCATGTTTAATCCAATAGTTGTTGAATCTAAACTATTTGAGACCCAAATCTTTGTTACAACAATTCAACGATATTGGACAATGGTCAGATATGTCTCTCTTCCCAATCCATTGTCACGATATATTCCAATCACTCGCCAACTTCTCAGAAATCAAGAACCTGTCGAGGTGACTCATAACAATACCTCCACCATTATACCAAGTAAACCTCAAACCGATAGAAGGGATGTCAATGAGCTTCATATCTTTAATGAAACAATTAAAAGGATCCATATCATTTCTTCTATCGCTCGACCCCACACAAAGATCTTTCCTCTGTAAAATAACTATTCCGCCTGAAGCCCCTAAAGCCCTACTAAACATCCAATCAACATCACTATTACCCCTAAACTACATTGCAATATCGTTGTCAAAAACACTCAATTTAACCTCTTGAAGAAAGCATAAGTCACAAGACTGGATTAAATAATTGCTTATCTTCCTCTTTAATCTGCTTCCTCTCCTTCTAATATTTAGAGAAATAATATTCATGTAAAACCATTCTTTTTCGCCTCCATATGCTTTTTGGCCTCTTTTTCTCTTATCACCATCTCCTCAATCATCTTCACTGAGTGCTCATGATTATCTTTGCTCACAATCCCCAATTTTGTAATAGATTCTCAGACCATCCTTCCAACCTCTGATTTCATGTTTCCTCATAACCTCTTATTGCATTGCAAAAGATCAGATTTCGTAAAAGATTCACATCATAAAAATTCACCTCCTCAAAATTGCACACTCTCTCCAAATTTATTTTCCATCTGCTCGTTAGCCTGATTTCCTATACTGGATGAAGAAGGATTGTTTGCCATTTCTACAGTATTATGTTTTTTTTTCTCTAGAGGCAGTCAAAGTAAGAAGCACGAGCTTCAATTCTCTCTCCCAAATCTTTAACTTCCCTTATTTTCACAATTTTGGATTTGGGCCTAATAACTTTCATACAAGCTTTGTCAAAAGATATTGGGCCAGAAGAGGCAGCATCCACCATACCCGGCCCACACCAAATCAAATTCCTCTGCTCTACTAAAAGAGGTCCGACTTCCAACACATTAAATGTTGAATCCTTAACAGTGCAAAATCCCTTGCCTTCCATCATACCTTCGGGACACGTTTCAAGATCACCTTTGCCACCTAATCTCTTCGCAGACCTATTCTCCTAAATACCCTCCAAAAGATCAAGTACATGTATCACTTTATCGCCTTCAGAATGATGGTTTTTGCCTTTTAGCAATAAATCATCATTATCCTAAAAAATCGCCAACTTTTTGTTCACTTTGTCTGCTATGCAAGACAAAACCTAATTACCCTCTAAACTCTCCAAAATTTTGTTCCCTCGTCCGACCCAGAATCTCCGAACCCATCATCTATAGCGTTGATATTCCTCGGATTGCAAAAAACTCCAGAAAAACCTTGATCTTCTCCATAATTTTGATTATAAAGATTTCGTCATTGGTTTGAATATTGAAGACATCGTTAATCACCACCGCGTATCTCGCTTTAATCATCAAATCTTTTTAATAAAGAATTGGTAGTTGAAAGGTTTCTAGTGACGAAGACCGATTCTTCTACACCATTAAAATTTATATTACATATTTCATTTATGTATTACTTCTTGAATTCTTTATCTACAATTAATTCAATTAAGAGTAGCTAAACTCCCTTTAATTATATCTTTAGATGAATTTATTTTGAACTAGTTTAGCCATGTAATTTATTTTGATCTAATGTATACAATTTCTTATCTAGCATTATTCATTTAAGTTTGTTCATAATTCTTTTATATATTGACAAATGTGTAAATTTGTTTCAAGTTGCAATTAATTATTAATCATAGTTGTCAAAACTCGATATAGCTTAACTACTTAATAGATAATAAATCTAAGATATAGTGTATTAATTTTTTGATAAAACCTTTTTTATTTACTTCAAAACTCACCTAAGACATTAGGATGATGAGATTAAAAGAAAGGGTTATGAGTAAATACATTGTCATAACTATTTTATTAATTCACCGTTATACTAAGACAATAATTGTAAAAATTAGATGCAATTACTAAATAACCAAAAATAAATAATTCATTGTCATTTATGATGCTGTTAATCAAACCCATAAATATTAAAATATGACATATCACACTTATAACTAATTCTACGAGAGAAACCAAGAAACATGTAATATATTATCGCCATTAAACAATATGTAAGTGTTTGATTTGTATGAGATAAATATTTTTTGTTTGCATTTTTGTTTTTCATATGAAATCGCAAAATTGTATTTTTGGTTTATGCTTCGTGTTTTCAAAGTTTATGTAGGTATATAGTGAAACCAAGGAGGCAGTTTTGCAATTAGAACAATTTTTTTAAAATAAAACAAAAAATAATTTCAGAAAATAAACATGGCTTGAAATTTCTTCCATGAAATTAAACATTTTAAGTACAAATCTCACTTCCTAAGGTTAGGAGTCATTTTTCTGGAGACTGCAGGTGGATTTGCAGGTGGATTTGCAGTATCAACTTTGTTGTTTGCCTTTTTATTCTTTGATCCTCTTATCTGCCAATATGTATGACCACCACCCGGTGGAAATACAATCTCCCAAAATCCTAATTCTTCCTCTTTGACATCAGCATTAGCATGCACTAATGTTGGTATGATTACCAAAAATATAGTCAGAAGGAAGAGATGAAACAATTTTGCCATGATAGTTCTCTATCAAATGACAAGAACCCTCTTCCTTCCTGCAATGAAAAAGTAATCAAACAGTCTCAATAAAATAATTGATATAACTATTCTTTATATATCATCACAGAAACAGATATATTTAGAAATTAAACTAAAATGACTCTTTTTTCGGAATAACAATTCATTTTTGTCGATGCATATATTTAGGTGTAAAAACTTGCAGGTTACTAGTTGTCTATATATAGAAAACTACTAATTCCTTTGACATAATAGTCATCAAGGAAAAAAAATACATTGCTAATTTTTACCTCACTAAAATAGTAATTAATCTTACTACCCCAATTTTACTGTCATTTTTATTGCTTGATCCTCCTTGTCAAGGGGAAGACCAGTGTCATATTAACCATTCAGTTTAAGTTATCCCATGCAGAGTTGAGACAACATGGAACTAGCAACCTAATTAGAGTTTATATTTATAAATAGTTTTGCAATGCCATTTGCCATTTTTGTTGGTTTTGATTTATAACCAAACCATTTTTATCATAAAACCATATTACCATGTCAAATGGTTTCAAGTTAGTTCATATCCGGTTTAAAACTATATTTCTTTATGAACTGATTTTCATGCATTTATATTTTTTAAACTTGTATCAGTTTTAAGATTCAATTAAATTTCTCTCTTACATATTCAATTTTTTTACCATCTAGAGTAGAATCAAGATGAGAAAAAAAATTATAGAGAGAAAAAAACGTTAAAAATTAAGTGTGAGAAAAATATTATAAGGGAGAAAATTCACACATTTATCACTTCAAGATTTTAGATGAATATGTGATGTCTCTTTCACTTATATATTATTCTTAATTCAACGTTAAATACTCTCTCATATTAACCTCTCAAATTATATAAAAAAAAATGTACAAATAAAATAAAATTAAAAGAATATTATATTAAATAATAAACATTCAATATATTTTTTAAAGAATTATAAAATAAAAAAAAGGTAAAGCACATCTAACTGAACCATAAAAAAACAATATTCTAAACAAATGGAAAAAAAAAAAAAGATTGATATAAAGAGAGATGTAAGATTTGTGATCTTTTATATTTAAATTTTTAATAGTATATATTAATGTTATTAAATGTGAAATTAATTTTTTATTTATAAAAATAGCGTAAACTTTTTTTGGAATTTTAATTGTTTATAAATATTTTTAATTTTTTTAAATATAAAAAATGAACTTTTTAAAGAAAAAACAAATGGCTTATAACAAAAATAAAAATTTATTCAGGGACACAAAACAATATTATAGTATTAATTTATTAAAATATTAAACTTTACAACAGAGAAGCAGAGAAGCAAAGTCGAAAAGTAAAAATTACACCGAGGACATATCTTAAAATTTCAACTTCTTTTTTCACCTTAAGCTTCACCCCTAAAGAATAAAAATAACTAAATATACATAATTTTATTAAAGAATCTAAAAGAAATAGATAACTTTTTTGGAAACCCAAAAGAAATAGACAATTTGATACACTACAAGAATATATGTCCCCAGCGACATATATTAGCGACGTGCTTATCACGTGAGTAGTAGCGACGTGATAACCACGTCGCTAATATATTTTAATGACATATAATGCAAATCAGAGAACGTTGCAAAGGGGGAAATTTGAATTTTGGTAGCGACGTGATAGCCACGTCGCTATATTTTAGGGGGGAAAATAAATTTGGCTGATGACAGAGTTGCAGAGTGGGAGAGAGAATAATTTTTCTGTTTAGTTTGTAGCGACGTGATTATCACGTGACAACGTTGCGACGTGACAGTCACGTCGCTACTAGACGTTACATCTCCAAAATTTTCATTTTTTACAGAAGTGTTGCTTTCTTCTTCCTTCCTCTTCCTTTCTTCTTCCTCACAAACCCATACTTCTTCCTCTCAAACCCAAATTCCCGAATCAAATTTCCTCCATCCCAAATTGTTGAAGAAAAGTAAGGTATTCATATTTTGATAAATGTTTATTTCGTTTGTTCATTATTTATTATACTGGAAAGAAATATTAAAAAGGGTATTTGTTCGTTTGTTCATTATTATTTGTAGAGAAATTTGAAGAAGAACACCAAGAACTATCCAAGAAGACGTAAATTTATTGAAGAAATTATATAGAGGTATTTATGCATTTTTTTATAGATTTTATATGTATTATATAGATTAGTGGTATATGTATTTTGTGGTTAGGAAGTATATGTATTTTGTTAGTAGTATATATGTACTGATAATAAAAAAATTTAGAAAACATAAAATTAAAAGTTTTTTTTTTTATAGATGTATATATATATATATATATATATATATATATATATATATATATATATATATATATATATATATATATATATATATATATATATATATATATATATATATATATATATATATATATATATATATATAGATATATATATATATATATATATATATATATATATATATATATATATATATAGATGTATATTATATTTATTATAATAGTTTTATTTTTTTATTTATATGTTAAAGATATGAAAAAAAAATTATATATTAAAATAAGAATTTATAAAAAACAGAATTAAAAAAAGAATATATATATTATATTATTATTTTAATATTATTGTTATATATATAATAAAAAGTATATATGTTACATTATTTGTTTTCTAATATTATTGTTGTATATATAATAAAAAGTAAATATGTTATATTATTGTTTTTTGATATTATTGTTATGTAATAAAAAATTATATATTTTACATTTGAATATTTATTTATATGTTAGTATATATATAAAAAAGCAAAATTTATATTTTTAAGAATAGTATTAAATAGTTTAAGAATAATATTATTAAGTAGATTAATATTTCTAATGAAAAAGACAATGATTGTATAAATGTGCAGTATGGAATATTATCGGTATTATCGCAGTTGGATGTACGATAGAACATATCCAGGAAGAAGTGGACTTAAACCCAATTTTATAGTAGGAGTTGATGGGTTTATTAAGTGGGCGTTTGCTCAGGATTGTTGTCGAAGCGAAGGAGGGGTTAGGTGTCCCTGTCTTAAATGTGAATGTAGACCAATAATTAGTGACCCAGAGGAAGTAACACGTCATCTGCATAGAAGGGGATTCATTGAAAATTATTGGGTTTGGACGTATAATGGTGAAGAACTACCGGTTAATGTACCAGAGACTAGCAACACACATGCTTCAAGTAGTCGACCGGCTATGGAGTATGAGGAGAACTTTAATTTGATCGGTGACATGGTTGAGGATGCTTTTGGTGTGAACGTGACATATGATGAACCTGAAGATTTTGACGGGGAAGAGTTGCCGAATGAGGAAGCGCAAAGATTTTATCAATTATTGAACGAGATGAATACACCGTTGTTTGAGGGGTCGTCAGACTCGAAGCTATTAATGTGTGTGAGATTATTGGCCGCCAAGTCAAATTGGAATGTTTCTGATCAATGTCTGGAACATTTTGCAAAAATGATGTTGGACTCCACCGCTACGAAAGACAATTTGCCTACAAGTTATTATGATGCAAAGAAGTGGGTGTCGAAGTTGGGTTTAAAAGTAAGAAAGATTGACTGTTGCATTAACGGTTGCATGTTGTTTTATGACAATGAGTTTGGTACTCAAGATGGATCGTTAGAGGAGTGTAAGTTTTGTAATAGTCCAAGATATCAAGTTCGCAGTAGAGCCGTTAACAGCAAGCAAAAGCGTATAGCAGTAAAATCCATGTTTTATCTTCCTATAATACCAAGGTTAAAAAGAATGTTTGCTTCAATGCACAGTGCAAGTCAAATGACATGGCATCATACAAACCAAACAAGTTCTGGCACTATGCGACATCCATCTGATGGTGAGGCATGGAAGCACTTTGATCGGACACATCCAGATTTTGCTGCAGAACCTAGAAATGTCAGGCTTGGATTATGCTCTGATGGATTTGCCCCATACATGCAAGCGTCAGGAAGTGCGTATTCTTGTTGGCCAGTTATTGTAACACCTTACAACCTCCCTCCTGAGATGTGCATGACAAAACCATACATGTTTTTGACGTGTGTTATTCCAGGCCCGCACAGTCCAAAAGCCGGAATTGATGTGTACTTACAACCTTTAATTGATGATTTGAAGAAGATGTGGATTGGAGAATGGACTTATGATATATCCCGTAAACAAAACTTCACATTACGAGCTGCCTTGATGTGGACCGTTAATGACTTTCCAGCATATGGCATGTTGTCTGGTTGGGGTACGCATGGAAAAATGGGTTGTCCGCATTGCATGGGATACACCAAAGCATTTACGTTGGATAAAGGTGGGAAAAGCTCATGGTTTGACTGTCACCGCAGATTCCTACCAGAAAATCATCCATATAGAAGAAACAAGACAAATTTTAAAAAAGATGTACGAGAGAAAGATTTGCCTCCGCCTCGATTGCCACCAGGGGTTATATGGAACCAAGTATGTGAACTACCAAAATTTACAGATACTGGGAAAGCATGCCGAATTGAAGGATACGACGTCACCCACAATTGGACAAAAAGAAGTATATTTTGGGATCTTCCGTATTGGAAAGATAATTTGTTGCGCCATAATCTTGATGTTATGCATATTGAGAAGAATTTTTTTGATAATGTATTTAACACAGTGATGGATGTGACAGGAAAAACAAAAGATAATGAGAAGGCCAGACAAGACATGGGAATTTGGTGTAATCGAAGAGAGTTGGAGTTGAAGCCTCAACCGAATGGAAAATTATTAAAACCCAAGGCTTGTTTCAGTCTGACTTCCCAAGAAGCTAAAGCGGTTTGTCGATGGTTAAAAGAATTGAGAATGCCCGATGGGTATTCATCAAATTTAGCAAGGTGTGCTGACCCTAACACTGGAAAATTACATGGTATGAAAAGTCATGATTGTCACATTTTTATGGAACAGTTGCTACCAATTGCATTTGGATCGCTACCCAAACATGTTCTTGACCCACTAACTGAAATTAGTCAATTTTTTAGAGATATTTGTGCGTCAGCTTTAAAAGTGGAAGACATCATTAAGTTGGACCAAAACATTGCACTCATTCTTTGTAAGTTGGAACAAGTATTTCCGCCTGGTTTCTTTGACTCCATGGAACATTTACCTGTGCATCTTGCATATGAAGCTTATCTTGGTGGACCTGTTCAATATAGGTCGATGTATCCGTTTGAAAGGTTCATGGGTGATTCAAAGAGATCGGTAAAAAATAAAGCTAGAGTAGAAGGATATATATGTGCACATTACTTGCATCGGGAAACATCACATTTTTGCAGTCACTATTTCAATCACTTCATGTTAACTCCTAGAATCATACGGAATCCTGTAAATATCAATCAGAGGAGTCAATTCACCTTATCAGTCTTTGCGCTTCCAGGTCGACCTTCTGGAAAGAAGGGTGTGCATTGGTTGACCCAAAAAGAAATGCAATCTGCACATGTCCATGTCTTGATCAACTGCGTTGAAGTTAAACCATATCTTGAGTAAGTTTACCAAAACTTTTTAAACTTATGGTGTGTGTATACCAAACTTATTAAACTTATCGTGTGTTTTTTGTAGGGAATTTAACAATGCCTATTTTCATAGTACCGGGGTATAGTCAACATCAGGTGTCATTCATGCTCAATTTCCCTCATGGTTCAAGCAAACATTGTCTAGCGTTCTTGCACTAACTCCAGAAATACTCCATTTGAGAAACTTGGCAGAAGGCCCTATCCAAAGCGCAAATGATTGGCACACATACTTCGTGAACGGATATAAATTTCACACTGAGGCATGGACCGAAGGGAAAAAACCATAAATAGTGGTGTTTTTGTAAAAGGAGTTACAGATGGCGGTGAAGACGACTTCTATGGATTTGTTAAACATATCTACGAGTTGGTATACAATTACTTGGACACGGAAAATAAAGTTGTCTTGTTTTATTGTGAATGGTATGATCCAACTAGAGGCACAAAGATAGACAAGTCATATGGTTCTGTCGAGATTCAAATGAACCGGAGATACAAAGAATATGATCCTTTCATAATGTCACATATTGTTAGGCAAGTTTATTATGTTCCTTATCCTTCATTTGTAATACGTAAAAGAGGATGGTGTGTTGTAATAAAAACAAAACCGCTAGGTCATATTGAAACTGGAGATCTAGTGGAAGATGTTGCCTACCAAGTTGATGATGTTGAACAAATTAATGATGTGGTTGCAGCTGAAGACATTACAACTTTGTCTGATACAACTGTTGAGGGACTTCAAGTTGATGCGTCTATATTGTTGGTTGATAATAATGTGGATGAAGACAATGATGAAGAGTTTGAATCCAAGGACAATATTACATCGGATGATGAACATGATATGGATAACGAGCATGAAGATTTAGATTAATTAATCACTTAATGTAATATTAATGAATATCTATTGAACATGTATATATTGAATTTGTCAATGAATATATATTTATGTCAATGACTTTATTATCTTTGTTTATGAAAATATATATAACTAGGTAAAATGCCACCGAAGAATAAGGATACCGGTAAGAAGTCTCAGCGTCCGAGGGTAGTAACATGTGAGTCTCCTCACTCATCCATGTGCCCACCCCCTCAGAGTCAGGTTGATCCTATGTCCCTGGCCAGTACTCAGGGTTTTGATCCTATAGCAGAACTTCTAGAAGATTTTCTGATATAATGCGGCGGGTTAGGGAGAATTATGAGCTGCATGGTATCCGTCCTAACTGGATAGGCGTAGAGGTTTTTGGCGAACTTCGTACATATTGGGGTTCGCCAGAATTCAAGGTCAAATCCGAAAATTTTAAGAAGATGAGGGCATCCGAAAAGGGGGGATGTGTCAATACTGTTGGAAGTATTAGCACTACAGAGCATGTCCGGCGGATGGTAAATATTACTAATTTTTTAAGTTATATATATTTTTATTCATAATATTTTTTACTAATTATTTTTAACTTTATTGTTTAGACTAAGGAGATGGGGAGACCACCATTGATCATTGAGTTGATTACGAGGACTCGGACAAAGAAATCGGGAGGTTTTGTCGACGACCGCACCAAGAAAGCTTTTGTAAGTAATTTAACTTATGTTTTTTTTTTAAGTTAATAACAAAAATAGTGACGTTATTTCCACGTGGCAATCTATAAGTTGTGGCATGATTATCATGTGGCAACTGATAAATTGCCAGGTGACTGATTTTCATGTGGCAACTGATACATTGCCACGGGAAAATCACGTGGCAATTCATAAGTTGATTTGTGAAAATCACGTGACAAATTTTTAATATATTTGAATTTAGTATAATTTAATATATAAATGTTTTAATTTTTTTTAATTGTATTATTTAATGTATGTGTAGGATGATTATCAGACATTGCTAGCACGTTTTCTGGAACACAATCCGCAATATAGGCCAGCAGAAGGGGAGCCGCTTAATGGTGATGTTGATTTCTATATTTGGAATGAGGTTGTTAATGGAAAAGGGCCTAATGGTTGCTTTTTTGCGGGAGGAAATTTGGCCGCCGACTTGAGAGTTGGTGATCGTAATCTGTTTCAAAGACTTAGAGATGGAGAAGGGGGGTCACGTCAACCCAATCTGACACAGGTTCAACTTGAAACAGTACGACAATTGGCGGCCAGTGAAGTGAGACGCGAAATGGAGGCCCAAATGACGACAATGAGGCAAGAGCAGGAGCGTCAGTTAGAGATCATGCGGAAGCGGCAATCTGATATGGAGGAGCAGATGAGACAGTTTATGCAAGGTGGTCGAAATCAAAATGTTCCTGATCATACACAGCCGGATGATGACGGAATTGATGACTTTGATCTTGATAATTATCCGGGTGAAGATGCCCCGTGAAAATTTTTTTTTTTATTTCGTTTTTATATTTGCATTTATGTAAGATATTTATTTTTATCATTTTAAATTATTTAATTATATAACATTTAATTATATGAATTTATTTTATAAAATTCTATTATTCGAAATATAAAATAAAATACTATTATTCTAATAATTTTAATATATAAATTTTATTATATAAATTTTATTATATAAATTTTATTATATAAATTTTATTATATAAATTTTATTATTTAAATTTTATTATATAAATTTTATTATTTAAATTTTATTACATTAATTAATTAATATAAAAAATAATTACTAAACAATTTTTTAAAAAATAAAAACGTCACCTGTAGCGACGTGAGAATCATGTCACAAATTAGTGACATGATTCTCACGTCGCTAATAATTATATTCCCTGCAACAAATATGTTGCGACGTGAATACCACGTCACAACTTTGTGACGTGGGAATCACGTCGCTACTGGCTTGCCACTGGCTCCCCAGCGACATAAGTCACCACGTCGCTAATTTTGTTTTGCCACGTAATTTTGATGTTTGCCACGTGATTTTCACGTGGCAAATAAGCTTCTTTTTTGTAGTGATAATAATCATCTTTGACAAAAAGAAAAGTAGATTCAAAGCTGAAATAAAGAAAATTTAACTTGTCAACTCCAGATTAAATCTAATATCTCACATATATATTTTATTAATTTCAAAAATGTCTATAGACGAAGTTGGGTAAAAAAGTGTAAATTAAATTCTTATAGTATATTATAAATTTTTGGTAAAAGATATAAAAGTGTATTAAAATTTTTAAAATTTAAGGTAAAAATTCATGAAAGTTATTTTATCTTTTATTTTAACATTACCGGTAAAACATATGAAAGTTCAAAAAATTCTTACTTTTACTGAAATTGTTGGTATGAGTTACAAAATTTTCGATATCACCAAATAAATTTTGTTAAATGTGTGAATTTTAGACGGATTTGAAAAACTAGTTTTAAAGTGTGAAGGATAATATAATCAATTCACTCAATATATCGGGTGTCAGATATAAATTGGAGATGATAGATTAAATTCTTTGAAATAAGGACAAAATTGAAATTCAATAAAAATAAAATTAGAATTTATTTCAATGAGATTTTGGTTTTTAAAAATAGTTGGCAATTTCTTTTCTCACTCTTGTGGTGTGAATAACACGTTTGAAAATCCAAACATACCTTCAGGAATTTTCGAAAATATATCTCCGAACGCACCATGAGTAGTTTTTGAAATTTAGTTCGGAGATACATTTATGAATATTTATGTGGTGTATTCACTACAAAATAAGTTGTGTGTTGCCACGTGACTCCCACGTCGCTAACACCAAAATCATGTCACAACTTTGTTTTTGCCACGTGAAGAAACACGTCGCTGGAGAGCGCGTGACAATGTTGTTGCGATGTGGGAAACATGTCACAACGTTGCCACGTGAAATTCACGACGCAACAAACTTTATGGGGTCAAAGGCAGTCAGTGCATAGCAGAGGTCAGAGCAGGTTTTATATTCACTTTTACGTTGTGTGTTGCGGCGTGTTTTTCATGTCACTAATTTGTGATGTGGAAAAGACGTCGCAACTTTTTTTTTATTTAATTTTTTTTCTATTTTAAATATAATAATTCTGATTTAATAATTAATATTATTTTCTGTTTCATTAAATTTATAAATTAAATATTATAATTTATTTATTAAATTCAATATTATAAATCAAATTATCAAAAATAAAACTAAATATATCAAAATATATAAATTAATATACTTAATATAATAAAATTAATAAACTAAAATTTAAATTTAATATTTTTAAATATAAAATATGATTATAAATTTATATTAGTACACAAATAAAAAACTAAATAAAAAATAAATAAAATTAAGCAGAACGATCATTCGAGTCGTCAGAAAAGTCGTGAAGAAAGTCATCATTATTTTGTTGGTTATTATTTTGGTAAGCAACATCTTCCACTAGATCGTCAGTTTCAATATGACCCAATGGTTTTGTTTTTATTACAACACAACACCCTTGTTTACGTGGCACAAATGAATGATAAGGAACATAATAAACTTGTCTAACAAAATTTGACATTATGAAAGGGTCGTACTCTTTGTACCTCTGGTCCATTTGAATCTCAACAGTACCATATGTCTTATCTATTTTTGTGCCTCTAGTTGGATCATACCATTCACAATAAAACAAGACAACTTTATTTTCTGAGTTCAAGTAATTGTATACTAACTCGTAGATATGTTTAACAAAACCATAGAAGTCATCTTCACCACCATTTGTAACTCCTTTCACAAATACGCCACTATTTATGGTCTTTTTTCCTTCAGTCCATTCATGAGTGTGAAATTTATATCCATTCACGAAGTATGTGTGCCATTTGTTTGCGCTTTGACGAGAGTCATTAGACAAGTTTCTCAAATGGAGTATTTCTGGAGTCGGTGCAACAGCCTTATACAATTTCTCCTTGAACCATGTTGGAAATTGGGCATGAATGACACCGGATGTTGATTGTACACCGGTACTATCAAAATAGTCGTTGTTAAATTCCCTAAAAAGAAACACACTATAAGTTTCAAGGCAATCAATTTTATATTCACACTGTAAAGAAAATTAAAAAGTTGGATTATACTTACTCAAGATATGGTTTAACTTCAATGCAGTTTATCAAGACATGAACATGTGCAGATTGCATTTCTTGTTGGGTCAACTAATGCCCACCCTTCTTTCCAGAGGGAAGACCTGGAAGCCCGAAGACTGATAAGGTGTACCAACTTCTTTGCATCATAGAAACTCGCAGGCAAGTTGTCTTTCGTTGCAGTTGAGTCCAACATCATTTTTGCGAAGTGCTCCAAACACCGATCCGGAACATTCCAATTTGACTTGGCGGCCAATAATCTCACACACATTGATAGCTTTGAGTCCGACGACCCCTCAAACAACGGCGTATTCATCTCATTCAACAACTGATAAAATCTCTGCACTTCCTCATTCGGCAACTCTTCCCCGTCAAAATCTTCTGGTTGATCATAGGTCACGTTAACACCAAAAGCATCACCAACCATGTCACCTATCAGATTAAATTTTTCCTCAAATTCCATAGGCGGTTGCATAGTCGGTCGACTACTTGAAGCATCTGTGTTGCTAGTCTCTGATACATTACTTGGCAGTGTTTCACCATTATACGTCCAAACCCAATAATTTTCAATGAAACCTTTTCTATGCAAATGACGTGTTATTTCCTATGGGTCACTAATTATATATCTATATCCACATTTAAGACAAGGACACCTAACTCCTCCTTCACTTCGACAATGTTCCTGAGTAAACGTCCACGTGATAAAATCATTAACTCCGTCTATAAAATTGGGTTTAAGTGCGCGTCTTCCTGGATATAGTCTATCGTACATCCAACTACGATAATACCTATAATATTCCATTTACTACAAATTTATATAATGAAAACCTTTTTAATTAGAAATATTAATTAATCAACTTAATGATATTCCTAAACAGATTGTTCTTATTCTTATTATTACTAAAAACATACTATGTATATATACTATTAAACATAAACATATACTTTTATTTTAACTATTTTTAATATATAATGTTTTTTATTATATACTATTAAATATACTATTAATATAGTTTATTAAATATATACTATTATAATTTAACCAAATTCAACCTAAAATCTAACTAAATTCAGAAAATATATCAAATATAAATAAAAAATTCAAGAAATACCTCTTCTCTTCTAACTCCTCCAATATTCTTGTCCAACCTTTTTGCAATCTACTTCTACTATATCAATCTTCTTCTATTCAAAGAAAAATTAAAATAAATTACAATCACATAATACAATAAATAAAAACTTGTAAACAAAATAGAGACAAAATTTAATTTAATTTACCTGAAAAATAATGATTAAGAGAGATTGAAGTTGGATTTTATGAAAAAGGATAGGTTTTATAATGGAGATTGAGTTGGATTTTATAAAGAAGAAGAGGTTTAATGGAGATTGGGATAGAATGAGAGAGGGAGAGTTGTGTTTGTTGAAAATATACTAATGTCTTGTGTTTGGTGTAACGTGATTTAATTAAATATATAAATCATTCAGCGACGTGAAAATCACGCTGCAACTTTGCCACGTGAATTTCACGTCGCAACAATGTCAACGGTCATATTTTCTTTCTTCACATGCCTGTAAAAGCTGATCATGTCAGTCTAAATTAATTTGATTTTTCCTCTAAAATGTTGTGACGTGAATACCACGTCACAACTGACTTTTTCAAAATTTCAAAAATCCCTCCATCTGAACGTTAGACCAATTAAAATATTTTATATTATATTTTTACTAGCGGTGTGATTCTCACGTCGCAACATATATTTTTTTTTTAAATTCAGATAACCATCATGCTTCTTTATTTTATTAATAAAACATGTTGCCACGTGATTATCACGTTGCAACTGGCTTTTTTTAGCCACATGATAATCACATGGCAAAAACACGTGGTTGGAGATGATATTTCTTGTAGTGATTCGGAGATGCATCTTCATAAAATTTCCCTGAATCTATTTTCCAAGAATTTTTCAATGAGAATTATCATTTATTCATTCAGTGAAATTTTCAGAGGTGCATCTCCGAAAATGTCAAGCGAGAAATTGAATATATCACCACCACCTTGCATACGATCATCTCTCCCATACTTCATTCATCCTCCATAACTACAAAGCCTTAAAATAATTTCATTCTTAATCAACTTATGTGCTTAATGGTTCTCAATTATGAATGATATGAGGGAAGGGTAGATGTAGTGTTTTAGATTTTTTTATTGATTATTGATTTATGATGATCATTGATGAATATTGTGAAATCCTCGATCTTGATTGTTGTATGATTATGTTATGAGGATAAATATTCAATGATGTACTGCTGTAAATTGAGTTGTTAACTTATGTGCTTCATGAACCATGATTATATTTGACAGAAAAGGATGAATAGGCAATTAAAGATGATGAAATTGATATTGTAGTTATGATATATTGTTAGTCTATAATCCTATAACTTGATAGATGGATTTAGGATTTTAGAACAATAGAAAATTGATTCATTGTGATATGAATTTGTGGGATAAGTTGTTGGTATGTAAATTGGTGTTTAAATGATTAAAAATTGAGTTTTCATGCTAAAACAACAATATGTGTCGACCTGAACGAACTATGTGTCGACACGTAGCCTTTAGAAAAATCATTTTTGGAAATTTTTAACGCATGCGATGACACATGAGGTTGCATGAGCCGACACATAAAAACAAAAACTACATGCTTTAAAACGAGAGTACATGTGCCGACACATGAGGTTGTATGAGCCGAAACATGCATCTAGAATTTGCCCAGAAACTCTATTTTTCCAGCACAATTTCGATAATAAATTTGTAACCTTATAACCAAATGACGAACCATTTAGAGTGTTAGAAAACTAATAAAAAGAGCGATAACATGGTATAGAAAGTGATATGTTTGAGTATTATTTTCATGCCTAATATGTTCAAGAATTTAATTATTTATATGTCTAGTTAATGAGTTATTGTACTGTTGTGATAATGTTCTACTATGGTGACTCATTATGATGATGAAGCTTAATGTTGCTATTATGGTGTTGATGTTGATGATGTTGTTGCTGCGTGTTATAAATCATGCATTCATGTGGTTGGAACTTTAGTTCTAAATATGTAGTGGCCTTGTTTCTTATGGTGATGGTTCAAGTGTGTTTGTTTATGTTGAGGTGCTTATTTTGATGATGTTGTTGTTGCATAATTGAGAGTCCATGCATCCATGATGTTAGAATTTTGGTTCTATTTATAATGTGGCCTCGTTTCCTATGGTGATGGTTCGAGTGTGATTAGAAAATTCATTTGTCCGGGGAATTAGTTAAGCGTTACATATGATGATGGTAGCGACTTTTTATGCTCTGGCTCAAGAGGAACCACGATCCTATGATAGGGATCCTGAACCTTTGATGGGGTTCAGGGAGCGAAATGAACCTGTGTGTTCATAATTGGTACCACATGCATTGAGTCAATGATGTTGTATTAGCATTCTATGTGGTATTGTATAATTTTTTTGGTGCTACGTGACATTGTGATATGTGTGAGTTCCTATGTGAATATGTGTGAACATTGTGATGATATGTTGTATAGGAATTGTTTATGATGTTTGGGTGTGAGTTAAGAATTGTTGAAGTTGTGGATTTATTTGAAAATAATTGATGCAAACTATCTTTTCTTATGTTTTTTATAAATGGTTATGATTACTCACCCCTTCTGTTTAAATGTTTCCTATACGTGGATAACACAAAGATACTCAGGAGTAGATTCTGCAAAAGTATGTGGAAGTTAGCTATTGAAGACTCTTTTTACTTTATCGTTTTATATAGTGGATTTATGCTCTGATTCATGTAACATCAGGTTGGGTTGACGTTCGATTTCAAGAACTACTAAGCCGTTTATTTTAGAATCAAATTATAATTGTGTTGTTGAGATGTTTATGTGAAGTTATGATTGAGTATCGACAATATTTCGTTCTTATTATTAAAGTTGGAGTTTAAGACATACCACTAAGTGTTATATTACCTACTATGATTACTTAATGATAATTCTGCTGCAAATGTTTACAGATGAGTTTTGGTATCGTGTAAACATAATAAATGTGTATGTGTGAAAATATAAATACTTTGTTGTAACTGTAGCGGTGAAAAGTTGAGATTAAGCTATTGATTCAATTAACTCAAAAAGTGTAAGTCGTCCATGCACTTTATTGTTTTCAAAGGAATGAGAAAAGAGCGAATAAAACCTAAAGAAGTTTTTAAAGTAAAAACTAATAAAACTAAGATCTAGGTAAGGGGGTTGGTTATGCAAAGGGAAGGTTTTAACACCCTAAACATCTACGGTAATCCGTAGGAATCTCTTTAAAAATCTGTGTATTTGGCTAAAAGAGAGTTGTTTGCAAAAAGTTTCTGGAGATGAGAAAAGAAATGTTTTTTTTTATTATTTCGATTCAGCAAGACTTCAATGATGAAATCATAGACACGTAGTTTTTCTAAAAAAGAACAAAATTGTTTGTTGGTTAATTTTAAGAGAAGAAATATTTTGTCATCTTAGGGAGAATACTCAACCAAATATCCATAAACATGAGAATCATGTACCTTTGCATCACAAGTGAAATGAGAGCTCTAACCTGAATAACTCAACAGGTATGCCACTAACTCCTTCAATTGGAAATGATTCAATATCATATCAATCAAGGTTATGTACATGAGAGCATCATATCTCAACCATAGAGACGACTCACATTTAGTCTTTAAGAAAAGTTTTAAAACAAAAGCCAAAAGTGGATAAAAGCTTGAAGTTAGATTTTGTGTTTTATAATCTTAGAGAAAAGGTTCAACTTTTATTACATGGATTAAGGTTTTATTAAATAAAAAAGTTTTGAAAATGCATTTGACAAAGCAAAGTTTTTATTTAAAATGGTTTAAGTTTTGAAAACAAAAAGGTTTTTGAAAATGAGGGAGAATATTTAAAAATTGAAGAAGATGGGAAAGAGATGAAGGGAATATCCTAAAGCATAAAGTAAAAGTTAAGGTAAGAAAGATCTAACCAAACAAAAGAAATCATCTTGACACAAGTCAAATAATGCATCACATTCCTTTGAATTAAAGCCACACAATAAAGTAATAAGCATGAGTTGAATAATAGTGCCTCAGGTGCCAGCTTGTATTATATGAAACCAAAAAGGTACATATGACTTGGCATGTATCAAATGAACTAGATGTCTTAGATGAATTATTCTTGCATCAAATGAAATTTTCAAAGTAATACCTGCACACACAAAAGTTATTAACACACAGTCAAAATAACAACAAGGATTTAAGGTCCAAAGGTCTCAAGGTCTCAAGGTCTTATCCAAAGTCCACAAATGTCTGGATACTCCAATATGCAAATGGATAGTAACCATAGTCTAAAGAGAGTCTTAAATATTTTAATGTTCAAGTTAATTATTAATATCTTCAAAAAGAAAAAGAAAGCTCAAGGGAGCAAAAGAAAAATGACATAAAGATAAAAAGCTCAAGTGAGCAAAGGGAAAATGACATAAAGTAAAGAGTAAAAAGATAAATGACATGAATGAAAAAGATGCTAAATTTAATCAACACCCAAGATCTAATGAGGTGGATGAAACTTGTGATCCAAGAGACCATGAACCAAGGTCAGTCAGTCAACAAAATCAAACAATATTAAAATATATTTTAACAAAAAATAAATGAATTTTAAATGGAAATAAAATAGAAAACATCAAAGTCTAATCAAAACATAAAGTAAAAATAAAGTGAAACGATAGAAAAATTAGAGAAATTCTATAATATTTTTAGAAAAAATTTCATCATTTTTGAAAATCCGAAACTATTTTCAACTATTAAAATCAAGAAAATAGATCAAAAAAAGATTAAAAAAATAGTTAGATCAAAGATAAAAACCAAATAAATTCACCATAGGTTGGAAATCATCATTGGATCATGTAATATATTTTTTCAGAATTTAAAAAAGTATAAAAATATTTTTAAACCTATTAAAACTAAGCAAACATTAAAAAATTCATGAAAAATAATAAAATTAAAAATAAAAGTAAACAAAAATATGGATCAGAAGAAGAAAAAGAGGAGAAAATTTTAGAAATAATTTTGATATTTTTTGGAATTTAAATGAAAGCGTTATTAATTTTTAAAGTTAAAATCAAATAAAAATCAAAATAGAAAAAGAAAACAGAAAAACCCAGAGGCGTCAGGTCTTATTTCATTAATTGACGTGGAAATCTGGAGGGCTTAGAAGCACGTGTCCACCATAGTATTAGGTCAATGCAAACACATGGAGCCAGGAAATGTCAAGCTAGTCAAATTAAAACGTATGGCAAACTTTCATTGGTTTAGGATGACACATAGGTCATCTTCAACCTCCAACACCTTGAACTTAGGGCAAATGCGTGTTTCAAAAAGAGGAAACCAATGCTTTGGTATTTTTGTATCCCAAAATTTTTCCTCCCATTTTTCTTCAAGGCATTCTCAAAAAGGTCCTCAAATGCTCACGGTGGCTCAAGAATTGATCAGACAAATTCCACTCCTAAGCAATGAGTTCACAACTATGGTTTTGAGTTTCTCAAAGAAGATTGGGTTTCCAAGGTCTCAAGTGATTTTCATGGTTCTTCATATGTCTTAAAAAATGCTCATGTCAAGTTTCATGCCTTGCATCACAAGTTTGCCTGACCAGTGGCTCAGATGACTAAAAATCAACTTTATTGGCTAAAAGTCAACCATGGTCAACATATAGTCAAACTTCAAGATTTTTGACCAACATCAACATTTTGAAGTCACATTCATCATTTTATCAATGCTTGATCATGATTCCTCAATAAAATCCCTTAAATCATCAAAAGTCAAAAGTTTCTCAATTAGGGTTTCCTTAGGAGAAGTCAACTGAACTTTGACCAAGCATAACTTTCACATGCTTCATCATCTTTTCCCCAACCAAATCCCATTTTGAAGGGAATCAAATTCTCTACAACTTTGTCTCTCGAAGCTCAAGTCTAAAAAATGCTTCATTTGAGAGATATGGACAAATACATTATAGATCATTTCAAAAGTCAACGAAAAGACACTTTTTATCAAGGCAACTTACATCAAGATAAAGTGTTAAAAATAAAAAAATGATCAACATAGAGGTTGTAGAGGACATCATGAGATTTCAAAAAAATTCCAAGATCACCTTCAAAAGATAAAAATTGAGAGATGTATGACCATTGCAAGTTGAGAAATTTTAAGCAAATGCATGAAGTTCAAATTGAGCAAGCTTGATATTTTGGGCCATAGTTTAAGAGTCAAAACATGTATTATGCTCTTCATATACCTCAAACCTTGTCTCTACACCCCTTGAGCCTTTTTATTTTAAATATTTTAATTATTTTTATTTAATTCATTAATAATATAAAATAAATAAGATAAGAATCATATCTTTTTACACAAGGTCCAAGTCCATTTGTTTTTGCCCTAATTTTCTCTATATATTTAGATATCTAGACAAGAACCCTTACACACGAAACCCTTGCCTCTCAATATTGTCAAAAAATAGAAAACTTTTCTCAAGAACCCTAAGTCTTGAAATCCTTGTTTCAAACCCCTTTTACTACAAAACCTTCATTCCATTCTCTTCCAACAAACCTACAGAGTAAGTCTGGACCAAATTTGATGGTCGAAAACATGTGAATTGCATTACAAGGCATTGTCGGTCCCATAATATTCACGTCATTAACATCTTGATTTCTTATTTAATTTAACATGTATTAATGTCTCTAACTTGTTTATGAGTATTGATAGTGCAGGTTAGAACAACCATGGAAGTCCCATGCATACTAAATCATGAACCACCATGCTAGCACCGATTTCATGCGTTTTCGTTATAGCTCTCAATCCCTTGCATTTTAGCCTTAAAAAATACTCCCATTAGATTTACGACCCTTGTTTTAAGGGGGTATAAGGTTTTTGGATCATTGATTCTCTTTATTTTGCAGGTTGTATAAAAAGGATACCCGGAGAAGACGACTGGAGCTAGGGCTCCGGCGCCTCTCCGGTCAATGCATGCAGAGTAATATTTATATTAATCTTTGCAGTTTATATAACGGACGTATAGCCGCCCCAGTGGTAAAAGCGAGCATGACTAAAGTATTAGTATACCAGGGCACGGGTTCGATCCTTGTCCCTGGTATTTTTATTTTCACATCTTTATTCTATTGCAGATTCAGTGTGATAATCCCTTGTGCGTCCACTGTGCGCTCTATCATCAAAACCATCAGATCTCAACAGATCCAGCGTTCTAGATTTGTGCATTCACAATAAACCTCATGGAGTTGTTTAACTAGATCAAACGCAGGTCTCTTGGGCCTCTCCTCTTTGGGCCTAGCAAATTACTGTTCCAACCCCCCCCCCCCCCCCCCCCCCCCATTTGCTTTTATTAAGCTCAACATCCTTTTTTATTTTTTTTATTTTTTTAATTTTACAACATAATTATTATTTTAATTAATTAAAATAAATTTATAATTACGATTTTTTTAATTAAACTAATTAAATTAACTTAGCTTTTTTTTATAATTAAATTAACTTACCCTTTTTTTAATTAATGAATTTAGTTTTTAGGGTTTTATCATTAAATTTTTTTTCTAACTAAAACTAATTAGGGTTTTTAGATTAATCATCAAATCATTTTTTATCAAAACCATAAACAATTTGTCTTGTTTCTTTTATCTTCGCGTACTTCATTATTTTTCGCATTAGTTTTTTCCCAATTATGTAACTGCTACGGTTTGTAATAGTCTAAATTAGGGTTTACTCTTTCTCCCCCAATTTTTATGGTTTTGTATCTCCTTCCCCGAAGCTTTGTAATAGCGTAGGACTTTTACTTTCTGCAATTTATAGTTTTCCTTATAATTTCTAG
Organism: Vicia faba; assembly: GCA_948472305.1. Lineage (NCBI taxonomy): Eukaryota > Viridiplantae > Streptophyta > Magnoliopsida > Fabales > Fabaceae > Vicia > Vicia faba. Next base: position 788,176,987 of record OX451736.1, on the reverse strand, counting down.
TAATTAGGGCATGTAGGGCAAGATCTAAAATCAATCATTAGATAACCCTAATCAAGATTAAATGAATTGAATCACTTTTCACACACTCACCTCGTGGGGACGCTTTAGAAAAGTCCCTCCGATACCAAAGATCGTAGTCCCTCGATGACCCTTCGATGTTGCCTTCGGTAAATGATCTTAGTCCCTTACGATAAATTTCTAAAGCACCCCTACAAGTTGCCTTTATGACTGTACGATGACCCTCACATGTCCCTTCATATCCAATAGATAGGGATACCTATCAACTAATGGTATGGATAACACTATCTCTAAAGGAGGAGGAAAATAACACAAAAGACTTTTGAGTAGGTAGATAGCTCGTAATCGCTTTCTCATAAAAACAAAATATTTTACACAAAACACTTTTCTCTGAAATATTTTAAAAAACAGACACTTTTTATGCATTCTTAATTGATACGAGAATCATTACAAAGTTGCCGAACTTAGGCAAAATATTTTCAAACACATACACAAAAGAAAATTTTTTAAAGTGAGCTAGCGATTAAGAGCCCGTAGATAACTACGGATGAAAAGGGTGCTAACACCTTCCTTTGTCATAACCTACCCCTTAAACTCGGAAAATTATCGAAGGTCTTTCCTGTTCTTTTCACCCTTTCCTTGTTGGATAAAATAAAAGTCAATGGCGACTCTTGCTATCCACAACATTTGCGATAAAATGTAAAATAAGTCAGTTCTCCAACCGTATTATAGAATTGGAGAATCTGTTGGGGAGAACTAAAAGTGGGGTTACCTTAGAGTTAGATCACTTTTAAATGCTTTCTCTGTTTGATTTGTCTGCTTTATTTTTAAAAGGGTTGTTTGGGTTATTTCTTGCAAAGATCCTATACCCGGATCCGGGGTAAACTTTAGGTAAATAGCAATAGATCATGGAAACTATACGGCGTATATCGATATGGTTGAAGTGATGGCTACGTTAGTGCGACACATTGGTTTGTACTGGTGTCTCTCGAGTCAGTCGGGGAGCATACTAGGTTTCCGTGTGATGTCATAAGCACTAACTGACCTTAGAACCTTAATTGACCCCACTTAGCCATTAGAAGGTAGTGAGATAGATGGCTTTGGTGCAGTCTGAAGTTGGTTGATACTCGATACTACACTCATTGAGATTCGACTCTTGAGTTTTGTTTGGTGGAAAGTCAGTTGCCGTGATAGACGAAACTTGTGGGGAAAATCAGTGATATTGAGATCCCTAGAACCCGGTTACTTCTTTAGGACAGTTTGAGCCAACTAAACTTCAAAAGGGTACTTACCTACAAACCCCATGCGAGCCTTAAACCTAAGGCCTTTGCGTGCTTTGCTTGTGTTTGATTATTTGTTCGAACATAACATCATGACATCATACCATATCATTTTCACTGACCATTTCAAGGATATCGAGGGCCTGTGATGCAGATTATCATGAACCAAACATCTTACAAGGGGCAAGAGGATTTATTTTCCTCTAGCCAAACACCGTCAAAGTATCATGAACCGACATCTAGCGAGGGGCAAGGGGATTTATTTTCCTCTAACCGATGACGTCGAAGATCGGAGTATGTTATTTCTAGTCAAAGGCTAGGACCCACTCGACATGGCGAGCTTGATTCTTATAGAAGGACATTCAATGACACGAAGTTCTCCAGTCAAAGCTGCAGCCCGACTCAATTTCTAACACTTCTTTTTTTTTACCCCGTGAGATCCATGAAAACATTGCATCTATATATCATGCATCATCACATAACAAGTACTCTATAAGCAGGTTTTCTCATCTTCTTGCTATTTATTTCAGCAAAAGATAGATCTTGAACAGACTTTCAAGGAACTCCAAGCTCATAATTCCAACTCCAAGAGACCCTCCTAAATCTAGCTCAAGGACAGAAAGATATAATGGGGCTCATCACCAAAAAGAAGAAGGCTCAGAAGTCAATTATTATTCTCAACATGGGAAAATTTCTAAACCAATTCAAACTGCTGATATCACCTCTGATGAAGATGAAAACCAAGAGGTGGATGGTAGAAGTGTTAGGGTTAAAGATGGAAGCAAACTTGGTTCTGGTAAAATTTCTGAGGATGGAGACTATTCTACCGCAGATGACAGATACAAGCAGCCGGAGGATCGCCTCACGACCATGGAAATCCAGAAAGTGCCTGGATTGAATTTCAGATAGTTGGGTCTTATTTCGGGGGTGGTTATCCCTCACAAGTTCAAAGTCCATGCTTTATTCAAATATGAAGGTGTGTCTTGTCCGAAACATCACCTGAGATCTTATGTTCGGAAGATCAAACCCCATACTGCTGACAGGAAGTTATGGGTTCACTTATTTCAAGAAAGTTTGTCTGGTACACAACTCGAGTGGTTCTATCAGCTGAAGGGAACCAACATCCGTACTTGGGAAGACTTGGCTACTACTTTTTATAAGCAGTATCAATATAATGCTGACCTTGCACCAACTCACGTGCAATTACAAAACATGTCTATGGGTTCAAAGAGTATGTCCAGAAATAGAGAGACTTGGCTGGAAGGGTGCAACCTCCCTTGTCGGACTGAGAGCTAGTTAATATGTTTATGGGCACTCTAACAGGTCCATTCTTTAATCATCTAATTTGGAGTTCTTCATCTGGTTTTAATGAGCTGATTCTAACTGGAGAACGAGTTGAAAGCGATATTAAGAGAGAGAAAATTCAAGTGGTGCCGTCTTTGAGTGTTGTGAAGAAGACATTCAATGGTAAGAAGGATACCAATTCTATTTATGTCCAGAAGGGCCATGGTAAAAATTACTGCAATCAGTCTGTGGGAGAGGTACTAATTTCTAATCCTGCACCTGTTCAACAACAACAACAGGGCAATAGGCGTAGGTTAGACGCTCCGGGAACGCAGTTTACCAAGATTAATATGCCATTGTCTTAGGTGTTACAACATTTACTAAAAGCGGAGCTGATTACGCTAAGGGATCCTCCTCAGAATCCCAACACCTCCTCTCCTAAGTACAATTTGAACGCGAGATGCACCTACCATCCTAACAGTCCTGGGCACAACACCAACAACTGATGGACCATGAAAATCAAAATTTAGGACATGATTGATAACAAGGAAATTGAGTTTTATCCTCCAGAGACTCTCAATGTAATTACCGCGCCTATGTCGAAGCATGATAAAGGCATAAGTGCAATTGATATGTTCTTTATATGGCTTTTGCAAGTGAATTGGTTAATCCTCTACCAATAATCAAGAAGAATCTGCTGCAGGCTGATTTATTTCCGGGCTGTATTGAAAAATGTTACTACTGTGCAGCCCAACCCAATGGCTGCAAATTACTGAAGGAATGCATTCAACGCCAATGGATAATCATATAATTTTGATCGAGAAGGTTACGTCTGCTGAGAATCTGTGTCAAGACTTATATGTAATTTTTGGCCCTCCTGTCAGGATCACCTCTAAAGGTCCTGTAAGGATTACTGCCAAGCTGAAAGCTGCTCCTCTGATCATCACTACACCTGGACCTATCCCATATTCTTCAGATAAAGCTATTCCTTAGAACTATGGATCCGACGTCTACTACCATGGCATCAAACAAGAACTACCAACTATTAAAGATGAAGTTACTAAAGTTGTTGATCCCGACATTGACAATATTGCTGGAACCAGTAAGGTTACTAGAAGCCGAATGATTTTCTCTCCAGAAATCTCTGAAGACCATTGCTACACCTGTCAGAGTTACTGCTACCTAGTCACTGCTACTAAGTCAACTGTTGAGCTCGGGGAAAAGAGCAAACGAAAGAGTATGCCCAGATAGAGGCACCTAAAGAAGATACAGTTGAAGACACCTCTACACAAGAGTTCTAAGAGGTATTGAAAATTATCCACAAGAGTGACTACAAAATTGTTGAACAGTTGGGGTAGACCCCATCCAAGATCTCTATCTTATCCTTGTTACTGTATTCTGAAGCTCATGCACAGACTTTAGTAAAATTCTTGAAGACTGCTCACGTACCATAAAATATTTATGTCGATCAATTTGGAAGTTATGTTGTGAGCTTAACGATCGACAATGGATTAGGTTTTTCTGACGCGGATTTGACTCCGGAAGGGAGAAACCACAACAATGCCTTATATGTCTCCATTGAACACAAAGGCACTACTTTGGCTCATGTATTGGTCGATACTGGTTCTTTGTTGAATGTATTACCAAAAGGCGCTCTTGACAGACTTGATTGCAAAAGAGTCGTACTAAACCCTAGTGATATTATAGTTCGAGCCTTTGACGAATCCAAAAGCATGGTACACAAGGAAGTGGATCTTCCGATCAAGGTAGGTTCACAGATCTTTGAATCCACCTTCTACGTGATGTGTAACACCCCTTCTAAATAATCCGCGAATATATTAATTAAATCAGAGTAACATGGAAAAACAGGGATGTCACAATTCAAGATAAATAAAAAACCTCAAATTTACAGTTGTCATGCTTTACTGAAGGAATTATTAAAATAAATATTCGAATCAACATCATGTTCTACACAGCGGAAATATCTCAAAACCGGAATAACTTCACTTCATAAGTATCCCAAACATGATTTAAACAATAGAGTATAAAACAAAACTCATCATTCAAACGTTTCCCCCAGTGTTACAACCTATCAGAGCACGACACTGACACGCGGACTTAAAATAACATGGCTCTAGAGCCATCCTTACCAACTCCTGAGCTGCTAACTTTAATCTGAAATCATTAAAGTAAGGGTGAGATTTCTCATAATTAACATGCATTATAAGTTTCTCAATCAACATTATATCACAAGCATATTATTTCACCCATTTTAGCATAAATTCAGATTCAACACACAGTTACAATCATACAAGTCATTATGCACAATTCAAGAATCAACCAAAGAATTGTAACACTGGAAGACATCCTAACATGTTACAATTCTATGCAAACATAAATGCAGACACAATGCATGTGGTACCAACACGTGACCAAGTCACCATCACTGATCCATCACACTCGGATACAGTAACCATCGATTCGTCCATCACACTCAGACATGAATCCAGCCGAAGCAATCATCGATTCGTCCATCACACTCGGACATGAATCCATCCTAACCACCCATCACTCTCGGGTATCGATTAACGGCAATACAAGTCAAATTCCACACAATGGGAATTAACTTCACCAAAACAATGCATATGCATGCACATCACTAGCATGCAATATCAAATCAACGGAATATGATCACAACATAATTCCAATTAATGCCAAAACCAATATATCACATGATCATATCTCAATCCTTAATGGATAACAGGCACAACACATGAGTATAAATTCTTATTCACCAAATCAGAATAATTCACAACGATTCTACATCATTCTCAAAATACCAGGATTTACCAAAAATCGGAAATTCGACTCTTTTTAAAATAATTTTTTCATAAAATAATATTTTTCTTATTTTATAAGATAGAGTATTTAATTTAAGAAATAACGTCCAAAACGGCACTCAAAACGGACTTACGGTTTGAAAGTTATGAATTTTCAAAGTTTAGTATTTTTTTTAAAAAGTTACAGCAAAACTCGGTTCCTACATATACAGGAACCGGTTCCTGCGAAGTTCAGAAAACAGCCATTCTGGAAAATGTACTGGAACTCGGTTCCTACCTATACAGGAATCGGTTCCTGAGTTGAAAAAGTCAGTTTCTTCGCAAATTTACACTAGGAACTCGGTTCCTCCCCACTGGGAACCGGTTCCTGCGACCTGAAAAGTCAAAAACTGCTATTTGACAGCATTTATTCATTCCAAATCCCATCCAATTCATACCCATACGAATCCAACTCACAGAATTGCCAAAACAAGTTATAGTACATGATTCTAATGAGATTACAACACACCATAACATCATACAATTTCCTCATAACCTCAAATTGAATCAAAACATAATTTCATGGGATTGGGGTTTGAATTTCATAAATCCTAAATTGAGATTCCTAACATGCCTAATCAATTCTATTGATCCCAAAATCTATAAGGCATATTAAATAATCGAAATCACCCCTTACCTCGCGATGGTCCTTCGAATTCACGGCGTTTGGCTTTTTCCTCTCTTCTCTTCTCTTCTCCAATTTCACGTACACTGAGTTTTTCCAAAACCCTTCTTTTCCTTTTCCTTTTCATTCTTCTTTTTCTTTTCCTTTTATTATTTTCCAAACAATAATAATAAATTAGTAATTATTTTAATAGAGATTTTTACTTCACACACCTCTAATTCAACTTTACACCCCCGGTCTTCCTTTTTAATTCCATAATTAATTCATTCATTTAATCCAAAATATTATAAATTAAGCCTTTAATTAATTTAATAATTAAATTCCTAATTATTTAACAATTGAATTAAATTGGGGTGTCACAACTCTCCCCTACTAAAAGAGTTTTCGTCCTCGAAAACATACCTTAGATGAACAGTTCAGGATACGAGTCCTTCATCTGGCTCTCCAGCTCCCAAGTGACATTTCCATCTGCTGGTCCTCCCCAAGCTACTCTTACCAACGCGATCTCCTTGCCTCACAACTGTTTCAACTTCCGATCCTCAATTCTCGCAGGTACCCGCTTCCACAGTCAAATTCTCTCGTACCTGTATATCGTCTACACAAATCTCATGAGACGGATCAGCAATGTACTTCCTTAGCTGAGATACATGAAAAACATCATGCAAATTTGCAAGTGACGGCGGCAAAGCAATCTGATAAGCAACTTTCCCAACTCTCTTGGTAATCTGAAATGGACCAATAAAACGTGGAGTCAACTTCTTTGACTTCAAAGCTCGACCAATACCAGTCATCAGAGTAACTCGCATAAAAACATGTTCTCCTTCGCTAAACTCAAGATCTTTCCTCCTCTTATCATGATAACTTTTCTGACGACTCTGAGAAGTCCTCATCTTCTCCTGAATCATCTTAATCTTTTCCGAAGTCTGTTGGACAATTTCCGGTCCAATCACAACACTCTCTCCAGATTCATACCAACACAACAGTGTCTGACACCTCCTACCATACAATGCCTCAAACGGAGCCATGCCAATGCTCGAATTAAAACTATTGTTATAGGTAAACTCAATCAATGGTAGATAACTATCCCAAGCTCCACCTTTCTCCAACACACAAGCTCTTAACAAATCTTCCAACGACTGAATCGTTCTCTCCGTCTGACCATCTGTCTGTGGATGATAAGCAGAACTCAAATGCAACTTAGTACCCAAAGCTTCTTGCAATCCCGTCCAGAATTTAGATGTAAACCTCGGATCTCGATCCGACACAATACTAGAAGGAATACCGTGCAAACTCACAATCTTCTCAACATACAATTCCGCCAACCTTTCCATCAGATAATCCATTCTTATCGGAATAAAGTGGGCAGATTTCGTCAACCGATCAACAATAACCCAGATAGAATCACAATTCTTCTATGTCCTTGGCAAACCAGACACAAAATCCATAGAGATTCTATCCCATTTCCATTCCGGAACAAACAACGGTTCCATCAATCCTGACGGTTTCTGATGCTCAATCTTCGACTTCTGACAAACCAAACAAGCATACACAAACTCAGCAATTTCCTTTTTCATCCCCGGCCACCAAAACAACTTCTTCAAATCATGATACATTTTAGTAGCACCAGGATGAATACTCAATCCACTACGATGTCCTTCTTCCAGAATACTCTTCCTAATCTCTGCAACATCCGGAACACACACCCTATTACCAAATCTCATAACACCATTCTCATCAATCCGGAACTCGCCTCCTTGATCTTGGTTGATCAATGTCAACCTATAAACTAACCCAACATCGGACTTCTGTCCATTCCGAATTTCTTCCAGAATACCACTAGTCAGTTTCAACATACCCAATTTCACACTATTCGGAGTAGTTTCACATACCAAACTTAAATCTCTGAACTGCTCAACCAAGTCTAACTCACGGACCATTAACATCGACATATGCAAGGACTTCCTACTCAAGGCATCCGCAACAACGTTTGCCTTACCAGGATGATAATTCAAACCGAAATCATAATCCTTTATAAATTCTAACCATCTCCTCTGCCTCATATTCAACTCTTTCTGATCAAAGAGATACCTCAGACTTTTGTGATCACTGAACACCTCAAACCGAGAACCATATAAATAATGCCTCCATAACTTCAAAACAAACACAACAGCTGCCAACTCCAAATCATGAGTTGGATAATTCCTTTCATGTACTTTCAATTGTCTCGAAGCATAAGCCACCACCTGCTTATCTTGCATCAACACACCACCTAATCCCATTAATGATGCGTCACAATACACAACAAAAGACTTAGTCGGATTTGGCAAAATCAAGATCGGAGCACTTGTCAACCTCCTCTTTAGCTCTTGAAATCCTTTCTCACATTCAACATCCCAAACAAACATCTGACCCTTCCTGGTCAACTTAGTCAATGGTAACGCTAATTTGGAAAATCCCTCTATAAACTTCCTATAATAACCTGCAAGACCCAGAAAACTACGGATCTCAGAAGCATTCTTCGGCGCTTCCCACTGAGATACTGCTTCTACCTTCGTAGGATCCACAGCAATTCCATTATTGGAAATTACATGGCCAAGAAAACTTACTTCACTTAACCAGAATTCACACTTGGACAACTTCGCATAAAGCTTCTTCTCTTTCAACAATTCCAACACAACTCTGAGATGTTCTGCATGCTCTTCATCGCTCTTCGAATAAATTAGAATATCATCAATGAACACCACCACAAACTTATCAAGATACGGATGAAATATCCTGTTCATATACTCCATGAAAACACCAGGTGCATTAGTAACTCCAAACGGCATAACAGAATACTCGTAATGTCCATACCTCGTTCTAAATGCAGTTTTCTGAATATCTTCCGACTTCACACGAATCTGATGATATCCAGATCTCAGATCAATCTTACTAAATACACAAGCTCCAACTAGTTGATCCATCAAATCATCGATCCTCGGTAAAGGATATCGATTCTTGATTGTAACTTTATTCAGCTGTCTGTAATCAACACATAATCTCATTGAACCTTCTTTCTTCTTAACCAACAACACCGGAGCACCCCACGGCGAAACACTCGGACGAATAAATTTCTTCTCAAGTAACTCCTCCAACTGTTTCTTTAACTCCGCTAATTCAGATGCCAACATACGGTAAGGCGCCATTGACACCGGACTAGTTCCAGGAATCAAATCTATAGTAAATTCTACCTCCCTCTCAGGTGGCAATTCACTAACGTCTTCCGGAAACACCTCTGGAAATTCATTCACCACTGGCAATCCATCACTCTTTGCTTTTCCCTCCGCTTCTATTGCAGAATACAACATAAATACCACAGCACCATCTTTCACAACTAGGTTCATCTGTTTAACCGACATAGTCACATCTTCGACACCAACCTCTTCAGGAAAGATAACCGTCTTCGCAAAACAGTTGATACGAACCTGGTTGAATTCTAACCAGTTCATTCCAAGGATGATATCAAGTCGCTCTAACGGTAGGCACACCAAATCCATACCGAAACCCCTACCAAAAATCATAATAGGACAATTCCTACAAACATACGAAGTAGTCACTGAACCCGACGCAGGAGTATCAATAACCATACTTCCATCCATATTAGAAATTTCCAAATTCAATCTTTTAGCACAATCCAAAGCAATAAAAGAATGCGTAGCTCCAGTATCAATAATCGCAATCAAAGGTATGTCATTAATAAAACATGTACCTTTAATCAGTCGATCATCTGGCTTAGTCTCTGACCCAGATAATGCAAACACTTTACCACCAACTTGTTCCTTCTTGGGTTTTGTACACTGAGGACGAGTATGACCTTCTTCACCACAGTTATAACAAGTTATCCTTCTAACTCTGCACTCAGCAGCTACATGACCAAATTTCCCACAGTTGTCGCACTTCTTTGCATCATTCTTGCACTCATTAGCTTTATGCCCCCTTTCACCACATCTGTAACACTTAATGGAAGAACCAGAGTCTCCCCCACTAGGCTTCCTCCAACCACCAGAATTCTGATTATTTCTATCATAAGGCTTACCACGATCCATCTGTTGCTTACCCTTCCTATCTACATGCCCTCGAGCATTCGACTTAGTGCTAGCAAGATCCTCCTCTAAAATCCTACTACAGTCAACCAGATCAGGAAATATTCGGATATGCTGATACCGAATACCCTGCTTAATCTCATCACGAAGACCATTCTCAAACTTGATACATTTGGAAAATTCTCCATCTGCATCGTTAGCATAATGAGCATAATACTTCGCTAACTCAGTAAACTTCGAAGCATACTCACTGACAGTCTTGTTACCCTGCTTGAGTTCCAGAAACTCAATCTCCTTCTTGACTTTGATGTCCTCAGGAAAGTACCTCTTCAGAAAAGCCCTCCTGAACACAGCCCAAGTTAACATAATACCATCTTCTTCCATTTCAGTTCTGGTAGCAACCCACCAGTCATCAGCTTCCTCTGCTAACATGTGAGTTCCGTATCTCACCTTCAGCCCTTCAGCACAGTCAATTACTCTGAAGATCCTCTCGATCTCCTTCAACCACTTCTGAGCACCTTCAGGATCATGTGCACCCTTGAACAACGGAGGATTATTCCTCTGAAAATTCCCCAATTGTCGGTCAACACCAATCACAGCTTCCTGCTGGTTCCCTTTCGAGTACTCCAGCCAACATTCCCAATGCTTCAGCAAGAGCATCGTCGTTTCTTCTGTTACCTCTTCCGGCCATTATTCTGTAACATTACAAAACAACATCATCAGCACACAAGTATCGACAGTGTCATCTTACACTAGTCGCATACAACAGGGATAACGACACAAGACAAGACCGACTATGCTCTGATACCACTAGTGTAACACCCCTTCTAAATAACCCACGAATATATTAATTAAATCAGAGTAACATGGAAAAACAGGGATGTCACAATTCAAGATAAATAAAAAACCTCAAATTTACAGTTGTCATGCTTTACTGAAGGAATTATTAAAATAAATATTTGAATCAACATCATGTTCTACACAGCGGAAATATCTCAATAGAGTATAAAACAAAACCCATCATTCAAACGTTTCCCCCAGTGTTACAACCTATCAGAGCACGACACTGACACGCGGACATAAAATAACATGGCTCTAGAGCCATCCTCACCAACTCCTGAGCTGCTAACTTTAATCTGAAATCATTAAAGTAAGGGTGAGATTTCTCATAATTAACATGCATTATAAGTTTCTCAATCAACATTATATCACAAGCATATTATTTCACCCATTTTAGCATAAATTCATATTCAACACACAGTTACAATCATACAAGTCATTATGCACAATTCAAGAATCAACCAAAGAATTGTAACACTGGAAGACATCCTAACATGTTACAATTCCATGCAAACATAAATGCATACACAATGCATGTGGTACCAACACGTGACCAAGTTACCATCACTGATCCATCACACTCGGATACAGTAACCATCGATTTGTCCATCACACTCAGACATGAATCCAGCCGAAGCAATCATCGATTCGTCCATCACACTCAGACATGAATCCAGCCTAACCACCCATCACTCTCAGGTATCAGTTAACGGCAATACAAGTCAAATTCCACACAATGGGAATTAACTTCACCAAAACAATGCATATGCATGCACATCACTAGCATGCAACATCAAATCAACGGAATATGATCACAACATAATTCCAATTAATGCCAAAACCAATATATCACATGATCACATTTCAATCCTAATGGATAGTAGGCACAACACATGAGTATAAATTCTTATTCACCAAATCAGAATAATTCACAACGATTCTACATCATTCTCAAAATACCAGGATTTACCAAAAATCGGAAATTCGACTCTTTTTAAAATAATTTTTTCATAAAATAATATTTTTCTTATTTTATAAGATAGAGTATTTAATTTAAGAAATAACGTCCAAAACGGAACTCAAAACGGACTTACGGTTTGAAAGTTATGAATTTTCAAAGTTTAGTATTTGTTTCAAAAAGTTACAGCAGAACCCGATTCCTACATATACAGGAACCGGTTCCTGCGAAGTTCAGAAAACACCTATTCTGGAAAATGTACTGGAACCCGGTTCCTACCTATACAGGAATCGGTTCCTGAGTTGAAAAAGTCAGTTTCTTCGCAAATTTACACTGGGAACTCGGTTCCTCCCCACTGGGAACCGGTTCCTGCGACCTGAAAAGTCAAAAACTGCTATTTGACAGCATTTATTCATTCCAAATCCCATCCAATTCATACCCATACAAATCCAACTCACAGAATTTCCAAAACAAGTTATAGTACATGATTCTAATGAGATTACAACACACCATAACATCATACAATTTCCTCATAACCTCAAATTGAATCAAAACATAATTTCATGGGATTGGGGTTTGAATTTCATAAATCCTAAATTGGGATTCCTAACATGCCTAATCAATTCTATTGATCCCAAAATCTATAAGGCATATTAAATAATCGAAATCACCCCTTACCTCGCGATGATCCTTCGAATTCACGGCGTTTGGCTTTTTCCTCTCTTCTCTTCTCTTCTCCAATTTCACGTACACTGAGTTTTTCCAAAACCCTTCTTTTCCTTTTCCTTTTCATTCTTCTTTTTCTTTTCCTTTTATTATTTTCCAAACAATAATAATAAATTAGTAATTATTTTAATAGAGCTTTTTACTTCACACACCTCTAATTCAACTTCACACCCCCGGTCTTCCTTTTTAATTTCATAATTAATTAATTCATTTAATCCAAAATATTATAAATTAAGCCTTTAATTAATTTAATAATTAAATTCCTAATTATTTAACAATTGAATTAAATTGGGGTGTCACATGATGGATATTCGGGAAGCTTATTCTTGCTTACTGGGATGCCCCTGGATCCATGGGGAAGGAGCTGTCACTGCTACCCTATATCAGAAGTTAAAGTATCCTGTGAACAGTAAGATTGTTACTGTCTGCGGTGAAGAAGAGTATATGGTTAGCCACTTAAACTCTTTCTGGTATGTAGATATGGACGGCGAATTCATCGAGACTCCTTGTCAAACTTTTGAATCATCACTCTTTCTGCTACTGAAGATGTCTCTGTCATTCCCAAAGTTACTAAGGTTCCACCCAGGATGGCTTCATTGAAATATGCTAAAGCTACTGTAGATGAAGGTGGTTGTACTATTTGGGGTCAGCTTCCTAACATCCCCTATAAATATGACAAGTTTGGTTTGGGTTTCACTGTAGAGTGTCAGAGGGTTGTTTGTCGCACTCGAGCTGTAAGGCCACCATTCTGCATCAGCAACAACTGAGTCAATGTAATAGAATATGCTGACAGTGATTATGACCTTGATAACTGGATCTTTCATGCCATTGGAAATGGGCTCAACAACTGGAAGGCGGAAGACGTTATCTCTATCTCCTTTAGTCAGGAGTAATAGCTACATTTCTATTTTTTATTGCTTTCAAGTTTTGGCTTTATAATATTTGAACAATGACTTTAAGCCCTGTGCTTTACCCGGGGCACAATGGTGCATTTGTTAAGGGTTGTCATTTTATAAACATATTTATATTTAATAAAGCATTGGGCATTTTAAATTCAAATTTTGTGCTCTCTTTCTTTCTTTTCACTTTTATCACTTTCAAATAGCTATGTGTTCTTACACACACCCACATAATACATTTCAGATCCACATCCTGGATCCCATCGGTAACGATACTGCTATTGTAATTTATGACTTTGAAAATATGATCTACCAATCTGAGGACGAAGGTGAGGAATATTGTGAAATACCTGGAGAATTTTCCAGACTCTTAGTGCAAGAAGAGAAATCTATTCAACCTCATGAAGATCCAGTTGAAGTGGTAAAGTTGGGTTCTGAATTGGGTTCATAAACCTCATGAAGAATAGGTTGATGCAGATGTTGCATGAATATATTGAGATCTTTTCTTGGTCATACAAAGATATGCCAGAGATTGATTTTGATATTATGGTTCACCGTCTGCCGATGAAAGAGGGCTATGCTCCGATAAAGCAGAAGGTTCGTTGCATGTGTCCCGAGATGTCAGAGAAGATCAAAGCTGAGGTAATGAAATAGTTCAACACAAGGTTCTTAGTAGTGACATCCTATCCTCAATGGGTTGCAAATGTGGTTCCAGTACCGAAGAAGGACGACAAGGTGCGTATGTGTGTAGACTACAGGGATCTGAACAGGGCGAGCCCCAAAGATGACTTCCCACTTCCACATATTGATATTCTGGTCGACAACACCGCTCAAAACATGGTATTCTCCTTCAAGGATGGTTTCTCAGGGTATAATCAGATCAAGATGGCACCCAAAGACATGGAAAAGACTACTTTTGCTACACAGTGGGGCACTTTCAGCAACAAGGTTATGCCTTTTGGTAGCTTTGTTCCATGACATGATTCATCACAAGATAGAGGTCTATGTCGACAATATCATAGCCAGATCACAGACTGAAGAAGAGCATTTGGACCATCTACATAAGTTGTTTGAGAAACTGAAGAAGTATAAGCTGAGGCTGAATCCGAACAAGTGCACCTTTGGGGTGAGATCCGATAAACTCCTGGGTTTTATTATCAGCGGTAAAGGTATTGAGGTTAATCCCGCCAAGGTTAAAGCTATTCATGAAATTCCCACTCCCTACACTGAGAAGGAAGTCAGAGGTTTCTTGGGATGGCTAAATTATATTGCCAAATTTATTTCTCATTTGACCGCTACTTGTGAAATGAACTTCAAGTTACTCAAGAAATATCAAGTAGTGAAGTGGAACGACGATTGTCAGATAACCTTCGACAAAATCAAGGAGTACCTACAAGAACCTCCAATTCTGATTCCACCAGTTGAAGGAAGACCTCTAATCATGTATCTAACAGTGTTAGAGAACTCAATGGGGTGTGTACTGGGGCAGCATGACGAGTCTGGTCAAAAAGAGCATGCAATATACTACCTTAGCAAAAAGTTTACCGAATTTAAAATAAGAAATTCACTGCTTGAGTAAACTTGTTGTGCTTTGGCATGGGCTGCTCTCCGACTAAGACAGTATATGTTGACTCATACTACCTTGTTGATCTCTATAATGGATCCCATCAAATACATATTTGAGAAGCTCGCTCTCTCCAGAAGAATAGCCAGATGGAAAATGGTCTTGACAGAATACGATATACAGTACACCACTCGGAAAGAAATCAAAGGAAGTGTACTGGAAGATCATTTGGCTCATCAAGTTGTAGACGACTACCAATCTATGAACTTCGAATTCTCGGACGAGAACATTATGTTTGTTGCAGATTATGAAGAACCTGGACCTTATGAAGGAACTAATCCAGGATCCCGATGGACTATGGTTTTCGACTGAGCTTCTAACGCACTCGGTAACGGAATTAGTGTTATAATCATCTCTCCTCAGGGTTGTCATATGCCCTTCACTGCCAGATTATGCTTTGATTGTACCAATAACATGGCTGAATATAAAGCGTGCATCATGGGTATTAAAGTTGCTATTAACCTAAGAATAAAGTTCTTGAGCGTATACAGAAACTCAGCCCTGGTAATCAGTCAGATTAAGGGAGAATGGGATACTAAGCATCTGAATCTCATTCCTTATAGAGAGCATGTGTTGACCTTAATTACGTACCTCGAGGAGATCACTTTTGAGCACATCTCAAGAGGAGAGAATCAGCTGGCCGACGCGTTAGCTACCATGCCGTCTATGTTCAAAGTCAGATGGGATAACGAGGCTCCCAGAATTACCATTGAGAGGCTAGACAAACCTGCACACTGCTACGAACTTGACACTGACGGAGTAGAAGAGAAACTTTGGTTTCATGAAGTGAAAATATATCTTGAGGCTCAAGAGTATCCTGAAGGAGCATCTATCAACGACATGAAATTCCTATGAAGGTTCTCAACTAAGTTCTTCCTGAGCAACGAAATTCGGTGCAAGCGCAACCATGATTCGACTCTGCTTCGTTGTATGGACAAGAAAGAGGCGGAGAATATTATTGAAGATATGCATAAAGGTATCTTTGGTACTCATTCCAGTGGACATATTATGGCTAAGAAGGGTTACTATTGGTCGACTATGGAAACTGACTGCCACCTCCACTCAAGGACTTGTCACAAGTGCCAGATCTATGCCAACAAAGTACATGTACCTCTGGTACCTCTGAATGTCTTGACTTCTCCTTGGCCGTTTACAATGTGGGGCATTGATGTGATTGGAGAGATCAAACCCACTGCTTCTAACGGAAATCGCTTTATCCTCGTTGCTATTGATTACTTCATAAAGTAGGTTGAAGCAGCCTCATTTGCCTATGTTACTAAGAATGTTGTTGCCCATTTCATTAAGCATAAACTTATCTGTCGATATAGTATCCCAAAATAATTATCACAAACAATGGTACCAATCTCAACAACACTATGATCACGGAACTCTGCATGCAGTTCAAGATCAAACACCATAACTCTTCTCCGTAATGACCAAAGATTAATGGTGCAGTGGAAGCCGCCAATAAGAATATTAAGAAGATTATACAGAAGATGATGGTGACGTATAAAGACTGGCACGAGATGTTACCATTTTCTCTCCATGGCTATCACACTTTATCTCGGACATCAACTGGGGCAACCGCATTCTCTCTAGTTTACAGTGTGGAGGCTGTATGAAAGATGCAGACTTGGACAAAGACGAGTGGATTCAAACTAGGTTGGACCCATTGAATTTGATTGACAAGAAAAGGCTTACGGATGTTTGTCATAGTCAGATGTATCAGAAGCGTATGATCAAAGCTTTCAATAGGAAAATCAAGCATCAAGTATATCAAGCTGGTGACTTGGTAATAAAGCGCATCATTCTACCGCAAGGTGACCCCATGGGAAAATGGACTCCCACCTACAAATGGCCATTTGTAATCAAGAAGGTATTTTCGGGCGGTGCAATGATACTTACCACCATGGACGGTGAAGATCTTCCACACCCTGTGAACACGAACATAGTTAAAAAATACTATGCATGAAAACGACCATCTAGGTTTACTGGCCTAGGAAAAAATAAGGGCATCCTGGTGAACCAAAAGGGCTCGGGCAAAAATTAGGGATATATATATATATAAAAGATTGTACACCCGACAAGTCGAAAACCTGAAAAGGCAGCTTGGGAAAAAAAGGGTATCCCGGTGGATAGAAAACCCGAAATGGAGGTCCAATATAAAATTAGGGATTAAAGCGTACAACTATGTCCCGATGGATCACTTGCAGGAAGCTTTATTACCAACATCAAGTTAGAACGGTGCAGATCAATTCAATCAAATTCTTTTGACATCAAGGGATGAGATGCTCGAAGACATAGGGGCAATAGCAGAATTAAAATCTGACGATATCATTTACACATAGATATATATTTTGTCTTCACTTTGTACCCTTTTAATTTAACGACGATTTCCTCTTACTAGGATTTCTGTCTCTTTGTACATTAATCTCCTGTTTATGGGCAAGCTATCAATATAAACATAATTTCAAAGTTTAAATTTTGTTTTTCTTTTTCTGTTTTGTTTGCAAAAACGTCCAATGACTAAATTGAATAAACATATACATATGAATATGATTACTGTTGAAAAATATATACATAAAAAAGGAATAAGTATTTATCCATGACTCTAGGAGACGGGTGTTGTACCCCAACTTCCCCCCCTAAGATTCCTCTATCATCTCATATCATCACAATGCACTAAGATCAAACAATATGGTTCTCTCTCTCTCTCTTCTACTGTCTCTTATCTTTAAGTTTGTCTATGAGGGATCACCAATCACCTTGGATCGTGTATCTTGTATATATGTGTTTTATATTTTGCTGACTTCTAACCAAAAATCCAAAAAAATATGTTTTATTTATTTTGTTTCTTTTAGAAGACATGGTTCCCGATCGAGAAAATCAGGTGATGGTTCTCCGATTAGGGTTGTGGGTTTTTTCAGGCCAAGGACTTGTTCTTAAAGGCTTATTTTTTCCAGATTTGTGATCTATAATCTTAGGTCACACCATCCTCAAGCTTCAGTCAGCATGGTTAAGGCATGTTCGATTGCATAATTCGCAAGACTCTTCGAGATAGATTCATGTGTTTATTTCCATGCCTTCTTCGACGAGTAATCTCAAGTTCTGACAAGTGTGAACATGGTTCAATAAGAATTTTATCAATCTCAAGTTCATGTGTGATTTAAGAATGCCTTGAGTTGTGGAACAAGATCATGTTTGCAAGTTGATTTAAGGCACTTTGACCAAAAAAGGCATTTTTCAAGCTGTCATACCCTATTTTTTGTCCTTTAACTTTTTTCGATTGTTGCATATTTTTGTCGTTAATTTGAAAAGTTGATCATTTCGCATACTTTCTGGTTTTTATTCATCATTTTAATTTCTATTTAAAAAAAAACAAAAGAATTAAAATAGTTTATCATTTGTATTTTCTATCATATTTCTAATGTTTTTTTTTAGTTCAAAAATCTATCTTTGATTTTAATTTTAATTCAATTTAAAATATATTTTTTAAGTTGAATTATTATAGAAAACTAAAATAGATTTTAAAGTTCAGTTTAATTTTTATTTTTAATAACAATTTTTCCTATTTTTTTTGTTATTTATTTTTTATTTAATTAATAATTGAATTGAAAATTGAGTTTTTATTTCTAATTATTAATTAGATTTATTTTGCACATTTTATTAATAATTTATTTTGTGTTTTTATTAAGTTGGAAAATTCAATTCAAATTTACATATTTGATTTGAATTTACAATTTTTTATTACAATCTCAGTTATTAAATGAATTATCTTTCTGATTCAATAGTTGATTTGATTTTATTTTGATTTCAATTCAAATTGAAAATATCTTTTTAAATTATTATTAAAATTATTTTAAATCTCTTCATTTATTTCAAAAATTTGTTTCTTATTTGTATATTACTAACCAATTGATTTTTCTTTTGTAGTATTGCTATTATTATTTATTTTTTTTTGTTAATTGTTTCTAGCCATTTTTTTAAATCATTTGTCTTATTATTATTTTTTAATTTTTATCTATTTCTATTTCTTTTAGATATTATTTATTTTCTTTTTTTCATTTGTCTTATTAGGTTATTATTTGTTTATTTTTTTTGTCAAAAATGGAAAAGAAAATTCAATGTGGGACCCCATAGGATGTAATTCGCGGTTTCACTCCAGGAAGTGAAATTTTCACACGTTCTCCTCCTCTTTCAGCAATGTCACGATTTTGCACCCTTTTCACTCCAAACTTACAAACCTCAAATTTCAAGAGCCAAATTCAAATTTCTCTCAATTCTTTGTTTCAATTGTTCACACTTTCCATGTCTTCAAAGAAACACAAATCTACCCTAATCTCACCATCCATTCTACTTATTATCTAAGGCCAAGAATCAATCTAATCTTTTCACAAGGATTAAGCTCCACTTCATTCACCTATAAAACCATTTATCCACAAACAGAAAAGGGGGAGGGGGGGGGGGGGGGGGGGGGGGGAGAAAAGGTAGAAGAAAGAAAAGTAAGTCTATCCAAATAGAATCTTCCCCTGATTTTTTTTCCAAAATTTGAAGAACAAGCAACATTTATTCTCTACAGTTTCAGAAGAAATCAATTCTATTACAAGATTTTCCAACAAGATTTTCAGAAGAGAAGAAGGAATTAAAAGAGCATATTACCTCATCTCTGGATTTCTTTATTATTTCATCGTCAAAATCAAAATCATTAAACTTGCTCTGATCTTGTAAGTCTCCCTGCTTCTTTCTCAAAATCTGTTGTTATGCTTGTTATAATAATGTATGATATGAACTAGTTATCGTTGCTGCATTTTTTGTTGTTGATGTTTCGATAAACCAGAACCCATGGGATTGTTATTGTTGTTTCTCTTACCATGAATATTTGTTGCCTTATTGCTTTGATGTTTAACTGCATGAAAAAACCAGAAGAGGGTTTGTTGTTATTATCGTGAGCAAGGAAGTTTGTTGCTTATAATTTTATCAAAGAGGATTAATCAAGAGAGAGAGGAAAAAGCGTGAAAGCAGTAAGAAGGAACAAAATGTGATATTATGGTTGGTTCACGATTGAGTTTTGGTTTTATTTTCCTGGAAACGAGAGGAGAATTCAAGAACAGAGTAGAAATTAACAGAAACTAAGAAAGTAGAGTATATAGAATGATTGAAGCAGAGAGGATTTATGGTTTTTGTGAGAAAAGAAAATTTTGGTGTTGCTATTTTTTTTTCACGATGAAGAGAAAAGTGGAAGAAATATCGTGAACAGAGTGAGGAACAAAAATAGGGATAAAGAGGAATGTGGAGCGGCGGCCTCTTAGAGCTTCTAGGATTTCTAAAGCTTCAAAATTCGTTTTGGGCCTTGTACCCTTAAGCCCAATAAGTTTTTTTTTGTTGTTACAGTAAGCCCATACCAAATTACTCCACATACCCTCCTCTTTTACTGTTTGCTATACTTTTTTTTACTTTGTCTATTGTTACTAATTTTTTTTGTTTAGTTTAGTTTTATTTATTTGATTAGATAATAATGTAGTTTAACTTTATACTTAATAATATTTAGAATTAATTTAATTATTCTTATAATTGTCTAATCTTTAGTTAACAATTTTATATATTTTGTTTAGTTATTTTTTTAATGATTTTTCACACGCATTCATGCAATTTCATTTCAATTTCATACTTTGTGATTACTAACATATATTTTAATTGTTGCAATTTCCTTTATTTTATTTCATACCGCTTATGCTACTGACGAGTTTGTTTATTGTGAAGGTTTCTGATAATTATTTCAAGCAATTCATTCTCGCATAGCGCATATAATTTCTCCTTCATTTCCTTTTTATTGTATTCATTACTTTAATATTCTGATTTTAATATTTGGTACTGTAAATATATACTTGTATATAATATTTTGACTGTATATTTTATTCACTTCATATGTAAATAAATTTTAGTTATGTAAATATTATTTTTATTGCGTTACGATTTTAAACTTTAATTCAAATTAAATTATGAAAATCATACAGACGCATACATTTTTTCCCGTGCTGTTAGTTTTGTCGGTATATTTCATGTGGTGCAGAGAATTTTCTCTAATACCATGAGCTGTATTTTTAGAATCTTGAATCTTATTCAGTACCGTGAGCTTCATCCATGATTTCTTTATCTGTGATTTATTTTCACGTGTCACACCTCTCGCTTCTGATTGAATGTGCTTTATTCGCTGCTTAGATTATTATCTTACATCTATTTTTTTATGCTGTCAGTTTGTGATTTATTTTCACTTGAGGTTTGATATACTCTTAGCTTATCTTTTTCTTTTTGTGGCTTTAAACCCCAAAGGAATGGGAACATAGTATTGACTTCATCATGTCAAGTACTGGTTTCTTATTCGGTCGGATTCTCTTTACCTTGCCGTTCACCTCCCTATACATAGGACATTCTTTTCTCTCTTTCTTTAATTTTCAAAACCTTCTCATCTTTTTTCAAAAGCTTTTTATAAACTTAACCGCTTTCATAATAAACTTGGACTTATGTCCATGCATTTTCAAAATATTTTCATAAATAAACTTCAATAAATTTAATAATACCTTGACATTTTTTGTGAGAAGACTAAAAGTCAATCAATCTCATTTCAAACCATTTTGCCACTTTGGCTTTTTTTTTTTATCTTTAAACTTTTTCTCAAAAGATTAGACTCTTGTCAATCCTTGTAGTAATGCAAACAACTATACTTCTACAATATGAAGTGAAGTGAGATATTTTCCACTTGGGTGTTGAGTGAGGCATTATTGATTTTAAGATCCAAGCCATATCCTCCACTTTGAGATGATGCAAATTCTCCTTTCTCATGATTGTGGGTAGTAAGTATGTTTTCCACACGGATAATGACGATGATGTTTTATCTCATAAAAATAACCAACACACTTGTGTTCCAAAAATTTTAAAAAGATGAACTACGTGTACCCTGATCCCCTATTGCACGAAAGGTGGTACGTAGGCACTAAAGGTTCGCAACCGCGGCGGGTGCAAAAATCATAAAAATATACTTCTTTTCTCACCTCCACCATCCATCTTATATACAACACATATTTTATAGCCAAAATATATTTAAAAAAATTCAAAGAGGTTCCTACGGAGTACCGTAGATGTTTAGGGTGCTAATACCTTCCCTTTGCATAACCAACCCCCTTACCTTAAATATTTCCCCCTCTTTTTGGGTTATTCGCTCTTTTCCCATTCCTTTGGAAACAATAAAGCGCGGGTGGCGATTTTTATTTTGATTTGTATAAAGTCTAGTCAATCCAATGGTTTAGTCTTGAACATTTCTACCGCTACAACGGGATAATGTTCAAGTCATCCACATATCTCCACATAGCAGTTTCCATAAGATTATCCCCCGCGGAGTCATCTTCACTCGAAACATTACCCGCAAGTTTCGAAATATTCTAATCATACTCACCAGCAGATCCCCCAGTGAAAAAAGGAGTATGATCTGTTCCCCGGTAATGTCTCCAACCTACAGAATCCCAATCCTCGTCAGAAAGTATGTCTTTAGCACAACTCACAAAAATTCTCTCCCACAGCTGAGCTTATTTCTAAAGTAGGGTTTGTTTTCTCAACATAGTATTTCTCTAACAAGGTTTATTTCCCCAGCAGAATTCAGTCTCCCCAGCCCGAGTCTATCCCTTTGATTACTGCAAACTTCTCTCTCCGGCAAAGGTTAGTCCAGACAACTATCCCCAGAGAGTTGCTACGAAATCTGAAATCGGACTAGATATCAGCTAATCTTATCCTCCCCAGACGATTCAGAATCCATATCAAAAACTTGGCCAGACAGCACATCGGAAGGTTATCCATCTCTTTTATCCCCAGTCAGGGTATATTAGAATTAAACTCCCCAGTAGAGCACTGAACGACCAATGTTCTTGAACTCTTCTCCCCAAGAAGAAATCAACATTTCCCAGTGGAGTTTCCTCAAATAGTAAGCAAGAATCCCTAACAGAGACATTCTAAACAAGATCAAAGAATTACTGTCGCCATCCCTAGCAGCAGTCCGAGATTTATTTTCCTGATCAAAAATGTTATACCGAGATACTGATACACTTCAATGATATTTCACATTCATACATCATGTATCATAGAATATGCATACGAAACACATATAACACACTCTCATTTGCTTTAAGAACATCATTGCGCAATGCGTTACATACATCATGACTTTGTATAAATAATAACTCTATATTTTCAGGTAAATTTCACAAACAAACGAACATCATCAATAATTTTCTAACAGGTCGCAGAGTAATTCCTGAAACAGGAAGAGGCGACTATCTACATGACCAGACAATTTCCTTCAGAAACTGAATTATGACAAGTATTTCCCCTTAGAGACTAAATCTGACAAGTAGCTACTTAAGCACTTTCCCCAGAGAGTCATTCTGAAAAATATCTCTTCTAGATGAAGTCGGGCGTAAACATCTTCTAGTGCATCATTCAGAGGAAATCAAGCGTAGGTTCCTTCTAAAACTCTTTTGGAAAAAGTTAGGCGTAAACTCTTTCCAATACCTCTTCTAGTTGAAGTCGGGTGGAGACATCTTCTAGTTCAGATGAAATCAAGCTTAGATTCATTCTGGTATTATTTTTGGACAAATTCAGGCATTGACTCATTCCAAATGTATCTTCTAGACAAAGTCAAGCATGGACTTATTCTAGTATATCATTTAGATGAAGTCAGGCGTGGATTCCCTTTTGATACTCTTTTTGGAAGAAAAAAAGGCAGGCATGGACTCCTTCCAATACCTCTCCTAGTTGAAGTCAGGCGTAGATATCTTCTAGTTCATATAGCGTAGATTCCTTCTGAAACTCTGTTGGAAAAAGTCGGGCGTAGACTCATACCAAACGTATCTTCTAAACAAAGTCGAGTGTAGACTCATTCTAGTATATCATTCAGATAAAATCAAGCGTAGATTCACTCTGATATTCTTTTGGACAAAGTCATACGTAGACTCATTCCAAATACATCTTCCAAGACAAAGTCAGGCGTAGACATATCCCGATATTCCTATCAATAGTTACTCTGGATGGAATATATAAGCCCATCTCCAATGACATCTTGTCACTCTCCAAATGGAATCTTTAAGCCCATTCCCGGTATAATCAACCAACATTGTTACTTCGCACACCGGCGAGTGAAAATTTCTGGGCACTTAAGTGTTCAATCATCTTCCACCTTCAAGTCGCGAATGGCGGACATACCAATCTAACTCTTCAGGTTTAAGAAGATTGAACAGGGGAAGCTGTTGTATCCCAAAATTTTCCCTCCCATTTTTCTTCAAGGCATTCTCAAAAGGTCCTCAAATGCTCAAGGTGGCTCAAGAATTGATCAAACAAATTCCCCTCCTAAGCAATGGGTCCACAACTAGGGTTTTGAGTTTCTCAAGGAATATTGGGTTTCCAAGGTCTCAAGTGATTTTCATGGTTCTTAATATGTCTTCATCAATGCTCATGTCAAGTTTC
Source organism: Vicia faba (assembly GCA_948472305.1). NCBI lineage: Eukaryota > Viridiplantae > Streptophyta > Magnoliopsida > Fabales > Fabaceae > Vicia > Vicia faba. The sequence goes on along the minus strand of OX451736.1, from coordinate 788,152,262 downwards.
ATGCCTTGAATCACAAGTTTGCCCGGCCAATGGCTCTGATGACTGAAAATCAACTATATTGGGTAAAAAGTCAACCATGGTCAACATACAGTCAAACTTCAAGATTTTTGGTCAACATCAACATTTTTAAGTCACATTATTCATTTTATCAAGTGTTGATCATGATTCCTCAAGAAAATCCCTCAAATCATCAAAAGTCAAAAGTTTCCAAATTAGGGTTTCCTTTGGAGAAGTCAACTGAACTTTGACCAGACATAACTTTCACATGCTTCATCATCTTTTCCCTAACCAAAGCCCATTTTTAAGGTAATTAAATTTTATACAACTTTGTCTCTCTAAGATCAAGTCCAAAAAATGCTTCATTTGAGAGATATGGACCAATATATTATAGGTCATTTCAAAAATCAACAAAAAGACACTTTTTGTCAAGGCAACTTCCATCAAGTAAACACGAAAAGTGGAATGTATACCATCTACCAAAGATGTGATAGTTTAACAAATGTAAACAACCAAAGGAATAAAAGTGAATACCATCTATCAAAGATCTGATAGTTTAACACAGGTAAACATGAAAAGTGGAATGAATACCATCTACCAAAGATGTGATAGTTTAACACAAGTAAACAACCAAAGGAATAAGGATGAATACTCTCTACTAAAGATATGATAGTTTAACACATGTAAACACGAAAACTGGAATGAATACCATCTATCAAAGATGTGATAGTTTAACACAGGTAAACAACCAAAGGAATAAGAGTGAATACCCTATATCAAAGATCTGATAGTTTAACACGGGTAAACACAAAATGTGAAATGAATGTTATCTATCAAAGATGTGATAGTTTAACACAAGTAAACAACTGATCGATGGTTTTTGCACCTTTGTTAAAAATTAATTCTATTAATTTTTCCATTGTTTTATGCGCTTTATTTCCCTTTTCCACATTTTATGCTTTGGGTGTGTCTCTTTAATGCTTTTAGGTCCAGGTAAGCATTTAAGAAGAATCTGAGAGAAAACCAGGAAAAATCGCAAGAATTCGAAAAAGTTTCCTACACATGACAGGAGGTTTGTCACGGCCGCCCGTGGCAGCTGCCACTGCCCGTGTCAGGCAAGCAGCAATTGCAAAATAGAAATCAGAGGTCTGCCATGGTTGCCCATGGCAGCTACCACTTCCCGTGGTAGGATACATGGGACTAAGAACACATATTTGAAATTATAGAAGGCTGCCACAACGGATGTGGTGGTTACGACGGCCCGTGGCAGCATGTGACGCTGATTTCCTTTTTTTATATATTTTATCCATGAGTTGAGTTGTGGGGGAGTTTTGGGTATTTCCAACCTATTTGAGTGAATGTTTGCTATTTAGATGAGTTTTAAAGAGAAATGAGGGGACTTTTTAGAAAGCAAAGAATTACACGAGAAAATATTGGAGAAGACAAAGGTTTCAATGGAAGGAGATTTTCATAAACGAAAGCGATTGAAGATAAAATTTCTACCCAATACTTGTAATGTCTATAATTTATCTTTTGTTTTCTTTGAACAATATGATTAGATAAATCCCCCAATGCTAGGGGTTGTCCCTGATTTTCATCTGTAATGACTTTGATTTTATTATTGCAATGACAATGTTTTTTTTCCATAATTTATTTAATCTCTTAATGTTTCTAGTGCCTTTTCTGTAGGACAAACAAGGTTTGATTTATGATTAGCAATTAGGCTGGACCACCATTGTTAATGCTTTTATGAGATTATGTTATAGTAGATATCACCTAGGACTAGGGATACCCTATAGCAACAAAATATTCTTGATAATAAAAATGCTTAATTTCATCAATAAGTTTCTTTAGACTTAGGGCTTAGAATGAATGATTGAAGGTTTCCTCTCTAAGGACTTAGGAATAAACACCCTTAAGAACCGATAATTGATTATGTAAAATAAGTTGATGAAATTTTGAATTCAATGTTGCTACATGGATAATTCACAAACCTAACCTAGCAGGTTACTCATATTTGTTAAAACCACTTAGTCAATGTTCTTACTTTATTCGTAGTTATTATTATCTACTCACAATTCGAACCAAAACGCTACTTTTTGTTTAATTGATCAACAATTAGAACTTCATATTTATAAACAGTCCTTGAGATCAACATTATGAGAATTTCCCTATTATTACTACAAAAGGCAAAATATTACACTTGTTATTTTTGGCGCTGTTGCCAAAGACAGCTAAATTTTATTTTCAGTTTTATTGTTATTATTTTGTTCTGTTACTACTAATTTACGTAAGATATTTTTGTGCGAGGAGATCCCTTAACTAGATTTTTTTTGATGCAGAAATCAAGAGAACTTTGCGCATGAGATCAAACAAGCTAGATTAGTAAGTCTGGATTCCTACGAAGAGAAAATCTTTGTCTATTCAGAGTTAGAGTCAGAAGAAGAACCAAAAACTATGGTTGAAGATCCACCGGCACCTAAGAGACTCTTTGGTGACTATGTTGGGACAAATGCATCGGGTTGTAGATTGACAATTGTAAACCAACTGGTGAATGTGCCAAATTTTAAACTGCATTCGAGCATAATCACTCAACTTAAGAGGAGGTCCTTCTCTGGAAGGCTCAAAGAAGACGTTAATAAGAACTTACAAAGGTTTTTGACCATGAGCACCACCTTGAAGATTGATAGTACACTGATGAAGCAAAGAAGTTGAGAATGTTTCGATTCACTTTATCTGATAAGGATGAAGAGTGGTTTTATTCCCTTCTGGATAGTAGTATTACTTCTTGGGAAGAGATGGAAATAGCTTTTTTGAATGAGTACTTTCCAGCGTCAGTGTTCATGAGAAAAAATATGAAATTCCGAACTTTAAGCAGAAAGAGGGTGAGAAATTAGAGGATGCTTACAAAATGTTCAAAAGACTCCTAGTGACTTGTCCTACTCATAATATGGATCAGACTGAGCAGATGCATATGTTTGTTAATGGTCTTAGAATTAAGACAAATAGTTGATTAACACATCAGCTGGTGGCTCATCTAATTTTTCAACAGCCACTGGTATTAAGAAGATGATTTAAGCAATTGTTGCAAACGAGCATTTGGAGTTGTATGATAGATTAGCAAGAAAACTAGAGGGATTGATTGATTTAAAGTTGGAAGCCAACAAACAAATCAAAATTAAAGATACAGGTGCTGCAAAGGTGGAGAAAAATTTAAAGGCAATGAACACAGGTACTCAACAGGTAGCTCAGATTCAACCGACACAAAATGTTGTTTGTGAAATTTGCAGTGGATCACATAATATCGTGCATTATTTTGCAACTCTGCAACAAATTGAAGAGATAAAATTATTGAGGCAGAATAATCCCTACTAAAATACTTACAATCTAGGGTGGGAGAATCATCCAAACTTCTCCTAGAAAGATCAGCAGGGAAATGTCCAAAGTCAACAACAAGCTTCAAAGAACGCAGATTGGGAAGTAACTATTGAAAAGATGGGTACTCACACTTCTCAATTCCAAGAAAAGACAAGGAGAAACCACAGGAACACCATAGCTTCAATCAAAATTTTGGAAGTTCAAGTGGGACACATTGCACAAAAATTATCTCTGCAAGCATCGGGCACCTTTCTGAGCTCCACATTGACAAATCCAAAAAGTCATGATAATGTTAATGGTGTCACAACGGGAAGTCAGAAGGAAAAATATGATGACCATGTCATAGAGGTAGATTTGGAAGTGAGAGAAAACAAAAAAAACAGGAAGAAGTGCTACCACCTGTGAAGCCAACTGAAGAGAAAAGTGCAAAGGAGACTAAACCAATGATTACGTTTATGTATCCCTCTCGAGTAGCAAAGAAGGACCCAAAGGAGAAAGGATTTGAGAAATTTGTCTCATTGTTCAAAAAGCTAGAGATCAATATGTCATTCTTTGAAGCACTCGAGAAAATGCCCTTGTACCAGAAATTCATGAAAGAGGTACTATAAAAAAAGAGACTAATAGGATATGGATCGTATCTGGTAATAAGAAGTTGTGTGAAATCTCGCCAGAGAGAAGAATCCTAGTCAAGCAGAAGGATCTCAGATTGGTTGAAATTCCTTGCACTACAAAAGACACAACTTTTAAGAAGGTCCTAATGATCCTGGATCTAGTTTGAGCTTAATGCGATTACCCATCTTCCAAATTCTTGGTATTAGAAATGTAAGCGAGATAAGGACAAATTTAAATTTTTTTGATCATACCATCAAGCATTCATATGGGGTAGCTAAATATGTTTTGGTCGAAATTTACAAGTTTATCTTTCCATTTGATTTTGAGATCATGGACATTCCGAAAGATGAAGATACCCCTATCATTTTGGGTCGACCATTCTTGCTTACTAGTTGATGCAATGTTGATATTGAAAAAGGTACTTTGACCTTGAAATCTTTTGATGAGGAAATAAATTTGAAAGTGTTGGACACCAAGAAACATGGTGAAGGTGAAGATTGAAGGTAGAGAAGACATAAGAAAGGGGGGGGGGGTAAATTGGGTTTATAGAAAACATTCCCCTTTAGAAATTCTAAGCACTTAAATGATAATAACAATAAAGACAATGAAGAGTAAAGGACACAAGTGAATTATCCAAGCTCACCTTAACAAGGTTAATCTTGTCCACCTCCTCAAGGATGATTTCGCTTTCAACAAGGACTTAATCCACTATAACCAAACTGATTACAAGTGCAAGGGAAACGACCGGTGACTAAAAACAATGACACATTCAGTGATCCAACCAGATATAACATTCATTGACCCAATAAGATCAGATCAACATGATATCTTACCAGGATTTCTCCATAATGATATCCATCATTTATCTCTTAAGAATTTTGACCTTCACTCGGCCCCCTAAGAGATATGACTACCATTGACCCAATAGAATAAGATCACTTAAGATCTCCTATCAGGATTTCCCATAATGACCAGCACCCACTGTCTTCTTGAGATCAAACCTTCACTCGATCACTCAAGGAACCAATCAACAACGATTGATAAGGTTTTTTTGTTTATATGTTTGCTTCTTCTAAGAAGATTACATAAATGATTTAAGCATATATTGTTTAACACATTTTCGAGAAAAAACTCTAGAGTTAAAACAATTTACATGAAGAGATTCAAACTATAACACAATACGAGCAACAACTCTTGTGTTAATTACAATGTTCTATCAAGATGTATTTGATAAGAAGTTTGGTAGAATTTGTAGTGTTATTCTTCTTCATCTTCTAGTTGAGTAAGTTACGAGCAACAACTCCTTTCTTCTTCTGAGATCTACCAAGATGTATATGATGATAGTTGGAGAAGAATCTTGTAGTCTTCTTCTTTATCTTTCTTTCTTTTCTCTCATTTATGTATTGTGGTCTTCATCATGTTTAGCATTGCAGCTTTGACAGCTTCAACATCCATAACATTTCAGCTTTGTGGACAAGGGAACTTTTCTCCAAATCTTTGATCTTCTCTTATATCCTTGAAAAATAAAGACGTTGTAAGGATAGAAAAGTATTTTCCTGCACCAATGGTTAGTTCTTCAATGGATATAATAAGTTGTAAGAGTTTAGACAGTATAAAATAATATTTTTTGTATCTTGACACTTATCAAAGATAGCTTTCCACCTTTTCTCTAAATAATGTTTTTCTAATAAGCTTCTAAACAAAGATACGTTAAGTAAACAAAGATATTTGGAAATCTAGCCGTTTGTTCCAGATGGTCATAATTAGAGTGGTTGACAACACATTGCAAAATTATTGTCCTTACGCCACCCTAGAGGGTAGAGGTCACAAACACTTTGTGTACCTTTTGTACACCATCACACGTTAACCATTTGAACTTCTTCTTATCTTCAGAGGCTTCATATAATTTGAATGTTTGAAGCTTGTTGTAGAAGAATCACTCTTAAGTCTTAGAACCTAAGTCTTGGAGTCTTCAAAACTTGTTCTATCAGAACATTGTCTTCAGAGTCTTCAACACTTGGTCATAAGAACTTTCTTTTCTTTAGATCGTAGGAACGTGTTCAGTAGAACCTTGTCTTAATAATATTCACAACTTATAACACACAGAAGCAACACATTAGAAGGCCTCCAAAGCTTAACCACCAAGTCACGATCAAAACCTCTTGTACTAAAGTTCCTAGGAACCGTTGCATAAGATGAATTCCAGAATCTTGACTTCAGTGTAACATGTAACCATATGTTTTCTTCCAATAGTGTATGTTTAGAAACTGATGATGTAACACGCCTTAGTACCAGAGTTAGAATATTAAAGAAGCAGCTAACACTAGAACGAAACCATTAGAGTATACAATTATTTTTTATGATACCATGTAAAGTTATCATCAAAATCTTAAGGCCAGATGTAGAAACACTTCTTGTTCTTACAAAGATAATAAATCTTCAGTTGGCATGATAAAAATAGTGGGAGAAAGCAAAAGTTCAAAACTACCTCCAGAAAAAGTCTCAGGCATAATCTCTTAGGTTGCATTATCTCAGTCCTTTAGAACACATAGAAAAACTCCAAAGTTTAATTAAGAAGTCAAGAAGAGAAAGAAAAATAAACATCAAGGTAAGGATATGGAAGTTGGAGGTGACTTGACACACAAAGTAGATATTATCTCTGAACCAGACCATTTCTTTGTTGCGAAAAGGTCAGACAATAAGGTATGAAAGCTGAAATACCCCCATAACAATGAGGAGTGATTCGTCGAGCCATGTGACATTAAACGAAGCATTACGTGAGAGCCAATCCAAGATTTTAATGACTACCATTTTCTTTTTGTTGGTTGCTTTGTTTCATCTGCAGGTAATAAACAAGGCCTTACATGTGCAAGCTATGATGCAGTAGTTGGAGTTGCATTACCTTCCACCTCCTCGGTAAGGATCTTTGTGAGTCACCATTCTCATTCTTATTCTAAACATTAAGGCCAATGTTTAGTTCAAGTTTGTGGGGGGGGGGGGGGGGGGGGGGGGTTAGTTGTTGTTCCTTTGTTGGTTGAAAACTACACTTCGATGTTCTCCCTGAATATTGACCAAAAATTTTTGTTTTGCGCAACAGTTTTGATTTCAAAGAGATAGACAATAATATACAGAGATAAAGGCATGATTGTTTGAGGGTAGGAAATCCGGAATAATGTGACAAAAAAAGGGTTCTTTTGAACACCATAGGTTCCCTAAAAAAGTGATATGAGTCCAACATGTTGAATGGTACCATAGTTCTTGAATCTTGAATATTTACTCCTTGATTAGTTTATCTTGACAATCTGGCATAATCTTAATTAACATGCATGTATGATTGGTTGAGAAATAAATAATTTTAGCACAAAATGATGAAAATGAGGTAAAAGGCAACCGACCCGCTAAGTTGGGTAACCTTCACTCGATTATTCAGCCCAAAGGAGGTTAATCCCTAAACATCGTCCGAATAAGGACAATATATAAACTGAAAAGTTTTGAAAATTTCATCGGTGTAATACGGTGGGAGAACTGACTTTTTGGTTTTATCCAAATATGCGGAAAGCTAGAGTCGTCACCGACTTTTCTTTTATCGATTAAGGAGAGGGTGAAAAGAACAGGAAAGACCTTGATAGATGTTGAGTTTGGGGGTATGTTATGAAAAGGGAAGCTATTAGCACCCTTTTCATCCTAGTTATCCACGGGCTCTTAATTTCTTAGCTCACTTTTGAAAACTTGCTTTGTGTGTGTGATTTGTTTGATAAATTTTGAAATTGCTAATGTAAGGCTAACTTTGTAATAATTGTTGTATCAGTCCTCAAGAATGTATACAAAGTGTTTGAAAATATTTTGTTTGAAAATATGATGTGAGAAATGTTTATTTTTAGAAAAGTTTGTTAGCAAGTAATTATGTGTATCCTACCCACTAAGGTCGTTCTTATTCTTTTCCTTCTCCTTTAGTGATAGTAATATCAATACCATTAGTTCGTAGGTAGCCCTATCTATTGGATATGAAGGGACATGTGAAGGGTCATCGTATGGTCATCGAAGGCAACATGTAAGGATACTTTAGCGATTTCGTAAGGGACTGTCATCATATTATTTGTAGGCAACTCGAGGGACAAGATTATTTTTCTGTAGGTAACTCGAGGGACATTGAGGGACTATGATCTTTTGTATGATGATGATTTGATCAAGGGTCTTTTTCTAAAGTATTCCTACTTTAGATGGACGTGACCAATATTCGTAAGGCAACAAGAGAGGTTACCCTAAAGGTGTAAGTGTGCAAAGTGTGTTAGTTTCTGTTATTTAGTCTTGAAAATTAGGGTTTTGCTACGATTATTTTTAATCTTGCCATACAAACCCTAGTTACTAGCAGTATAAATTATAGCAAGAAAAGTGAAGTGTGAAATGTAAAGACCTAGACTATTACAGGACTTTGGGGCAGTTACATAAGTAGGAAAATGCGGGAAAGTAAACTCTAAAACTATTACACTCTGGGAGCTGATACATAATAGAGAAAAAGTGTGAGAAAATAAATCTAAGCTATTACAATTACCTATACACTTTTCTAAGAAAATAAATAGCAAAAAGAAATTAGAAAATGTTTAGAAAAATGTTTGAATGTTATAAAACCTAAGTTTGTATTTTTGTATTTTTATAGAAAGTAATTTAAATGATAATAGTAATTAAACCTAAATTCTAACTGATTTTAATATTTAAGAAAATATTATTAGCCTAATTAATTAGTAAATAAAAAATATGTCAAAATTTTGATTATTGATTAAAAGAACCCTAATTCTAATTAATTTTAATATTAAGAAAAATGTTAATTAATTTAGTTAATTAGTAAAATAAAAAAATTGTCAAAAAGATCAATTACTCATTAAAAACCCTAATCCTAATTTTAAAATAATTAAAGTTTGTTAATGATTAATTAGAAAATAGCTAAGAAAATAAGAAGAAATTAGGGTTAGTGAAAAAATGGAAAGAAAAAAAAGAATGTCTGGGATGGGGGTTGAACCCACGCCCTTCCTTTCCCCAGTCAATGACCTTACCACCATGCCACATGTTGTTGCTTGTTAAACATATGAACAACAATACATATAAAAGAAGATTAAATCAGAAAATCATAGATTAAATGAAATTGAACATGCGTGCTGGTGGTGGGGTCCCGATATTTGAATGGACGAATGAGATGGTGACACGCCTAGGTCAAATATTCAATAGGCTGGTCAACCGTCATGGATGGAGGTTACAACCATCTTCTCCGATGGTGCTAAACATTGAAACCTGCAAAATCAACATCAAATTGGCTAATTAAGAGGCTGCGAGTTCAGTGGTGTGATTAGTTTCATCTGAAACAACCTTCAACTATAGTTTCCCAGATTTAAGAGCTTCGTGCCCAAAATAATGGTGAAATTTGATTCACGCGCTATACTTCACAAGTAATGGATCAAAACAGTTCTAAACTGCATCATGAACATGTATGTATGCACCAAATCATTCAACAATGCAGGAATTGGGAGTTTGAGATTGATAAAGTTAACAAAACTGATGATGTTGAGGGACAGAGCTCTGGCATGATTCAATCTTGAGTAATGATATGGATCAACTTCTAGAGTCTTCAGGAAGGTGAATTGATGCTCAAAATTGATTGAGAACGGTTGTAGATAAGGGTTTGTGTTTTCCCTAGCTCTTGAGAATATTGAGATTTTTTAGGGTACTTCTTGAGGCAATTTAGTGATCTCTGAAGGTCTAAATGTGTCCTCTATTTACAGGCCATGAATTAGGTCAACAAACATGAATCAATTCTTTGTATTTCATGACAAAATATTTTATTCGATTTTTTTGTATGGAAACATATCTTTTTGAGCTTAATCTTGTGCCAAATATAATTTTCATGATCCCTTACAATTTTTTTAGCATGATCATGTGATATTGGACTCATGATTTGATTCAAAGTAGATCCCCACACCTTGTATCATTTATTTGATATTTTATTTGATTTATTTTTCTTTTAAATGAATAAAAATCAAAATAAAAAGAAATAAAAACAATAAAAATAAATGAATTGATTTAGGAGTCTATTATGAGGTCAGGAACACGTTTGGACCTTAAAAGATAAGCGCATTAGCCAAAAAAATTCAAATTTTCTCAATTTGGACTTCGTGCATTTCCTCAAAATTGTCCAACTTGGACCAATCATAACTCACTCAATTTTTGTCATATGAAGATGATCTTGAACTTTTTGTAAACCTCAAGATATCCCCTACAATCCTCATGTTGGTAATTTTTTCATTTGAAGCTTTTATCTTGATGTCAATTGCTTTGACAAAAGATGTCTTTTGGTTGACTTTTAAAATGACCTATAATATTTTGGCCCATATATCTCAAATGAAGAATTTTTGGCCTTGATCTTAGAAGGTCCAAGTTGTAGAGAATTGAATTTCCATCAAAATGAGCTTTGGTTGAGAATTTTCTGATGAAGTATGTAAAAGTTATGCTTGGTAAGAGTTCAGTTGAGTTCTCCTTAAGAAAACCCTAATTTAGTAACTTTTGACTTTTGATGAATCTTGAGTTTTCTTTATGAATCATGATCAACCCTTGATCAAATGATGAATGTGAATTCAAAATGTTGATGTTGACCAAAAATATTGAAGTTTGACTGTAAATTGGTCAAAGTTGACTTTTTGCCCAATATAGTTAATTTTCAAATATCTGACTAATCAACTGAGCAAACTTGTGCTGCAAGGCTTGAAATTTTGGCATGAGGATTCTTTGAGACATATTATAAATCATAAAATCCACTTAAGGTATTAGAAGTCCAATTTTCTTTGAGAGATGCAAAACCCTAGTTGTAGGTCAACTACTTAGGAGGAAAGTTTGTCTGATCAATCCTTGAGTAGTCTTGAGCAATTGAAAACCCTAGGAGCATGGGGAGACCTATCTTGAAAAATGAAGGGAAAATGTTTTAGTACAAAAATCGTTAATTCTCTTGATTGTTCTTGTGCATGTGATGATCATAATAATTCTTATTGTTTTAATTTGACTGTCCGAATGAAAAAGGAGGAAAATCGGCAAATACTTAAGTACAAATCATAATTGGAGAGGTATCCAAAAGGGAAGCTCATGTTTAAAGTGTTCTCACAAAAACTCTTCACGTCATGTGCATTCTGAACGAACTAATTTGTTGTACCCCAAAATTTGCCCTCCCATAATCTTCAAAGTTTTGCCTCAAAGGGTTCAAAGTCTACTCAAGGGCTACATAGTCAAACCATCCTCCTAAGCCATGCAAATTAGGGTTTTGGTTCTTGCAAGGAAGTTGAGGTTTTCAAGGGCTCAACCAAGTCCCATATGCTCATACACATTGTCAAGCACCTACATGTCAAGTTTCAAGGCTCACAAGGTCAAGTTGCACAGTCAAAAACCCTAATTGCTCCACAGTCAACTGCAGGGGCAAAATGGTCATTCGGCAGTCAAAAGTCAAAATTTTTGGTCAACATCTTATTTTGAAGCCACAATCATCATTTGATCAATTCTTGATCATGATTTCACAAGAATGGCTCAAAAATCATCAAGGTGTCAAAAGTTTCTATTTTTGGACAGCTGAAAAGTCAACTGTAACTTGACTAAGGCATAACTTTTTCATGGTTCATCAGAAAAATCCCATCCAATGCTCATCTTGAAGGGGAAGACATTTCCTACAATTCATCTTCACATTCCAAGTACAAGAAATGCTCTCACAAAAAGTTATCAATTTCAACATTATAGGTCATTTTCAAAAGTCAACAAAAAGGCACTTTAAGTCAAAGACCATAACTTGAGATTGGTAAATCAAAATGACATGGGACCAAATATATTGGCTAGAGGACTTCAAGACCTTTCCAAAATGTCCAAGAACATGTTCATAGCCTCCAAATTGAGCAAGATATGCATTGGAGAAGTTGGGAAATGTTTGTGAAATGGCCAAAGTCAATTATCCTTGAAACTTCATTTTTGACAAAAGGGGCCCACTTTTTCCACTTGATTCAGCTTGGCCATGCCTCCCACGTGTCCCACAATTTATTTCAAGATTTAAAATTAATTTTTCCATTTTTATTTAATTTTATTTGATTTAATTCATTTTAAATCTTTAAAATTCAAATAAAAATCAAAGAAATTAATGGAGGGATATATTTTGTGTTGAATAGCTTTGAATCACCTTGAAATACCTTCCAAATTCGTGCAAGGCCTATTATGGGCATAGAAATTCAAATTTTGACACAAAAGGCAAGTTGTTTCAATGTTGGTTATGGCAAAATCTCAAGCATAATTGCAATGGTTAAACGCTCATCATGTGACTGATTCTCATTCATTACTATATATATAAGCCTTCCCAACCTCATTCAAAAAAAATAGTGTGTGCAGAAACGGCCAAGAGCAAAACCAAAAATTATTCAAAAAGTGAGAGTTCTAAAACATAGTTGCGAGAATCTTCAGATCAAAACAAGCACGTGGTTCTATTCCTTGCCACACCCTGAAGCTAAAGCAACCTTTGCCAAGTCCTGAGGCTCATACCGTGCTGTAAGTTCTTCCCAGGTCCCCTATAATTTCCATATCATTTTTTTCATTACTTTCATGTGCAGATTCTCAAAGGAGGAACACCATAAACCTCATATCCCAGCGCTCCAAGTGTTCACCAACACAGATCCAAAGGTCCAAAAGGCTAGCACACCATACTCTGGAGTCAAGCGTGCTGCAGGCAATCATGAAAGTCAAACGTGGCTTAGATTTCAGTAGGTCTGAATTGCTTCAATAAACCTCCTATTTGGCCCACACCCCCCTTGGTTTTTACTTCCTTTTTTTATTTTGTTTTGTCATTTTCTCTTATTTTTAATTGCTAACCTTTTAATTATTTTTATTATTAACCATTAACCAATTAACACATTTTCATAAAAAATCAAAAAAATAGAATTAACATTATTATTATTATTATTTTATTTTGTAAATAAATATTAACCAAAATAGTTTAATTAGGCAATTTTAATTCCTTTTCTTAAATAATTAAAATAAATCTAGAATTAGGTAAAAGTTAACTTTTAATTTTATTTCATTTCTTTTATTTCATAAAAACATAAAAACAAAAAAATATTTTCTTTTAATTAATTAATTAATTAGTCATTAATTAGCTTTAATTTCATTTTAATTACAAAAAAGACCAAAAAAATTCAATTTCTTTTCTTAAAAGGGTCAACACCCTTAGAACGTTCCCGATTATTTTATTCGCGCGCATTTACTTTATTTGATTATTATGTAATTGCCTTCAAGAATGTAACAGTTAAATATGTTTATCGCTTTATTTTATTTCCGTACTTATTTACTAAAAAACGGGTCTTTGTAATTTTTGGCGATGTATAGACCCGCGCCTTGTAATAGCGTAGGATTTATGTTTTCGCAATTTATTTTCTGCACCCCTTAACTGTTAACTTGCATGAAAGAATGTATGTAAATAAAAACAACTCGTAGCTCACTAATTACAAAGACAAACATAACATGAAAACAGCACACAATACACACACCACTTCTAGGGTACGCCTCACTCGTTGCCTTCGAAACGTGGTCGTCAAGTATAGGACGTCTTAGCGGTCCTTATGTCCATGATTCAGTTGCCTCGAAACAGTTGCCTCGAAACAGTTTTCTCGAAATAGTTGCCTCGAAATGGTTGCCTCGGATTAAAAAAGGATCAAGGACATAAGGGTAGCTTCTAAGGTGTCCTACTATTGCTTCGGTGACCACACTATCCCTACAATCGAATTGACCCGAACACCTCCAACGGTGGTGCTACCTACCTCTCAATGGTGGGATGGCACTACCTAAAGGACACTTACACAGCTTAGTTCCTTAGGGTAGGTAGATGACTCATGGATACTTGCTCTTTTCAAAAACAAACAAAATACTTTTCACACCTCACACTTTCAAAAGCTTTCAAAACAAATTTTTCAAACACTCTTTAGGACAGATACAAGAGTTATTCAGAAATCTTTCAAAGAAACTTTTTTCAAACCCACTCACATTTGAAAATCAAACATTTTGAAAACATAAGAGCAAGTACCTAAGAGCCCGTGGATAACCACAGATAGAAAGGGTGCTAACACCTTCCCTTTCTATAAATCTACCTCCCGAACCGAGAAACAATCTCATAAGGAATTTTGTTGTGCTTTTGTCCTTTCCATGTTGGAGAAAATAAAAGACGGTGGTGACTCTTGCTTCCACGACATTTCGCGAAACCAGCTAAAAACTGTCAGTTCTAAATCCACCGATCACAGAACTGGCGACTCTGCTGGGGAGATACTGTAAAGTGAGGTGTACCTTAGGATAGCTCATACTTGTGTTTTCAATTGTCTGAATTGTTTGCTTTATTATTGTGGGTACTGTCTTGGGAGTTCTATAGATCCTAACCCGGATCTGGGGGATACCTTCTTAGAAAGTAGCAACAAGGCTGTGAGGGAACTGTGCGGGGTATACCGACACGGTTGAAGCAGTTTGCTACGTTGATGTGGCACTTTGGTGAGTATCGGTAACCCTTGAGTCAATTCAAGGAGAGTACGGGGCCGCCGCGTGGTGTCGTAAAGCATCAACTGACCTTAGGAACCTTAATTGAACCATCCTGGCCTCTTTAGGGGTAGTGAGATAACTACTTTGGTGCAGTCCGAAGTTGGTTGATACTCGATACTACACTCAGTTGAGGGTTGTTTTCTTGGGATATTTTGATCGCCAGTTCAATGGCTAAATCGAAACGATGAACACAGAAAACAATCCAATGATATTGAGCTTCTTAGAACCCGGTTACTTTGATAAGACAGGTTTGAGCCCACCAACTTCAAGAGGGTAGTACCCCAAACTTCATGCTGGCCTAAACTCTAAGGGTTGTCTTGTGTGACTTGTGTGCCTTCAAACTTGACTACTTGCATACTTGTTATCTGACACTTGAGTTTCTTGCAGGTTTTGTTTACAGTCCTTAATCTGGACTCATAACAGGGTTTACCTACATCACTCCATGCATAGCATAACATCATACCATTGCATACATCCTCCATAAGGACTAACCCATTTCAAGGATCTCAAGGGTCTGTGATGCAGGTCATGATGAACCAACTGTCTAGCAAGGGGAAAAAGGGGATTTATTTTCCTCTAGCCAAGGTTGATGACTTGGGTCAGGGGCTATGACCCACTAGATATGGTGAGCCTTGACTCTTGAAGAAGGGCTCTCAGCAACATGAAGTTCCTTCCATCAAGCTACCAAAATTCAAATGCTAACAATTTTTCTTGTTTACCCCACGAGATCCTTGGAAACATTGCATGCATACATATCATTGCATCACAGGTGCCCTTTTGTTACAGGCCACTTACCTTCTTCGCTGTTTATTTCAGCAGTCATCATGAATCCTGAATCATCCAATGAACAAGCTATCAAGGCCCTCCAGGCCCAGAACGCCCAGTTCCAGGAGTTGATTATGAGCCTAGCCCAGGGTCAAAAGGAATTGAAGACTCTGATTCAGAAGAAGAAGAAGAAGAGGACTGTTTTGTTCAACCCTAGACGCAGATCTGGGAACACACTGCAGAATGAAGCTGAGAGGACTACTCCATCTGCGGGGGAAGGCAGTCACCAAGGGAGAGAGGTTCCTAGCCCTGTGGTCTCTGACACCGAGACAGACTTCAATGATGAACAGTACCCCCCTGCTGAAGACAGGTACAAACAGCTGGAGGACCGATTAAATGCTATGGATATCCAACGTGTGCCTCGGTTGGACTTTGAGGACCTAGGTTTATCTTCTGGGGTGGTGATCCCTCACAAGTTCAAGGCACCTGCCTTTGTAAAGTACGACGGGGTTTCCTGTCCTAAGTTGCACCTCCGTTCATACGCAAGGAAGATCCAGCCCTACACGGCAGACAAGAATCTATGGATCCATTTCTTCCAGGAGAGTCTTTCAAGGACTCAGCTCGATTGGTTCTATCAGTTGGATGGAACCAGTATTCGTAACTGGGAGGACTTGGCAACTGCTTTTTATAAGCAGTATCAGTATAATGCCGACCTAGCTCCTACGCGTACCCAACTCCAGGGTATGTCACTTGGGACGAGTGAAGGTTTTAAGGAGTATGCACAAAGGTGGAGAGATCTGGCTGGAAGGGTGCAGCCGCCCTTGACTGACCGTGAGCTCGTTGACATGTTCTTGGGGACCCTGTCTGGTCCCTTCTTCAACCATCTGATTGGGAATTCTTCTGTTGGGTTTACAGATTTGATCTTGACCGGGGAGAGGATTGAAGCTGGTATCAAGGCTGGAAAGATTCAAGAAGCTGCACATGCTGATGCTCATAAAAAGCCTTACAGTGGAAAGAAAGAGGCCAATGCTGCGTACAGCCAAAAGGGTCGTCATGATCAACATGTAGGGGCAATCCAGATCTCTAATCCTAGGCCTGCTCAACAAGGACAGGGGCATCAATGTAAGGAGGTCGCACCCAAGAGACAGTTCACTAAGATCAACATGTCACTGGATCAAGCGCTACAGCAAATGTTGAAGGCAGAGTTGATTACCTTGAGGGCTCCTCTCCAGAATCCAAACACCTCTGCTCCCAACTACCATCCTAATGAGAGGTGCGCATACCACTCCGATAGCCCGGGTCATACTACGGACAACTGCTGGCCTTTAAAGAACAAGATTCAAGACATGATTGTGATCGGTGGATCTGGAACTGACCGTTTTAAAGCTGGTTCGCGAAATGTCGCGGAAGCAAGAGTCGCCACCGTCTTTTATTTTCTCCAAAGGGAAAGGACAAAAGCACAGAAAAATTCCTTAAAGAGATTGCTCTCGGTTCGGGAGGTAGGTTATAGAAAGGGAAGGTGTTAGCACCCTTTCTATCCATGGTTATCCATGGGCTCTTAGATACTTGCTCAATGTGTTTTCAAAATGTTTGCTTGCTTTTCAATGTGGGTTTCAAAAATATTCTTTGAAAAGTTTCAGTTCAACTCGTACGTCAGAGTGTTTGAAAAGTTTGTTTTGAAAGTTTTTGAAAGTGTGTTGGTGTGAAAAGTATTTTGATTTGTTTGAAATTAGAGCAAGTATCCTTGAGAACCTACCTACCCTAAGGAATTCATCTGTGTAAATGTCCTTTAAAGTAGTGCCATCCCACCATTGAGAGGTAGGTAGCACCACTGTTGGAGGTGTTCGGGTCAATTCGAGTTTTAGGGACATGGTGATCACCGGAGCAATGGGAAGACACCTTAGAAGCTACCCTCATGCCAGGTTCCCGGATCATGAGGACTTACTGAGACGTCTTCTACTCGACGACCACCTTTCGAGGCAAGGCAACAGTGAGGCGTACCCTAGGGGTGGTGTGTGCGATTCGTGTGTCGTTTTCATTTGTATTTGTCTTGTCATGTTCATTGTGTTCTACGCTTGATTTTAATTAGGGCCATTCATTCTTGCATGCATTTAACAGTTATAAAGTTTGCGAGAAAATAAATCTAAACTATTACAAATGGCGCGGGTCCACATCGCCAAAATAAACCGAACCCGATTTGACTGAAAGTAGAGAAGCAATAAAATAAAAGTGCGAGAAATAAAGTAAAAATTGTTACAAGGCTTTGGGGCATGTACATAATTATTTAAACGATATAAAATAAATGTGCGAAATAAAGGAATTAAAAACAAAACTAGGGCGTTGGACCCTTTTTGCAAAAGTATTTAAAGTTAATGAATTAATTAATTAGAACTAATGAAGAATTAAAATTAAAGAAAAAGGAATGTTTTTTGTATTTTTGTATTTTTTTAAGATTTAAAAGAAAAAGGAAAAGAATTAATTAAAACAAAAAAAATTGGTTGTAAACCCTAATTCTAATGTTTTTTAAGTCATTAAGAAAAAGATTTAATTTTTAACCTAATTTAAATCTAAGTTATTTATATACATTTAATTATAAAATAGAATAAATTAATAATTATATTATGATAAAAAAGAAAAATTTAAGAGGAATGAACATTGTTAATTAACCTAATTCTATGTTTTTGTTTTGATTTTTATTAAAAGGAATTAAAGTTGAAAACCTAATTAAAACTAAATATTTACATGTTATTATTTATGAAAATAATTATAATATAAATATTTATTATTTTTTGGTCTTTTCTGATTTTTGAATGTTTTTATATTTTTATGAAAATAAATTAATTATGTTAAAACAAAGAAAATAAATGAAATAGCAAAAATAAAATATAAGGAGAAAAATAGAAAAATGCAAACCAGGGGGGGGGGGGGGGGGGGTAACCCCAATTTAGGAGATACAGGCTTAAGAATTCTGGCCCACTTGCTTGAAATCTCATTGACTTTCCCAATCACGTATGATGCATTTGACCAGGATTTATGCGCTCCTTGAATCCCTGCCTTTGGCTTGATCGCTTAGGACGCGTGTAGGCTTGACCATTGAGGATGCATGGTGTACACCCATAGTAGCGCTGCATATGAACACTTATGGCAAAATAATATTGGAATTGTGCAGACCTGGGGTTCGAACCCAGGTCTTGAACGCTACAAGCATAGATGCCTGCCACTGAGCCAGTTTGATCACATTTAATATATAACATCAAATAAATAATATAAAGAAAAAACTGCATTAGTGGGAATCAGCGCGCGAAAGTTTGAATGGACCTATCCCCATGTGACACGCCTTTGTCTTCTCCACCATCTCTGAAACATAAAAGCATTAGGCTACGGTTTTGACACCGTTGCAGAAAATAACATATGAGAAAATAACGATTAGGCCAGGAGGCCACATAAATTAATCGCGATGGTTGTTTCTTGTTCGTTGGAACATGCTGGTTTGAATGATAATGGTCTTGAGGCTTGATTTTACTCCGTTTCAAAAGCCCTAATTCAAAAAGCTGAAAACCCTAAAAGCCACGCATGGTGAAATCTGATTTACAGGGTAATAATGCAATTAAATATGGTGGTTAGCTTTAGAATATCATTATGAGCAAGAATCCATAAAGAAAAATGCAAAAGGATGCTTGAATTATGCTATGCGATTTCAAGAATTTTGCTTCACAGTTTGACTTATGGATACCAATTCAGGGCGTTTTGGTTGATGTTAGTGATTGAGAATCGTTCAATGGTGTCTCAGGATGCTATTAGAAAAAGAATTAAGGCTTAAAACTACCTAGAACCTTGATTTCAGATTTTTGTTATATGGCTAAATTTTCAAGTTTTCAATAGGCTTTTCAGCGCAGCATATGGTGTGTTCTGGTTAGGGTTTGACTTGGTGCTTATGCTGGAAGAGAATTAGCTTGTTAGTTGGCCTTAATTCATGCTCATGAAAGAACTAGTCCTAGGGTTTTCACCATTAACCAATTTTCCTTCTTTTAAGCCAAGACCAAGACTTAGTGTGCAATTTAACCCTAGCCTGAGTTTTTGAGTTGGCCCATGATATATGGAAGTTGTCCAAATTCAAATGACACTATTCCATTGGTTTTTGAATTTTATTTGAATTTTTAAAGATTTAAGATGAATTAAATTATCAAAAATTAAATAAAATAGAAAAATCAATATTTGGTCTTGAAATTAATCATGGGACACGTGTGTGGCATGACAAGGATGAATCAAGTGGAAGAAAGTGGGCCCTTTTGTCAAAAATTGGAGTTTCAAGGATAGTTGACTTTTGCCATTTCACAAAAATTTCCCAACTTCTACAAGGCATAACTTGCTCAATTTTTAAGCTTTTCTCATGTTCTTGGACATTTTGGAAAGG
The DNA here is from genome assembly GCA_948472305.1 of Vicia faba. Taxonomy (NCBI): domain Eukaryota; kingdom Viridiplantae; phylum Streptophyta; class Magnoliopsida; order Fabales; family Fabaceae; genus Vicia; species Vicia faba. The sequence continues at coordinate 788,132,506 of OX451736.1, read as the reverse complement.
TCTTTGAGTCCTTTAACCAATGCCTTTGGTCCCATGTCATTTTGATTTTCCAATCTCAAGTTATGGCCTTTGACTTAAAGTCCCTTTTTGTTGACTTTTGAAAATGACCTATAATGTTGAAATTGATAACTTTTTGTGAGAGCATTTCTTGGACTTGAAGTATGAAGATGAGTTGTAGGAAATGTCTTTCTCTTCAAAATGAGATTTGGATGGAATTTTTCTGATAATCCCTGTGAAAGTTATGCTCTGGTCAATTTTAGTTGACTTTTTCAGCTGTCCAACTATAGCAACTTTTGCATCTTTGATGATTTCTGAGCCAAATTTTGAGAATCATGATCAAGCATTGATCAAATGATGTTTGTGGTTTCAAAATGATATGTTGACCAAAAATTTGAACTTTTGACTGCCAAATGACCATTTTGCCCCTACAGTTGACTGTAGTGCAATTTAGGGTTTTGACTGTGCAATCTTGAGCTGAGTGCCCTGAAACTTGATATGAGGATGCTTGACCACGTTTGTAAGCATATGAGACTTGATTGGGCCTTTGAACACTTCCTTTTCTTGATCAGACTCAAAACCCTAATTTTGACTGTATGGGAGACTGTTGCACTGTACAACTCTTGGGGAATTTTGTAGCTAGGCTTGGCAATTTCTTGAAGAATATGGGAGGGCAAATTTTGGGGTATAACAGTTGCCCCTGTTCAATCTTCTTAGACCTGAGGATGCAGATTGGCTGACGTGCCTTTCGTAATCCGAGGGTAAAAGATGATTGGACACTAGAGTGCCCGGAAATTTGCTCTCACATGTTAGCAATGATGGGGGAATGGGCTTATAGATGCCATCCGGATGTTTTGATTGCGTAAGAGATTCCTTGGCGAGAACCTGCATACCTGCAAAACAGAAAATGAGTACCTGACACGTTGCAGGAGCTGATGTTTAGATGCCTGGTATAGATGTGTCCTGACTGGTTACAGGAGCTGAGTCTGGAGCTTCAGACGGCGATGAATGAACCAAGGATGGTTACTGCCTTAGCATGAATGGTAAGAGAGCCTTGGGCGACTTTAACTTCAACAACGCTCGTTGAGAAAAATCTTGGGTGTCTTTAACTTCAACAACGCTCGTTGAGAAAAATCTGGGGTGTCTTCTATTGGGATAAGAATCAGGGAGATCTTAGGGTCGATCTGACTGAACCAGAGAAGGCCTTCGACTGGATAAGCATCAGGAAAATCTTAGGGTCGATTTAACTGAACCAGAGAAGGCCTTTGACTGGATAAGCATCAGGAAAATCTTGGGACGATTTAACTGAACCGGTCTAGGTCTTGAAATGTCTTCAACTGGATAAGCATCAGGAAAATCTTGGGACGATTTAACTGAACCAGAGAAGGCCTTTGACTGGATAAGCATCAGGAAAATCTTGGGACGACTTAACTGAACCGGTCTAGGTCTTGAAATGTCTTCAACTGGATAAGCATCAGGGAGATCTTAGGGTCGATCTGACTGAACCAGAGAAGGCCTTTGACGGGATAAGCATCAGGAAAATCTTGGGACGATTTAACTGAACCGGTCTAGGTCTTGAAATGTCTTCAACTGGATAAGCATCAGGGAGATCTTAGGGTCGATCTGACTGAACCAGAGAAGGCCTTTGACTGGATAAGCATCAGGAAAATCTTGGGACGATTTAACTGAACCGGTCTAGGTCTTGAAATGTCTTCAACTGGATAAGCATCAGGGAGATCTTAGGGTCGATCTGACTGAACCAGAGAAGGCCTTTGACTGGATAAGCATCAGGAAAATCTTGGGACGATTTAACTGAACCGGTCTAGGTCTTGAAATGTAGCTTGAGAACTTAACTGGATCTTTCCTGAAAGGTAAAAGTCAGTCATATGCAATGCATGATATGGATCAAGCAATGATGTTCTCAACATAAATGAGATTTGTAAGATATGATGTGTACATGCATGCTATAATGATGTACGTGATGTTTTATGTATGTTTTCGTCTAGGAAAGTAAATCCTTGACGGGTGCCGGGAAGTCGTATCCTGGGCTGATGTCGAAGAATAGATTTTGCTTCCGCTGGGGATGATAACTGCAAGGATACCGGTAGGAGAAGATGACTCCGTTGCGGAATAAACTTGGCGAATGGAAGATTCTGCGGGGAGAAAAGATACTCTAGCGATCATGCTGGAAAGCAATACTCTGTGGGAAGAGTGATGCCTTGCTGAATGTTGATAGTAACTCTGTTGGGGATACCGTTGTTGTATTGGAAGTGTGAATAGACTTCGCTAGGGATAGGAAAGAACTACGTTGACGACGACCTTCCCTTGGATTTTGGCTGAGGATAACCCAGTTATATCCTGTTGAGGAAATAACTCTTTAAATCAAGCCAGACGACGCGTTCGTGTCCTGTGCTAAGGAATGAGCTTCCAGAATATACTGGGGATAAGCTTACTGCTTGGGGAGATGAATTCCATCTTTCCTGGGGAACTTGGATGGGACTCTCCTGGGGAAGTTTTGATATGCTGGGGAAGTGATTCCTTTGAATGTTGTTGTATGCCGCCGGGGAACAATCTTTAGACCAAGACTGTCGGGGATGCTTGTTAAGAATATATGCTGCTGGGGAATATTGGGATCTACTGGAGGATACCCAATTTCCTTGAGACTTGTTAACTTTGTTTGGGGAAGAATGCACTGACTTGCTGTCCTCTGGGGAATTTAAGATGTCTGGTTAGGTTCTTTAGCTGAACCTACCTTGGTACCTTGGAGGATAGAACAATTAGACTGCTCAGACCACTCTTTATTGCCCCTGTTTCTAGTGTCACCTGCAATTAATTCTTTGTTTCGTATGCAAATATTTATGAGCTAGCAAATTATTGTCAATGCATATATCACAAATTGAACCTTGGACGTTCTTCGCAAAACAAAACAGAAAAAGAAAAACAGTTGGCACGTTTAACTGAAAAGTATATTTGTATTGATTTTGAATAGCCTGTGAATAGGCGTTTTGTGTACAAGAGGCTGACATCCTAGTAAGAGAAATGTCGCCGAGCAAAAGAGTTTATTACAAGTTTTGTACAAAAGAAAATAAAACAGCTGTGTGAAAGATGAATGATCCACTGGGTTTCAACTCTGCTATTGCCTTTATACTCCGTGCGTCTCATCACTTGATGACCTTGGTTGAAGGTGAAGCTGACTGATCGATGCCGTCTGAACTTGATGTAGCTACCGGATTCTGGATGCAAAGTGATCTGATGAGACATAGTATTACGTTTTTATCCCTAACTTTTGCCTGGACTTCCCTTTCGGGTTTTCAGTCCACCGGGATACCCACTTTTGCCCAAGCCGCCTTTTCAGGTTTTCGACTTGCCGGGTGTACAGATTTTCCATTTTCATCCCTTCATTTTGCCCGAACCCTTTTGGTTCGACGGGAAGCCCTAATTTTTGCCTAGACATGTCAGCCTAGCGGGTCTTTTTTTTATGCGTAGTATTTTTTAACTATGTCTGCATTGGCGGGGTGAGGAAGGTCGTCACCATCCATGTTGGTTAATATCATTGCTCCTCCTGAGAACACATGCTTAACCACAAATGGCCCTTCGTACGTAGGGGTCCATTTGCCCCTTGGATCACTCTGAGGAAGGATGATTCGCTTGATCACCAGATCCCCGACTTGATATTCCTGTGGTCTGACCTTTTTGTTAAATGCCCTGATCATTCGTTTCTGATACGTCTGACCATGACAGATAGCAGCAAGTCTCTTTTCGTCAATAAGGTTGAGCTGATCAAGTCGTGTCTGGATCCAATCATCTTCGTTCAGATTTGCATCCTTCATTATCCGGAGAGAAGGAATTTGTACCTCGATCGGCAAGACTGCCTCCATGCCATAAACCAGAGAGAAAGGAGTTGCCCCGGTTGACGTCCTAGCTGAGGTACGATACCCATGCAGAGCGAACGGTAACATCTCGTGCCAATCTTTATACGTTACTGTCATCTTCTGCACGATCTTCTTGATGTTTTTATTAGCTGCTTCTACAGCCCCATTCATCTTCGGTCTGTAAGGAGAAGAATTGTGGTGCTGTACCTTGAACTGTTCGCAGAGCTCAGCGATCATCTTATTGTTCAGATTGGTACCGTTATCTGTAATAATCCGCTCAGGGACACCGTACCGACAGATCAGGTTTTGCCGAATGAATCGTGCCACAACAGTCTTGGTTACCGTAGCATAGGATGCTGCCTCAACCCACTTCGTAAAATAATCAATCGCCACTAGGATGAAGCGATGTCCATTGGATGCCGTAGGTTTTATCTCGCCGATCATGTCTGTGCCCCACATTGCAAACGGCCAAGGTGCAGTCAGAACATTCAGGGGAACCGGAGGAACATGCACTTTATCTGCATAAATCTGGCATTTGTGGCATGTCCTGGAATGCTGGTAACAGTCAGCTTCCATCGTAGACCAGTAATATCCTGCCCGCAGGATTCTCTTAGCCATAGTATGTCCACTGGAGTGCGTACCGAAGGTCCCTTCATGCAGCTCTTCCATGATTCTTTCTGCTTCAGTCTTATCCACACAACGCAGTAAGGTTGAATCATGGTTTCGCTTGTACAAGATGCCGTTGCTTAGGAAGAACTTGGTTGCAAACCTCCTCAGGAATTTCCTATCATTGACAGAAGCACCTTCAGGGTATTCCTGAGCTTCCAGATATCTCTTCACTTCGTGGTACCAAGGCTTCTCAGTTACCAATTCAGTTTCGAGATCACAACAGTATGCCGGTTCGTCCAGCTTCCAGATGATGATCCGGGGAGCCTCGTTGTCCCATTTGACCTTGAACATTGAAGACATTGTAGCTAACGCGTCCGCCAACTGATTCTCTTCTCTTGGAAAGTGCTCAAATGTTATCTCTGTGAAGTGGGGGATCAGGGCCAACACACATTCTCTGTAAGGAATCAAGTTTGGGTGTTTCGTATCCCACTCTCCTTTAATCTGATTGATCACAAGAGCGGAATCTCCGAAGACACTCAGAAATTTGATCCTCAGGTCGATCGCAGCTTGAAGACCCATGATACACGCTTCATACTCCGCCATGTTGTTGGTACAGTTGAAACACAGCCGGGCGGTGAGTGGAGTATGAGTACCTTGTGGAGATACGATGATGGCGCCAATACCATTTCCCAAAGCGTTGGATGCTCCATCAAAATGCATAGACCATCGGGATCCTGGTTCAGGTCCTTCATCCGGTCCAGGTATTTCACAGTCAGTTACTATCATAATGCTTTCATCTGGAAACTCGAAGTTCATTGATTGGTAGTCATCCACAGCTTGATGTGCTAAGTGGTCTGCCAATACACTTCCCTTGATGGCTTTTTGGGTCGTGTACTGAATGTCGTATTCCGTCAAGATCATCTGCCATCTTGCAATTCTCCCAGACAGAGCAGGCTTTTCGAATATGTACTTTATAGGATCCATTTTTGAGATCAACATGGTAATGTGAGTCAGCATATACTGTCTCAGCCGGCGAGCAGCCCATACCAAAGCGCAACAAGTTTTCTCAAGCAGTGAGTATCGGGTCTCACAGTCGGTAAACTTTTTGCTAAGGTAATAAATGGCATGCTCTTTTCGGCCAGACTCGTCATGCTGCCCCAGCACACACCCCATTGCATTATCAAGTACTGTCAGGTAAAGTATCAAAGGCCTCCCTTCAACTGGTGGCATAAGGATGGGTGGTTCTTGGAGATATTCTTTGATTCTGTCTAAAGCAGCCTGACATTCATCATTCCAACGTACTACCTGATCTTTCTTCAGCAGCTTGAAGATTGGTTCACAGGTAGCAGTTAAGTGTGAGATGAACCGAGCAATGTAATTCAGACGTCCTAGAAAGCCTCTGACCTCCTTCTCTGTCTTAGGAATTGGCATCTCTTGAATGGCTTTGACCTTAGCAGGGTCCACTTGAATTCCCTTGTCACTTACCACGAAGCCTAGCAACTTCCCCGATCTTACCCCGAAAGTGCACTTGTTAGGGTTCAATCTTAGTTTGTACAGTTTCAACCGGTCAAACAATTTCTGCAGATGATCAAGGTGTTCTTCCTCAGTCTGGGACCTAGCGATCATGTCATCAACATAAACTTCTATCTCATGATGGATCATGTCATGAAATAAAGCAACCATGGCACGTTGGTAGGTTGCCCCAGCATTCTTTAGTCCAAAAGGCATGACTTTGTAGCAGAAGGTGCCCCACTGAGTAACAAATGTAGTCTTTTCCATGTCTTCCAGAGCCATCTTGATCTGATTGTAGCCTGAAAAACCATCCATAAAAGAGAACACTTTATGCTGAGCTGTATTATCAACAAGGACATCAATGTGGGGTAGAGGGAAGTCATCCTTGGGGTTGGCCCTGTTCAGATCCCTGTAATCGACACACATCCTGACCTTGTCGTCCTTCTTAGGTACCGGCACCATATTAGCAACCCACTGAGGGTAAGAAGTCACTGCAAGAAACCCGGCATCAAACTGCTTCATCACCTCGGCTTTAATCTTCTCAGACATCTCTGGACGCATACGGCGGACCTTTTGCTTAACCGGAGGGCAATCTTCTTTAGTTGGTAAGTGATGGACCACAATGTCGGTATCTAATCCGGGCATATCTTCGTAGGACCAGGCAAAGATTTCTTTATAGTCATGCAGCATCTGAGTCAACCGTTGCTTCACGCTGAGTTCTAGGTTGGCACCAATCTTCACCTCTTTCTTGTCTTCCTCAGCACCCAAGTTTATTATTTCTACTGGTTCTTCATGGGGTTGAATTGCCCTCTCTTCCTGTTGTAACAGTCTTGCAAGTTCACCAGGCACTTCGCAATCATCTTCACCTTCGTCTTCGGCTAAATTGATCGGATTTTCGAAGTCATAACTGGCAGTAGCAGAGTCGTTACCAGTGAGATCCAGAGTGGATTGAAACCTGTATGAGTGAGTGTGTGTGTAAATACAGCTGTTTTGCAATATGTAAAGAAAGGAAAGAAAAGGAGCGCAAAATTTGAAATGTGAAAAACGTCCAATGCTTTTATTCATGATATATGACAGTGACAAACAAAAGCCCTCACAAATAAAACCACGGTGCCCCGGGTAAGACACCGGGCCATATAGTCTCAAATTATTGTTTATTACAAATCAAAAACAAAGAAATTCATTACTGGGGAACAAAAGTTATGGGTGTAAAATCTTTAGCAGTCCAATTGGTCAATCCACCGTCGGTCGTCGGGTAGATCCAGCTATCGAACTCTGACTCTTCCACTTTGACTTCCTCTCCAATAGCATTCACTTCTGAGTGGGTGATGAACACAGGAGGTCTTCCAATTCTCGCCTTGCGCACTGCTTTCTGAGCTTCTGTGGTGAAACCCAGCCCAAACTTGTTAGTCTTAGGAGTAAGATCAGGGAGCTTGCCCCAGTTTGCACATTCACCTTTTTCGATCACAGCCCGGGCGTCCTTTAAGGAGGCCATCTTCATAGGAGAAACCTCTTCATCTGCTTCTGCTGCTGCCAAGGTTTGTGGTACTTCCTCAAAATGTTGAAAGGGGGTTTCAATGAACTCCCCATCCATTTCCACGTATCTGAAGGAGTTGAGGTGGCTGACCATGTACTCCTCTTCCCCTTGCACTGTTACAATCTTCCCCCTGACCGGGTACTTGAGCTTCTGATGTAATGTGGAGGTCACAGCTCCAGCCTTGTGGATCCATGGGCGACCCAGCAAACAAGAATAGGACGGATGGATGTCCATCACATAGAATTTTGAATCAAATACCTGTGATCCAACCCTGATTGGGATGTCCACCTCACCATGTACCATTCTTTTGGACCCGTCAAAGGCCCGGACAACAATGTGAGTTGGTTTGAGCTCTAGACCCTCACAATCCAGCCTATCCAGAGCCTTCTTGGGCAGCACGTTTAATGAAGAACCTGTGTCAACCAGCACATGAGCAAGAGTAGTGCCCCTGCATTCAATGGAAACATGCAGGGCATCATTATGGTTCTTTCCCTTTGCTGTCAGATCGGCATCAGAGAAACCCAGGCCATTATCAGCGGTTAGGTTGGCCACACAGTCGGTGAACTGGTCAGCAGACGTCTCTTGGGGTACGTGGGCTGTCTTTAAGAAAGCAATCAGAGCCTTTGCATGGGCCTCTGAACACAGCAGCAGTGACAACATGGAGATTTTAGAGGGGGTGTGCCCCAACTGTTCTACAACGTTGAAATCACTTTTCTTTATTATCTTGAGGATTTCTTCCATTTCCTGCTTGGAAGCCTCAACAATGGTCTTTGGTGCCTCCGTCCTGGCAGGCACATCAGCAGCAATTCCCTTGCCCCGAGTATCAGATGACTCAGTAGCAGGGGTGGATACTTGGTCAGGGGGAGAAACAGGCACCCTGGCAGGTGTGAAGATCAAAGGCCTATGAATTACCGGAGGAGCAATGTCTGGCGAGAACAGTCTTCCACTACGAGTGACCTTAGCAGGCCCGGTGATGTTGGAGACACCAGTATCAATGTTGAACTCTTGTTTCACACCCAGAACGTAAACATCCGCCCCATAGTGCCATGGGACAGCCTTATCAGATTTGTAGGGTATAGACCCCAGAACAGTAATGGTGATGGGAGCACTCTTGTGAACTGACAAAATTTGTATAGGCTCCTTTGAAGGAGCCTTGGAATGGTTGTTGAAGATGGTAACGATCGACACTTCTTCAACAGGAGCAGCAGGAACAACAGTCTTTCTGAACAAAATCTCTCTACTATCTATCAGGTTTTGGACGCCTGACTTCAGCAGAGAATAACCAGCAGGGGAAGCAACACATAGAGGGCAACCTTCGCTACATCCCGGAAATAAACCGGCTAGCAACAGATTCCTCTTGACCATCAGCAACGGAGTAGCAACATCATCCACCGAAGCTACATACAAATCCTCCTCAACAGCATTCACTCCATGCTGGGGCATGGGAGCAGTTACAACATTCGGCCTCTCGGGCGCCTCAAACTGTATTTCCTTTGCATCAATGAGGTCTTGAACCTTATTCTTTAGGGCCCAACAGTCATCTGTGTTATGCCCCGGGCTATCAGAGTGATAAGCACAGCGAGCATTTGGATTGAACTTGGGGGATGCGGTATTGGGAAACTTTGGAGCCTCCCTGACAGTCACTAAATTGGTGGATAGCAACTGTGGCAGTATCTGTGATAAGGTCATGCTTAACCGGGTAAACTCTCTCCGGGGTCTTTCAAACTTTTGAGGATTAGTTGGCCGAGGAGCGGCAGCAGGTTTGGCAATCATTACCGCACTGACAGATTGGTGGCGTTCAGGTCGCTCTGTTCTCCGGGAGCTATATACAGCACTAGCCTCCTTTTTGAAGGGTTTCTTCTCAGTACTGGAGGAGGCAACTTTCTGTATCTTCCCCGATTTTATACCGGCCTCGATCCTTTCACCAGTCAGGATCAGATCAGTAAACCCAGCAGAGGAATTACCAATGAGATGATTGAAAAATGGACCAGATAGGGTCCCCAAAAACATATCTACCAGCTCCCGGTCCGTCAATGGTGGCTGCACCCTGCCAGCCAGGTCTCTCCATTTCTGGGCATACTCCTTAAAACCTTCACCCGACCCTAGCGACATACCCTGGAGCTGGGTACGCGTAGGAGCGAGGTCGGCATTATACTGATACTGCTTGTAAAAAGCAGTGGCCAGATCCTCCCAGTTACGAATGCTGATTCCATCCAGCTGATAGAACCAATCGAGGTGAGTCCCTGAAAGACTCTCCTGGAAGAAGTGGATCCAAAGGTTCTTGTCTGCTGTGTAAGGCTGGATCTTCCTTACATAAGAACGGAGGTGCATCTTGGGACAGGAAGCCCCATCATACTTCACGAAGGCAGGTGTTTTGAACTTGTGTGGGATCACCACCCCAGTAGATAACCCCAAGTCTCCGAAATCCAATCCAGGCACCCGCTGAACTTCCATAGCCTTTAATCTGTCTTCCAGCTGTTTGTACCGGTCTTCAGCAGGAGGGTACTGTTCGTCGTTGAAGTCTGTTTCAGTATCAGAGCCCACAGGAGTTGGGACCTCCCTTTCTTGGTGACTACCTTCCGTCACAGATGGAGGAGTCCTTTCAGCTTCAACCAAAGTGTTCCCGAGTCTGCGCCCAGTGTTAAATAGCACAGTCCTTCTCTTCTTCTTAGTCTTCTTCAGAAGCATGGTCTTCAACTCTTGTTGACCCTGAGCCAAGCCTTTGATCAGCTCTTGAAATTGGGCGTTTTGCGCCTGAAACTGGACATTCTGCGCCTGAAGAGCCTTGATAGATGCCTCGGTTGATGATTCAGGGTTCATGATGCTGAAATAAACAGCGAAGAACAGTAAACAACCTGAAAAGAAGAGTACCTATAATGCACATGATGAATGATATGTGTTTATGCAATGCATTCAAGAGTTCGAAAATTCAAATTTGTTGTAGACCAAAAGGAACACACATTATTATTAAGAAAATCATTGTTTAATACATCAAAGCCTCATGGGCAAAAGTACAAAAAGATCAAATCAATCCCAAAATATGTTGCGCATCTTCTTTGGAGCTATGTAAGTGTTGAGGTTCCTTTCCTCGTGCAACAGGCGGGTGAGCTCCAAGACCTTCTTTTCGCTGGCATGCAAACTAGTCTCAAGAGAATTCCGCTCTTCCTTAAGCTGGATCCAGCTCTTCTGCATCTCTTCCCAGGATGTGGGCATATCAGGGTGCTGAATAACATGAGACACCTCTCCTTCCAAGGCAGGCTCTTTGATTACTGGAAGCATGTGAGGATAAGGCATTACTAATTTCTGAGAGCGGGCTCGTACCCACTTGAGGTAAGGCTCCAAAGGGATGGAATTCCTGTGCCCCAGTGTCTTGCTGTCTATCCTACTAGGCATCCTCCAAGCTCTGATAAATCTCTGGCGAAGTCCTTGAGTATCGTTGTCGAAGTCAAAAACTATGTCAGGAATCAACATGTCATGAGGACCATCCCTCCGAGCATAACCAAATTGTCTCCAAGCCAGGCATGGACTATAAGTAATACCCCCTCTGATTCCAAGTAAAGGAACATTAGGATACTCCCCGCAACGATCAATGATAGTGACATCTTCTCTGGACCTAGGGCACCAATGTATATCTGCATGTGTAAGAGTCATCAACCGTTGTGACCATCTCAAACCCCGCTCGTTCTTCAGGACTGATTGTGGAAGGTGCGAAATAAACCACTTTCCCAGGAGAGGAGTGCAACACATAAGGACACCTCTTTTTCTCATGGTTCGAGTGTAACATGAGTGAAGGATGTCCCCCAGCAATGTAGGTATGGGATTCCTGGACATAAAGATCTGGACAGCATTGATATCAACGAGCTGGTCTGGGTTAGGGAACAACACCAAACCATAAACAAGGAGGGCCACAACCTCTTCAAAGGCTTGTAAGTCAAGGGAGTTCCAACATTCATAGGCCTTTTCAAACAGAAACCTGGCTAAGAACCCTTTGATACCACTTCTAACTTCCCAATGTCCCTGGAGGTCAGATGACTGTAGGTGCAAGGCTTTAGCAATCTCTTCAAGCTTAGGTTCCTTTTCTGTACCGTTGAAGGGTAGCTGATCAAGGATAGGGATCTTCAGGAGTCGGGAGAACTCCTCCAATGTAGGTACCAACTGATAGTCCAAGAAGGTGAAACAGTGATGCAGAGGGTCAAAGAACTGGAATAGGACCTTTATCATATCTTCCTCAATGTTGGTGTTGACCAAGCTGATGAGACTTCCATGCCTTTCACTGAATGAAGAGTTCTCAGGAATCCTGGATATAAGCTCCTTAAGCTGAGGAGGGATCCTCACAAGACTGATTTGAATTGTCTTTCTACGAACAGTTTCCATGTCCTACAAAACAAGAACAAAGATGAAAATTCGAACCCCTGAAATGGTTAGTTAATGCATATGATGCTGGATGATGTCATGATGCTATGATTAAACACACCACAGATATTTACAAAGACAAACATGTAAGGCATACAAGGCACACAAGACAGGCCCTTAAGGTTTAAGGCCAGCATGGGGTCTGGGTAGTACCCTCTTGAAGTTGGTGGGTTCAACCTGTCCTAATCAAAGTAACCGGGTTCTAAGGTTCCCAATATCACGGGATTGCTTTCATTGTTCATCGTTTCGATTTAGCCACTGAACTGGCGACCGAAATATTCCAGGAAAGCAACCCTCAATTGAGTGTAGTATCGAGTATCAACCAACCTCGGACTGCACCAAAGTCAGTTATCTCACTACCCTAAAGAGGCCAAGATGGTTCAATTAAGGTTCCTAAGGTCTGTTGATGCTTCATGACACCACATGGAGACCCCGTACTCTCCTTGACTGAACTCAAGGGTTACCGGTACACACCAAAGTGCCACATCAACGTAGCAGACTGTTTCAACCATGTCGGTATACCCCGCACAGTTCCCTCACAGCCTTGTTGCTACTTTCTAAGAAGGTATCCCCCAGATCCGGGTTAGGATCTATAGAACTCCCAAACAACCCACAATTTAAAGCACACAAGGAAAACAATTGAAAACACAATGATCTTAGTCCTAAGGTACACCTCACTTTAAGTTTATCCCCAGCAGAGTCGCCAGTTCTGTGATCGGTGGATCTGGAACTGACCGTTTTAAAGCTGGTTCGCGAAATGTCGCGGAAGCAAGAGTCGCCACCGTCTTTTATTTTCTCCAAAGGGAAAGGACAAAAGCACAGAAAAATTCCTTAAAGAGATTGCTCTCGGTTCGGGAGGTAGGTTATAGAAAGGGAAGGTGTTAGCACCCTTTCTATCCATGGTTATCCATGGGCTCTTAGATACTTGCTCAATGTGTTTTCAAAATGTTTGCTTGCTTTTCAATGTGGGTTTCAAAAATATTCTTTGAAAAGTTTCAGTTCAACTCGTACGTCAGAGTGTTTGAAAAGTTTGTTTTGAAAGTTTTTGAAAGTGTGTTGGTGTGAAAAGTATTTTGATTTGTTTGAAATTAGAGCAAGTATCCTTGAGAACCTACCTACCCTAAGGAATTCGTCTGTGTAAATGTCCTTTAAAGTAGTGCCATCCCACCATTGAGAGGTAGGTAGCACCACTGTTGGAGGTGTTCGGGTCAATTCGAGTTTTAGGGACATGGTGATCACCGGAGCAATGGGAAGACACCTTAGAAGCTACCCTCATGCCAGGTTCCCGGATCATGAGGACTTACTGAGACGTCTTCTACTCGACGACCACCTTTCGAGGCAAGGCAACAGTGAGGCGTACCCTAGGGGTGGTGTGTGCGATTCGTGTGTCGTTTTCATTTGTATTTGTCTTGTCATGTTCATTGTGTTCTACGCTTGATTTTAATTAGGGCCATTCATTCTTGCATGCATTTAACAGTTATAAAGTTTGCGAGAAAATAAATCTAAACTATTACAAATGGCGCGGGTCCACATCGCCAAAATAAACCGAACCCAATTTGACTGAAAGTAGAGAAGCAATAAAATAAAAGTGCGAGAAATAAAGTAAAAATTGTTACAAGGCTTTGGGGCATGTACATAATTATTTAAACGATATAAAATAAATGTGCGAAATAAAGGAATTAAAAACAAAACTAGGGCGTTGGACCCTTTTTGCAAAAGTATTTAAAGTTAATGAATTAATTAATTAGAACTAATGAAGAATTAAAATTAAAGAAAAAGGAATGTTTTTTGTATTTTTGTATTTTTTTAAGATTTAAAAGAAAAAGGAAAAGAATTAATTAAAACAAAACAAATTGGTTGTAAACCCTAATTCTAATGTTTTTTAAGTCATTAAGAAAAAGATTTAATTTTTAACCTAATTTAAATCTAAGTTATTTATATACATTTAATTATAAAATAGAATAAATTAATAATTATATTATGATAAAAAAGAAAAATTTAAGAGGAATGAACATTGTTAATTAACCTAATTCTATGTTTTTGTTTTGATTTTTATTAAAAGGAATTAAAGTTGAAAACCTAATTAAAACTAAATATTTACATGTTATTATTTATGAAAATAATTATAATATAAATATTTATTATTTTTTGGTCTTTTCTGATTTTTGAATGTTTTTATATTTTTATGAAAATAAATTAATTATGTTAAAACAAAGAAAATAAATGAAATAGCAAAAATAAAATATAAGGAGAAAAATAGAAAAATGCAAACCAGTGGGGGGGGGGGGGGGGGGGGGGGGGTAACCCCAATTTAGGAGATACAGGCTTAAGAATTCTGGCCCACTTGCTTGAAATCTCATTGACTTTCCCAATCACGTATGATGCATTTGACCAGGATTTATGCGCTCCTTGAATCCCTGCCTTTGCCTTGATCGCTTAGGACGCGTGTAGGCTTGACCATTGAGGATGCATGGTGTACACCCATAGTAGCGCTGCATATGAACACTTATGGCAAAATAATATTGGAATTGTGCAGACCTGGGGTTCGAACCCAGGTCTTGAACGCTACAAGCATAGATGCCTGCCACTGAGCCAGTTTGATCACATTTAATATATAACATCAAATAAATAATATAAAGAAAAAACTGCATTAGTGGGAATCAGCGCGCGAAAGTTTGAATGGACCTATCCCCATGTGACACGCCTTTGTCTTCTCCACCATCTCTGAAACATAAAAGCATTAGGCAACGGTTTTGACACCGTTGCAGAAAATAACATATGAGAAAATAACGATTAGGCCAGGAGGCCACATAAATTAATCGCGATGGTTGTTTCTTGTTCGTTGGAACATGCTGGTTTGAATGATAATGGTCTTGAGGCTTGATTTTACTCCGTTTCAAAAGCCCTAATTCAAAAAGCTGAAAACCCTAAAAGCCACGCATGGTGAAATCTGATTTACAGGGTAATAATGCAATTAAATATGGTGGTTAGCTTTAGAATATCATTATGAGCAAGAATCCATAAAGAAAAATGCAAAAGGATGCTTGAATTATGCTATGCGATTTCAAGAATTTTGCTTCACAGTTTGACTTATGGATACCAATTCAGGGCGTTTTGGTTGATGTTAGTGATTGAGAATCGTTCAATGGTGTCTCAGGATGCTATTAGAAAAAGAATTAAGGCTTAAAACTACCTAGAACCTTGATTTCAGATTTTTGTTATATGGCTAAATTTTCAAGTTTTCAATAGGCTTTTCAGCGCAGCATATGGTGTGTTCTGGTTAGGGTTTGACTTGGTGCTTATGCTGGAAGAGAATTAGCTTGTTAGTTGGCCTTAATTCATGCTCATGAAAGAACTAGTCCTAGGGTTTTCACCATTAACCAATTTTCCTTCTTTTAAGCCAAGACCAAGACTTAGTGTGCAATTTAACCCTAGCCTGAGTTTTTGAGTTGGCCCATGATATATGGAAGTTGTCCAAATTCAAATGACACTATTCCATTGGTTTTTGAATTTTATTTGAATTTTTAAAGATTTAAGATGAATTAAATTATCAAAAATTAAATAAAATAGAAAAATCAATATTTGGTCTTGAAATTAATCATGGGACACGTGTGTGGCATGACAAGGATGAATCAAGTGGAAGAAAGTGGTCCCTTTTGTCAAAAATTGGAGTTTCAAGGATAGTTGACTTTTGCCATTTCACAAAAATTTCCCAACTTCTACAAGGCATAACTTGCTCAATTTTTAAGCTTTTCTCATGTTCTTGGACAATTTGGAAAGGTCTTTGAGTCCTTTAACCAATGCCTTTGGTCCCATGTCATTTTGATTTTCCAATCTCAAGTTATGGCCTTTGACTTAAAGTCCCTTTTTGTTGACTTTTGAAAATGACCTATAATGTTGAAATTGATAACTTTTTGTGAGAGCATTTCTTGGACTTGAAGTATGAAGATGAGTTGTAGGAAATGTCTTTCTCTTCAAAATGAGCTTTGGATGGAATTTTTCTGATAATCCCTGTGAAAGTTATGCTCTGGTCAATTTCAGTTGACTTTTTCAGCTGTCCAAATATAGCAACTTTTGCATCTTTGATGATTTCTGAGCCAAATTTTGAGAATCATGATCAAGCATTGATCAAATGATGTTTGTGGTTTCAAAATGATATGTTGACCAAAAATTTGAACTTTTGACTGCCAAATGACCATTTTGCCCCTACAGTTGACTGTAGTGCAATTTAGGGTTTTGACTGTGCAATCTTGAGCTGAGTGCCCTGAAACTTGATATGAGGATGCTTGACCACGTTTGTAAGCATATGAGACTTGATTGGGCCTTTGAACACTTCCTTTTCTTGATCAGACTCAAAACCCTAATTTTGACTGTATGGGAGACTGTTGCACTGTACAACTCTTGGGGAATTTTGTAGCTAGGCTTGGCAATTTCTTGAAGAATATGGGAGGGCAAATTTTGGGGTATAACAATGATCGACGCCGGAGAGATTCAGTTTGAAGCGTCAGAGACTCCAAACATAATCAATGCTCCTTTGACCAATCATTGAAGACTTTTGTTTATTTGAATTTCCGAGTTGTAATTTTTTGCTTATACAAACAATTAAATGTCATAGCGAACTCTTTTATTTTAATGCACGGCGTATGTCTATTTTTTGAATTAATCTAATTATTTTCACTATATTCACATTGCCTTCATATTTTTTGTGATGTTCAACTCTCGGTTAATAATTCTAAGCCTCTTGAGGGAAGATGACGAAAACGATACCACAATCTACAGTATGCTTTTGAGCAGACCCCGCTGATGAGGTACAGGCATTATTTCAATTCCTAAACAATGGAGTTATAAGGATGATAATCCCTTGTCAACCCCTTTGATCCAAAGAAGTAGGAGTTTTTCTTTTCAAAAATTAAAACCCTTAATCATAACCTGGGGCAGGGTAGTTCTCTCAGTTGATCCGAGTGCACAGCGAATGGCACCAAAAAGTCCGTAAAAAAAAAGGCAATGATGGTTTCGAATAATCATAAAGATAGGCAGTCACCATTTCCCAAAATAAAAGCCCAATAAGTCAAAACCTATGAAGGAGACTTACGAAAACTGGGGCATCCCGCTGACTGTAATCACAAAAGAAACAGTTCAGGCAAAAAATAGGGATAACAAAATCAAAAAAAGAAAGAGTTCCTACAAACCCTCAACCAAAAAAAGGAATGACTGCCTATTCCAAGTAAATTGTCCATATCAGAACCATCACCGGTATATCAGGACAAAGACTCAAACAAGGTCTAACGTAGGATCAGCTGAGTTTAGGTTTGAAGAACATCACGAAGAGCGGGTGGGTACAAATGAAATTTGAGCCTTTATCCTTTGTTTCTTAAACCGTGAACCAGGCCATGTTATAACCCTCAAAAGTCCTAGCTGAAGCATGGGTTAATTCAAAAGCATACTGTTACAAAGGTATCCTGACTCCTTAAGGCTCGCTGTAAAATCTTGAGTTGACATCACATGTTACATAATTTGCTTGTTTTACTGAAAAAATGCATTTACAAAAAAAAACTTCAAGACAGACATAAGCTTTGCATTTTTAATATAACAGTGTTTGCATATGACTATTTGTTCGAACAGCATAGAAATTCGCACGACGAATATCTAGTGAAAAAAAATCTTCTCCAAGGTCATCTCAAGTGGAAAGACACCTCCTACCAAGGGGCACAGCATGAGCATTATCTATCATCTGGGGCAGTTAAGTCAAGATTCAGAGAATCTCTCAAATGCCAAAGGCCAGGGGCAAATCTCCGCCTGAGTCACTTGGGGCATTAGACGTGAATTCCAGCAACGAATCTTGCATGATCAACGAAGATCTTCTGGTAGTATGACAACACAACGCTACTGACAGGGGCACCTCCCTACATCCTGAGAGCACAGACATAGTCGGAAAAAAATACGGCGCATAATCAAAGACCCGCTAGGTTGACACACCTAGGCAAAAATAAGGGCTTCCCGGCGAACCAAAAGGGTTCGGGAAAAAATAAGGGATGAAATGAAAAAATCTGTACACCCGGCAAGTCAAAAACCTGAAAAGGCGGCTTGGGCAAAAATGGGTATCCCGGTGGACTGAAAACCCGAAAGGGCGGTCCAGGAAAAAGTTAGGGATCAAAAGCGTACGACTATGTTCCGTCATCTCGTCACTTGCCTACCAGAAGAAGATTTGTCAACTGGCAGTCATCAAGCGCCTCCACAGGTATCTTCTCCCACAAAAACAGGGGCAATAATGAGTTGTCTAAGCGATCTAGTTGCTCTGTCCACCAAGGTACCAAGGTAGGTTCGGATGAAGAACGTAACCAGGATACCTTCACTCCCCGTTAAGTAAGAAAAGATTCAATACTCTTCCCCGAACAGAGTTTGGTCTCCCAATCAGCCCTGAAAAGGCACAACATTCTCCAGCAAGTCAGCAACACTTTCCCCAAGCAGAGTAGCCTACAGTCAGCCCTAAGGAAGATGGGTATTCCCAAAAATCTCAATATTCCCCAGTAGAGTATACAGATGTTCCTAAACAAGCATCCCCGGCAATCTTGATCTAAGATTGTTCCCCGGCAGAATACCAGACACTCCGGTGGAGTCATTCCCCAGTACAGTCTCAAAAAGTCTCCCCAGGAGAGTTGATCAATCTCCCCAGTAGGAAGCTTATCCCCAGTAGATTCTGGAAGCTTATCCCCTACAGAGCACGAACGCATCTCCCGGACTTTTTATTCAAAGGTTATTCTCCACCGGAGCTTATAACTGGGTTATCCTCAGCCAAAAACCACGGAAAGATCGTCCTCGGCAAAGCTCTTCCCATTCCCCAACGGAGTTCATCAAATTCCTTAACAAAGCTCATCAACGGTATCCCCAATGGAGTTACCATCAAACCTCAGCGAAATATCTCTTCCCACAGAGTATTCCCCGCAGAGTAATCTCTTCGCCAAGTTTATTCCCCAACGGAGTCATCTTCTCCTACCGGTCTATTCTTGCAACCATCATCCCCAGCGGAAATGAAGAACTTCACTCTTAAACATCAGCCCAGGATTCAACTTCCCGGCATTCGTCAAGGATTTATTTTCCTAGACGAAAAATACATTCATAAACATATCACATTTCATACATTCTGCTTACAATGCATGCACATACGCATCATATCACACAATCTCATCTATTTTTGAGAACATCATAACATCATGCTTTTCATACATTATGACATTGCACAACTGATGTTTTGCCTTTTCAGGAAAAAGGTCCATCCAAAGATGATTACCATCGACTGTCGCAGTTCCGGATTCGATACTTGTATCTAGCCAGGGCATATCTGTGAGCGATTGATTGTGGATTCGATACCTGTATCTAGACAGGGCATATCTACATTAAAGAGATATCTAGGAAATGCTCCAGAGATGGATGTTGTTCTTTTGGTTTATTCAGATTTTCTCTTCAGAGATAGCTTGGAAATGCTCCAAATATGGATGCTGTCCTTTTGCTTATTCAAGAGTTTCCTTTCAGATATATCGGGGAAATGCTCCAGATATGGATGCTATTCTTTTGCTTATTCAAGACTCCTTCTAGAGATAGTTCAGATGTGACCCAGGCATGGCGACGTTCTGATACTTATTCCAGATTTCCTTTCAGATATAGCGGGGAAATGCTCTAGATATGGATGCTGTTCTTTTGCTTATTCAAGACTCCTTCTAGAGATAGTTCAGATGTGACCTAGGCATGGCGACATTCTGATACTTATTCCAGATTTCCTTTCAGAGATAGCTTAGAAATGCTCCAGATATGGATGCTGCTCTTTTACTTATTCAAGACTCCTTCTAGAGATAGTTCAGATGTGACCCAGGCATGGCGACGTTCTGATACTTATTCCCGATTTCCTTTCAGAGATAGCTTGGAAATGCTCCAGATATGGATGCTGTTCTTTTGCTTATTCAAGATTCCTTCTAGAGATAGTTCAGATGTGACCCAGGCATGGCGACATTTTGATACTTATTCCAGATTTCCTTTGAAAATATAGCTCAGAGATGCTCCTGACCCGGATGCTATTCTACTGCTTAGTCAGATTCAAATTTCTAAAGACAACTTAGAGATGCTCCATCCCGGATGCTATTCTATTGTTCAGTCCAGATACGATCCAGATTCGGATGACATTCTGCCACTCATTCAGATGCAGTATGGATATACCCCAGACCCAGCGGTCATTCTACTACTCGTTCAGACGTCAGCAATTAGATATAGACTAGATATGCCCCAGACACGGAAGCTATTCTATTTCTTATTCAGATTCAACTATCCATTACAGTTCCAAATGGCATCTATAAGCCCATTCCCGACAAGGTTCTATCACACTTTCAGATGGCATCTTTAAGCCCATCCTCCCATCCATCATCTCTCCAAATGGCATCTGTAAGCCCATCCCCGACATCACACTGCTGATACTCTACTATGTGAGTGCAAATTTCTGGGCACTCTAGTGTTCAATCATCTTCCACCTTCGGATCACGAAAGGCACACAAGCCAATCTATATCCTCAGGTCTAAGAAGATTGAACAGGGGCAACTGTTGTACCCCAAAATTTGCCCTCCCATAATCTTCAAAGTTTTGCCTCAAAGGGTTCAAAGTCTACTCAAGGGCTACACAATCAAACCATCCTCCTAAGCCATGCAAATTAGGGTTTTGGTTCTTGCAAGGAAGTTGAGGTTTTCAAGGGCTCAACCAAGTCCCATATGCTCATACACATTGTCAAGCACCTACATGTCAAGTTTCAAGGCTCACAAGGTCAAGTTGCACAGTCAAAAACCCTAATTGCTCCACAGTTAACTGCAAGGGCAAAATGGTCATTCGGCAGTCAAAAGTCAAAATTTTTGGTCAACATCATATTTTGAAGCCACAATCATCATTTGATCAATTCTTGATCATGATTTCACAAGAATGGCTCAAAAATCATCAAGGTGTCAAAAGTTTCTATTTTTGAACAGCTGAAAAGTCAACTGTAACTTGACCAAGGCATAACTTTTTCATGGTTCATCACAAAAATCCCATCCAATGCTCATTTTGAAGGGGAAGACATTTCCTACAATTCATCTTCACATTCCAAGTCCAAGAAATGCTCTCACAAAAAGTTATCAATTTCAACATTATAGGTCATTTTCAAAAGTAAACAAAAAGGCACTTTAAGTCAAAGACCATAACTTGATATTGGTAAATCAAAATGACATGGGACCAAAACCATTGGTTAGAGGACTTCAAGACCTTTCCAAAATGTCCAAGAACATGTTCATAGCCTCAAAATTGAGCAAGATATGCATTGGAGAAGTTGGGAAATTTTTGTGAAATGGCCAAAGTCAATTATCCTTGAAACTTCATTTTTGACAAAAGGGGCCCACTTTTTCCACTTGATTCAGCTTGGCCATGCCTCCCACGTGTCCCACAATTTATTTCAAGATTTAAAATTAATTTTTCCATTTTTATTTAATTTTATTTGATTTAATTCATTTTAAATCTTTAAAATTCAAATAAAAATCAAAGAAATTAATGGAGGGATATATTTTGTGTTGAATAGCTTTGAATCACCTTGAAATACCTTCCAAATTCGTGCAAGGCCTATTATGGGCATAGAAATTCAAATTTTGACACAAAAGGCAAGTTGTTTCAATGTTGGTTATGGCAAAATCTCAAGCATAATTGCAATGGTTAAAGGCTCATCATGTGACTGATTCTCATTCATTACTATATATACAAGCCTTCCCAACCTCATTCAAAAAAAATAGTGTGTGCAGAAACGGCCAAGAGCAAAACCAAAAATTATTCAAAAAGTGAGAGTTCTAAAACATAGTTGCGAGCATCTTCAGATCAAAACAAGCACGTGGTTCTATTCCTTGCCACACCCTGAAGCTAAAGCAACCTTTGCCAAGTCCTGAGGCTCATACCGCGCTGTAAGTTCTTCCCAGGTCCCCTATAATTTCCATATCATTTTTTTCATTACTTTCATGTGCAGATTCTCAAAGGAGGAACACCATAAACCTCATATCCCAGTGCTCCAAGTGTTCACCAGCACATATCCAAAGGTCCAAAAGGCTAGCACACCATACTCTGGAGTCAAGCGTGCTGCAGGCAATCATGAAAGTCAAACGTGGCTTAGATTTCAGTGGGCCTGAATTGCTTCAATAAACCTCCTATTTGGCCCACACCCCCCTTGGTTTTTACTTCTTTTTTTTATTTTGTTTTGTCATTTTCTCTTATTTTTAATTGCTAACCTTTTAATTATTTTTATTATTAACCATTAACCAATTAACACATTTTCATAAAAAATCAAAAAAATAGAATTAACATTATTATTATTATTATTATTTTATTTTGTAAATAAATATTAACCAAAATAGTTTAATTAGGCAATTTTAATTCCTTTTCTTAAATAATTAAAATAAATCTAGAATTAGGTAAAAGTTAACTTTTAATTTTATTCCATTTCTTTTATTTCATAAAAACATAAAAACAAAAAAATATTTTCTTTTAATTAATTAATTAATTAGTCATTAATTAGCTTTAATTTCATTTTAATTACAAAAAAGACCAAAAAAATTCAATTTCTTTTCTTAAAAGGGTCAACATCCTTAGAACGTTCCCGATTATTTTATTCGCGCGCATTTACTTTATTTGATTATTATGTAATTGCCTTCAAGAATGTAATAGTTAAATAGGTTTATCGCTTTATTTAATTTCCGTACTTATTTACTAAAAAACGGGTCTTTGTAATTTTTGGCGATGTATAGACTCGCGCCTTGTAATAGCGTAGGATTTATGTTTTCGCAATTTATTTTCCGCACCCCTTAACTGTTAACTTGGATGAAAGAATGTATGTAAATAAAAACAACTCGTAGCTCACTAATTACAAAGACAAACATAACATGAAAACAACACACAATACACACACCACTTCTAGGGTACGCCTCACTCGTTGCCTTCGAAACGTGGTCGTCAAGTATAGGACGTCTTAGCGGTCCTTATGTCCATGATCTAGTTGCCTCGAAACAGTTGCCTCGAAACAGTTGCCTCGAAATAGTTGCCTCGAAATGGTTGCCTCGGATTAAAAAAGGATCAAGGACATAAGGGTAGCTTCTAAGGTGTCCTACTATTGCTTCGGTGACCACACTGTCCCTACAATCGAATTGACCCGAACACCTCCAACGGTGGTGCTACCTACCTCTCAATGGTGGGATGGCACTACCTAAAGGACACTTACACAGCTTAGTTCCTTAGGGTAGGTAGATGACTCATGGATACTTGCTCTTTTCAAAAACAAACAAAATACTTTTCACACCTCACACTTTCAAAAGCTTTCAAAACAAATTTTTCAAACACTCTTGAGGACAGATACAAGAGTTATTCAGAAATCTTTCAAAGAAACTTTTTTCAAACCCACTCACATTTGAAAAGCAAACATTTTGAAAACATAAGAGCAAGTACCTAAGAGCCCGTGGATAACCACGGATAGAAAGGGTGCTAACACCTTCCCTATCTATAAATCTACCTCCCGAACCGAGAAACAATCTCATAAGGAATTTTGCTGTGCTTTTGTCCTTTCCATGTTGGAGAAAATAAAAGACGGTGGCGACTCTTGCTTCCGCGACATTTCGCGAAACCAGCTAAAAACTGTCAGTTCTAAATCCACCGATCACATAATTCTTGACCAACGTGAACTGAAATCTCGCGTATGAGTACCAGTGTAATTTGCATTTTAGGAGCTCTTTTAGTTATCGCTTAAGGTCAAACAAATGGTCTAAGTTTAGGGGAGTTTGATCGGTGTTTTTTACACCATTGTTTACCGTTAATTCTAGTTAATTATGTCATTGTTTTATGCGCCTTATTTCCATTTTTCTGCATTTTATGCTTTGGGTGTGTCTCTTTAATGTTTTTAGGTTCAAGTAAGAATTTAAGAAGAATCGGAGAGAAAACCAAGAAAAATCGCAAGAATTCAGAAAAGTTTCTTGCACACTCCAGGAGGTCTGCCACGACCACCCGTGGCAGCTACAATTTCCTGTGTCATGCAAGCAGCAATTGCAAAACACAAATCAGAGGTCTGCCACGATCGCCTGTGGCAGCTGTTACTGCTTGTGGCATGATACCTAGGACCAAAAACACATATTTAAAATTATAGAAGGCTGTCACGGCCGCCTGTGGTTGCTGCCACGGCCCGTGGTAGCATGTGACATTGATTTCTTGATTTTTTTTATATTTTATCAATGGGTTGATCTGTGGGGGAGTTTTGGGTTTAGATGGGTTTTAAAGAGGAATTTTAAGAGGAGTGAGGGGACTTCTTGGCAAGTGAATAATTACACAAGAAAAGATTGGAGAAGACAAGGGTTTTAGTGGAAGGAGATTTTCATGAACAGAAGCGATTGAAGATTAAATTTCTCCGTATTACTTGTAACGTCTACAATTTATCTTTTGTTTTCTTTGAACAATATGATTAGCTAAACCCCCAATCCTATGGGGTGTCTCTGATTTGCATTTGTAATGAAATTGATTTTATAATTGTAATAACAATGTTTATTTTTATAATTGATTTACTCTCTTAATGTTTTTAGTGCCTTCTCTGTAGGACAAACAAGGATTGATTTCTGATTAGCAATTAGGCTGGACCGCCACTCTTAATAATAAAAATTCTTAATTTCATCGGTAAGTTTCTTTAGACTTATGGCTTAGGATGAATGATTGAATGTTTCCTCTCTAAGGACTTAGGAGTAAACACCCAAAAGAACCAATAATTGATTATGTAAAATAAGTTGTTGCAATATTGAATTCAACATTATTATAGGGATAATTCACACACCTACCCTAGCAGGTTACTCATATTTGTTAAAACCACTTAGTAAATTTTCTTACTTTATTAGTAGTTATTATTATCTACTCGCAATTCAAACCAAAATGTTACTTTTTGTTTAATTGAGAAACAATTAGAACTTCATATTTACAAGCAGTCCTTGAGATTGACATTTGGGGAATTTCCCTTTTATTACTACAAAAGGTAAAATAATACACTATCTATTTTTCCGATCAAAACCAAAGGAATAAGAGCGAATACCCTCTATATCTGATAATTTAACACAGGTAAACACAAAAAATGGAATGAATACCATCTATCAAATATGTGATAGTTTAACTCAGGTAAACGACCAAAGGAATAAGAATGGATATCCTCTATCAAAGATCTGATAGTTTAACACAAGTAAACACAAAAATTGGAATGAATACCCTCTATCAAAGACGTAATAGTTTAACACAAGTAAACAACCAAACGAATAAGAGGGAATACCCTCTATCAAAGATTTGATTGTTTAACACGGGTAAATATGAAAGGATTATGGATTAATAAATATTTAAAGCAATACAACAATTGCTAGTAAGGACCAAAGTTCAATCTATGAACAAACTAGAAAGAAACAGTCAAATAAGACTCAACTCAATGATGAAATAACTCCACTGGGGAATCTGCTATTATCTAGATAATATAAATTAGAAAGAACACTGAATAAAACATCCATGAGAGATAAACTCAGTGGATAATTCAAAGATATATACTCTTTCTGCAAGGGAATACTCTATTGGAGAAGAGACACACTCTGCTAGGGGATAAACAATCACCAAAGGGAGTTAGGAAACAACATCAAAGAATGCAAATGCGCACAAATCTAAGTTCGACTATGCATTATGTATGAATAAATGTATGAGTATTATAATGATGTGTATGTTGATAAGACAGACATGTTGCATCATGGATAACCAGAAAAATCATTTGGGTACAACCGACAGTCAGTGTCATACCCCAATTTTACC
Organism: Vicia faba; assembly: GCA_948472305.1. Taxonomy (NCBI): domain Eukaryota; kingdom Viridiplantae; phylum Streptophyta; class Magnoliopsida; order Fabales; family Fabaceae; genus Vicia; species Vicia faba. Next base: position 788,106,706 of record OX451736.1, on the reverse strand, counting down.
CCAGGGTCATTCATTCATCGCATTAACATCATTAGACGACAATTAATGTGTTTAGGTTGACCAAAAGTCAAATTAAATCAACATTTGCATCGTTTTAGAGTTGAAAAATACATGATATTTAACTTCGTGCATTTTTATCTCTTTAACCGTTTCGTGCATTACACCAAGTTGATTTTATGTCGATAATATTGATATTTCAATTCTACAGACATACTATTAAAAGTGATTCAAAACTGTACGAAAAATTAGTAGGTAAAACATTTCGAGTTTTCAACTTTATCTGGCCATTTTCTGAATCTGAGTTGCGCATAGATCATTTCGGTATGGTAGCTTTATTTTTCGGTACAGTTTGCAATCACGTTCTTAACTGTCAGCGTTTCTTCAACTGGATATTGTTATTCTCATTTTCATTTTAATTTTGACCATTTGCAATATTTTTTTATTAACCTTTGTGACCTGTAGTTTATTTTAATGTGTTCTTTTCATTTTTTGATTAATTAAGTGTCCAGTTTTTATCGTTTTTTATTATTTCGGGTCTATTTATTTCCATAAAATTATAACAAAAATATTTTTAATTGTGTTAATTTGTATTCTTTTATTTTTTTATATCTTTTTTTATCAATAAAGTCTTTATAGTCATTAGAAAAAATATGCAAAACCTAGATGAGTGGATAAATAAGTGAGATAAGGGTATTGTTTGGGTAGGGATGACAGATCCAAAACAAAAATTGAAATACAAACAAATCACTAGAGAGCTCTCACCCTCTGCTCTCCTTCATCCACACGTACTCCCTCTTCATCCTCTCATGTTTCATCACCATCGTTCAACATCCATTACCACCATACGGTACCCACTCCCTTATTCTGACGCTGACCTCCCTCCATCTGAGGCCATTCTCCTCTGCAACGTGTAATGCCCCTATTTTACTTAATTGATTCTTATCATTTAATTATGTGGTATTATGCATTTATATGCACTGTTGGGTGTTTTGATGTAATGTGATACCCTTGGTGTGGGGTAGTTGCCATAGAAATATAGAGATTAAGGGGTTGGAAGTGTATGAGTATTGTGTACAACCTTGGGGGTGGTGGTAGTAAGTAGTTACTAGCATTATTTAATTAAAATTAGAGGAATTAAATAATATTAGTAATTGTTAAATAATTATTAAGTTATTTAATTATTTAGTTGAGTATTTTATTATTAGGGAATAATAATAATAACAACAACAATAATAATAATAATAATAATAATAATAATAATAATAATAGAAATAATAGGGTGATTATATGGAGGGCTTGCTGGTGATTCAAGTGATAATTAAGGTTTTAAGTGAAAGTTTATAGAAAAGGTCTAAGGGTTAGATATGTAAAACAAAGAAAGGGGAGAATCATTTGTTTTTGGGAATCGATTGTAAAAGTGAGAAGCACAAGAGAAAAGAAGAAGCTAGGACTAAAGGGAAGACTTCATTGGAGAAGGGAAGAGAACACGAGAATCCAAGGTAAGGGTGAGATTCTAACTCTATAACGGGATGCATAATGATGTGTTATGGTAGTGATTAGGTTATCATGGTTCTATACCTTTGTGCTCTATAATTTATGTTTTTGGTGTGATTGTATGTTGATGAATTTGTGGTTGATTATGATGAAATTGGTGATTTAATTGGATTAGGAATGTAAAGAATTATATGCGTTTGAAACTGTGGAATTTGACATATTTTCTTGTGCTCATAAACTGGTTTTTGGGGGTAAGAGTGACAATCCTGTAGCAGTAAAATTACAGGTTTTTGGCAATATTTCAGTGAAGTAACTGGTTACTTCATTGAAGTAACCTAATACCTTAGAATGTTTTTTATAAAAGTTGGCTACTGGAAGTTGAAGTAACCAATTATTTGGTTGAAGTAACTGGTTACCTCAGGGTATTTTTGCGCAACAGGGCCTCTAGAAGGTGAAGTAATCTGTTACATGATTGAAGTAACTCGTTACTTTGCTGAAGCTGACATATTTTCAAAACTTTAAAAATCCATAACTTTTAACTTGTGTGTCTGTTTGACGCACCGTTAGAACCGACAAAAAACTAAAATTATTTTCTATCTCATAAAAATGATTTAGAATACAATAGATGATTATTTATGTTGGAGGCTTATGCCTTGTGTGTTGGTGTTTTATGAAATGTGATGCATATTGTGATGATTGAACATGATGATGTTATACGAATGATGTATGGGTGAAATGCGTAATATATTGAATGATGATGGTGATGATGTTGTTGGCTGGAAATGGCGTAATTTTGAGGGCTTATGCATAATCATGTTGTTATGCATTCATTGGTGAGGGCTTATGCCTTGTTGATGGCTTGTATTGGCATTATGATGAGGGCCTGTGCCCTGTATGGTGAGGGCTTATGCCTTGTTTCTGACCTATTCGACAAAAGTATGAGGGCTTATGCCCTCTTGGTACTACATGCATTTAGTCAGTGTCGGTCTTATTGCATTGCATTATTTTTATTAACTTGCAGTTGTATTACGTAGATGATGCATGTTGAAGTTGTGTTGTGCAGAGGATGTATGTTAAAGTTGTATCATGTCGATGTTGCATTTTTTATATGCTGAATGATTGTAGTAAAATGATATGGAGTTGTGAAACGAATGATATTTGACTATTCTTAATAAATCTCTATCTACTTATTATTATACATTCTTTTATATAGTTATGATATCTCATCCCTTCTGTTTGAATATTTCCTCTACGTGGGTAACGTGCAGGTGATCCGCAGTAGAAGAAGTTACACGTCATTTATTTCGAGTTGGCATTATACTCTGATACGTAACACTAGGGGGGATGAACGCTACTTGCATTTTGTTTATTTTAATTGGTTGTCAGAGTCTTATGAACTCTTGATGTTTTGAGAAAACGTGGATTGTTGTTGTTTGATGAAGATTTCATTTATATTTTAAATTAGGATTTTATTCCGCTGGTTAATAAAATTTGAAGTTGAATGATATGTTGTGTTGTTTCGGTTCATCTATGATGGTGTTATATATCGTTTATATTTTCCAGGCAGTCGTGCATGTTTTTGTAAGATGTGGCACCCTAATTATGATTTGATGATTCGATTTACTATGATTTAATTTATAATCACGCGAGGTTAAATTAGGTTGTTACATAGTGGTATCAGAGCATATCGATCCATCCGACCAAGTTGTCTAATGTTGTTTGCTCCTTAGTATGCGACATGTGTGTGAAAACACTGTTGGTGCTTGGTTACTTTTCTAAACCACTTGGTTGCAGGAGTACGACTGAAATAAGTGGGGGAAAAGCTTTGCTTCTTGGATATGTTTCTAGTGTGAAGAGTTAGTTCAGTATGCTATTGATGGCAAAGGTGCAGGTGTTGTTGGAGTTTTGTTGTTTCTTGAACCCGACGAGAGTTTGGATTCATGATTCTTGTCTGTTGGTCAAGTTTGGGATGTCTTTGAGGTATAAATATCAAGCATTGTTGATGGTTGCTTCTTGGGAATATAGAGCAATGTGCCGGTTAGTGATATTCCAAGGGTGTGTAATTCCTGACATATTACTTGAGGATATATATATATATATATATATATATATATATGACTTACCTCCAAAGTGTGAAATTGATGTTTCTATATGTTGCTTAATTGATGAGTTGCGTATGACTTCCATGTTTCGAGTGATGATATGGTGATGAATTGCTGTAAAATTTGTTGTGGAATCATATAGGTAATTGTTGAATGTTTTTAATGTTATTAGGTAATTGTGAATCATGAGTTAGAGTCAGAACTCGAAGATATGGGTGGTATTTTGAAAATAATTAGAGTTTTGGGTGTTTTGAAAACTGGAGTTTTGACAAATTAATGTGTCTTTCAAGTTATAAGAAGAATGAGGTTTTTCGTGTAGAGAAAAATTGATCTTTGTGTCAAAAATTGTAGAAAAAGTGATTTTGTCAGCAAGTAACTGGTTACATGAAATGAAGTAACCTATTACTTTGTTGTTAAAAGTTGTTTTGGGAAATTATGGGTTGAATTAACCAGTTACTTGGATTCAAGTAACTCGTTACTCTACTGTGTCGGAAATTTTGTGAAAACTTCAAAAATTTATAACTTTTGAACCGTAGCTCCTATTCGATTTTGGTTTGAAGCGTTAGAAATCTAAACATAATGAACTTTGTTTTAAAAATGGTTCCAGAACCTGGAATTAATTTATTTGTCTCGTGGTGATGTTGGATGAGAGACAGAGTTTGCTATTGATCTCATTCTTGGTACCAAACTTGTTCCTATGGTAACATATAAGATGTCAGCTTTAGATTTGGAAGAATTGAAGAAGCTATTAAAAGATGTGCGGAGAAATAGATTTGTAAGACCGAGCGTGTCACTTGGGAGATCTAGTGTTGTTAGTAAAGAAGATGGATGGTAGTATGAGTTCATGTGTGGACTATAGATAGTGGATTAAGGTAATGATTGAAATTAAACATCAACTTCAAATGATTGACGATTTGACGGATCGACTGGTAGGCGAGTATGTCTACAATATAATTGAATTCAGATTGAGTTACCTTCAGATTAGGGTGAAAGATGAGGATAGTTATAGGAAAGATTTTAAAACTCTATTTAGGCATTACGAATATATGGATCAGTTTGTTAATGTGTTTATTGCAGACATTTTTATTTAACCTAAGTCAGAATATAGGCATGTTGAACGTTGCGATGTGAATTTCAGTGTCGAAATGGAGGAAACTTTATGCTAAGTTTTCAAGGTGTAGATTACGGTCTGAGAAGTTGAGTTTCCTTGGTCATATTATTTGGGTTAATGATTTACTAAGATCCGTCCAAAGTAGTTGCGGTTCTATAACGAGAGTCTCCAAAGTTGATTACGGAGATTAGATGCTTTTTGGGCTTAGTTGGTTATTATTGCAGTTGTTTAAGATGAGGTCAGGTATGGGATGTTTGGTAATAGGAATGATGTGAATGTATTGGATAAGCAAATAGAAGTTCAGTTTATGCCAATTGAGAATGGTGAGGGTGGAGAGATCTTTGAGGAAAAGATAAATTTAAAGGGTTGAGGGGATTACGTGTTATTGATGACATAGTATCAACATGTGTTGGGAAAATTTTGGAAGTTTCTATCACCAACCGGATGATGAGATTGTATTATCGAGATTGTGATTAGAATGAGAAACAAATTTGAAATTATATGGACCATGGAGATTATGAGATTAAATGAGGGAATAAGGATTTACAAATGTTGTTAAAGTCCTCTACATGGATAAAGACTTCAATTGGAATGAGATGAATTGTAATGTATTTGGTATGTTAGCATTCTTGAGTTGGAGGATACTTAACATTTGTGTGATGCTAAGTGAGAGTGGAGTAGAATATGTAATGTGTTCGAGCGATGGTGTCTCATCAACGAGATCGAATGAGGAGGAAATTGTGGAAGCAGTTGTAAACCTCAAAGGAAATTATTGGATCATGGTGCTTTGGGTGACTTTGAGCACAAGTTCTAAAGAGAGGCTATTATAGTTTAGTGACGATGGTTGATTCCCCAACATGGTTGTCATCTACCTATTGAAAAATTGAGAAACTAATCACCCTTAATCTCTTGTTGATGGTAGACGAGATCGTGTTGGATGGGAAATACTTGTCTTGACAACTTGATAGTGTGTAAAGTGATTGACGTTCTATCGAGAGGATAGTCATTCACCATTTCGTGTGAACATAATGGAAAAGTGGCTAGGAAAGAGTCGGGACTTATGGAACAATTCGAAGACTTGAGTTTGTATGCGAGCTAACGTCACATATTAGAAGGCTGAGGATATCAAAGTGAACAAAAATTTCTTGTGGATATTAAATAGAGTCAGAAGTTGAGTGTGGAACTTGTAGATCTGATAGTTGATATAAATCAAAATGAGGGTAGTGACTTTATGGAAAATGATAGGAGTGGCGCAGTGGAAGCGTGAATATGATACAATTCATTATACATGTCAGACTTGTTATGAGTCAATGGTAAACATCAGAATCCTACACGGATGATGCAAACCATTGGGCATTCCAGAATGGAAGTGATAGGTGAAAGGTTGATATATTATTCGTGTTGCTGCCATATCAATAGAACTATTGACTTACATGTTCGATTTGTGAAACGTAGCATTGTGGCACTAAGGTTTTGTGTCAGTGTTATCCGTAATTGGTTGTGTTGATGTTCTTTTGACGATATTGTTGTGTGATGAAATGATGGAGATGATGTTCATATCGTGAGACTTTACGTTCTTAATCTAAGTTTCTCTCTCGTTTCCTATGGCAAGGACTCGAGGTTGAGCACATTTTTCTTATAAAGATAAATTAGAGAAGTGTTGCCTATGGTGACGGATGCGGTCACATTGTGTTTCTGTCAAAGCATGAACAAGATCATAAAGTGATAGATCATGTATTCTAGGGTGACATGACAAGGAGTGAAATGAACCTATGTGTTCATAACTCGGTAGCATTACAACTTGTTTGATTATTGTGGTTAGCATTGTGGAATGTTGATTAGTGGTATCCGAAATATTATCATACATATCGTGGGAGTTGGAGTGTAGGATGTGAGAGTCATACCTAATGTTGTTTTATATGGTAAATTTTCGAGGACAGAAATATTCTAAGTGAGAGAGAGTTGTAACACCCCGATTTTATTTAATTGATTCTCATAATTTAATTATGTGGTATTATGAATTTATATGCGTTGATGAGTGTTTTGATGTGTTGTAATACACTTGGTATGGGGTAGTTGCCTTAGAAATATAGAGATTAAGGTGTTGGGAGTGTGTGAGTATTGCGTAAAACCTTGGGGTGGTGGTAGTAAGTAGTTACTAGTATTATTTAATAAAAATTAGAGGAATTAAATAATATTAGTAATTGTTAAATAATTAATAAGCTATTTAATTATTTACTGGAGTATTTTATTATTAGGGAATAATAATAATAATAATAATAATAATAATAATAATAATAATAATAATAATAATAATAATAATAGTAATAATAATAATAATAATAATAATAATAATAATAATAATAATAATAATAATAATAGAAATAGCAGTGTGATTATATAAAGGGATTGATGGTGATTCAAGTGAATCATTAAGGGATTATATTGAAGTTTATTGAAATGGTCTAAGGGTTAGATATGTAAAACAAAGAAAGGGAAGAATCATTTGTTTTTGGGAATCAATCGTAGAAGTGAGAAGCATAAGAGAAAAGAAGAAGCTAGGGCTAAAGGGAAGACTCCATTGGAGAAGAGAAGAGAACTCATGAATCCAGGGTAAATGTGGTATTCTAACTCTATAACGGGCTGCATAAAGATGGGTTATGGTAGTGATTAGATAATCATGGTTGTATACCTTAGTATTCTACAATTTATGTTTTTTTGTGTGATTGTATGTTGATGAATTTGTGGTTGATTATGATAAAATTTATGATTTAATTGGATTAGGAATGTAATGCATTGTATGTGTTAGAAATTGGGAATTTGACATATTTTGTTGTGCTCATTAACTAGTTTTTGGGGTCTAAGAGTGACAATTCTGTAGCAGAGAAATTACAAGATTTTGTCAATATTTCAGTGAAGTAACCGGTTACTTCATTGAAGTTACCCGTTACCTTAGAATTTTTTTTATAAAAATTGGCTACTGGAAGTTGCAGTAACCTGTTACTTGGCTGAAGTAACCAGTTACCTCAGGGTATTTTTTCATAACAGGGCCTCTGGAAGGTGAAGTAACCTGTTACTTGGCTGAAACTGACATATTTTCAAAACATTAAAAATCCATAACTTTTGACTCGTGTGCCCGTTTAACGAACCGTTTAAACCAATGGAAAACTAAAATTATTTTCTATCTCCTAAAAATAATTTGGAATACAGTAGATGATCATTTCCATTGGAGTCTTATGCCTTGTGTGTTAGTGTTTCATGATATATGATGCATATTGTAGTGATTAAACATGATAATGTTATACGAATGATGTACGAAGCAAATGCATAATATATTGCATGATGATGATGATGATGTTGGCCAGAAAAGACATAATATTAAGGGCTTATGCGTTGTGGTTGCATAATTACGTTGTTGCATGTTGGTGTTGTATGCATTCATTGGTGAGGGTTTATGCCTTGTTAATGGCCTGTATTGGCATTATTATGAGGGATTATGACTTGTATGGTGAGGGCTTATGCCCTATTTCTGCCCTATTCGAAAAAATGATGAGGGCTTATACCCTGTTGGTACCACATGCGTTTAGTTAGTTCCAGTATCATTGCATTGTATTATTAATATTAACTTTTAGTTGTATTACATAGATGATGCATGTTGAAGTTGTGTTGTGCAGAGGATGTATGTTGAAGTTGTATTATGTCGATGTTGCATTTTTTATATGCTGAATGATTATAGTAAAATGATGTGGAGTTGTGAAATGAAGGATATTTGACTATGCTTAATAAATTGATATCTACTTATTACTATGCATTCTTTTATATAGTTATGATATCTCACCCCTTCTGTTTGAATGTTACCTCTAAGTGGGTAATATGCAGCTGATATGTAGTAGACGAAGTTACTCGTCATTTATTTGGAGTTGGCATTGTGCTTTTATACTTAGCACTATGGGGATGAGCGCTACTTGCGTTTTGTTGATTTTAATTTTTTTTCAGAGTCTTATGAACTCTTGATGTTTTGAGAAAACATTAATTGTTGTTGTTTGTTGAAGAATTCATTTATATTCTAAATTATGATTTCATTCCACTGTTTAATAAAATTTGAAGTTGAACAATATGTTGTGTTGTTTCGGTTCATCTATGATAGTGTTATGTATCATTTATATTTCCCTATGCTGGTGTTATGTATCGTTTATATTTTCTAAGCAGTTGCGCATGTTTTTGTAGGATGTGGCATCCTGATTATGTTTTGATGATTTGATTTACTCTGATTTAATTTATAATTACGCATGATTAAATTAGGGTGTTACACAACCCACCAAACAACAAACCCATAATCACTCCATAATGTTCCTTTCCTCTTCCCATTTCCACCAACTTTCCAACTACCTTCTGCGATAACCCTCCATTCTTCCATCTCCGTCGTCTACCTCAACCAGCAACATCACCACAAACCACCTTCAATCCAACATCCGTAACCCCCACATATCTCACTGTCACTTTCTCCTTTAGCTGCACTACAACTTGTCCACCACCACCCTTCGTTGAAGCCTAATTTCTGACACCACTGCTTCATACACCTCCGCTCAACCGTCAGCTTTGTACCAGCTTCATTCATCCTTTCTTAAATTATGGAGTTTGTAAGCTGCCTATTTCCATCATTTTAGCAATGATATTATGTTGATATGTTGAAGTTGAATGGAAATTTGGATGACATTGTTGCTTAATAAGTGTTGAAGATGATGATGTAGTTATTGATTTAATTGAAGCTTGAATGACATTCTTGAACTTAATTGAGGGTTGTGACGTTGTTGGTGGTGTGAACTATTGTGAGTGATGAAGTCTATGTGAGTTTAAATGTGGAATTGATAATATTGTGATTGATTTATGCTTGACGTTTATTCTTTGTTGGTTGTAGAACTTTGAAATTAACTGAAACTATGATAATAAGTGATCAAGTTATTGTTTTGGTTTACTTGAGTTAAAATATTAATTGTTGGTATGTCATTTGTGATGAATCAAAGAATACCATAATACTTGAACTCATTTTGATTGAGTTTTTGTGTATATACCATGCTCTTTGTGTTATCTATGCTAAATTCGAGTGAGTTTTTGTGTCGATACCATGCTCTATGTGTTACCCGTGCTAAATCTGAGTGAAGTTTGTTGTCGATGCCATGTAACTTAATTAATTCAAGAGATGTTGATGACATTTTTGGTTTACTTAAGTTGAATTTGAGTGAAGAAGCTTGGTTTTAACTTTGAAGTGTTTCTCAATGGTTTCAAACATGTTTGAGTTGGATTTTTGGGGCATAATTGTTTATGTGTGCTTGATGCCCGGTTATTGATTTAATCGATTGAGACTTAATTCTAATCTTATTTTTCATGTTTTGAATATGTCTTGAATAGTAACATGAGTGTATTCTAATTGGTTTTGATTTCTCATGAATGGAATGAATATTTGGAGTTCTTTTGAGACTTAAAACTTTCATGAGATTTATGGTTGCAATTCCTCACTTACCACTTACTTTGTTGGTTCACAATTGAATGTTAATTACTAATTTGATTCATGTATTGCTTCACTTCTTCATTCCTATATGTATGTTGCTTTGATTGAGAAAAATATTCAGTTATACATGAAAATTAAAAGCAAGCTTCATTTGGTTCATTTTAATCTCTCTAGTGTTACTAACATCTTCATGGTTTGTTTAAGCTTCCAAAGATGGCTCAAGTGTTCACTTTCTCTTAGTACCACTTTGTTGCTTTTAGTTAATTAATTAAATATCGATTTAATTAGTTGATTTTTTTATTAAAATTTATTAGTTTGACTAATTAATTTTTCTTAACCTAATTAATCAATTTAATTGATTCTTAATTAATTAATTAAACATTTAATTCATATTTTATTCATTTAGCTCTGATACATGGTTCTAAATCATTCAAACTCAATTTTTAATTCACATGAGACCTTTGGGTTATATCTCTGTTATCCTAGTTTTGTCTGTTTGTTTGGAGTTTCATCTGATGCAGGGATTCTGGTATCTTAACGATCACCCGATGCTTTGAGCTTTATCTGATACTTTGGGTTTATCTAATGCACTTTCTTCTTGTGATTTACTTTCACTTGATGCTTTCTATACTCTTAGTTTATTATTTGCTTGTGGCTGTAATCCAGAGGATGGGAATTCTGTGTTCACTTTATTAAATCAAGTCTTGGCTTCTTGTTTGGCCAAACCTTCCTTACCTTAGCTTTTACTTTATGCTTTAGGATAGTCTCTTCATCTCATCCCATTCTTCAATTTTAAAAACCTTCTCATCTTTTTCAAAACCTTATCATTCTTCGTGTTTCCTTGTGTTGATTGTTTGTGCTAACGTGTATCCTTAGGAGTTTGATTCCATCTTCTTCATGTTGTGAATTAAATAGACTTTAGGTTTTACACCAAGCATGATAACATCAGGTATAAGTTTCTTTAATCCTTTCCCTTAGGCCTATAATGCATGTTAACTTTTAGGTAGTCTTCCCTTTGATATCCTAACTTATTGTATGACAACATCAGGATTTGAGTTTCTCCTTAGATTTTGTTTTCCCTTTTGCATTACATTTATAATAAAACTTCTTTTTATTATCAAATCTCAAAAACACTTAACAATAAAAAGGCAAACCATATTCCAAGATCCTTAAGTATTGGGAGAAGTGTGAGGTGGTGCATTCCTAACCTTGTGCTTCCTCTCAATTATAGTATTTAATATAGTTCAAATCACAAAATCTTTTTTCAAAGACTAAAAAACATTCAACCTCATTCAAACCTTTTTGTGCCCTCGTGCACCTTTTCTCCTTTAAACTTTTTTCAAGATTAGACATGAGTAATTTATAATCCAGATGTCATTCCCTTATTCCCATTATTGTAAATATGTCGACTTTTCCACTTGAGTACTAGAGGTGTGTCCAAACCCTCTATCATGTTGGTGCATTATCCCTCTTTCTCATACTTTGTGGGCGATTAATCGAGTCTTCTCCTTAAAAATTACAACTTGTATCTTTGTTTAAAATAAATAAACAAAGAAACCTTTTGATAAGAACTACGATACTCGGATTCCCTATTGCATGACGAAGATACGTAAGCACGAGGTTTCGAAACCGAGGAGAGCGCAATAATAAAAAACTTTCTTTTTGTTTGTTAATAACTCATTCATGCATTCCCTTTAGCAAGTAAGTCTTTAGATATAACAGATTAGAACAAACATATCGGATCATGTTGAGTACAACAAATGTTTTGGGTGTTAATACCTTCCCTTTGCATAACCAACCCACGTACCTAGATCTCTATTTTATTTTGGATTTTATTCGCTCTTTTTCCATTTCCCTTTGGAAACAATAAAGTGTAGTGGAGACTTTCACTTTGGGACTTCGGTCAATTAATGTCTTAATCTCAACTTTCTATCGCCACATGATAGCTAGCGACTTCACTGGGGACACGTCTCTAAGTGGGTCAATCCTAGCTTTGTTTGTTTCTTTTCTTTAGGTGTTTATCTATATTATTTACTTGTTGTTTATTTATTGTAGGCATTGAATTTTATTGCTTTCCACTATTCTGGATATATGTTGTGTTGGATGATGGATTTTCTGTTTTTCAGGTTGGGTGGAATGTTACTATAAGGTAAAAGGCCCAATACCCAGGTCAAAGAGAAACACCTAGGAACACTTAGGACTAGAGTGGATGTTCACGACGCTTTTGGGGTGTAGGCCTTACTAGTGACATCATAAAGTACCACGCATAGACGAGGTTCATTTGGGGATATTGTTGTCATATGTACCTCTAGTACGATAGTATGTATCCACATGGACTAACGACTCTATGGACCTTTTGACCATTCCCAAGCCATAATTTACATTCTATATGGGGTGGGAATTATTCTTATAGGAACTGATGTTGATCCTCGTGGTACTTGTTCCTTTTTGTTCTTATTTGGTGTCGGGCCTTTGATTTTGTGATATTCAGTTTGTTTAGAACTGTGCAGCTGATATTCAATCTTGATGGAACCTTGTTCTCATATACTTGCATACATAACATGTTAACGTTATTTTAACATACATGTTCCTTTATTTCTATACATCTTTTCTTTGGTTCATGTTGTTAAGCCATCTCATATATGAACATTGTCAAGAAGTACACCATGGCTTAATAATATGAATCAAAATGTATAAGTTTCTGGAAACATTTTAACATGGCATTTGCATTGCATATCATTTGCATCCTCTGCATCATTTTGCATACATCCAGATGGCCCAGGATCTCATTTCTAGTTGTCTCTTTCTTCCAATTATCTGTCAACCATCAAATTGATTCCTTGACACTTTAGAATTGAAGCATGTTTCAGAAAAATATGGAAGAACTTCAACGAGACCAAGATTTGTTAAGGGATGAGGTCAACCAATTGAAGTGCCAGATGGGTCAGATCATGGGAATCCTGCAAGTCTTGTTGAAAATAGAAGGAAATCCCCCACTTATTGCTACAACACAAGTGGGTACTCCTCTAGCCTTTTCCTTTGTTACTTCAGCTCAAGAGAAACACCATTTTGTTATTACTCATATACCGATGTACGGTTCATCCTCGGAGGATCTCCCTCAACCTGCGTTCCCAAAGATGGTCAGTGATAATTTTGAATCATTGTAGAAGAGTGCATTCTTCACCCCAAGGTTAGGCAAAAGAATAATTGATAAGGCATTGATGAGATATTTACACGAAAAGAAGATTCCAAGTACTTGCAAAGGGCAGCCACCTGACATGCCTCCCAAGGATCTACATCAGCAACCATTGTTTGTTTCTCCCCGAGACAACATAAATCACAATCAGAACCATAAAGGAAGAAATATGACTCACTTTGATCCTATTCCCATGTCATATACTAAACTGTATCATGCGTTGGTTTAGAAAGGTTTGGTTACAACGAGGCCTCTGACTCCTTGAAATCCTCTTCCAACTGGATTCAGATCTGACCTTCATTATAAGTTTTATCTGGGAGTTGTCGGTCATTATTTAGAAAATTGCTATGCACTGATGACCAGTGTGCCAAAATTGGTGAGGGAAAAGATTCTCTCCTTCAAGGATATAGGTCTTAATGTCATCAATGATCTGTTTCTAGGGCTTGATAAGTGAAGCTTCAGTCAGATTCTGACTATCTTTCTAAAGCCAGTGTTTCAGACAGGACAACTCATCCTTGTTGTTGATTAATCACTAGGCCATGTTTCTTTCTGTTTTCATTTTCCTTTTCTTGTATTGACTGTTGCATTCAAACATTGTTTATACTTTCATGTTAATTTTAATGAAACGAGCATTGCAATATTTCGATTCAATTTATTTTCATTTACTGATGTCTTTACAAAAAAGGTATATATCATGTTTACTTTCTTTATTAAGCTTTTGTTTATGCAAAAATTTGAGTGAGGATGATGAAAACCAAATAACCATAACTATTGTTGGCAAGATTTCAAATAAGACTTTGCTGGTGATGTACATTCTTTGTTTTAATTTCCAAATATTGGAGAAATAAGAAAGTTAATCCCCTGTCAACCCTTTGAGCCTAGAAGTTAGAGTTTCTTTATGTACGTAAAAACCCACAATCTTAACCTGGGGTAGGATAGTTCTCAGTTAAATTGATTGTGCATTCAAATGAAATAACCTTTCAATAGAGGTTGCAATCAAGCTTTCCTCTGCACACATCAAAGAAGTGTCGAAGATGTTCTCTAAATAAAAAATGACAATGGTGGTTCTCCGTAATCATTAAGCCAGCCAGTCATTATCTTTCCAAAAAAAGAATGAAATGAAAAATCAAAGAAAATCCCGCTAAGTAAAAGCCTATGAAGGAGACTTAGTTAAAAACTAGGGCATCCCGCTGACTATCATATCAAATGAAACAGTTCTAGAAAAAGTTAGGGATAAAAAAAAAAGAGGTCACCAATCCTCAACAAAGGAAAAAATGAGTTGACTAAAGTCCTCAACAAAAACAACAAAATGTTGTAACAAGAAGTGACTGCCATCTCAAAAATCTCTTGGTTTCTGAGCCATCATTATTGCTATCATTAGTATAATTCTGAAATCTTTTGGAACTTGAATGTATAGTCTGAATTAACTGAATGCATGACTAGAGAACATCATGAAGAATGAGTTGGGTACAAATTGTAACACCATACTAAACCCCAAAGAATATTCGTAATTATTTTAATAAATAAATCAGAGTATATCACCCACAAGGGTGTCACATCTTCATATAAATTATCATAACAATACATCATGCTCTATAACACGGTTTGAAAAAACACTTTAAATCATATAAAACTTTGGTCTCATCATATAATAATTTCAAACTTCACAGTGGAATTAATAAGGCATATCTTCTTCATAATATTTAGTCATGCTTCATAATTCTTACTTATAAATCAAAACATCACGAGTACCATATAGGGTGACTCAACATCTTAAAACAAAACAAAGAACACAAGTTCCAATCATTCAATCCCAACCCCGATTTTACATATCAGAGCAAGACTCCCTGTATTCAACAAAAGCAAATAAACCCACTCTGAAGCTATCCTCTAATGCTTCTACGGACTATTCTTAATCACCTGCGCATTACCAAAATTGAGGCAGCATTCAAACAGAAAAGGTGAGTAAATCATAATCATTATATAAGACATAAGGAATAGACATAGTAAATATGCACATAAGCAAGGAATCACACATCATTTTATCTTCATGTTATACTCACACCTTCACAACTTCATCAATACACGAATACACATCATCATACACAATGTTTCATCAAGCATCACAAATAAATCATTATGCAATGTCACATATAATGTTATACAACGTCATATACTCATGCATGTGGTACCAGAACTTCACTAATGACTCAATCATTGTCATCTCCAAAGATCCCCACCATAGGATCGATTCTTGCTTGGAACCAAAGAACTTCACTGTTGTACCCAATCCACACTATGGGATTGATGCCTTCACTGGACAATCATCCTATCATCTTTGCTGGACCGAAGTCCTAACTTCACTGGACCGAAGTCCTAACATATGCCATGAATGCATGATGTGGAATAACATAATAAACACGACCACAACTAGTCAATACGCATCATCATTCATGACTAAATCATTATATCATCATTATAACATCATATCATCATCTAATAATCATATCACCGGCATAACATCATATTATCATATAATCATCTTAACAGAACATCATATCATCATAACATTGTATAATCGTCATAATTATAAAACATCATCATAATATCATCATCATGTCATCATAATATCCAAACATCGTAATATCACACAACATATCTTCGTGTCATCATATTATATAAGGTATCATCATAATGTGTCCCAATCCTCCCCTATTCATCTTCTAACATCTTAATAAACAATCATCTTTGTAATCCAACATGGGGAACTTAACTTCATTCTAGATTAGGTATAGAGAATATACTTTTTATTCTTCATTTTACTCCACAAAAATAAAGTTCAGCGCGTTAGCCATCCAACGCTTCTAACGGAACTTCAATCTGAGTTGTCAAGTTACAGCACTTTTAAGAAAATCCAACATGGCCATTCAAAATTGGACATCATCGCCTGGTGTTGTACCCCAAAATTTGCCCTCTCATGTCTCAAGGACTCTTAGAATTACTTCAGTCAAGTTGTAAACCTCAAGTCATAAGTTTCTAAGAAGAATCATTCAAATTACCAAAAGGGGCAAAATGGGCGAAATTAGGGTTTTGACTGAAAAATGACCGAACTTTGATTTTTTACCTAATAACTGGCTTATTGGTTGGAAGCATGATCTCAAGGATCCGAGCGCATCATTTTGACCTAATTTCATATTTCAATTTATCTCCTGAGATCAGTGGATTGATAGACAAATTCAGTCAACTAGTGAGAAAAGTCAACTGTACACTAAAAAGTCAAACTTTGGCTTTTTGACCAAAGTTGAGTCCCAAAAATCATATTTTATCAAGATATCCAAAATATGAAATTTGATCATAAAAAATAAAGAGAATCAAAAATCCAACTTTGCAAGACTTTGAAATTTTTCTAAGTATTTTTTATACTTGGTTAATTTCATTTTCTTCATGACATTTTTTACTACAATTCCAAATAATTCAAAATGATGCAAGTAATTCAAGTTATTACAAAGTGGCATTCTTACAAAATTACAAATTCTAAAACTATGCCTTGATTGAATTTTCTCAACAAAAAAAAGAACTTGTTACAATGCTTTGGCCCTTGATATAATGTGCATGTAATATTCCACAAGACCAAATTTGTGACATGCTACAAATCATGTTGTCCAAGTTGAAAAAAATGTGATGTGCCACATTGCCACAACACCCCATGCTGCCCTGCAAGAAAGCTTGTGCTATGCTGCACTCCAAGGATGCATGCTGCCCAATGCAGTCCAAAACTGCTCTATGCAGTCTGCCCAAGCCTACATCACAACAGCCCCAAAAATTGCACCAAAATGGCAAAGGAAAATTGTGTGAAGAAAGTGTCAAAGCAGTAAGCAAAAACAATTCAAAATAACTTATGTAGTTTCCCCCCTAAACCACAGTCAAGGGTCTATAAAAAGAGGACTGTCTCATAAGACAAAGAGGTTAGATTTTAGAGGCTGGATTTTTGAAGTAGGATTTTGAGAGAGAGAATAGAGAGTTCTTGTTGAGCAAAAAAACAACATCCTTTGAAAAAACTTAACTCATTCATTTTCAAAGCAAAAGTTCTATTGCTATTCAAAACAAGACCCCAACCCATTACTCCACCATACAAACTCTCCCATAAACCAAACACCTCATCACATACAAAGATTGTCCAAACATAAAAATAGTCCTTGTAGTGCTATTCACATTCACCATCAAAAATACCAAAAATATTACAGTACAGTCCAACTCGGTTCCAGTAGTCCAGAGAAGATTTCTGAAGACTCACAAAGTCATCACAGCATTTGGAAAAGTATTCAGATCTAAAACAATCAGTGCAGCCCAAAGGCAAGTCCTCTTGACTTGATACCTTTTCATACATCATTAATGATTTGTTGTTTTTGAAGATAAGATGTAGTACTTTATTATCCTGTTGAACTAGTCATTTGCTTATGGTTTAGGTTTATTCAATCATTTATTGTTCATGTTTATCCATCATATGCCATAAACTAACCTGTACAGTCAGTAAAATAATGTTTTAGGCAGAAAAATGCAGCATGTATCGACACATATCCTCATGTGTCGACCCATCCTAATGAAAAAACAGGGTATGGGTTGATACATAACCCTCATGCATCGATCCATACTGAGTTCAGGTCACAAAACAAAAGCTGGAAGAGCCTATGAGTCGATACATACGCGTTTCGCATCGATACAGGAAGGGGCATGAGTCGACACATCCCATTATGTGTCGACTCATACTGAACTAATTTTGTTTTACAGGAGCAAGGAAAGGCTATGTGTCGATGCATAGCAGCATGGGTCGACACATAGCGGTTCAAAATGCATTTTTCCCTATATTTTACACTATTTTCACATAGTCTTCTTTATCATTCGATATGGTTGTAATATTTTAGTTTCTACTTCATCCCCATTGTTAAATTGTACCCCCACCCCCCTAAAGTGATGTAATAGCTTAGATTTTACTTTCCGCATTTTATTTGCCTTTCATATATTGCTAGTAAATAAGATGTATGGCAAGATAAAATCAACAAATAGATGACTTCCAAATACAAGACAAAAATGCATGCAAACTAATACACTATTCACACTAACACCTCTAGGGTAACCTCATTTCGTTGCCTATCGGGAAAATAGTCATGTCCCTCGAACATGGACATTTTAGCAAAGACCCTCAATAAAAGATCGTAGTCCCTCGATGACCCTCAATGTTTCCTTCGGTGAACGATCTAGTCCCTAAACGATATTGCTAAAACGTTCCATGAGTTGCCTTCTATGACTATACAAACGTCCCTACACCCGTGCCTTCACATCCAACGATGGGACTTCTTACCAAATCAATGGTAAGATAGTCATATCTAAAGGAGAAGGAAAAGCACATTTAAGACCTTTCGAGTAGGTAGATTCACTCCTAGTTACTCGCTTGCTCACGACAAAAAACACTTTTACACACCAACAATATCATTTCAAAACATTTTCGAAAAGACAAAACATTTTGTATAAGTTCTTATAGAGACGATAACCATTGGAAAACATCTTTTCAAAACCATTTCCAAAAACACAATCCACAAACACGTCTTTGAACTATTTTCGAAACAACACTTTGTACGCGTTCTTATAGAAACGACAACCATTACAAAGACATTTTCAAAATACTCTCAAAACCCATATCACAAGCACACTGTCAAACAAAATCAAGTGATATAAATGAGTAACTAAGAGCCCATGGAAAACCATGGATGAAAAGGGTGCTAACACCTTCCCTTTTCATAATCTACCCCCCGAACTCAAAAAACATCTCTAAAGGTCTTTCCTGTGCTTTTTCACCTTTCCTTTTGGATAAAAGAAAAGTCGGTGGCGACTCTTGCTAAACCGCAACATTTGCAAACACAAACGCAAACCTCAAGTCAGTTCTCCCACTGCATCACAGAACTGGCGACTCTGCTGGGGACTCAAAAATATAAAAATGGGGTTACCTTAGGGTTAGATCACCTTTAATCGCTTTCATTATTTGATTTGTATGCTTTATATTCAGTTCTTTGTATTAGGTTTGCTTTGATCCTCCACCCGGATCTGGGACACATTTTTAGGTAAATTGCAATAAATTGTGGAGATTGTACGGTGTAGACCAATATGGTTGAAACAATGGCTATGTTAGTGTGACGCATTTGTGGGTACCGGTATCCCTCGTGGTGAATCGAGGAGAATACGGGGCCGCTGAGTGGCATCATGAAGCACTAATTGACTTTAGAACCCTAATTGAACAAACTTGGGCATTAGGATGTAGTGAGATAGCCGGTTTCGGTGTAGAGCTGAAAATTGGTTGATACTCGATACTACACTCATTGAGGCTAGACTTTTGGAATATCTCGGACGCAAGAAAAGATTATTGTGTTGAGATAATGCCTAAGAGAAAGGTCGGTGATATTGAGATCCTTTAGAACCCGATCACTATTACTAGGACAGGTTGAGCCAACTAGACTTCAAGAGGGTACTTACCTACAAAACTCACGCAAGCCTAAAACATATGGACTTGTTTGTGGTGTGTGTATATATTTACTTGTACATAAACATCATAAACATCTTGAACATCATATGAATGCTCACTAACCATTTCAAGGATTTAGAAATTTATCTTTGTTTTTGTTTTATAGGACATGAATTCCCTCCGAAGAAACACCATCTGAATCAGCTTTGTAAAAGCACATCCTCAACTTCAAGAGCTAGCCTCAAGAGTGCCCGGGGATTCTCCTTTTACCAAGAAATATGGTCGACTCCTCAGTTTGGCTACATCCAACTTCCAAGAAGAGATGATGTGTGTACTATTCCAATTCTTTGATCCCGTACATCATTGTTTCACTTTTCCGGACTACCAATTGGTACCTACACTGGAAGAGTTCTCTCTACTCTTAGGGGTTCCTGTGCTTGATCAAATACCGTTCACCAGTCTAGAAGGGATTCTAAAACCTGAAGTCATCGCCGAAGCTTTGCATATGAAGAGGGCTGACATCATAACCAATTGGGAGACAAGAAGCGGGGTTAAAGGCTTTCTAGCTAAGTTTTTATTGGAAAAGGCTTGTTCATTCTGGGACAACATTGATTTCCAAGCTTTCGAAGATGTCCTGGCTCTTCTCATTTATGGTTTGGTTCTGTTTCCCAATTCAGACCAATTCATAGATGTTAACACCATCAAAGTCTTTCTCTCTCGCAATCCTATACCTACCTTACTAGGAGATATCTTGCATTGCCTTCATACCCGCACCATGAAGAAAAGAGGTACTCTTTTGTGTTGTATCCCCCTACTCGTTAAGTGGTTCACTTCACACCTGCCTCAGTCATCATTGAAGAACGAGCAAAGACTGACTTGGTCTCAAAGGATGATGTCTCTCACCCACTCTGATATCCGTTGGTGTTCGAGATCCTTAGAAAATGTCTCTATCATTGACCACTGTGGGGAGTTCCCTAATGTACCTCTACTTGGTATTAGGGGAGGTATCACTTACAACCCATGCTTAGCTCTTCGACAATTTGGGTATGCCCGAAGAGACTTCCCTCATGAGATGCTCATCCAAGGTTTGGTGTTCGACTACGACAAAGAAGACCAAGGTTATCACCAGAGGTTTAGACGTGCTTGGGGATGGTGAACAAGGTGGACAGTGGGAATTTGGGACATAAAAACTCTATCCCTCTCGAGCCTTACCTTAGGTGGGTACGGGCTCGTGCCCAAAGTCTCTTGATGCCTTACCCTTCCATCCTTCCTGTCATCATTGAACTTGTCATTGAAGGAGACGTCCCATACAATGTTCTTCATCCCGACATGCCTACCTCTCTCGAGGACCTGCAGAAAGCTTGGGTTCAGTTGAAGGAAGAGAGACGCCTTTGAAGCCCAATATTACGCCATTGAGAAGAAGGTTCTGGAGCTCACCAAACTGCTTCATGAAGAGAAAAACCTGAATGCCTACATTGCTCCAAAAAGGATGTGTTCAGTATTTCTATCTTAAGAGTTTGGTGCATTTTGTTTCTTTCATTGTAAGCCCAAGGAGGCATGATGTATTCAAACTTGGATTTTAATATGACGTGTGTTCCTTTTTTGGTTTGAACAAACTTAAATCTCTAATTTTCCTTGAAATCATTTGCATATTGCATCTTCATTCATCATAACATCATACAGGTCTCTCATAACAGGTTACCTTATCCTTCTATTGTTCATTTCAGTGAGATGGATCTCGAACAGACAGTCAAAGATCTTTAAGTTCAAAACACGCAGTTTCAACAGTTACTCAAAAGCCTAGCCAAGGGGCAAGAAGAGTTGAAGACTCTGTTAGCCGAAGAAAGAAAAAAGAAAACAAAGAAAGCCACTGGGGTTTTGAACATGGGGAAAAGGTTTCAGGGGCAGACTAGAAGAACTTTGAATTTTGCAACCACTTCCAGGGAAGGAGAAGGGAAAGGAAAGGAAACAGTGGTTCCGTCAGAATCTGAAGAGGAGGAAGAAGAGGAAGACTACTCCGAGGAACAGTATCCTCCAGCAGATGATAAGTACATACATCTTGAAGAGCGTTTGAGCGCTATGGAAATACAAAAGGTGTCAGGTCTAGACTTTGAAGAATTGGGACTAGTGTCGGGAATTATGATCCCACCAAAGTTCAAAGTGTCGTTGTTTGCAAAATATGACGGGGTGTCATGTCTTAAGATGCACCTCCGATCATATGTGAGGAAGATTCAGCCGCACTCCGCCGATAAAGACCTGTGGGTGCATTTTTTCCAAGATAGCCTATCAGGGACACAACTCGATTGGTTTTACCAATTGGAAAGGGCCAACGTCCATAATTGGGAAGATCTTGCCGCAACTTTCTATAAGCAATACCAATATAATGCAGATTTGGCTCCTACCTGTACTCAACTTCAGAGTATGGCCATGGCTTCCAATGAGGGTTTCAAGGATTACACGCAGAAGTGGAGAGATCTAGCTGGGAGAGTTCAACCCCCTCTATCTGAAAAGGAGTTGGTGGATATGTTCTTAGGCACTCTATCGGGCCCTTTCTTCAACCATCTAATTGGAAGTTCATCTGCAGGATTTACTGAGTTAATACTAACCGGAGAGAGGGTGGAAGCTGGCATAAAAAGTGGAAAGATTCAGAAGGATTCATCTGCCTCTACAGCTGTGAGAAAGCCTTTCATTAGGAAGAAGGAGGTATCTGCTGTTTATCCATAAAGGAACCACGGGAGAGCCGAACACTGACCAATGGTGGGGGCTGTTATGATCCCAAAGCCTACATCTGATCAACCAAGGAGTAATCAACCAAGGGTGGAAAGGCCAGTCCGACAATTCACCAGAATCAATATGACTCTAGCCCAGGTTTTACCACATCTTCTGAAATCCAATTTGATAACTCTGAAGGAAGCTCCAAAGAACCCCAACACAGTGTCCCCTCATTATCACCCAAATGCCTGTTGTGCATATCATTCCGAAAGTCTAGGTCATGACACTAACAACTGTTGGGCCCTAAAAAACAAGATCCAAGACCTTATAGAAGAAAAAGAGATTGAGTTTGATGCGCCCGAGAAGCCAAACGTCATTTCTGCTCCTATGCCTAGTGTGATACGGTGGGAGAACTGACTTGAGGTTTTGTGTTTCGTTGCAAATGTTTCGGTTTAGAAAGAGTCGCCACCGACTTTTATTTTATCCAAAAAGGAAAGGTAAAAAAGCACAGGAAATACCTTTGAGATGTTTTCTTGAGTTCGGGGGTAGATTATGAAAAGGGAAGGTGCTAGCACCCTTTTCATCCATGGTTTTCCATGGGCTCTTAGTTACTTGCTTAGATCACTTGCTTTGCTTTTGAAATTGTTTGAAATGGAGCTTTGTGTGGTTTTGAAAGTATTTTGAAAAGAGGCCATCGTTTAGGCAATCTTTGTAATGATTCTCGTTCGTAAGAATGTATACAAAGATGTTTGTCTTTTGAAAAATGTTTCAATGTTTTGAAAGTTGTTTGGAAATGTTTTGAAATGTGTGTGTTTGTTTGAAAATAGCAAGGATTATTTTGAATTGGAGCAAGTACCTTAGAACTATCCACCTACTCAATTGTCTTTCTTGTGCATTTTTCATTCCTTTGATATTGTTGACCTACCATTGTTTTGGTAGACAACCCTATCTTTGGATGTTAAACGGGACTGGCGTGGGTCATCTTATGACCATGATAGCAATGTTGTTAGGTATCTTTAGCATTTTGAGGGACTAAGATCATTTTGTTTTAGGCAACCTTGTCTAGCATCATCGAGGGACTATGATCTTATTTGTTTGTTTTGCTTTGCCAAGATACCTTGCATGCATACCATGGCCATTTTTAAGGCAACAAAGTGGGTGAAACCCTAAGGAGTGCTTGTGTGCAATGTGTGCCATATTACATGCTTTTGTTTATCTTGTATTAGGTCTTGTATTTGTTTGTTTTTGTCTTATCATGCAAAACCCTAGTTTTTACTAAACATGGTATAATGCGATAAATTGCGTAAAGTAAAGTTAAGTTATTACAACAATATTATGGGATGGGGGATATTGCTCAAAATAAAACCCTAAAAATTATTACAACCCAATTGAATATTTGCAAATTAAATAAATATACAAATGCAATAAAAATGTAAATATGCAAAAAAAGTTTTGTATTAATTTTATGTATGAGAAAATAAAATTATTTAAGTCCTAAAAATAAGAAAAATAATATTATTTTTGAAAGGGGCAAAACCCTAGTTTTTGATTAAAAGAAATATATATTCTATATTTATTTTTATTTTATCCATTTATGTACAAGAAAAAATAAATAAAATTATTTACAAATATTAAAAATTAAAATATATGTGGAAATAATATTTTATGTGTATGAATAATAAAAATAAAAATAAATGATATTTTTAAATATATTTACTATTTATTTAAGAAAATAAAGTTCTATTTGAATAATCAATATTTTATGCAAAAAAAAAGATAAAAAATAAAATAAAATGCAAAAAATTAAGAAAATATTTTTGGGATTTTTTAATGTTCATAAAAAAATAATAAAGTCAATAAACATAAAAAATATGAGAAAATATGCAAAAATATAAATATATGCAAAGAGGGGTGCAAATAGTAAACTGGGGGTATGAGAAGTAAAACAACAGGCCCAAGGCGCGCCAGGCCCAGGCCATCCTTCGTCCCTGTCCTCCAGCCAACATCTTGCGCGCGTTTTTCCTTCAACCTGTAACTCTCTATTCTTTGCACAAAAACAAAAACTTGCAACATAAAAAATGTAGCTTGGAATCTCACGATTCCAATGATATAAAAAACATAATCTAACTCTCAAGGATCATGGAGTATTTCCGTAGCCCTAATTTCTGACCTAGTTTTTTCATGAACTTCAAGCTTCAAATTCTCACTACTCAGTTAATATAAATGACAACTATGCATATGTACAACTTCAGCAAGTTAAGGACTACATTTTTGCTTCACAAATCAAAGCTTGAGGATTCCTAAATAGAGAGATAGAGTTTTGAAAAATACCTTGTTCAGCTGAGTTTGGATATGGTAATGTGGGGACTTTGAGTGAGGCCTGAAGATCGTGTGAGCTTCCTTGAAGTTCCCTCAAGCTTTTCCAATGCTTAGCTGGCCCTGTGGATGCTTGAAACTCCCTGCACGAGTCAACCTGCAACCTTCAAGTTTGGAAATGGTGATGTCTGAAACAGGACTCACAGTAACAGGACAAGGGCTTGGATAATTTAGGTAGGATGTATGTAAAGTGTTTGAAGTCTTGAGAGGCAAAACGCACGATCCAAAATGGAGTTGGAAAGGATTTTGCAGAAGCTGCCCTATTTGGGCAGAAAAATGTGTTTTTTGTGTTTGGGAAGGTTTGGGATCTTTTTCTTTCGTGCTTAGGCTTGTAACAAGTTTGTGAGGTTGTTTAGAATGAGGCCAAGTCTTCTCTTTTTCAAATGCACAAGTTCTCTTGACCTTTTCCACTTTTCTTGTATTTGAAGAAAGTTGAAATGACTTAAGCCAAAATGATGTACTTGCTAGTTCTAGGGCTGATAATAGTTGGAAAAGCTAGCTTTATGAAAATGACAATGTACACTTTTGGCCATTTATGGATTAATCTCTTGTGCAATGCTCCAAAGGTGAAAACAGAAGCTTTAACCACTGAGTTAGCATTAAATTATGGAGTGTAGAAGTAGTTAGGACCTGTAATGCAATGTACAAGCATGCTAGGATCTGATTTGCAACTTGAAGTATTGTAAACATGGCTTGAACAAAAGTGACAAATTGCCATTTTCTCTTCTTCGATTCTCCCTAACCATAAATGATCTTGGAGAGTTCTTGGACATTTTGGAAATCTTGTAACATGCTATAAAATCCATATTTGAAATGCAACTTGATATAACTCTTGGAAATAGGTGAAAAGTTGCCATGAAGTTAGGTCAAAAACCTGCCTAAAATAGGGCAAAATTTCACTAAGTTATTTAGTTCATGGACCCCTATTCACAAAATCATAACTTGAGATCCAAGCATCATTTGGGAAAACTTTGTGAAGAAAAGTTATAGATTTCATGTAGGAATACAACTTTTATGTTGGAAGTTTTCTTTGAATCCAATTGTATCATGGTGAAAAAGTTGGACAAAGTTGGGGGAAAAAAAGAAATTTTTCATACTTAGAAAAATTCTAAGTTATGAATAATTTCAAATTAAAACCCTAATTTACAATTTTAGGTTTCTTGATGAACAAGTTTCACATTTTGACATGTCTTGATGAATTATAACCCTTGGCACTTGATTTTGACCAAAAAGTCAAAGTTTGACTTTTCAGTGTACAGTTGATTTTTGATCAGTTGACTGGAAAATTCAACTGTCAATCCAATGCATTTGAGATCTTTTGAACCTTGTGATTAGGTTAAGATGACGCCATTGAGTCCTTGAAATCATGTTTGAACCCAATTGGTCATTGGCTAGGTTAAAAAAATCAGAAATTGCCATTTCTCAGTCAAAACCCTAATTTTGACCATTTTGCCCTTTTGATGATCTGATCAAATTTCTTGAGGAGTTGTGATCCAAACTTGATCAAATGGTTCATGTGAGTCTATAGTATTTTTATGGATAAAAAATTATGAAGTTTGACTGTAAATTGGCCATGGTTGACTTTTTCCCCAATACAGTTGATTTTTAGGTCAATTGTCCAATTGACTGGGCAAAAATGTGATTCAAGGCTTGAAACTTGGTATGAGCAATCTTAGGGGTCCAACATGGTGTATGAAGGTCACATGAAGCATTGATAGTCCAAAAATCCTGGTTCAAACTCAAACCCTAATTTCAGGTTATCAGTGCAAGGAGATGTCTTGAGCTGAGCAAACCCTAATCTGGTCTTGAGTCCAAGAAGTCTTGTGAGGAAAATCTTGATAAATGAGAGGGAAAATTTTGGGGTACAACATCTGCCCCTATTCAATCTTCTTGAACCTGAAGAGTTAGATTGGCGAGTTTTTCCGTTCGCGACTCGAAGGTAAAAGATGATTGGACACTAGAGTGCCCGTAAATTTGCACTCGTCAAAGTATAGTTGTGGGAATGGGCTTAAAGATGCCATTTGGAGAGGTGATAGAATATTGTCGGAGATGGGCTTGTATATGCCATCCAAGAATGTTTGTTGTAAGTCAAGCAGATGAGTATTAGAATGTGTCCGTATCTGGAACGTATCTGAACTGTATCTAGAGACTGAGTCTGTATGAGCAATGGAATGGCGTCCGTGTCTGGAGCGTATCCGAGCTGTAACTATATTTTAATATGAATGAATAACAGAATGACTTCCGTGTCTGGAGTGTATCTGTATTGTATCTGGAATCTGGAATCTGAATAAGCGATAGAATGGCATTCGCATCTGGAGCGTATCTAAGTTGTATCTTGACTTTGAATTCTGAATGAGTAATAGAATGACTTCCGTGTCTGGAGCGTATCTTTACTGTATCTGAAGTTGAAATCTGAATGAGTAATAGAATGACTTCCGTGTCTGGAGTGTATCTTTACTATATCTGAAATCTCTGAACATTGTTGATGATAACTGTTAACCTTATCCTGAAAAGGGTAAAATGTTAGCTGAACCACAAAGTTATGTTGCATGAAATGTATGATGCAATATATATGCTTTATCAATGTTTATGATATACGAATGTAATATATGCGCATGTAAGCTGATTTGCTGTATTGCTGAGGAAAATAAATCCTTGAAAGTTGGGGATAATAAAATCCTTGACTACTGCCGGGGAAAATAAATCCTTGATTGCTGAGGATGAGAAATACTAGGTGACTGTTGGGGATATAGGGATCCTTCATGTCTTGAAGTATTGACAAAAGTCTGCTTGGGGAAGTAATTCCATGTACTGCCTGAGGAATCTGCTTGGAGAATCCAGAGAACTTTAATGACATCTACTGGGGATTACACAAAGGGAATCCTTGTTTTGCTGGGACATAGAGAAAACTCTGATGACTTCTGCGGGGAATGAGAATCTTCATTCTATTGGGAAGCAATGAAAACTTTGGCGACTTCACTGGGGAATTGAGAATGAGAATCTTCAATCTGTTGAAAAATAAACTTTGTGGGGAAGAAAGCTTATTGCTGGGAAGTAGGTTCAGGAGTTTGGATTGTCTGCCATTCTACTGGGGAATCAACCTAGGCTGGGGAGTAACAAAAGTTAACTGTTATCTGGTTTCTTTTCAGACTTTAAGATAACTTGTTGGGGAATTTGGAGAAACTGGATGGTTTCCGCTGGGGATTGGTAGTTGGAAATCTTGACTCGAATGGGGAAGAAGGTTTCATTTCCACTGAGGATCTGTAGTTCAAGGTTTTGGCTCCACTGGGGATTGGGAGTTTGAAGTTTTAACTCTGATGGTGATTAAGGGTTTGAAATTTTAGCTCCGCTGGGGGTCTAAATGATGTACTGTAGGGATTGCTCGTGGAATAGCCTAAAGACGTTTTCCTATTCTTTCAACCTGTTAGTAATTATTCTTTTTCATCCTGTTTATTTGTAAACAGTAATTATGTTCAAATGCATATGTTCATTAATGAATCAGTGGACGCTTTTGCAAATAAAACACAAATGTAAAAAGAAAAAGGCAAATAGTTTTCTGCACTTTAAAGAGATATCTTTGTATTAACTTTGAATCAGTATTTTGTACAGAGGAGACAGACATCCTAGTAAGAGGATGGTGTCATAAAAATGAGAAAAAATTTATACAAAGAAAGATAGCTATGTGTAAAAACTTCCATGGGGTTCCCATTCTGCTATAGCCTTCGTATATCCAAGTATCTTGTCCATTCGTTGCTTCATCCGAAGATGATTGGATTGATCAGAAGATCTAGGTTTGTCAGTGAAGAGATTGTCCTTAAAGTGATCCGACAAGACATAGTCATACGCTTTAATTCCCTAGCTTTTGCCTGGACCGCTGTTTACAATTATTTCTGGTAAACAACCGCTAGTCCTCCAAACTATCAAATAATCTTAATGACTGTTATTTAATCTCTCTGGTAACTTGCAGGATCGACTATATTGATCCTATGGTGTATTGGTCGTTTGGATAATTCTCATTGTAGAACTGATATTCATGGTTGGTATTTAGAACGTTGTGTAGGTGTTCAACTTACTTCGATTACCCTATTAAAGATCTAATGACATTGTGATTGGTGGATTTAGAACTGACTGTTTAACGCTGGTTCGCGAAATGTCGCGGAAGCAAGAGTCGCCACCGTCTTTTATTTTCTCCAATATGGACAAGACAAAAGCATAGCAAAATTCCTTATGAGATTCTCTCTCGGTTCGGGAGGTAGATTTATAGAAAGGGAAGGTCTTAGCACCCTTTCTATCCATGGTTATCCATGGGCTCTTAGATACTTGCTCACTATGTTTTCAAAAGATGTTTGCTTTTCAAGTGTGTGTGAGTTTGAAAAAGTTTCGTTTAAAGATTTCTGAATAACTCTTGTATCAGTCCTCAAGAGTGTTTGAAAAATTGTTTTTGAAAGCTTTTTGAAAGTGTCGGTGTGAAAAGAGTTTTGATTTGTTTTTTAGAGAGAGCAAGTATCTATGAGTCATCTACCTACCCTAAGGAATTAGGCTGTGTAAATGTCTTTAAGGTAGTGCCATCCCACCATTGAGAGGTAGGTAGCACCACCGTTGGAGGTGTTCGGGTCAATTCGAGTTTAGGGACGTATGGTCACTGAAGCAACAGTTAGGACACCTTAGAAGCTACCCTTATGTCCTTGATCCTTTTTTTAATCTGAGGCAACCGTTTCGAGGAAACTATTCCGAGGCAACCGTTTCGAGGCAACTTGTTTTGAGGCAACTGGATCATGGACATAAGGACTTACTAAGACGTCCTATACTTGACGACCACGTTTCGAAGGCAACAGGCGAGGCGTACCCTAAGAGTGGTGTGCGTATTTGTGTGTTGTTTTCAGTTTAATATTTATCTTTGATCATGGCATCGTGAGCTACGCTTGTTTTTAATTAACCATACATTCTTTCATGCAATTAGAATTTAGGAGTGCGGAAAATTAAAAGCGGAAAGATAAAACTACGCTATTACAAGGCGCGGGTCTATACATCGCCAAAATACAAAGACCCGTTTGGTAAAAATGCGGAAAGTAAAAAACCTAATTACTATTACATCCGGAAAGCAGTTACATAATAATTCAATAAGAAAATAAATGCGCAAAAAGAGATAAAATTGGACGTTCGAGGGTTTTGACCCTTTTGAAATTAAATTGAATTAAAAAGTTAATTAGTTATTTAATTAAAGAAAAGAAATTGTTTTTTTTTTATGTTTTTGTATTTATGAAAATAAAGAAAATTAAAATTGAATGGGAACCCTAATTCTAAATTATTTTAATTATTAAGAAAATATTATGATTAACCTAATTTACTAATTGATTAATGTACATGTTTATTTACAAAATATAAATAGTAATTACAATAATAAATAAATGAGAAAAATAATTAATTAAGAAAAGGATGAAAAATGTCAAAAAACCCTAAGTCTAGATATTTTTTATTTATTAAGAAAAGGATTAAAGTTTAAAACCTAAATTAACTAAATTAATTATTAAAATTTATTTACAAAAATAAATTAATGAGTAAATTAATAAATAATTAGACATATTTTGATTTTTCTGTTTTTATTATGGAAAAAATTATTTTATGGAATTAAAGAAACAATTAAAAAACAATTAAAAGAATTAAAATTGAAAAGAAAATAAAATTAAAAAAAATGCAAACCAGGGGTATCAGGCCCCAAAGGGAGGTTTGTTTGAAGCAAATTAGGCCCATCAGCCTAGAGCTTCGTTGACTTTTTGGTATCACGTGTGGGATGGTTGACTGAGTGTACCATGGACCTCATCCTGCAGCCTTCAGATTGGACCTTGAAGCCACTTGTCAGGCTAGCGCATGAGCGTGTATGGTAGAACGTCTGATGGAAGCTGCATGGGAATACGTTACAACAAAAATTATGCAATATGTGGGGGACCTGGGAATCGAACCCAGGTCCCTATACCTGCAAGACACCTCATCCACCAACTGAGCTATTGCGTGCGTTTGTAATGTTAGTGTAAAACAAATAATATAAAAGAAACACACGCTAATGATATAGAACAAATGAAAACGCGCCAGATTTTGAATTGCCCAACCATATGGTAACACGCCATGCTTCTTCTTCGTTTTCTCTGCAAACATAAAGCAAGTAGCGGGGGTTTTAAACCCCCACTAAATGGAAATTGCAAAAATAGCGATTAGAAGAGGGATAAATATAAAAAAGGCGCGAGGGCATCATTGGATTCGTCTTGTTGTCACGAATGTGTCCATACAGGTTTGGTGGTCTAATTTTACCATATATGAGAACCCCCAATTTTGAGATTCTGAAACCCTAGGTTTCATCAATGGTGAATCTCGTTTCAAACATTTTTAGAACAATTAAACTATGCCAAAAGTTCCAGGGACATGTTAGTAACACAAATCAATGATCAAAATACATGAATGATGCATAGAAATTGAAATTCGATTATGGACATATTTATGAAAAAGATGATTCTGTTCTACCGATTCTTGGAGTATGGGGACTTGTTCTTGATGCCAATAGTTTCCTAGCAATGTCAGGAACGTAATGGATAAGGTTTTAAGCCTTCAATCGCCCTGCAAATATGAAATTAGTTTCAAGCTTTTTTGTGAAAATTTGCCAATTGGTTCTATGTTTCTGAGCAGCTTTTCGTGTCCGTTTGCATTAGGTTAGGTCTTGCATATGTATGGGAAGCATTCTAGGTCAAAAACAAGC
Organism: Vicia faba; assembly: GCA_948472305.1. Lineage (NCBI taxonomy): Eukaryota > Viridiplantae > Streptophyta > Magnoliopsida > Fabales > Fabaceae > Vicia > Vicia faba. The sequence continues at coordinate 788,074,944 of OX451736.1, read as the reverse complement.
CCATGAATCCATTGAATTAATGATTTCAATATTTGATTTTTTCCATATCTTTTTCAATCTTTTTTTCATTGAAATCTTGCCAAATGTGGATGATCTTGTCCCCTTGGATGATGCACGAAATCTTTAGCATATAATGAGTGAATTTTCTGCACAAAAAGATTTAAAAAGCATTATTTGATATTTTTCTCATATTTAAATCTAATTAAATGAATTAATATGAATAAAAATTCAATTAATTAATTAAAAATAAGAAAATAAATCATTTTTAGCTCAATGGGTCGTGCATAGGCTTTGGGTAATAATTCAAGGAAGAAATTGAGGCCCATTAGCATTTTTTGAAGCTTTTGAAGCAAAGTTGACTTTTCAAAGTTCCCAAAAATTTCCCAACTTCTCCAATGCATATCTTGCTCAATTTTGAAGCTATGATCATGTTCTTGGACATTTTGGAAAGGTCTTGAAGTCCTCTAACCAATTCCTTTGGTCCCATGTCATTTTGATTTACCAATCTCAAGTTATGGTCTTTGACTTAAAGTGCCTTTTTGTTGACTTTTGAAAATGACCTATAATGTTGAAATTGATAACTTTTTGTGAGAGCATTTCTTGGACTTTAAGTGTGAAGATGAGTTGTAGGAAATGTCATCCTCTTCAAAATGAGCTTTGGATGGGATTTTTCTGATAAACCATGAGGAAGTTATGCCCTGGTCAATTTGTAGTTGACTTTTTCAACTGTCCAAAAATAGAAACTTTTGCATCTTGAGACTTTTTGAGCCATGCTTTGAGAATCATGATCAAGAATTGATCAAATGATGATTGTGGCTTCAAAATAAGATGTTGACCAAAAATTTTGACTTTTGACTGTCAAATGACCATTTTGCCCCTGCAGTAGTCTTGAAACTTGACATATGAATGCTTGACAATGTATATAGGCATGTGGGACTTGATTGGACCCTTGAAAACTTCAATTTCTTTGCCAGGACCAAAACCCTAATTTTGACTGTGTTAGGAGGCAATTGGACTGTGCAACCCTTGAGAAATTTTGAATCATTTAGAGATTGATCTTGACAAATCTTTGAAGAATATGGGAGGGCAAATTTTGGGGTACAACAGTTGCCCCTGTTCAATCTTCTTAGACCGGAGGATGTAGATTGGCTGGCGTGCCTTTCGTAATCTGAAGGTAGAAGATGATTGAACACTAGAGTGCCCAGAAATTTGCACTCACATAATAGAGTATCAGTAGTGTGATGGCGGGAATGGGCTTACAAATGCCATTTGGAGACAGATGGATAGGGGGTGGGCTTATAGATGCCATCTGGAGCTGTTGGTATGTGGATGGGCTTATAGATGCCATCTAGGTGTCGATCGCGTAAGAGATTCCTTAGCGAGAACTTGTGTACCTGAGAAAGAAAGATAATTACCTGGCCTGTTACAGGAGTTGATTTTCAAACTCTTTATGTAGATGTGCCCTGGCTGGATACAGGAATCAAATCTTCAATCAGTTACTCACAGATGTGCCCTGGCTAGATACAGGAATCGAGTCTGGAAATAGTCGTCAACAGATACACCCTGGCGAGATACAGGAATCGGATCTTCAAGCTCTTCAGACATGCCCTGGCAAGATACAGGAATCGAGTCTGGAATTAGTCGTCAATAGATACACCCTGGCAAGATACAGGAATCGGATCTTCAAACTCTTCAGACATGCCCTGGCAAGATACAGGAATCAGATCTTCAAACTCTTCAGACGTGCCCTGGCAAGATACAGGAATCGAGTCTGGAATATAGTCGTCAACAGATACACCCTGGCAAGATACAGGAATCGGATCTTCAAACTCTTCAGACGTGCCCTGGCAAGATACAGGAATCGAGTCTGGAATATAGTCGTCAACAGATACACCCTGGCAAGATATAGGAATCGGATCTTCAAACTCTTTAGACATGCCCTGGTAAGATACAGGAATCGAGTTTGGAATTAGTCGTCAACAGATACACCCTGGCAAGATACAGGAATCAGATCTTCAAACTCTTCAGACATGCCCTGGTAAGATACAGGAATCGAGTTTGGAATTAGTCGTCAACAGATACACCCTGGCAAGATACAGGAATCAGATCTTCAAACTCTTCAGACGTGCCCTGGCAGGATACAGGAATCGAGTCTGGAATTAGTTGTCAACAGATACACCCTGGCAAGATACAGGAATCAGATCTTCAAACTCTTCAGACGTTCCCTGGCAAGATACAGGAATCGAGTCTGGAATATAGTCGTCAACAGATACACCCTGGCAAGATACAGGAATCGGATCTTCAAACTCTTCAGACGTGCCCTGGCAAGATACAGGAATCGAGTCTGGAATATAGTCGTCAACAGATACACCCTGGCAAGATACAGGAATCAGATCTTTAGTTGCGACCGTTGATAGTAATCATCTTTGTACTGATCTTTGTCCTGAAAAGACAAAACGTTAGTTGTGTGTAATGTCATGATGTATGAGATGTGTGATGTTCTCAGAATAAATGAGATTGTATGTTCGTGATGCGTATGTGCATGCTACGATGTATGAAGATGTGATGCTTGTGAACGTATTTTCGTCTAGGAAAATAAATCCTTGACGGGTGCCGGGAAGTTGAATCCTGGGCTGATGTGGAAGAGTAGAGCTTCGTTTCCGCTGGGGATTGATGGTTGCAAGAATACCGGTAGGAGAAGATGACTCCGTTGGGGAATAAACTTGGCGAATAGAATACTCTGCGGGGAATTCTCTGTGGGGAAAGAGAGGTACTTTGCTGAGATGTTGATGATAACTCCGCTGGGGATACCGTAGATGAGCTTTGTTGGAGGATTTGATGAACTCCGCTGAGGATAGGAAGACTTCGTCGGGGACGATCTTTCCGTGGCAATTGGCTGAGGATAACCCAGCTATATCCTGGTGGGGAAATAACCTTTGAATAAAGTCGGGGGAGCGTTCGTACTCTGCGGGTGGCAAGCTTCCAGAATCTACTGGGGATAAGCTTCAAGGCCTGCTGGGGAGATGGGTTCCACTTTCCTGGGGAAACGTTTCAGATTGGACTGGGGAATGGCTCCATTGAACGTCTGGTATACCGCCGGGGAACAATCTTAGATCAAGACTGTTGGGGATGCTTGTTATGGAATGTTTGTATACTCTGCTGAGGAATATTGAGATTGCTGGGGATAATCCAACTTCCTTAAAGCTGACAGTAGGCTAACTCTGCTTGGGGAGAGTTTTGCTAACTTGCTGGAGAATACTGTGCCTTGTTCAGGGCTGATGGGAAACCAACTGCTTGGGAGAATTGTTGAATCTTGGCTCACTCTCTGGGGAATTAAGATATCTTGGTTACATTCTTCAGCCGAACTTACCTTGGTACCTTGGTGGACAGAGCAATTATATTGCTTGGACAACTCATTATTGCCCCTGTTTCTGATGTTACCTGTAATTAATCCTTTGTTTCGTATGCAAATATTTATGAGTTAGCAATTAGTGTCAAATGCATATATCAAAAATCGAACATTAGACGTTCTTCGCAAAACAAAACAGAAAAGGAAAAACAATTGGCAATTGGTCTGAAAAGTGAATTTGTATTGATTTTTGACTTTGCCTGTAAATAGGCGTTTATGTACAAGAGGCTGACGTCCTAGTAAGAGAACGCCGCCGAACAACAGAATTTATACAATTTGTACAAAGAAAACAAAACAGTTGTGTGAAAGGAATAATCCCACTGGGTTTCAACTCTGCTATCGCCTTTATATCTTCGAGCGTCTCATCACCTGGCTGCTCAGTTGAAGATGAAGCTGACTGATCGATGCCGTCTGAATTTGATGTTGATACCGGATTCTGGATGCAAGGTGATCCAATGAGACATAGTATTACGCTTTAATCCCTAACTTTTGCCTGGACCGCCCTTTCGGGTTTTCAGTCCACCGGGATACCCATTTTTTCCCAAGCCGCCTTTTCAGGTTTTCGACTTGCCGGGTGTACAGATTTTTCATTTCATCCCTCATTTTTCCCGAACCCTTTTGGTTCGCCGGGAAGCCCTAATTTTTTCCTAGGTATGTCAACCTAGCGGGTCTTTTATCATGCGTAGTATCTTTTTACTATGTCTGCATTGGCGGGGTGAGGGAGGTCGTCACCATCCATGGTGGTTAGAATCATGGCTCCTCCTGAGAACACATGTTTAACCACAAATGGCCCTTCGTATGTGGGGGTCCATTTGCCCCTGGGATTACTCTGAGGAAGGATGATGCGTTTGATTACCAGGTCCCCAACTTGATACTCTTGTGGTCTGACTTTCTTGTTAAATGCCCTGATCATCCGTTTTTGGTACGTTTGACCATGACAAATAGCAGTGAGTCTCTTTTCGTCAATTAGGTTTAATTGATCAAGTCGGGTCTGGATCCAGTCATCTTCGCTCAGATCTGCATCCTTCATTATCCGGAGAGAGGGTATCTGGACTTCAATCGGTAAGACTGCCTCCATGCCATAGACCAGGGAAAAGGGAGTTGCCCCGGTTGACGTCCTTGCTGAGGTGCGGTACCCATGAAGAGCAAATGGTAACATCTCGTGCCAATCTTTGTAGGTCACTGTCATCTTCTGCACAATCTTCTTGATATTCTTATTCGCTGCTTCTACAGCCCCATTCATATTCAGCCGGTAAGGAGAAGAGTTGTGGTGCTGTATCTTGAATTGCTCGCAGAGCTCAGTGATCATCTTGTTGTTAAGATTGGTACCATTGTCCGTAATGATTCTTTCTGGGACGCCGTATTGATAGATCAGGTTATGTCGAATGAACCGTGCCACGACATTCTTGGTTACTGTAGCATAGGAAGCTGCTTCCACCCACTTTGTAAAGTAATCAATCGCCACCAGGATGAAGCGATGCCCGTTGGACGCCGTAGGTTTAATCTCGCCGATCATATCAATGCCCCACATTGCAAAAGGCCAAGGTGCAGTCAAGACATTCAGAGGAACTGGAGGAACGTGCACCTTATCTGCATAAATCTGGCACTTATGACATGTCCGGGAATGTTGGTAACAATCAGCTTCCATTGTGGACCAGAAATATCCTGCCTGAAGGATCCTCTTTGCCATGGTGTGTCCACTGGAATGTGTTCCGAAGGTACCTTCATGCAGTTCTGCCATGATCCTTTCTGCTTCAGTCTTATCCACACAACGCAGTAAGGTTGAATCATGGTTTCGCTTGTATAGAATGCCATTGCTGAGGAAGAACTTTGCAGCGAACCTTCTCAGAAACTTTTTGTCGTTAATGGATTCACCTTCAGGGTATTCTTGAGCTTCCAGATACCTCTTCACCTCATGATACCAGGGTTTTTCAGTTACTATCTCAGCCTCAAGATCACAATAATATGCCGGTTCGTCCAGTTTCCAGATAATGATCCAGGGGGCCTCATTGTCCCATTTGACTTTGAACATAGAAGACATCGTAGCCAACGCGTCCGCCAACTGATTCTCCTCTCTTGGGAAATGTTCAAAAGTTATCTCTGTGAAGTGGGGGATCAATGTCAACACACACTCTTTATAAGGAATAAGGTTTGGGTGTTTCGTATCCCACTTGCCTTTGATCTGATTGATCATGAGAGCGGAATCTCCGAAGACACTCAGAAACTTGATCCTTAAGTCAATCGCAGCTTGAAGACCCATGATGCATGCCTCATACTCTGCCATGTTGTTGGTGCAGTTGAAACATAGCCGGGCAGTGAGTGGAGTATGAGTGCCTTTGGGGGATATGATCACAGCGCCGATACAGTTACCCAAAGCGTTGGAGGCTCCATCAAAGTGCATAGACCATCGGGATCCTTCCTCAGGTCCTTTATCCGGTCAAGGTACTTCACAATTAGTCACTATCATGATGCTCTTGTCTGGAAATTCAAAGTTCATTGATTGGTAGTCGTCTACTGCCTGGTGTGCCAAGTGGTCTGCCAATACACTCCCCTTGATAGCTTTCTAAGTCGTATACTGGATGTCGTATTCTGTCAAGATCATTTGCCATCTTTCTATTCTTCCAGACAGAGCAGGCTTTTCGAATATGTACTTTATTGGATCCATCTTTGAAATCAACAGAGTCGTGTGAGTCAGCATATACTATCTCAGCCGGCGAGCAGCCCATACCAAAGCGCAACAAGTTTTCTCGAGCAGTGAGTATCGGGTCTCACAATCGGTAAACTTTTTGCTAAGGTAATAAATGGCGTGCTCTTTTCGGCCAGACTCATCATGCTGCCCCAGCACACACCCCATTGAGCTGTCAAGTACTATCAAGTATAGTATTAGAGGTCTCCCTTCAACCGGTGGAATAAGGATGGGTGGTTCTTGGAGATACTCTTTGATTCTGTCGAAAGCGGCCTGACATTCATCATTCCAACGTACTACCTGATCTTTCTTCAGCAGCTTGAAGATTAGTTCACAAGTAGCAGTTAGGTGCGAGATGAATCGGGCAATGTAATTCAGACGTCCTAGAAAGCCTCTGACTTCTTTCTCTGTCTTGGGAACTGGCATCTCTTGTATGGCTTTAACCTTGGCAGGGTCCACTTGGATACCTTTGTCGCTTACGACGAAGCCTAGGAATTTTCCAGATCTTACCCCAAATGTGCACTTATTTGGATTCAACCTCAGCTTGTATAACTTCAGACGGTCAAACAGTTTTTGCAGATGGTCAAGGTGTTCCTCCTCAGTTTGGGACCTTGCAATCATGTCATCGACATATACTTCAATCTCATGATGGATCATGTCATGAAATAAAGCAAACATAGCACGTTGGTAGGTTGCCCCAGCATTTTTCAACCCGAATGGCATGACCTTGTAGCAGAAGGTGCCCCACTGAGTAACAAAGGTAGTCTTTTCCATATCTTCAGGAGCCATCTTGATTTGATTATAACCTGAAAAGCCATCCATGAAGAAGAACACCTTGTGCTGAGCAGTATTGTCAACCAGAACGTCGATGTGAGGTAGAGGGAAATCATCCTTGGGGCTTGCCCTGTTCAAATCCATGTAATCGACACACATTCTGATCTTACCATCTTTCTTTGGCACTGGAACCACGTTGGCAACCCACTGAGGGTAAGAAGTCACTGCAAGAAAACCGACGTCAAATTGCTTCATAACCTCAGCTTTGATCTTCTCGGACATCTTTGGACGCATACGGCGGACCTTTTGTTTAACCGGAGGGCATTTTTCCTTGGTAGGCAAGTGATGGACCACAATGTCGGTATCTAACCCAGGCATGTCTTCGTAAGACCAGGCGAAGATCTCCACATAATCATGCAACATCTGAATCAACCGTTGTTTCACGCTGAGCTCTAGATTAGCACCAATCTTAACTTCCTTTCTGTCTGCCTCAGTACCCAGATTTACCGTTTCCACTGGCTCTTCATGTGGCTGAATGGCCCTCTCTTCATGGAGTAACAGTCTTGCAAGCTCACCAGGCACTTCACAATCATCTTCACCTTCGTCTTCGGCTAAGTTGATCGGATTTTCGAAGTCATAACTGGCAGTAGCAGAGTCGTTACCAGTGAGATCCAAAGTGGATTGAAACCTGTATGAGTGAGTGTGTGTAAATATAGCTGTTTTGCAATATATAAAGAAACAAAGAAAGGGAGCACAAGATTCGAAATGCGAAAAACGTCCAATGTCTTTATTCATGATATATGGAAATGACAAGTAATAAGCCCTCACAAATGAAGCCACGGTGCCCCGGGTAAGACACCGGGCCATAAAGTCTCAATTTATTGTTTATTACAAATAAAAAACAAAGGAATTCATTACTGCGTAACAAAAGTAACAGGTATGTGGTCTTTTGCGGTCCAATTATTCAGTCCACCATCGGTCGTCGGGTAGATCCAGCTATCAAACTTTGATTCCTCCGCCTCGCCTTCAATAGCATTCACTCCCGGGTTGGTGATGAACACGGGAGGTCTTCCGATCCTTGCTTTGCATACAGCCCTCTGAGCCTCTGCAGTGAAACCCAGTCCAAACTTGTCAGTCTTAGGAGTAAAATCAGGGAGCCTGCCCCAGTTAGCACATTCACCTTTCTCAATTACAGCCCGGGCATCCTTTAAGGAGGCCATCTTCAAAGGAAAGTCTTCTTCAATTACTGTATCAGCTGACGCCAATGTTGGAGGTACCTCTTAAAAATGTTGAAAGGGGGTTTCAATAAACTCCCCGTCCATCTCAATATACCGGAATGAGTTCAGATGACTAACCATGTATTCTTCCTCACCCTGCACTGTAACAATCTTCCCTCTGACAGGGTATTTGAGCTTCTGGTGTAGAATGGAGGTCACAGCCCCAGCCTTATGGATCCAAGGACGACCCAGCAAACAAGAATAGGATGGACGAATGTCCATCACATAGAACGTTGAATCGAAGACTTGAGAACCAACCCGGATCGGAATGTCCACTTCACCATGTACCATCCTCTTCGACCCGTCAAAGGCTCGGACAATGATGTTGCTAGGCTTCAACTCCATACCCTCACAATCTAACCTGTCTAAGGCCTTCTTGGGCAATACATTCAGCGAAGAACCAGTGTCCACCAACACGTGTGCGAGAGTAGTGCCTCTGCATTCAATGGAGACATGCAGGGCATCATTGTGGTTCTTTCCCTTAGCGGTAAGATCAGCATCCGAGAAACCCAAACCATTGTCAGTGGTCAAATTGGCCACACAATCAGTAAATTGATCAGCGGACGTCTCTTGTGGCACATGAGCCGTCTTCAGAAATGAAATCAGGGCCTTGGCATGGGCCTCTGAGCACAACAATAATGATAGCATATAGATCTTGGAGGGGGTATGCCCCAGCTGTTCAACGACGTTGAAGTCGCTTTTCTTAATGATCTTAAGGATTTCCTCCATCTCTTGCTTGGAGGCTTCAACATTGACAGTCTTTGGTGCCTCCATCCGGGCAGGCACATCAGCAGTCCCTTTGCCCCAAGTGTCAGATGACTCGGCCGCAGGGGTAGAAACTTGATCAGAAGGGGAAACAGGCGCACTTGTAGGCGTGATTATAAGAGGTCTTCGGATAACTGGTGGCGCAATGTCAAGCGAGAAGAGCCTGCCACTGCGAGTTACTTTAGCTAGACCGGTGATGTTGCTGATACCGGTATTAGTGTTGAACTCCTACTTTACTCCAAGCACATACACATCTGCCCCATATTGCCATGGGACAGCCTTGTCAGATTCATAGGGGAGAGGCCCCGGAACAGTAATGATAATAGGCGCAACAGACATGATTTTGACTGGCTTCCTCGGGGGAGCCTTGGTAGGATTGTTGAAGATGGTGACAACAGATACTTCTTCAGTGGGGACAAAAGGAACAACGGTCTTCTTGAACAAAATTTCTCTGCTATCCATCAGGCTTTGGATGCCTGACTTCAGCAACGGACAACCAGCAGGGGAAACGGCACACATAAGGCAACCCTTGCTACAACCCGGAAATAAACCGGCCAGCAGCAGGTTCCTCTTGACAGTCAGTAAAGGGGTAGCAACATCATCCACAGAAACGGCATATAGGTCTTCCTCAATGGCATTTACTCCATGCTGGGGCATAGGAGCAGTCACAACGTTGGGCCTTTCAGGTGCCTCAAACTGTATTTCCTTCGCATCGATAAGGTCCTGAACCTTATTCCTTAGGGCCCAACAATCATCAGTAGAATTCCCCGGGCTATCAGAATGATAGGCACAGCGGGCCTTTGGATTATACTTCGGAGAGGTCGTGTTCACCACCTTCAGAGCTTCTCTGACGGTCACCAAGTTGGTCGATAGCAATTGCGGCAAGATTTGTGACAAGGTCATACTAAGCCGAGTATATTCTCTTCCGGGTCTCTCACCCCTTGGTTGGTTAGGTTGCCGAGGAGCGGCAGCAGGCTTTGCAATTACCACCGCGTTGACAGCTTGGCGGTGTTCTGGTTTATTTTGCCTTCTAGGCCCATACACAGCACTGGTTTCCTTCTTGAAAGGCTTTTTCTTAGAACTTGAGGACGCACCTTTCTAAATTTTCCCTGATTTCATGCCAGCTTCTATTCTTTCCCCAGTCAGAATGAGATCTGTGAACCCTGCAGACGAATTGCCAATGAGATGATTGAAGAACGGCCCGGATAGGGTCCCCAAGAAAATGTCTACTAGTTCACGGTCGGTTAACGGTGGCTGCACCCTGCCAGCCAGGTCCCTCCACTTCTGTGCATACTCTTTAAAACCTTCTCTCGATCCTAGCAACATACCCTGGAGTTGGGTACGTGTAGGAGCGAGGTCGGCATTATACTGATACTTCTTGTAAAAAGCAGTAGCCAATTCCTCCCAGTTACGAACCTTGGTTCCATCCAGCTGATAGAACCATTCGAGATGAGTCCCTGAAAGACTCTCCTGGAAGAAATGGATCCACAAGTTCTTGTCCACAGTATACGGTTGAATCTTCCGCACATAAGATCTGAGATGTAACTTAGGGCAGGATGCCCCGTCATACTTTGCGAAAGATGGTGCTTTGAACTTGTATGGGATCACCACACCAGAAGATAGACCCAAGTCTCTGAAATCCAAACCAGGCACTTGCTGAATTTCCATGGCATTCAGGCGATCCTCTAACTGCTTGTACTTGTCTTCAGCTGGAGGATACTGCTCCTCATTAAAATCAGTCTCGTTGTCAGATACCACCGGACTAGGAACCCTTCCCCCCTGGGGACTGCCTTTCCCTACAGAAGAACCAGCTTGATCAACCTCATTCAGCAGTGTGTTACCAAACCTCCAGCCGGTGTTGAACAATACAGTTCTCTTCTTCTTCTTCTTGACCAGCAGAGCCTTCAATTCCTCTTGACCTTGGGCCAAACTCATGATTAGCTCTTGGAATTGGGCGTTCTAAGCCTGAAGGGCCTTGATGGACTGCTCAGTAGATGATTCAGGGTTCATGATGGCGAGCGTTTCTTGGCGAGCAGAAATAAACAGCGAAGAAGATTAAGCAACCTGAAAAGAAGAGTACCTGTTATGCACATGATGCATGATATGTGTTTATGCAATGCATTCAAGGGTTCGAAGGTTCAAATTTGTTGTAGACAAAAAGGAACACACGTTATCATTAAGAAATAATTGTTCAGTACATCAAAAGGCCTCATGGGCAAACATTACAAAGTAAATCATTCCCAAAAGACACTGCGCATCCTCTTTGGAGCTATGTAAGTGTTGAGAGTCTTTTCCTCGTGCAGTAGGCGGATGAGCTCCAAGACTTTCTTCTCACTAGCATGTAGACTGGACTCAAGAGAATTTCGTTCTTCCTTAAGCTGGATCCAGCTCTTCTGCATTTCTTCCCAGGATGTAGGCATGTCAGGGTGTTGAATGGTGTAGGACACCTCTCCTTCCAATACTGGCTCTTTGATCACAGGGAGAACATGAGGATATGGCATCACTAACTTCTGGGAGCAGGCTCGTACCCACTTGAGATAAGGCTCCAACGGGATGGATTTCCTGTGCCCCAGTGTCTTGCTGTCTACCTTGTTGGGCATCCTCCAAGCTCTGATAAATCTCTGGCGAAGTCCTTGTGCATCGTTGTCGAAGTCAAAAACTATGTCAGGAATTAACATGTCATGAGGGTCGTCCCTCCGAGCATAACCAAATTGTCTACAAGCCATACACGGGTTGTAAGTAATACCTCCTCTGATTCCAAGTAAAGGAACATTAGGAAACTCCCCGCAACGATCAATGGTAGTGACGTCCTCTCTAGACCGAGAGCACCAATGTATATCTGCATGTGTAAGAGTCATCAATCGTTGTGACCATCTCAAACCCCGCTCATTCTTCAAAACTGATTGTGGAAGGTGCGAAATAAACCACCTTCCCAGGAGAGGAGTACAGCACATAAGAACACCTCTTTTCTCATGGTTCGAGTGTGACATGAGTGAAGGATGTCCCCAAGCAACATAGGTACAGGATTCCTGGACATGAAGATCTGGACAGCACTGATATCTATAAGCTGATCTGGATTCGGGAACAACACCAGTCCATAGACAAGGAGGGCCACGAGTTCTTCAAAGGCTTGTAGGTCAAGGGAATTCCAACATTCTTGGGCCTTCTAGAACAGAAACCTGGCCAAGAACCCTTTGATACCACTTCTCACTTCCCAATGTCCCTTGATGTCAGATGGTTGTAGGCGTAATGCTTTAGTAATCTCTTCAAGTTTGGGTTCCCTTTCCGTACCGTTGTAGGGTAGTTGACTAAGGATAGGGATCTTCAGAAGCCGGGAGAACTCTTCCAATGTAGGCACCAGTTGATAATCCAGGAAAGTAAAGCAATGGTGCAGAGGGTCAAAGAACTGGAAGAGGACCTTTATCATATCTTCCTCAATGTTGGTGTTGACCAAACTGATGAGTCTTCCATGCCTCTCACTGAAAGAAGATCTCTCGGGAATACTGGAGATAAGCTCCTTAAGCTGAGGAGGGATCCTTACAAGGCTGATCTGAATTGTCTTTCTGCGGATAGTTTCCATGTCCTACAAAACAAGAACAAAGATGAAGATTCGAACCCCTGAAATGGTTAGTGGATGCATGTGATGCTGTATGATGTTATGATGCTATGCTAAAAACACACCACAAATATCCACAACAAGCAAACATGGTAAGGCACACAAATCACACAAGACAACCCTTAGAGTTTAGGCCAGCATGGGGTCTGGGGTACTACCCTCTTGAAGTTGGTGGGCTCAAAACCTGTCCTATCAGAAGTAACCGGGTTCTAAGGGTCCCAATATCATTGGATTGCTTTCATTGTTCATCGTTTCGATTTAGTCACTGAACTGGCGACCGAAATATTCCAAGAAAACAACCCTCAATTGAGTGTAGTATCGAGTATCAACCAACCTCAGACTGCACCAAAGTAAGTTATCTCACTACCCTAAAGAGGCCAAGATGGTTCAATTAAGGTTCCTAAGGTCAGTTGATGCTTCACAACACCACGCGGCGGCCCCGTACTCTCCTTGACTGGACTCAAGGGTTACCGGTACTCACCAAAGTGCCACATCAACGTAGCAGTCTGCTTCAACCATGTCGGTATACCCCGCACAGTTCCCTCACAGTCTTGTTGCTACTTTCTAAGAAGGTATCCCCCAGATCCGGGTTAGGATCTATAGAACTCCCAAGACAGTACCCACAATAATAAAGCAAACAATTCAGACAATTGAAAACATAAGTGATCTTAGTCCTAAGGTACACCTCACTTTATAAGACTCCCCAGCAGAGTCGCCAGTTCTGTGATCGGTGGATTTAGAACTGACTGTTTAACGCTGGTTTGCGAAATGTCGCGGAAGCAAGAGTCGCCACCGTCTTTTATTTTCTCCAATATGGACAGGACAAAAGCACAGCAAAATTCCTTATGAGATTATCTCTCGGTTCGGGAGGTAGATTTATAGAAAGGGAAGGTGTTAGCACCCTTTCTATCCATGGTTATCCATGGGCTCTTAGATACTTGCTCACTATGTTTTCAAAAGATGTTTGCTTTTCAAGTGTGTGTGAGTTTGAAAAAGTTTCGTTTAAAGATTTCTGAATAACTCTTGTATCAGTCCTCAAGAGTGTTTGAAAAATTGTTTTTGAAAGTGTCGGTGTGAAAAGAGTTTTGATTTGTTTTTGAGAGAGAGCAAGTATCTATGAGTCATCTGCCTACCCTAAGGAATTAGGCTGTGTAAATGTCTTTAAGGTAGTTCCATCCCACCATTAAGAGGTAGGTAGCACCACCGTTGGAGGTGTTCGGGTCAATTCGAGTTTAGGGACAGTGTGGTCACTGAAGCAACAGTTAGGACACCTTAGAAGCTACCCTTATGTCCTTGATCCTTTTTTTAATCCGAGGCAACCGTTTCGAGGCAACTATTCTGAGGCAACCGTTTCGAGGCAACTTGTTTTGAGGCAACTGGATCATGGACATAAGGACTTACTAAGACGTCCTATACTTGACGACCACGTTTCGAAGGCAACAGGAGAGGCGTACCCTAAGAGTGGTGTGCGTATTTGTGTGTTGTTTTCAGTTTAATATTTATCTTTGATCATGGCATCGTGAGCTACGCTTGTTTTTAATTAACCATACATTCTTTCATGCAATTAGAATTTAGGAGTGCGGAAAATTAAAAGCGGAAAGATAAAACTACGCTATTACAAGGCGCGGGTCTATACATCGCCAAAACACAAAGACCCGTTTGGTAAAAATGCGGAAAGTAAAAGACCTAATTACTATTACATCCGGAAAGCAGTTACATAATAATTCAATAAGAAAATAAATGCACAAAAAGAGATAAAATTGGACGTTCGAGGGTTTTGACCCTTTTGAAATTAAATTGAATTAAAAAGTTAATTAGTTATTTAATTAAAGAAAAGAAATTGTTTTTTTTTTATGTTTTTGTATTTATGAAAATAAAGAAAATTAAAATTGAATGGGAACCCTAATTCTAAATTATTTTAATTATTAAGAAAATATTATGATTAACCTAATTTACTAATTGATTAATGTACATGTTTATTTACAAAAAATAAATAGTAATTACAATAATAAATAAATGAGAAAAATAATTAATTAAGAAAAGGATGAAAAATGTCAAAAAACCCTAAGTCTAGATATTTTTTATTTATTAAGAAAAGGATTAAAGTTTAAAACCTAAATTAACTAAATTAATTATTAAAATTTATTTACAAAAATAAATTAATGAGTAAATTAATAAATAATTAGACATATTTTGTTTTTTCTGTTTTTATTATGGAAAAAATTATTTTATGGAATTAAAGAAACAATTAAAAAACAATTAAAAGAATTAAAATTGAAAAGAAAATAAAATTAAAAAAATGCAAACCAGGGGTATCAGGCCCCAAAGGGAGGTTTGTTTGAAGCAAATTTGGCCCATCAGCCTAGAGCTTCGTTGACTTTTTGGTATCACGTGTGGGATGGTTGACTGAGTGTACCATGGACCTCATCCTACACCCTTCAGATTGAACCTTGAAGCCACTTGTCAGGCTAGCGCATGAGCGTGTATGGTAGAACGTCTGATGGAAGCTGCATGGGAATACGTTACAACAAAAATTATGCAATATGTGGGGGACCTGGGAATCGAACCCAGGTCCCTATACCTGCAAGACACCTCATCCACCAACTGAGCTATTGCGTGCATTTGTAATGTTAGTGTAAAACAAATAATATAAAAGAAACACACGCTAATGATATAGAACAAATGAAAATGCGCCAGATTTTGAATTGCCCAACCATATGGTGACACGCCAGGCTTCTTCTTCGTTTTCTCTGCAAACATAAAGCAAGTAGCGGGGGTTTTTAACCCCCACTAAATGGAAACTGCAAAAATAGCGATTAGAAGAGGGATAAATATAAAAAAGGCGCGAGGGCATCATTGGATTCATCTTGTTGTCACGAATGTGTCCATACATGTTTGGTGGTCTAATTTTACCATATATGAGAACCCCCCAATTTTGAGGTTCTGAAACCCTAGGTTTCATCAATGGTGAATCTCGTTTCAAGCATTTTTAGAACAATTAAACTATGCCAAAAGTTCCAGGGAGATGTTAGTAACACAAATCAATGATCAAAACACATGAATGATGCATAGAAATTGAAATTCGATTATGGACATATTTATGAAAAAGATGATTCTGTTCTACCGATTCTTGGAGTATGGAGACTTGTTCTTGATGCCAATAGTTTCCTAGCAATGTCAGGAACGTAACGGACAAGGTTTTAAGCCTTCAATCGCCCTGCAAATATGAAATCAGTTTCAAGCTTTTTTGTGAAAATTTGCCAATTGGTTCTATGTTTCTGAGCAGCTTTTCGTGTCCGTTTGCATTAGGTTAGGTCTTGCATATTGTGATCGGTGGATCTGGAACTGACTGTTTAACGCTGGTTCGCGAAATGTCGCGGAAGCAAGAGTCGCCACCGTCTTTTATTTTCTCCAAATGGAAAGGACAAAAGCACAGAAAAATTCCTTAAAGAGATTGCTCTCGGTTCGGGAGGTAGGTTATAGAAAGGGAAGGTGTTAGCACCCTTTCTATCCATGGTTATCCATGGGCTCTTAGGTACTTGCTCATTGTGTTTTCAAAAATGCTTGTTTGCTTTTCAATTGTGGGTTTTAAAAAAGTTTCTTTGAAAAATTTCAGTTCGACTCGTACGTCAGAGTGTTTGAAAAATTTGCTTTGAAAGCTTTTGGAAAGTGTTGGTGTGAAAAGATTTCAGTTTGTTTTGAAGAGAGCAAGTATCCTTGAGAACCTACCTACCCTAAGGAATTCGTCTGTGTAAATGTCCTTTGAATTAGTGCCATCCCACCATTGAGAGGTAGGTAGCACCACCGTTGGAGGTGTTCGGGTCAATTCGAGGTTCGGGACATGGTGATCACCAGAGCAATGGGAAGACACCTTAGAAGCTACCCTCATGCCAGGTTCTCGGATCATGAGGACTTACTAAGACATCCTCTACTCGACGATCACCTTTCGAGGCAAGGCAACAGTGAGGCGTACCCTAGGGGTGGTGTGTGATTTGTGTGTCAGATTCATTTGCATTTATCTTGTTCATGTCAAAGTGATCTATGCGTTTGTTTTTATTTTAGGCCATTCATTCTTGCATGCATTTATTTAACAGTTAAAAAGTGCGGAAAGATAAAATTCCTAAACTATTACAAAGGCGCGGGTCCACATCGCCAAATTAAACCAGGACCCGATTTGACATAAAATAAAGAAATAAAATGCGGGAAATATAAAATGTCCGAGTTACATGGCTTGAGCAATTACATAATATTTGAAAGAAAATAAATGTGCGAAAGAAATAAAAATAGAACGTTCGAGGGCGTTGGACCCTTTAAAGAAATTAAATGAAATTAAAAATTAATTAATTATTTATTGAAATAAAAGAAGTGTTTTTTAGGTTTTTTTTGTATTTATGAAATAAGAAAATTAAAATTAAAATTAAAATTAAAAGAAACCCTAATTCTAAGTTATTTTTAATTATTTGAGAAAAATGTTAAAGTTTAACTTAATTTACTAAAGAATTTATGTACATGTTTATTTACAAAATAAATTAGTAATTAATAATAATAATAATGATGAGAGAATTATTTATTAAAAAAAAATGATGAAAAAGTTAAAAAAACCTAATTTCTACATATTTAATTTATTAAGAAAAATATTAAAGTTTTGGAACCTAAATTAATCTAATTAATTGTTTAAAGTTTATTTACAAAAATAATAATAGTAAAATTAATATTAATAAAATAAACATTTTTTTTGATTTTTCTGTATTTTATATTTATTATGAAAATTATTTTATGGAATTAAAAGAAAACAATTAAAAAACAATTAAAAGAATAAAAAGGAAAAACAAATAAAAATTAAAAATTGAGCAAACCATAGGGGGTGTCTGGCCCAAGGGGAGGTTTTTTGAAGTATTGACTCCTGAGTACCGTGGTCTGCATTCTTTGGCCATTGGATTGAGTTTCATGCATAAGTTGTTCTACTTTGGCCATTTGGCTTTTGGCTTTTGGCTTTTGGCCATTTGTGTTCTGGCTTCAACGTTCCCTTAATCTCTGGCTTAATGTCTGCCTCGTCATGTATTGGTGTCATGCATAAGTTTTTCTAGTCTGGCCATTTGGGTTTTGGCTTTTGGCCATTTGGCTTTTGGCCTCAACGTTCCTTAATGAACCTGCCTGGGATCCTGTCTAAATCTGCAGTGTTGAATCTCATAAACACATCAAATAAAATCATAAAATGCAAATAAAGCCAATATATGAAGAAATTTAATGTGTAGGCACAATATGGCATGTATGAATGATTATACCCTTTTGATCATGGAGATCAAATCAACCTTACCCTTACTGGAAAAGTAGTGACATGAATGCTTTTATGCCCTTTGGATCATGGAGATCAAGCCAGTCTTACCCTTACTGAAGAAGTAATAAGATGTTGGTTTGTAACTGAGATGGCTTTGTTTGTAGTGAGAGAGGGATTTGTAATAAGGATTTCAAGGTTTTAGGGTTCTTGAAAGAGTTTGATATTCCAACAGTGTTGTGGCAAGGTTTTTTCTCTCTTTTTTTCTTCCCTCTTTTTTCTTTTTTTCTCCTTTGGTTTGTGTGACAAGAAGGTGATTATATAGTGGAAATTAGGGTAAAGAAAATGGGCTTTGAATGTGCAATTGGGCCTCCAATATTCACTTGAATTCGTCACTTTCCAGGCTAAATCGCAGGGACTTAAGTGCATTTTTTGAAGTTGAAATGTGAAAACAAAATGTAGCCGGCATCGAGAACTAACTCCTGTCCGAAAATCGACTCAATCGGATAAACGGTGAATTAGTTATGAATTTTTGAAGTTTCAGCTCAGACAAACTTATTTTGGGCTCCAGTGTCGACTTTGACATGTTCTTCAATAAAAAATTGGTATTGATCGGTGCATAATTTGGTCTCGACTTTTGAAGCAAAGTTGTAGATCTATGAGTCAGGGACCTTGTGTAAAAATATGAGCCCAATCCGATAAAAATTGACCGAGTTATGAATTTTCGAAGTTTCGGCCCAGATGAAATATTATTCAGCATTCAGGATTTTCAGCGTGTCACGCACTCTGAGTAAAAAATGAAGGCCTTTTGAACACCGTTTGAACTCAATACCTTCTGTGAAAATGTAGCCAACTCAATTTGTGAAATTTTGGCACTGGAACCAGCTCGATACGATGAAAATCGACCAAGTTATGATTTTTTGAACATGACACAGATAAACTTCTGTCACAAATTTTCTGCACGAAAATACTTGATAAATCCACATTTTTGAAGACCTTCTGATCGAAATTGGCTTCCAGCCGTGAGAGATGAAAACGTAGATAATGTCAAGACGGAATTTTGGCCACCGGAACGGGTTCAAAACGAGTCACGATCTTCAAGTTATGAATTTTTTAGCGCGTAAAAACTGCACTTTCAGCACACTTTTTCGCTATATTTCTTCAAGAAAACTCACACATTCGGATACCTTCTTTAAAGAATTGACTCTTGAGCCGAACCTGAATTTGAGAATACGTTATCAGAGATATCTTGGCGAAAGAATACCTGAATATGACGCGCCAGGTTGGACTTGTGAATTTTTCTTGAAATGTTTTGAGAAATATGGGAGGGCAAATTTTGGGGTACAACAGTTGCCCCTGTTCAATCTTCTTAGACCTGAGGATGCAGATTGGATGACGTGCCTTTCGTAATCCGAAGGTGGAAGATGATTGAACACTAGAGTGCCCAGAAATTTGCGCTCACATAGTAGCAGCGATGATGGAATGGGCTTATAGATGCCATTTAGAAGATTGCTGGATAGGATGATGGGCTTATAGATGCCATCTGGATGTTGATTGCGTAGGAGATTCCTTAGCGAGAACCTGCATACCTGCAAAAGAACAAATGAGTACCTGACACGTTACAGGAGCTGGTTTCAGACGCTTGGTATAGAGGTGTCCTGACTGGTTACAGGAACTGCGTCTGGAGCTTCAAACGGCGATGAATGAACCAGGGATGGTTACTGTCTTAGCATGAATGGTAAGAGAACCTTGGGCGACTTTAACTTCAACAACGCTCGCTGAGAAAAATCTTGGGTGACTTTAACTTCAACAACGCTCGTTGAGAAAAAATCTTGGGTGTCTTCTACTGGGATAAGCATCAGGGAGATCTTAGGGTCGATCTAACTGAACCAGAGGAGGCCTTTGACTGGATAAGCATCAGGAAAATCTTAGGGTCGATTTAACTGAACCAGTCTAGGTCTTGAAACATCTTCAACTGGATAAGCATCAGGGAGATCTTAGGGTCGATCTGACTGAACCAGATGAGGTTTTTTTGATAAGGATGTGATGAAGGAATCTGAGACGATTGCTACTCCAAATCTATGATGAAGGAATCTGGGACGATTACTACCTCAGCAGAATGATGAAGGAATCTGGGACGATTACTACCTCAGCAGGGTGATGAAGGAATCTGGGACGATTACTACCTCAGCAGGATGATGAAGGAATCTGGGACGATTACTACCTCAGCAGGATGATGAAGGAATCTGGGACGATTACTACCTCAGCAGAATTATGAAGGAATCTGGGACGATTACTACCTCAGCAGGATGATGAAGGAATCTGAGATGATTACTACCTCAGCAGGATGATGAAGGAATCTGGGACGATTACTACCTCAGCAGAATGATGAAGGAATCTGGGACGATTACTACCTCAGCAGGATGATGAAGGAATCTGGGACGATTACTACCTCAGCAGGATGATGAAGGAATCTGGGACGATTACTACCTCAGCAGGATGATGAAGGAATCTGGGACGATTACTACCTCAGCAGGATGATGAAGGAATCTGGGACGATTACTACCTCAGCAGAATGATGAAGGAATCTGGGACGATTACTACCTCAGCAGGATGATGAAGGAATCTGGGACGATTACTACCTCAGCAGGATGATGAAGGAATCTGGGACGATTACTACCTCAGCAGGATGATGAAGGAATCTGGGACGATTACTACCTCAGCAGCATGATGAAGGAATCTGGGACGATTACTACCTCAGCAGGATGATGAAGGAATCTGGGACGATTACTACCTCAGCAGAATGATGAAGGAATCTGGGACGATTACTACCTCAGCAGAATGATGAAGGAATCTGGGACGATTACTACCTCAGCAGAATGATGAAGGAATCTGGGACGATTACTACCTCAGCAGAATGATGAAGGAATCTGGGACGATTACTACCTCAGCAGGATGATGAAGGAATCTGGGACGATTACTACCTCAGCAGGATGATGAAGGAATCTGGGACGATTACTACCTCAGCAGGATGATGAAGGAATCTGGGACGATTACTACCTCAGCAGGATGATGAAGGAATCTGGGACGATTACTACCTCAGCAGAATGATGAAGGAATCTGGGACGATTACTACCTCAGCAGGATGATGAAGGAATCTGGGACGATTACTACCTCAGCAGGATGATGAAGGAATCTGGGATGATTACTACCTCAGCAGAATGATGAAGGAATCTGGGACGATTACTACCTCAACGGGTAAAGACTTTTATCTGTTGATCGTTCTTTCCTGAAAAAGTAACGAATTAGTTGTATGCAATGTCATAATGCATGAATTGCCTGATTTTAAGATGTTCTCAAAAATAAATGAGATTGGGGTGATATGATGCGTCTATGCATGCTATAATGATGTATGTGACGTTTTATGAATGTGTGTTTTCGTCTGAGGAAAATAAATCCTTGACGGGTGCCGGGAAGTCGCTCCTGGGCTGATGTTGAAGAATAAGCTTTTACTCCTGCTGGGGATGATAACTGCAAGAATACCGGTAGGAGAAGGTGACTCCGTTGAGGAATAAACTTGGCAAATGGAAGATTCTGCAGGGAGAAAAGATACTCTAGCGACCATGCTGGGAAGCAATACTCTGTGGGGATAGAGATGCTTTGCTGAATTGTTGATAACTTGCTGAGGATATCCTTGTTGTGCTGGAAGTGTTGATAGACTTCGCTGGGGATAAGGAGACTTCGTCGAGGACGCCCTTTCCGTGGCTTTTGGCTGAGGATAACCCAGTTATATCCGGTTAAGGAAATAACTCTTTAAATAAAGCCGGGCGACGCGTTCGTGCTCTGCGAGGGTAAGCTTCCAGAATCTACTGGGGGTAGGCTTACTGCTTGGGGATAGGAATTCCAAATTTCCTGGGGAAGTTTTGATACGCTGGGGAAGTGATTCCTTTGAATGTTGGTATACCGCCGGGGAACAAACTTTAGACCAAGACTGCCGGGGATGCTTGTTAAGAATACATGTACTGCTGGGGAGGTATTGAGATCTACGGGAGGATGCCCAATTTCCTTGAGATTTGATAATTTTGCTTGGAGAAGAATGTATTGACCTGCCGAACCGCTCTCTGGGGAATTAAGATGTTTGGTTATGTTTTTTAGCTGGACCTACCTTGGTACCTTGGAGGACAGAACAATTAGATTGCTCAGACAACTCTTTATTGCCCCTGTTTCCAATGTTACCTGTGGAGGTGCTGGTAGTTGTTGATGGGCAAACCTTCTTCTGGTGGGCAGGTGACAAGATGACAAGACATAGTCGTACTCTTTGATCCCTAACTTTTGCCTGGACCGCCCTTTCGGGTTTTCAGTCCACCGGGATACCTATTTTTGCCCAAGCCGCCTTTTCAGGTTTTCGACTTGCCGGGTGTACAGATTTTTTTCGTTTCATCCCTCCTTTTGCCCGAACCCTTTTGGTTCGCCGGGAAGCCCTTATTTTTGCCTAGGTATGTCAACCTAGCGGGTCTTTGATTGTGCGCAGTATTTTTTCGACTATGTCCATGTTCTCGGAATGTAGGGAGTTGCCCCTGTTTAGAAGTGTTTTTGTCACGCCACCAGAAGATGTCTGATCGTGCAAAATTTGTTGTTGGAATGCCCCAAGTGACTCAGGCGGAGATTTGCCCCAGGCTATTTGGCCTTTGAGAGATTCTCCGAATCTTGATTGGACTGCCCCAGATGACGGACCATGCTCATGTCTGCCCCTTGATTGGAAGTACTTCTGTTCATTAGGCATTCGTCGTGCGAATTTCTATGCTGTTCAAACAAAAAGTCATATGCAAGCAAAGTTATGTTAAAAATGCAAAGCTTATGTCCGTCTTGAAGATTTTGAAAATGCATTCTTTTTCATAAAACAAGTGATTGTTTGTAAAACGTGATGTCAACTCCGTATTTTACCGTAGGCCTTCAGGAGTCAGGATACCTTTCGTAACAGTATGCTTTCGAACTAACCCACGCTTCAGCTAGGACTTTTGAGGGTTATAACGTGGCCTGGTTCACGGTTTAAGAAACAAAAGATAAAGGCTCAAATTTTATTTGTACCCACCCGCTCTTCATGATGTTCTCCAAACCTAAACTCAGTTGATCATACGTTAGACCTTGTTTGAGTCTTTGCTCTGATTTTCCGGTGATGATTCGGATGTTGATAACTTATTTTGAATAGGCAGTCATTTCCTTTTTTATTGAGGGTTTGTAGGACCTCTTTCTTCTGATTTCGTTATCCCTATTTTTTTTTGCCTGAACTGTTTCCTTTTTGGAATTACAGTCAGCGGGATGCCCCAATTTCATAAGTCCCTTCTTATAGGTTTTGACTTCTTGGGTTTTTCGTTTATGATTTTTTTGATAATGACTGCCTGTTCTTTATTGATTATTCGGAACCATCACTGTCTTTCTTCGTTTTGTAAGGACTTCTTTGGCGCCATTCGTTATGCACTTGGATCAACTGAGAGACTACCCTGCCCCAGGTTATGATTAAGGGTTTTAAATTTCGAAAAGAAAAAAAAACTCCTACTTCTTTGGCTCAGAGGGGTTGACGAGGGATTATCATCCTTATAACTCCAGTGTTTAGGAATTGAAACAATGCCTGTACCTCATCAGCGGGGTCTGTTCAAAAGCATACTGTAGATCGTGGTATCGTTTTCGTCATCCTCCCTCAAGAGGCTTAGAATTAAAGAGAGTTGACATCAGAAAAAATATGAAAATAATTTGCGTTTAGTGAATACGAATATATTGATTCAAAATAGACATAAGCGATACATTAATGTGATAACAATGTTTAACATGAATAAATGTTTGAACAATCAAAGAAAAATACAACTTGAACATTTGAATGAACAAAAGACATTCTCGATGATTTGGTGTAGGATCAGTGTTCAAACTCGACCTCCTTGGCGTCAATCAAATCCTGGATCTTGTTCTTCAAGGTCCAACAGTCGTCGGTGTCATGTCCAGGACTGTCAGAATGGTAGGCACATCTCATACCCGGGTTGTACTTGGGAGAGGAAGTGTCAGGATTTTGAGGAGGATCCTTTAGTGTGATCAATTTCGCCTTCAGCAATTGCTGTAATGCCTGAGACAAAGACATGTTGATGTCAGTATACTTCCTATCTTGATGCTTTATCCTACGCCTATTGCTCTTTCTTGGTTGAACGGGCGTGGGATCAGAAATCTGGATTGCCCCCACATCATGACGACCCTTTTTACCATGTATAGCATTGGACTCTTTCTTCCCACTGTGGGGCTTTTTCTGAGTATCAGCAAGTGCGGTTTCTTGAATCTTCCCCGACTTGATACCAGCTTCAATTCTATCCCCAGTCAAGATAAGATCTGTGAACCCAGCAGAAGAATTCCCAATCAGATAGTTGTAGAATGGACCAGACAAAGTCCCCAAGAACATGTCAACGAGCTCACGGTCAATTAGAGGTGGTTGTACCCTTCCAGCAAGGTCTCTCCATTTTTGAGCATATTCTTTGAAACCTTCGCCTGCACCCATAGACATTCCCTGAAGCTGAGTGCGCGTGGGAGCAAGGTCGGTATTGTACTGGTAATGCTTGTAGAATGCCGTGGCCAGGTCCTCCCAGCTGCGAATGTTGGCTCCACTCAGTCGATAGAACCACTCGAGCTGAGTCCCTGAAAGACTCTCTTGGAAGAAGTGGATCCATAAGTTTTTGTCAGCTGTATAGGGCTGGATCCTCCTTGTGTAAGCCCTGAGATGCAATTTAGGACAGGATGCCCCGTCGTATTTAGCAAAGGCAGGTGCCTTAAACTTGTGCGGGATCACTACCCCAGAAGATAGACCTAAATCCTCGAAGTCCAGGCCAGGCACTTTTTGTATCTCCATAGCACTTAGCCGGTCTTCCAACTGTTTGTACCTATCCTCAGCCGGAGGGTACTGTTCGTCATTGAAATCTGTCTCATTGTCAGAGACCACTGGGCTGGGAATCCTTTCCTCTTGATGACTGCCTTTCCCCACAGATGGGGTTGTCCTCTCAGCTTCATCCCGCAGTGTGCTCCCAGACCTGCGTCTAGGGCTGAACAAAACAGTCCTCTTCTTCTTCTTTTCCTTCTTCAAGAGGAGAGCCTTCAGATCTTGTTGCCCCTGGGTCAAATTCATGATCATCCCTTGGAACTGGGCATTCTGAGCCTAGAGGGCCTTGATGGACTGCTCAGCTGATGATTCAGGATTCATGACGATCGGCTGAAATAAACAGCGAAGAAGGGTAAGCAACATGTCAAAGGGACACCTGCAATGCAATGAGATGTATGACATGCATGCAATGATTTCAAGGACCTCGCAGGGTAAACAGAGAAACTTGTTAGAGTTGGAAACTGGCAACTTGATTAAAGGAACTTCCTGTTGTAGAGAGCCCCTCTTCAAGGGTCATAGGCTCACCATATCCAGTGGGTCATAGCCCCTGATAACCTTAGCCTGGGGATCATCCTTTAGGTGTCAAAGCTCACCATATCAAGTGGATCATAGCCCCTGACAACCTGGTCTAGAGGAAAATAAATCCTCTTTGCCCCTTGCTGGGATAGTGGATTCGTCCTGACCTGCATCACAAGCCCTTGAGATCCTTGAAATGGGTTAGGATGTATGCAATGGTATGATGTTATGGTATGCATGGGGTAATGTAGGTAACCCTGTTATGAGTCCCAATTAAGGACTGCAAGCCAAAACCTGCAAGAAACTCAAGTAAAACCTGTTATGAGTCCTAATTAAGGACTATAAACGAAACCTGCAAGAAACTTAGTAAACCTTGTTATGAGTCCTAATTAAGGACTACAAACAAAACCTGCAAGAAGCTCAAGTAAAACCTGTTATGAGTCCTAATTAAGGACTATAAACGAAACCTGCAAGAAACTTAGTAAACCTTGTTATGAGTCCTAATTAAGGACTACAAACAAAACCTGCAAGAAGCTCAAGTAAAACCTGTTATGAGTCCTAATTAAGGACTATAAACGAAACCTGCAAGAAACTTAGTAAACCTTGTTATGAGTCCTAATTAAGGACTACAAACAAAACCTGCAAGAAGCTCAAGTGTCAGACAACAAGCATGCAAATAGTCAAGTGCGAAGGCACACAAGTCACACAAGAGGAGCCCTTAGGGTTTAGGCCAGCATGGGGTCTGGGTAGTACCCTCTTGAAGTTGGTGGGTTCAACCTGTCCTATTAGAAGTAACCGGGTTCTAAGGGTCCCAATATCACGGGATTGCTTTCATTGTTCATCGTTTCGATTTAGCCACTGAACTGGCGACCGAAATATTCCAGGAAAGCAACCCTCAATTGAGTGTAGTATCGAGTATCAACCAACCTCGGACTACACCAAAGTCAGTTATCTCACTACCCTAAAGAGGCCAAGATAGTTCAATTAAGGTTCCTAAGGTCTGTTGATGCTTCACGACACCACGCGGAGGCCCCGTACTCTCCTTGACTGAACTCAAGGGTTACCGGTACACACCAAAGTGCCACATCAACGTAGCAGACTGTTTCAACCATGTCGGTATACCCCGCACAGTTCCCTCACAGCCTTGTTGCTACTTTCTAAGAAGGTATCCCCAGATCCGGGTTAGGATCTATAGAACTCCCAAGCAACCCACAATAATAAAGCAAGCAAGGAAAGCAATTGAAAACACAGTGATCTTAGTCCTAAGGTACACCTCACTTTAAGTTATATCCCCAGCAGAGTCGCCAGTTCTGTGATCGGTGGATCTGGAACTGACTGTTTAACGCTGGTTCGCGAAATGTCGCGGAAGCAAGAGTCGCCACCGTCTTTTATTTTCTCCAAATGGAAAGGACAAAAGCACAGAAAAATTCCTTAAAGAGATTGCTCTCGGTTCGGGAGGTAGGTTATAGAAAGGGAAGGTGTTAGCACCCTTTCTATCCATGGTTATCCATGGGCTCTTAGGTACTTGCTCATTGTGTTTTCAAAAATGCTTGTTTGCTTTTCAATTGTGGGTTTTAAAAAAGTTTCTTTGAAAAATTTCAGTTCGACTCGTACGTCAGAGTGTTTGAAAAATTTGCTTTGAAAGCTTTTGGAAAGTGTTGGTGTGAAAAGATTTCAGTTTGTTTTGAAGAGAGCAAGTATCCTTGAGAACCTACCTACCCTAAGGAATTCGTCTGTGTAAATGTCCTTTGAAGTAGTGCCATCCCACCATTGAGAGGTAGGTAGCACCACCGTTGGAGGTGTTCGGGTCAATTCGAGGTTCGGGACATGGTGATCACCAGAGCAATGGGAAGACACCTTAGAAGCTACCCTCATGCCAGGTTCCCGGATCATGAGGACTTACTAAGACATCCTCTACTCGACGATCACCTTTCGAGGCAAGGCAACAGTGAGGCGTACCCTAGGGGTGGTGTGTGATTTGTGTGTCAGATTCATTTGCATTTATCTTGTTCATGTCAAAGTGATCTATGCGTTTGTTTTTATTTTAGGCCATTCATTCTTGCATGCATTTATTTAATAGTTAAAAAGTGCGGAAAGATAAAATTCCTAAACTATTACAAAGGCGCGGGTCCACATCGCCAAATTAAACCAGGACCCGATTTGACATAAAATAAAGAAATAAAATGCGGGAAATATAAAATGTCCGAGTTACATGGCTTGAGCAATTACATAATATTTGAAAGAAAATAAATGTGCGAAAGAAATAAAAATAGAACGTTCGAGGGCGTTGGACCCTTTAAAGAAATTAAATGAAATTAAAAATTAATTAATTATTTATTGAAATAAAAGAAGTGTTTTTTAGGTTTTTTTTGTATTTATGAAATAAGAAAATTAAAATTAAAATTAAAATTAAAAGAAACCCTAATTCTAAGTTATTTTTAATTATTTGAGAAAAATGTTAAAGTTTAACTTAATTTACTAAAGAATTTATGTACATGTTTATTTACAAAATAAATTAGTAATTAATAATAATAATAATGATGAGAGAATTATTTATTAAAAAAAAAATGATGAAAAAGTTAAAAAAACCTAATTTCTACATATTTAATTTATTAAGAAAAATATTAAAGTTTTGGAACCTAAATTAATCTAATTAATTGTTTAAAGTTTATTTACAAAAATAATAATAGTAAAATTAATATTAATAAAATAAACATTTTTTTTGATTTTTCTGTATTTTATATTTATTATGAAAATTATTTTATGGAATTAAAAGAAAACAATTAAAAAACAATTAAAAGAATAAAAAGGAAAAACAAATAAAAATTAAAAATTGAGCAAACCATAGGGGGTGTCTGGCCCAAGGGGAGGTTTTTTGAAGTATTGACTCCTGAGTACCGTGGTCTGCATTCTTTGGCCATTGGATTGAGTTTCATGCATAAGTTGTTCTACTTTGGCCATTTGGCTTTTGGCTTTTGGCTTTTGGCCATTTGTGTTCTGGCTTCAACGTTCCCTTAATCTCTGGCTTAATGTCTGCCTCGCCATGTATTGGTGTCATGCATAAGTTTTTCTAGTCTGGCCATTTGGGTTTTGGCTTTTGGCCATTTGGCTTTTGGCCTCAACGTTCCTTAATGAACCTGCCTGGGATCCTGTCTAAATCTGCAGTGTTGAATCTCATAAACACATCAAATAAAATCATAAAATGCAAATAAAGCCAATATATGAAGAAATTTAATGTTTAGGCACAATATGGCATGTATGAATGATTATACCCTTTTGATCATGGAGATCAAATCAACCTTACCCTTACTGGAAAAGTAGTGACATGAATGCTTTTATGCCCTTTGGATCATGGAGATCAAGCCAGCCTTACCCTTACTGAAGAAGTAATAAGATGTTGGTTTGTAACTGAGATGGCTTTGTTTGTAGTGAGAGAGGGATTTGTAATAAGGATTTCAAGGTTTTAGGGTTCTTGAAAGAGTTTGATATTCCAACAGTGTTGTGGCAAGGTTTTTTCTCTCTTTTTTTCTTCCCTCTTTTTTCTTTTTTTCTCCTTTGGTTTGTGTGACAAGAAGGTGATTATATAGTGGAAATTAGGGTAAAGAAAATGGGCTTTGAATGTGCAATTGGGCCTCCAATATTCACTTGAATTCGTCACTTTCCAGGCTAAATCGCAGGGACTTAAGTGCATTTTTTGAAGTTGAAATGTGAAAACAAAATGTAGCCGGCATCGAGAACTAACTCCTGTCCGAAAATCGACTCAATCGGATAAACGGTGAATTAGTTATGAATTTTTGAAGTTTCAGCTCAGACAAACTTATTTTGGGCTCCAGTGTCGACTTTGACATGTTCTTCAATAAAAAATTGGTATTGATCGGTGCATAATTTGGTCTCGACTTTTGAAGCAAAGTTGTAGATCTATGAGTCAGGGACCTTGTGTAAAAATATGAGCCCAATCCGATAAAAATTGACCGAGTTATGAATTTTCGAAGTTTCGGCCCAGATGAAATATTATTCAGCATTCAGGATTTTCAGCGTGTCACGCACTCTGAGCAAAAAATGAAGGCCTTTTGAACACCGTTTGAACTCAATACCTTCTGTGAAAATGTAGCCAACTCAATTTGTGAAATTTTGGCACTGGAACCAGCTCGATACGATGAAAATCGACCAAGTTATGATTTTTTTAACATGACACAGATAAACTTCTGTCACAAATTTTCTGCACGAAAATACTTGATAAATCCACATTTTTGAAGACCTTCTGATCGAAATTGGCTTCCAGCCGTGAGAGATGAAAACGTAGATAATGTCAAGACGGAATTTTGGCCACCGGAACGGGTTCAAAACGAGTCACGATCTTCAAGTTATGAATTTTTTAGCGCGTAAAAACTGCACTTTCAGCACACTTTTTCGCTATATTTCTTCAAGAAAACTCACACATTCGGATACCTTCTTTAAAGAATTGACTCTTGAGCCGAACCTGAATTTGAGAATACGTTATCAGAGATATCTTGGCGAAAGAATACCTGAATATGACGCGCCAGGTTGGACTTGTGAATTTTTCTTGAAATGTTTTGAGAAATATGGGAGGGCAAATTTTGGGGTACAACACATATGTATGGGAAGCATTCTAGGTCAAAAACAAGCCCATGAATCCATTGAATTAATGATTTCAATATTTGATTTTTTCCATATCTTTTTCAATCTTTTTTTCATTGAAATCTTGCCAAATGTGGATGATCTTGTCCCCTTGGATGATGCACGAAATCTTTAGCATATAATGAGTGAATTTGCTGCACAAAAAGATTTGAAAAGCATTATTTGATATTTTTCTCATATTTAAATCTAATTAAATGAATTAATATGAATAAAAATTCAATTAATTAATTAAAAATAAGAAAATAAATCATTTTTAGCTCAATGGGTCGTGCATAGGCTTTGGGTAATGATTCAAGGAAGAAATTGAGGCCCATTAGCATTTTTTGAAGCTTTTGAAGCAAAGTTGACTTTTCAAAGTTCCCAAACATTTTCCAACTTCTCCAATGCATATCTTGCTCAATTTTGAAGCTATGATCATGTTCTTGGACATTTTGGAAAGGTCTTGAAGTCCTCTAACCAATGCCTTTGATCAAATGATGATTGTGGCTTCAAAATAAGATGTTGACCAAAAATTTTGACTTTTGACTGTCAAATGACCATTTTGCCCCTGCAATAGTCTTGAAACTTGACATATGAATGCTTGACAATGTATATAGGCATGTGGGACTTGATTGGACCCTTGAAAACTTCAATTTCTTTGCCAGGACCAAAACCCTAATTTTGACTGTGTTAGGAGGCAATTGGACTGTGCAACCCTTGAGAGATTTTGAATCATTTAGAGATTGATCTTGACAAATCTTTGAAGAATACAGGAGGGCAAATTTTGGGGTACAACAGACATGATCAAGTAAATACGTGCGAAACTAAATTGCATGAATAAAGGTTCAATTGTAAAGACATGTAAAACTGCAAAAAAAACAAGTAAATAACTTTGAAGTATAAAAGCATGTAATGTAAAAGAGTTTCTGAAATGTAAAAGATTCGAAATAGAAAGAAAGCGTTTAAATGAAAGAAATCAGTAAATGACTTTGGATGAAAAGGTATTCCAATGATAAAAGCATGAAGATAAAAGCATAAAAGGTATAAGAATTTATGAAATGTAAAGTACTCGGAATAGAAGGAAAGACTTTCAAATGCAAGAAATCAGTAGATGACTTTGAATGAAAAAGATTTTAATGTAAAGGCTTTTGAATGATATTGACGTGAAGATAGAGGATAAACTGGAAATGATAAAGAGTTTTACTGAATCATAAATATTTGGTGTTATCATACGTACATTGTTCGAGCATTTGTTTCCCTAGCCATGTGGTATTTTGAATGTTTACTGAATTTTGTACAATGGATATGACACACGAAATCCTAACGCTAAGACTTCTATTTATACTACTTCGACCATAACGGTCTTGCCCATAAGATTCTGCCACGTTCAGAACATGCAAAGCACTGCCCCTCTCTAGCTTCCACGCGTCTTCGAATGCTCCAGCGCATATATTTTAAATTTCGAACATCCCGCTTGCGTTTGAATTTCAAATGTTTTGGCACTCTTCGCTTCGAACTCATTTCTTGGACACAGCCTTGTTACCACTTCGAGACTTCTTTTGAATATATCCCCATAACTGTCACTCGAAGCTCCGAGCTTTGACATGTTCATTCGAAGAACTACTTCTACCATTCCGAACCATGACATCTTGCTTTATTCCAACGAAACACCCAACTTGCTTTGTTTCGAACTGTATCATCAAAATCTTCAGCCAACAAAATGCCCCTTTAAAATATGTATTTCGATCCTTTGAGAAATACTTATTTTAAATATATATGTAAGATTTTGATGTGACCTTTGAGTAATCGTAACATTTATTGTGTATGACTCCAGTCACGTCAATCACGATGCCTTTCATATTCCTTAACCGTCTTGAACCAGTATTTCACAGCATGGTGCAGTTATAAAACAATGATTATTATTAATCACGCCTATTACCAACATCAACTCTTACGCCACCTCCTTCTCAATCCAACCCACGACTCCCACGTATCCTAATCTTACTCAGTGGATGTTTAAACTTCCACACTATAAAAACCCATCAACTTAGTCTTTTATTTTTTTTTCACATTCTGAATATTTTCTTCCTCTCTTCTCACCGAAACCCTAAAACTTCCAACAATCTTCAACAATGTCTTCTACAACATCATCCCAACTGAAGAAAACTTCCAAAAATAAAGGAAAGAACACAGGAACAATAATGGAAAGCAAGGTTGGTACCTATCAAGGTCAATCTGTGCTTATCCCCCAAATGATCTCCAAAGAGAAGGAAATTCTCTACGCATCTCAGGTACTAATTCCAACTAACGCCGCTGGCAAGAGGTTTGCTCTAATGGGTCCTCTTACAGTCTTTGAAATCTTAAAAGATACTAGAAAAATCTTCCCTGTTTGTTATAATTTTAAGCCTTTGTTTAATAAAATGGATATCCCTAAGACAGGCGAGTCTTCTGATTCGACAACCGTGGAAACTTCAATCGTTCCCCCAAAAGACCCTTTTGTGCTAGATTATGTGAAGAGTAACTTTAAACCATTTCGATCCTGCCCTACCTCTGACACAGCTTACCAAAACTGGTTTACTAAAGTAGAAGCCAAGAAATCCCAGCAATGGGTGGAATTAGGCATTTACAACTTGATTAAATTATCGAAACAAGGCTTCACCTATAGCCATCCATTATTATTTGCGTCCTTATATTTCTGGGACAACACCTACAACACCTTCCATCTCCCTGGGGGAATGATTACACCCACCTTTTTTGATATAGCAGCCATTACTGGTTTGTCACCAGTAGGAGAAACCTACATTCCTGACAATGAAGAGCACTCGAGCATTATTGACTTCGAAGTCAAATTAGCCAGCTTTTCAAAGTTCATTAGCCACTACCACACTGAAGGAGATAGTGTGTCAGATGTGGAACACATTGCTTTCCTCACCTTATGGTTATCAAGGTATGTATTATGCAGCAGGTCCATACAGGTAGCCAGCAGGTTCATCCCTCTAGCTAGAGATTTACATGAGAATCGGAGGGTGTGTTTAAGCGAACTGTTACTTGTTGATCTTTACAAAAGTTTAAGATCGGTCGTTTCGAGTTTGAAATCCCACACTCCCAAAAACATCCTTCTAGCTGGCCCCTTCTGGTTACTCCAGTTATGGCTTAATGCCATGTTTGAACCCTCACTATCAACTGCTAACACTATTGTTGAACAAGATCCGGAGATAGCGGATAGAATCATTGAAGGTACTAGGCTGCAAAGACTTACCCCAAACGATGATAAAGATGACTTCAAAGTTCTCTTCTCCAACTATATCATGATTTTCTCCAAGAGACACAAATTCGAAGAGACCATGGCGCCCTTCGCTTCAAGGACTCATGGACCATCATGGTTCACCATGGCTCTCTCAGAAGCAGTCAAAAGCAAAGAAATTCAAGATATTTGGAAAGCCTTTTTGCTTCCCAGATTAATCTCCTCACGAATCACTCCTTCTAAGAATCAAATCTTCCTTTTTGCTTATCAACCCAACTTCGTTTCTAGACAATTTGGCCTGTGCCAACTAATCCCTGAACCCCTGTTCCAAACAGAAAGTGCCATCACTTCTGGGAGAACCTTCAAAGCAAGAGAAGCCAAACTACAACAGGAACAATATCAAGGCTTCGCCCACTTTGAACTAATACCTTTTGAACCTACACACTTCACAGCAAAGGGTTTTCTGGAATGGTGGACAAAGTTCTACCAATCTTATATGTTCGATACCCTCTCTATTCAACAGAAACTGACTGATCTGTTTGATGTGCAGGTACACTCCAAGAAAGGTATGTTCACTCATGCCAAAGAGATTAGGGCTTTTCAAAATTATTTCGAAACCACTTATGATCCCACACACTTGGAATCCACTGTGCATCAAGCGGCTGAGACCTTGAAGGAAAAATTTAAAGAAAAAATTTCTAAGCTAAAACTTCCTTTAGGGTTGTCACCTGAGGATAGGTATAGGTTGGCATTCGAAATGCATCCACCTAAATTTTCTAGATTGCCTACCTCAGAACTGGCTCTGGCTTGGTTTCCTCCATACCCTTGGTGGTTCACTTGCAAAGAAATGTTCAAATATCTTAAAAAGAAACCAAAGCCATCTGAGACTGTGACATGGGCTCGTCATTGGCTCCACGATTTCCTAGGACATCTTCGCTATGACCTTTCTGCCATGTCGATTAAATCTGATCAAGGCACAGGTGTGAATGCTTGGGAAAATCCCAAATGTTTCTCACTTTCTACATTTTTAACTTTTACCTTAATTGTTTCGACTTTCAGCCATCAGGATAAAGACCGCTGCTTCAAAGTCTAAAGAGGGAAGCGCCTCCCAAACATCTGTCGAAACCATTGATAATGTGACTCTATCCAAACCAACAACAACTACTGCAACAACAACAACAACACCAGTAATAACCACTGTTCCAACTCCACAGGTAATCAATTAGCCTTGATGTTTCGAATACACTAATGTTTCATGATTTGGATCTAACTCATGTTTAAATCTTTTCAGACTAACAAACTCCCACCAACCACTCCAAAGAAAACAAAAACAAACACTACTGGGAAGGATCCCAATGCTGGAGGGAATTCACCAACTGCTTCGAAGAAGAAGCAGAAGAAGGAAATTTCCAAAAGTGCTGCACCAACTGGTATCTCTGGACTCGATTCCAGAGATGCTGCTCCCTCAACTAAATCCAAAAATCCACCTTCGACCTCCAACGTAATGTTGGAACATATAGATAGCAACCTCTCTTCTGAGAATCCACAGGTAAGTTGAACTCTAATTTTTAACAAAATAATTATTCATTACCTTGGTGCGTGCTCTTAATATTCTTTGCCTCTGTAGGACATTTTGAAACCAACTCTTACCACTTCGACTTCTCCATCAAAGACTGCTGCTCCCATCAACTCTTCTCCTCATGGGGACTCCAGTAACCTGGTGCAGAACAAAGGATCCTCCAACATGGAGGTTCTGACTAGGGCTTCAGAGCAGCAAGATGACCAGAGCACTTCTCCCCCTCTGAAAGAAACGAATGAAGCAACACTTCATGAATCTGCAGAGACTTTACAAAAAACTTCTCTTCAAAAGTCCCCTCTTGAAACCCTTCAAGAGAATCCAAAGGACATTCACGCTGAAGGAGAGAAGGCTGATTCTGATCAAGGAAACGAAGAATCTGCAGAGGAAGGGTCTGAGGAAAAAGATGCCCACAATGGTCCGACTGCTGGAACAGAGTCAGATGCAAATAGCAGTGAGAACGATGATATCGAAGTGGTGGATCTGGTTGGAAATGAAGAAGGCAATGAGTAGGAAACGAGTGAAGGTGACGGTGACACGACCAATAAACCCATGGAAGTCGAAATGGATGTGACTCCCTTGCGCATAGAACTTCCTCAATCGTCTCTATCTCAAATGACTGAAGAGGAGCTAGCCCTCATAAGACGAAATGACCCAATTGGGTACATGAAGGCGAAACTAGCTCAAAAGGATATTCCTCTTGCTAGGGCTGGTACTAGTTCGACTAGCAATCCGTTGCCCTCAGATGATAGAGTTGTACTCCTTAACAGAATTAGGAGAACAATCCTTGATGTGGACTTGTTCGAAGTGCTCAAACAGGATAGTACAGCTTGCTATACCATGAAGGAGCTACTTACACAAGTTAACCTTGCCACCTGCTCTTTGCCAGTCAGCACTATCTTATTCGATCTTCAATCTCTGTTAGACAACGTGACTGGGTGTCTTCTCCAAGATGAATTTGCTACCAGAAAGGTCCAAGAGAAACGAACTGCAATGGACGCTGCTTATGAGCATGCTTCGAAGCTCTCTAAAGAAGCTGAAGATCAAGCCATGCATCTAAAGCAAGCAAAAACTGACTATGAAGCTTGAGCTGAGTCTATTCTTCTCTGGGAAAGGCAAATTCACGAACTTCAACAAAAGGTTAAGGAGGCTCAACAACAACAATTGGCCTACAAAACCAATACTGCTGGTGAACATTTCGAAGAGCTCCTCAACAAAGGACTTGCAGAAATGGAGGCAGCAGAACAACTTAAAGGAGAAGTAGCTACCCTAGAAGGAGCAAGGCGCTTTACTCAACAAAGGCTTGAGTCCTTTCGAAGTACCTTTAATAGATTGAGGAATAATGCCTATTTTTAAATCTCAGTTTTAACTAGCTTTGAAATTTGGTTTTGGTCTGTAATATCCGAACAACGCCATTTTGGCAATCCCATATTACCATTTTGGCATTCCTTTATGATATTTTGATTACGTTGTTATTATCCGAATCTCCTGTAGGCGTGGCTTATATTTATTTAAATATTTCCCATTAACCTTTAGGATTCGCTTATCATCAACCAACTCTTCGATTTCATATGCATTGTTTGAAAATATCTTTATTATTCGAAAAGGTCCTTCCCAATGAGGTGACCATTTACCTAACGTTTTATTTTTCTTGTCCATGGGCAATATGACTTTCCAGACTAAGTCATTAATAGTGAATGCTTTTCCTTTCACCCTTTTGTTATATGCCCTGGCTACCCTTTCCTTTTGTCTCATCAGGATTTCCAATGCATGCAATCTAACTTCATCCAACTCAACTAACTCATTCATCATCATCTCCCAATATAATGCAGATGGGATTTCGTTTTGTCTTTGAATTCGAACTGATTGTAAATGAATTTCTACTGGCAGAACTGCATCATGACCAAATGTGAGTTGGAAAGGCGTGGTGTTAGTAGCTTCTTTAGGAGATGTTCTACAGGCCCATAGTATCTGGTCCAAAGTTTTGTGCCAGTTCCTTGGCTTTTTACCAATATGTTTCTTGATTAACCCAATTATCACTTTATTAGCTGCTTCGACCTGACCATTTGCTTGAGCATAATATGGCGTTGATGTCAGTAATCTAAACCCCATTTCTTGAGCAAACTCTTGCATCTTCCTACCAGTAAACACAGAACCTTGGTCTGTGGTTATGCTCTCTGGCAATCCGAACCTATAGATAATTTGTTTCTATATGAACTCAATAATAGCCTCTTGATCAGCAACTATTAATGGTATTGCTTCGATCCACTTGGTAAAATAATCTATTCCTACCAAGATATATTTCTGTCCTTTAGACGAAGCAGGATTTATTTCTCCTATTAAATCCAATGCCCATCCTCTGAAGGGCCATGGTTTAATGATTGAATGCAACTCACTTGCAGGGGCATGTTGAATCCCTGCATGTTTCTGGCATTCTTCACAGCCTTTAGCAAAGTCTATACAATCTTTGAGCATGCTGGGCCAATACATGCCATATCGAAATAACAACCATTTCATTTTATGACCTGCTTGATGTGCCCCACATGCCCCATTGTGGATTTCTGACAATGCTAAGTATGCCTCACTTTCTCCTAGGCATTTCAGTAATACGCCTTCTTGGGTCTTTTTGAACAATTCATTTCCCATGAGGACATATGATAATGCTCTATATTTTATCTTCCTATCAACCTTCAATGTTGGATTTGTTAAATAACTCACAAGTGGACTTCTCCAATCTGCATCTGATAAGGTGTCTATGGCTAGTACTTCGAATCCCTGTTTCTCATCATACCCTAACTTTATACTCTCTAGATCTGATGGTATGAATCTAGTAGCCATAACTCTACCTCTTAATTCGACCAGATCCTCAAAGTTTTTGGCAGAAACTTTATAACCTGAAGCCAACTGTGCTAAGTCATTTGCTTCT
Source organism: Vicia faba (assembly GCA_948472305.1). Classification (NCBI taxonomy): domain Eukaryota; kingdom Viridiplantae; phylum Streptophyta; class Magnoliopsida; order Fabales; family Fabaceae; genus Vicia; species Vicia faba. Next base: position 788,037,329 of record OX451736.1, on the reverse strand, counting down.
TGGTTTTCTATTCTTGGTATATGTTGAATATCCATGTATTCGAATTTTCTAAGTAGCCTGTTAACTATGACGAAGTATATCATCAGATTTTCCTTTATGCATTTGTACTCCTTTGTTATTTGCTTGACCACTAACTCTGAGTCTCCTTTAATTTCGACTCTAGTTTCCCCCAATTCCAACAAAGCTTCAAGTCCAACAATAAGCGCTTCGTACTCAGCTTCGTTGTTCGAGCAACGAGGACCATCTAATTTATACTTGAATTTTGTTGGAATTCCTTCAGGAGAAATTATAAGAACTCCAACACCATTACCATTCCTGTGGGTCGAACCATCAAAGTATAATTTCCAAGGTTGCATTTTAACATAACCCATGATAGTCGTTTCAACCAGTGAATGGTCCACAATGAAATCAGAAATCACTTGGCCTTTCACAACTTTTAAAGGCATGAAAGTCAAAGAATATTCTGTTAAGGCTAAAGCCCATTTACCAACTCTACTATGCATTATTGGTTTCGAAAGCATGTGTTTAATAACATCGAAATGAGATGAAACATAAACATCAACAGGCTTTATATAATACTTAAGTTTCATACAAGAAAAGTACAAACAGAGACATAGCTTTTCTATATTGCTATATCTAGTCTCTGCATCATTCAATACTCTACTTAAATAGTATATGGCTCTTTCGATGTCATTGCTATCTTCTTGTGCTAACATACTACCTATACTAACTTCAGAGGCAGATATGTACAATCTCATGGGCTTTCCCCATGAAGGTGAAGACAAGATGGGAGGCTGAGAGAGATATCTTTTTATCTTGTCAAATGCCTCCTGATGGGCTTCGTTCCACTCGAAGGCTTGGCCTTGCTTCAAACGAAGCAACAGAGAGAAAGCTTGGGTTCTTCCACTCAGATTCGAAATGAACCTTCTGAGAAAGTTAATCTTCCCTAGCAAAGATTGCAGCTCCCTTTTTGACGTAGGTGCTTTCGTCTCCATTATGGCTTTGGTTTTATTTTGGTTGATCTCAATTCCTTTTTTATGAACCACAAAGCCAAGGAAATTTCTAGCCTGCACAAAAAATGCACATTTAAGGGGGTTCATCTTTAAGCCATGTTTTCTCATTCGTTCGAATGATTGGCTCAAATGATGCAAATGGGTTTCTGCAGATATAGATTTGATGACTATATCATCAATATACACCTGCATAAAGGTTTCAATGAAATCATGGAAAATCGAATTCACTGCCCTTTGATAAGTTGCCCCAACATTTTTTAAACCAAAAGGCATCACCACCCATTCGTAGGTGCCTAAGGCTCCTGGGCAACGAAATGTTGTCTTGGCAACATCTTCTTCAGCAATAAAAATCTGATTGTACCCAGAGTATCCATCTAACATACTTAAATATTCGAATCCCGCAGCAGAGTCTAGTAACATTTTTGCCACAGGCATGGATTACTCATCTTTAGGGGTTGCAGTATTTAAATCCCTAAAATCTATGCAGATTCTCAGAGAGCCATTTTTCTTAATAACAGGCACTATATTTGCTAACCATTCGACATACCTTGTGGTTCTGATGAATCTGCAGTGCAGCAACCTTTCGATCTCAGCTTTGATCTTTGTAAGAACCGCTGGTGCGAATCTTCTAGGAGTTTGCTTGATGGGCTTCTTTCCATCCTTGATTGGAAGTCTGTGTTCCACTAACTCCCTCTTTAAACCAGGCATTTCGTCATAGTCCCACGCGAAGCAATCTTTGTTTTTCTTGAGGACTTCGATCACTTCCTGCTTGAGGCCTGGGTTAAGTTTTGCGCTTATGTAGGTTATTCTTTTCATGTTCTCATCCCCTAAATTCACTTCTTCGAGTGGATCCTGCGCCAACATTTTGGCACCTGAGTCTATGGGGTCCCTCTCGAAGCCTAAGGGTTCTTTATCATAGATGGCGTCCAGCCTTTGATCTATTTCGAGTTCTTCAAAGGGTGAGCCTTTCGAGCTACCCCCATTTATTTCGTTCACCTTTACAGCCAGTTTATTTATTTCAGCCTCTAAGGCCGCCTTTGATTCGTTCTCAGCCATATAGGCCGAAATCCTTTCAAAAAAGGAGGACTCAATCATGAGCAAGGTTGTCGAATTCCTAGCCTGCTGGTCGTCTTTGCATAGTACCTTCAATTCCTTCATCTTCACTGATTATTCTTCTATCCCAATATATGCCATCATGGCGAAGGGTCATATAATAGTGTGCGTTTCTGGTTTCGTTGATTTCATCATTAGGGACACAAGGAGCAATCTTTGCCAGATGTTTGTCATAATTCCTCTTGTCAACTAAGTTGACTGCTGTCATGAAGTAACTCTGGTCCGCTTCAATGTTCTCCACGATCCCATCTTCTCTCCATAAAACTAATCTCTGGTGCATTGACGAAGGAACTGCTCCTACGCCATGGATCCACTCTCTTCCCAACAACAAGTTGTAGTTGGTCTTGGCTTCGATCACCATGAACATGGTGGGCCTACAGCTTGAGCCTATCGTCAAGTCCAATTGAACCACCCCCAATGTTTTGCCTAATTTCCCTTCAGAATTGGACAGAACCATGTTGTGTGGTTTGATGTCTCCTTCGCATATTTCTAACTTTTTTAGCATGAAATGGGGTATTAAGTTAACTGCAGCACCCCCATCCACTAAAACCTTATTTACGCCATGGGCACCAACCTTTGCCCGAATGAATAATGGCTTCAGATGATTTTTCATAGCTGGTTCTGGGTGCTCGAAGAACGCATTCTGCTCCTCGACAGCTCCGTTATCCATCACGTAGTAACACACAGGCCTATGCTTCATCAGATCTATGGTATCTTCCTCCTCATACTCTTCGATTTCAGTTTCCTGTCCAAACTCACAAGGGAGTACAGATACCACGTTGCAATTGATATTGAGCGAAGACTCCCCCTCTGATTCGAAGTTGTCCGTTAGCATATCTTCGTCTTCTTCCGGACCTGGAGTGTATTCCTTCGATTCATTTGGTTGTACTTCAGAGAAGAGTCTCCTACTAACTGGGGGTTTGTCTTCAGTTTGATTATTTGGTGTGGGTTTGTTGGTGCTTGATTCTCCTTGGTTTTTTATCGAAGTTGCTCCTTTATTTGCCATAGCTTCCCTTTCAGCCTTTCGAATTCTCTGTTGCCTTCGCTATTGATTTCTTGACATGGGGTTTCTTCCTTTGTAGTTCTCTAACCTCACTTCTTCCCTCTTCGCCATGTTGAACTGCCTTCTGTATGTCATAGTGTGGCGTGCGTTTCGTTCATTGTTTCTCCATTTGTCTTTGCCTTTGTCAGTTCTGACTTGCAGCCATTTGTCTGTTGGTATTTCAGCAGGAATTTTGAACGCACTCTTCGAGCGCCTTTGGGATGAGGACTATCAGGGCTTCGTTGATTGTATTTGCTATCGAAACGTTGGCCCATCTGACCAGTCTCTTGGTGGTTCCAGCACGGGGTGAAAGGGATTGTTTCGAAGGCTCTGTCCATACTTTGATCGTACACAGCAGAACACCTTGGGCATACCAAGCATTTGGTCGCCCCTTTGTAACAACGAACCAAAAACTCCAACAAACTTTCTCCAGCTTTAGGGTAACACCTGAATAACTGGTTATCCTGGTACCAGTTCGTGCCCTTTTCATCCTCTCGAAGTTTGCCGCAATTCTCTGGTTACAGACGATGCTGCACCTAGGGCATAGTATCATTCCCGTATCTCCTTTGTGGCACGACATGAGGTAATCCTTAAGACTGGAATCCCCAGCATAATTATCCTCCATTTTGTATTTTTTCTCTTTCTAAGTATTTCTCCATCTCCTCCATTTCAGAATGAGGTCTCTCCATATTCACCATGTTTACATCAACATCCTCCCCCTTAATGTCATCATCTCCCCATCCTGTAGGTTTTATATCTTCAATTTGGATTTTTGAACTCTCTGGGGCAGAATACTTAACCAAGTAGTCAAACTTTCCACTGGGCTCCCCTAGAGTATCCCATATTTCTATCTGAGGGGAGGGTGGCTTCGTGATCTGGACTTTCTCCAATTCTAGCCTCAGGCCTTCAGTAACCTGTGTCAACTCTTGCTTTTGGTTTTCCTGGCCTTCAGTAGCCTGGATTTCTTTTGCAACAGCTAAAGGTGCTGCTTCGATCAAAGCCTCTGGTTGCTTGTGGACGTCTTCAGTGACCCCCTTGTTGACTTCGACTAACACCCAACTTTCATTTTCAGTACCTTTCTCTCCTATTGGAGCGTCATTTTGATCTGCTTCCACCATATTGATTTCTCCAATGCATACAGGCTCGGAGTAATTGGTGTCTGCGACATCCAAAGGATCTTCTTCCACTTTCGTTTTTGGTTTGTCAACGAATTTCAGTCTGCCATCCTTAATTGCATTTTGAATTAAATCCCTGAAAAGAAAACACTGTGAGGTTTTGTGGCCTAGGAAACTATGATACTTACAAAATCCCCTTTTCTTCCTTTGATCTAAAGGAGGCATTTTGACATTTGATGGCACAATGAGTTGGCCATCTTTGACAAGTAAATCAAAAATCTCGTCACACTTAGTTACATCGAAGGTATAAACCTTCTTTGGGAATTTGTCACTTTTCTCATTTTCAACAATTTCTTTCCCTTTTGTGGGAACTAATAATTTGCAGGAGTAAGGTGGGGCCTGTTTTAGTTCAGCGAGATCAATTTCGACCTCTTCGAATTCAGGGTAATCTTCTGCTTCCTCAGCTCCAACATAGGAGACCCTTTCTTTCTTGTTATTTTTAAAAACTCTGGCCTTTTCTGCCTTTAGCCTTTCGACCTGTCGAACCCTATCGGCTAATTGAGCCATGTCCCTCAAGTATTGTGTGTCTAATTTCTTTCGAATAGAGTAATCCAGGCCGCCAGCAGCCATTTCGACTAACTCATGTTCAGGAACTACTGTAAAGCATCTAGATTTCAAGAGCCTGAATCTATTCAGATAATCATCTATGGGTTCAGTAAACTTCCTCTTGACACTGGCTAGTTCCTTCAGACTTATTTTAGATTGTCCCATGTAGAACTGTTCATGGAATAATCTCTCCAACAGAGCCCAAGTATCTATGGACCCAGGAGGTAAAGTGGTGAACCATGTGAAAGCGTTCTTAGTTAGGGAACTTGGGAAATATTTGATCCTAAGGTCTTCATTATTTGCTATATCTCCTGCTTCGATTAGATACCTGGCTATGTGTTCGACTATTGATTCATTGGTATCTCCGGCGAACTTTGTAAACTTAGGGACTTTATATCCCCTTGGTAAATCAGTGTGCATTATGTAATCTAATATAGGAGAGGCATAATTTTGCCTTCTAATTCCTGTGTTGAGGCCATTCTGGGCCATGATTCTCTCTATCATGGTGGTTAAATTATTTTCTGCCAAGATGTTATCGTTTCGAATTCTGTGAACGACTGCATCAGCATCTTGATTTCGACCCACCATGACAACTCCTCTAGGTTGTTCTTCTCGAAACTCTGGGACTTCTAGCCTTTCGATCCTTTCCCCTGGTTCCATAATTTCCCTTTGTGGGCCTTGAATCATTGGGGCTTCTAACCTTTGTGCCCTTGCCCCCAAATTAACCCCCTCTCTGGCTGGTCTATAGGGTGGGTCCTCAGCAACTTGTTCTATGATAGGTACGTTTGCTCGAACTCCCGCCTGAATCTGCCTACGCCTTTCTGGGGGAGCGAAAAAATCTTCTATTCGACTCATGTTATCCGCGTTTTCTCTATTTGTCACATTTACATTTTGTACTATTGGGGCAAAGATCTCCTGCATAGTTTGTGCTAATATTCCTATCATATTATGGTTACTGTCATCCATTAATTGCCTAAAGGCCAACTGATTTTCTGTGGTTAAGATAGGCATTGCACTATAACCCACTGATCCTTGGTTATTTGTCATAAATTGATTTGCCCCAGACCCAGACCCTAATTATGGTGACGTATTCGATGTCGAAGTGTGCAGACCCGCCATAAAAGATGTTGGCATCCCATAAGAGGAATTTATGTGTCTGTTAGCATCGAACCCGGGTGGTCTAGTTAGTGGGGTGGCGAAATGGGTTTGTGTCCCTGATGGTGGGACGAATCCCCCAGGATAACCAATGGTTCCAGTATTTCCAAGGATCGAACTGTTAGTTGACATGCCACTTGTTTCATTAGTGGCTACACTTCTGGTAGAAGATGCAACAGACTGTGCGTTCGAAGGGATCGCATTAGATGTTCCCATCGAAGTGGACATATTAGTGCCTGTTGTATGTGGGATATTTTGTTCCCCTTGTTGATTGTCTGGATTAGACATCTTGTTTAAATGTTTTCTTCTGGGTAAGGGTTGGTTGCTATTGGTTATTCTACCACTTCTAAGGTTCATATAACAATGAACTTATCACTCAGAAAGTACTTTTACAATGGTTATGTCTCAACAATTTTTACTTTGTTCTAAATTTCGTGATGACCAATGACGGTCCCACTGGGCGTGCCAATTTGTTTACAGTTATTTCTGGTAAACAACCGCTAGTCCTCCAAACTATCAAATAATCTTAATGACTGTTATTTAATCTCTCTAGTAACTTGCAGGATCGACTAGATTGATCCTATGGTGTATTGGTCGTTTGGATAATTCTCATTGTAGAACTGATATTCATGGTTGGTATTTAAAACGTTGTGTAGGTGTTCAACTTACTTCGATTACCCTATTAAAGATCTAATGACATGATCAAGTAAATACGTGCGAAACTAAATTGCATGAATAAAGGTTCAATTGTAAAGACATGTAAAACTGCAAAAAACAAGTAAATAACTTTGAAGTATAAAAGCATGTAATGTAAAAGAGTTTCTGAAATGTAAAAGATTCGAAATAGAAAGAAAGCGTTTAAATGCAAGAAATCAGTAAATGACTTTGGATGAAAAGGTATTCGAATGATAAAAGCATGAAGATAAAAGCATAAAAGGTATAAGAATTTCTGAAATGTAAAGTACTCGGAATAGAAGGAAATACTTTCAAATGCAAGAAATCAGTAGATGACTTTGAATGAAAAAGATTTTAATGTAAAGGCTTTTGAATGATATTGACATGAAGATAGAGGATAAACTGGAAATGATAAAGAGTTTTACTGAATCATAAATATTTGGTGTTATCATACGTACATTGTTCGAGCATTCGTTTCCCTAGCCATGTGGTATTTTGAATGTTTACTGAATTTTGTACAATAGATATGACACACGAAATCCTAACGCTAAGACTTCTATTTATACTACTTCGACCATAACGGTCTTGCCCATAAGATTCTGCCACGTTCAGAACATGCAAAGCACTGCCCCTCTCTAGCTTCCACGCGTCTTCGAATGCTCCAGCGCATATATTTTAAATTTCAAACATCCCGCTTGCGTTTGAATTTCAAATGTTTTAGCACTCTTCACTTCGAACTCATTTCTTGGACACATTCTTGTTACCACTTCGAGACTTCTTTTGAATATATCCCCATAACTGTCACTCGAAGCTCCGAGCTTTGACATGTTCATTCGAAGAACTACTTCTACCATTCCGAACCATGACATCTTGCTTTATTCCAACGAAACACCCAACTTGCTTCGTTTCAAACTGTATCATCAAAATCTTCAGCCAACAACTGCCCTTTCGGGTTTTCAGTCCACCGGGAAACCCTTTTTTGCCCAAGTCTCCCTTTCGGGTTTTCAACTTGCCAGGTGTACAAATTTTTTTTATCCCTTATTTTTGCCTGAATCGCCCTTTCGGGTTTTCGATTCACCGGGATATCCTTGTTTTTCCTACGTGTGTCAACCTAGCGTGTTTTTTATGCGTAGTATCTTTTGACTATGTCTGTGTTCGCAGGGTGCGGCAGGTCATCACCGTCCATGGTGGTTAAGATCATTGCCCCACCAGAAAAGATGTTCTTGATTACAAATGGTCCTTCATAAGTAGGAGTCCATTTGCGCCTGAGATCACTTTGCGGCAAGATAATACGCTTGATCACTAGATCTCCAACTTGAAACACTTTTCGTCTGACTTTCTTGTTGAAAGCCTTGATCATCCGCGTTTGATACGTCTGACCGTGGCAAACAACAGTAAGTCTCTTTTCGTCAATTAGGTTCAACTGATCAAGTCGGGTTTGAATCCAATCGTCTTCACTCAAACCTGCATCCTTCATGATTCTTAAAGAGGGGATCAGAACCTCAATACGTAAAACAACTTCCATGCCATACACCAAAGAATAAGGTGTTGCCCCAGTTGATGTACGAGCCATGGTACGGTACCCGTGGAGAGAAAACGGTAGCATCTCATGCCAGTCCTTGTAGGTGACTGTCATTTTCTGTATGATCTTTTTGATATTTTTGTTCGCAGCTTCAACTGCACCATTCATCTTTGGCCGATAGGGGAATGAATTGTGATGTTGAATCTTGAACTACTTGCACAGGGCGGTGATCATAGTATTGTTAAGGTTTGTACCATTATCAGTGATGATCCTTTCTGGGATACCGTACCGGAAAATGAGGTTCTGCTTGATGAAGCGGGCAACAACATTCTTTGTAACGGATGCGAAGGAAGCTGCTTCGACCCATTTTGTGAAATAATCAATGGCCACTAGAATAAAGCGGTGTCCATTGGAGGCTGTAGGCTTGATCTCTCCAATCATGTCGATTCCCCACATAGCGAATGGCCAAGGAGCTGTTAAGACATTTAGAGGAACCGGGGGCACGTGTACCTTGTCTGCATAGATTTGACATTTATGACAGGTACGGGAGTGTTGATAGCATTCATCTTCCATGGTAGACCAGTAATAGCCTACCCTTAGAATCTTCTTTGCCATTATATGCCCACTAGAGTGAGTGCCGAAGGTACCTTCATGCAATTCGGCCATAATTCTTTCAGCTTCAATCTTGTCCACACAGCGGAGCAGAATAGAATCATGATTGCGTTTGTACAGGATACCATTACTTAGGAAGAACTTAGCTGAGAATATCCTTAAGAACTTTTTGTCATTGACTGTAGCTCCTTCAGGGTATTCTTGAGCCTCGAGATACCTTTTGACTTCATGAAACCAAGGCTGGTCCACTACTTCTTCGGTATTAATCTCGTGACAGTGTGCAGGTTCGTCCATCCGTTCAATGGTGATCTGGGAAGCCTCATTATCCCAGTTAAGTTTAAACATGGATGACATTGTAGCTAAAGCATCTGCTAGCTGATTTTCTTCTCACGGGAAGTGCTCGAAGGTAATCTGCTCGAAATGTGGTAGCAATGCCAAAACATGTTCTTTGTAAGGGATGAGGTTTGGATGCTTAGTGTCCCACTCTCCTTTGATCTGACTGATGACCAAAGCTGAGTCCCCAAACACAACTAAGGATTTGATTCCCAAGTCTATGGCAGCCTTGAGTCCAAAGATGCAAGCTTCATATTGTGCCATGTTGTTCATACAGTTGAAGCAAAGTCTGGAAGTGAAAGGAGTGTGGCAACCCTCTGGAGATATGAGCACAGCGCCAATACCGTTTCCAAGTGCATTGGATGCCCCATCAAAATACAGGGTCCATCGGGATCCTTGTTCAGGTCCGTCATATGGTCTGAAATCTTCAATGTTGTCCAATGTCATGATGTCTTTGTCGAGGAAGTCAAACTTCATGGATTGATAATCTTCTACAGCTTGATGGGCCAGATGATCAGCTAGCAAACTCCCCTTTATAGCTTTTTAGGTTGTGTACTGTATATCGTATTCTGTGAGGATCATTTTCCATCTAGCTATCCTTCCAGACAAAGCAGGCTTCTCAAATATGTATTTAATCGGATCCATCTTAGATATCAGCAAAGTGGTATGAGTCAACATATACTGCCTTAGCCGGCGAGCAGCCCATACCAAAGTGCAACAAGTTTTCTCGAGCAGTGAATATCTAGTTTCACAGTCGGTAAACTTTTTGCTAAGGTAATAAATGGCATGCTCTTTTCGGCCAGACTCGTCATGCTTCCCCAGTACACACCCCATTGAGTTATCCAAAACAGTCAGATACATGATTAGCGGTCTTCCTTCGACGGGCGGCATCAAGACAGGAGGCTCTTGTAAATACTCCTTGATTTTATCGAAAGCAATTTGACAGTCATCATTCCATCTAACTACCTGATCTTTCTTCAACAGCTTGAAGATTGGTTCATAAGTAAATGTTAGGTGAGAAATGAACCTAGCAATGTAGTTTAGGCGTCCCAAGAAACCTCTGACCTCCTTCTCAATGCGACGAGCAGGCATTTCTTGTATAGCTTTGACTTTGGAAGGATCAACCTCGATGCCTTTGTTGTTGACAATGAAACCTAAGAGTTTACCGGACCGGACTCCGAATGTTCACTTGTTAGGGTTTAACCTTAGCTTGTACTCCTTCAACCTGACAAACAGCTTTTGCAAGTGATCCAGGTGTTCTTCTTCTGTTTGTGATCGGGCTATCATGTCATCTACGTAGACCTCTATCTCGTGATGTATCATATCATGAAACAAAGCTATCATGGCGCGTTGATAGGTTGCCCCGGCATTCTTCAGCCCGAATGGCATCACTTTGTAGCAGAACGTACCCCACTGTGTAACAAATGTAGTTTTCTCCATGTCCTCAGGAGCCATTTTGATATGGTTATAGCCTGAGAATCCGTCCATGAAAGAAAATACTTTGTTCTGAGCTGTATTGTCAACCAGCATGTCGATGTGTGGAAGTGGAAAATCGTCTTTAGGGTTGGCCTTGTTTAAGTCTCTATAATCCACGCACATTCTCACTTTGTCGTCCTTTTTAGGCACGGGCACAATGTTAGCAACCCATTGTGGATAGGAAGTAACAGCCAGAAATCCAGCATTGAACTGCTTCATAAATTCTGCTTTGATCTTTTCTGACATGTCAGGTCTCATGCGGCGGACTTTTTGTTTCACTGGTGGACAATCTTCTCTTATGGGTAGACGGTGTACCACGATGTCTGTATCGAGTCTCGGCATGTCCTCGTATGACCAGGAAAATTTCTCAACATATTCATGCAACAACTGAATTAGGCGCTCCTTGACACTCGACTCTAGATTGGCACCCACTCTGATTTCTTTCTTGTATTCCTCTGTACCCAAGTTGATTATGTCTAACATCTCCTCATGAGGCAAAATTGCTCTTTCCTCTTGTTGTAGAAGTCTAGCCAATTCCCCCGGCACCTCACAATCTTCATCACCTTCGTATTCGGCTTGGTAGACCAGATATTCAGAGTCACTGAAGGCTATAGCAGTATCGTTACCCATGGGTTCCGGAGTGGAAGGGTACCTGCATTTGTGAGTGTGGGTGTGTGTAAGGGCATAGCCATCTTAAAACAATCAAAATGTAAAAGAAAGACAAAGAGCATAAACGTTTTAAATATGAAAAGCGTCCATGATTCATTAAAATGGCATATGAAAATGAAATAAGAACCCTTACAAATGTACCTATGTGCCTCGGGTAAGACACAAGGTTGAAAAAGTAGGAATTGTTTGTGAATTATTACAGATCTAACAGAAATGGAAAAGATAAATTACTGCGGTATGAAAGTAATCGGAACAAAGTCTTTTGCTTCCCAGTTGCACAGTCCTCTGTCAACAGTAGGAAAATCCAGTCTTCCAAGCTGCCCTCTTCTTCACTGTCGTCTAGTGCATTAACCCCTTGGTGGCTGATCTTCATAGGTGGCCCTCCGGCACGGGCGCGACGCACGGCCTTCTGAGCAATCGAAGTAAATCCCAGGCCAAACTTGTTTGATTTGAAGGGAAAGTCTGGAAGCTGCCCCCAGATAGTGGATCCGCCTTCTTCCACTATTGCCCTTGCATCTTTTAGAGAATACATCTGAGGTACAGGTCTTGTGATCACTGGAGTTTAGGACACTGCTTTGGTCGCTGCTATTTCCTGAGATACTTCTTCAAAATGCTGGAAAGGGATCTCAATGAATTCGCCATCCAATTCTACATATCGAAAAGAATTTAGATGACTAATCATATATTCCTATTCACCATAGACAGTTATGATTTTCCCTTGGACATGGTACTTCAGCATCTGATGCAAAGTCGAGGTGACCGCACCGGCATTGTGAATCCAGGGACATCCCAACAGGCAAGAGTAGGAAGGATGGATGTCCATCACGTAGAATGTTGAATTGAACGTCTGGGTACCCACCTTGATCGGGATGTCCACCTCCCTATGGACCATCCTTTTAGAGCGGTCAAATGCTCTTACAATTATATTGCTAGGTTTCAGGGTTAGGCCTTCATAATCCAACCTATCCAAGGCTTTCTTTGGCAAGACGTTTAGAGATGATCCAATATCAACCAAAACATGAGCTAGGGTTGTCCCTCTACACTCCACTGAGACATGTAGTGCATCGTTATGTTTTCTCCCCTTGGAGGTCAAGTCGGCATCAGAGAAACCCAAACCATTGTCAGTTGTTAAACTGGTTACGCACTCTTGGAATTGATCAGCTGAAGTCTCTTGCGGCACGTGCACTGTCTTCAGAAACTTGACCAAAGCTTTAGCATGTGCCTCAGAGAAAAGCAGCAATGCTAACATAGATATTTTGGAGGGGGTCTGCCCCAGTTGTTCTACCATATCATAATCACTTTTCTTAATGATCCTCAGGATTTATTCCATCTCCCTCTTGGATGTCTCAGGAATAACAAGTGATTGAGCCTTCGTCAAGACATGCTCCTCTTGAACATTCTTTCCTTTATTCTCAGCAGCGGAAGTAGGGATAGGAATTATATTGTCATTGTTGGCGGGTACACTTGCAGGTGTAAGTACTGGTACAACTGTAATCTTTGGAACGGCCACGGGTCCAGAGACTACCTTTGGTGACGCAAACTCTGGAGAGAAAATTTATCCACTACGAGTAATTTTGCTTGTGCCAGCAATGTTACTGATGTCAGAATTGTCTTCTTCAGAACTCTCTTCATCGGCAGTCTATTCAATCTGTTTGACACCATGGTAGTACATTTCTCCACCATAGTTCCATGGTACCATTTTATCTGATTTGTATGGGGCAGGCTCGGGCATTGTCATCTTCAACGGAGTAGTCATAGGAGCGGACGTAATCCTAATGGGTTTTTTAGGAACCCTGGAAGGATTGGCGTATATGGTTATTATTGAAACATCTGGAATTGGAATGAGTGAAACAGGAGCTTTCTCAAACAAAATTTCCTGGTTATCAATCAGTTGTTGGATTCCCTTCTTCAACAGAGGACATTCAAATGATGAGGACGGGCAAGTATGGAAATCTTGGTCACAACCTGGGAACACCCCGGCTTTCAACAAATTCAACTTGATGGTTAGGAGAGGAGTTAACAGTTCATCCACAGTAGAAACAAACAAATCTTCTTCCACAGCACTGGCATTGTGTCCATGCCTAGGCATTGGAGCAGAGATAACATTCGGCTTTTTAGGAGCTTCAAATTAAACTTCCTTTGCGTGAATCAGATCTTGAATCTTGTTCTTTAGAGCCCAACAGTTGTTGGTGTCGTGCCTGGACTTTCTGAATGGTAAGCGCACCTGGAATTCAGATGGTAGTGCGGAGATGCAGTATTGGGATTTTTAGGGGCCTCTTTTAGCATGGCCAAATTCAACTTCAGGAGATGTGGTAGGACTTGAGCAGGAGTCATGTTTATCTTGGTGAATTGCCTTACAGGCCTTTCCACCCTTTGCTGGTTATTTCTCGGCTGATCATTTCTAGGCTGATTGTTCCTCGGCTGGTCTGATGTAGACTTTTGAATCATAACGGCCCCCACTGTTGGTCTTCGTTCGGTTCTTCCCTAATTTCTCTGTGCATAGACAGCAGACACTTCCTTCTTTCCTGTGAAGGGCTTTTTTGCAACATCAGAGGTAGATGCGTCCGTCTGAATTTTCCCGCTTCTAATATCGGCTTCTATCCTCTCGCCGGTTAGAATCAACTCAGTGAAACCTGCAGAGGAGCTTCCAATCGGGTGATTAAAGAAAGGACCTGACAGAGTCCCCAAGAACATGTCCACTAGCTCTCTTTCAGATAAAGGTGGTTGCACCCTTCCGACTAAATCCCTCCACTTCTGGGCATAGTCTTTGAAGCCCTCATTGGACACCATGGCCATACCTTGGAGTTGAGTACGGGTTGGTGCCAAGTCGGCGTTGTATTGATACTGTTTATAGAAGGTAGCTGCCAAGTCTTCCCAATTATGCACATCAGAGCTCTCCAATTGGTAGAACCAATCAAGCTGCGTTCCTGACAAACTGTCCTGGAAAAAGTGGACCCATAAATCTTTGTCAGCAGAATGTGGCTGAATTTTCCTGACATAAGATCGTAGGTGCATCTTGGGACAAGACAACCCATCATACTTGGAAAATAGTGGTACTTTAAACTTAGGAGGGATTACAATTCCAGATACCAACCCTAACTCTTCAAAGTCCAGCCCCGGTACTCTTTGTATCTCCATAGCAGCTAGACGCTCTTCCAGATTTTTGTATTTATCATCGGCCGGAGGGTATTGTTATTCTGAGTAGTCCACTTCTTCCTCTTCTTCAGCTTCAGATTCAGATGGCACTGCAATCTCTTTACCTTTTCTTTCCCCTTCCTCAGAGGTTGATGGAAATTCCAAGGTCCTTCTGGCTTGACCTTCAAACCTTCTGCCCAAGATAGCCACACCGGCTCGCTTCTTCTTCTTTTTCTCTTTTTCCTTCTCTAGTAGAGTCTTGAGCTCCTCCTGCCCCTTGGCCAAGGTCAAGAGTAGCTGTTGAAATTGTGAGTTCTGAGCTTGCAAGTCTTTAACCGTTTGTTCAAGATCCATCTTGCTGAAATAAACAGCAGAGAGATAAGGAAACTTCTTGTAAAGACCTGTTTATGCATATGATGAATGATATGTATTCATGTAATGCTTTCAAGGATTCGAAAATTCAAATTTGTGTTAAACAAAAAGGAACAAACGTTATATTAATAAAATAGAATTTGTTTACATCAATGCCCCTGGGGAAAAATAGTACAAAATTCTAAGATAAAAAGACGTTGCGCATTCTCTTCGGTGCAATGTAGGTGTTAAGAGTCTGCTCTTCGTGAAGTAACCGAGTAAGTTCTAAAACCTTCTTCTCGCTAGCTTAGAATTGGGCTTCAAAAGTATCGTGTTCTCCCTTGAGTTGTATCCAACTCCTTTGCAAGTCTTCGAGTGATGTTGGCATGTCAGGATGTAGGAGGGTGTATGGAACCTCTCCTTCCTTAACAGGCTCTATAATCACTGGGAGAATGGAGGGGTAAGGCATCATAAGACTTTGGGCGCGAGTTCGTACCCACTTGAGGTAAGGCTCAAGAGGGATGGAATTCTTATGTCCCAAGGTCTTACTGTCTACCTTGTTTGGCATCCTCCAAGCTCGGATGAACCTTTGTCGAAGTCCTTGATTGTCGTTGTCGAAGTCGAAAACCAAGCCTTGAACTAGCATGTCATGTGGGCCATCCCTTCGGGCATAACCAAATTGTCTTAGAGCCAAGCAAGGGTTGTAGGTGATGCCTCCCCTAATGCCAAGTAGAGGGACATTAGGGAACTCCCCACAACGGTCGACGATGATAACATTCTCTTTGGATCGAGAACACCAATGAATATCTGAATGTGTAAGAGTCATCAGCCGTTGTGACCACCTCAAACCTTGCTCATTCTTCAAGACTGATTGGAGAAGATGAGAAATAAACCATCTTTCCAGGAGAGGAGTGCAACACATGAGAACACCTCTTTTCCTCATTGTACGAGTGTGAAAAGAGTGTAAGATATCTCCAAGCAATGTAGGCACCGGGTTGCAAGCCATGAAGATTTTGACAGCACTCACATCTATGAGTTAATCAGGGTTAGGGAACAAGACCATCCCATAGATGAGAAGAGCTACAATCTCCTCAAAAGCTTGTAAGTCCAAGGAATTCCAACAGCTTTGGGCCTTCTCAAACAGGAACTTTTCCAAGAAGCCTTTGACACCACTTCTAGTTTCCCAATAGGTTGTGACATCAGATGATTGCAAGTGCAGGGCTTGAGCAACATCTTCAGGCTTTGGATCTCTTTCCCTACCGTTGAAAGGTAGTTGATTGAGAATAGGAATCCTAAAGAGTTGAGAAAATTCCTCCAAAGTAGGCACAAGCTGGTAGTCAGGAAATGTGAAGCAGTGATGCAAAGGGTCAAAGAACTGGAAAAGAACTTTCATCATGTCTTCCTCTATGTTGGAAGTGACTAGGTTGAGAAGATGTCCATGTCTCTAGGTGAATGGAGAGTTCTCAGGAATCCTTGAAGCTAGCTCCTTGAGTTGTGGAGGAATTCTTACAAGATTGATTTGGATCGTTTTCCTGCGAAGTAAATCCATAACCTACAAAACAGGAACAAAGATGAATTTCCAAAATCCTTGAAATGGTTAGTGGATGCATATGATGCTTCATGATGTCCATGATATTATGCACAAGTATATATGTACAAGCAAATCACACAAGTTCCTAGTTTAGGCTTGCATGAGGTTTCATAGGTAAGTACCCTCTTGAAGTTTAGTTGGCTCAACGTGTCCTAGAAATAGTAACCGAGTTCTAAAGAGCTCAATATCACTGGATTGTTTCCTTGTTCATTGTTTCAATTCAGCCTCTTTACTGGCGACCAAAATATTCCAAGGAACCAACCCTCAATGAGTGTAGTATCGAGTATCTACCAACTTCGGACTGCACCAAAGTCGGTCATCTCACTACAACCTAAAAGTCCAAGTTGGTCAAGAAAGGTTCTAGAAGTTCGTTAGTGCTTCATGACATCACTCAGTGGCCCCGTATTCTCTTTGATTGACTCAAAGGCTACCGGTACCCACAAATATGTCACACTAACATAGCTATTGTGTATACTGTGTCGGTATACCCCGCACAGTTTCCACAACGTATTGCTATTTACCTATGAATGTTTCCCAAATTCGGGTAGAGGATTAAAACCCAAACAATAGAACCAAAGTGGAAAGCAAACAAGTCAAGCAATTGTAAGCAAGTAAAGGTGATCTAAACCCTAAGGTAACCCCACTTTTATAATTCTCCCCAGCAGAGTCGCCAGTTCTGTGATACGGTGGGAGAACTGACTTGAGGTTTTGCGTTTCATCGCAAATGTTTCGGTTTAGCAAGAGTCGCCATCGACTTTTATTTTATCCAAAAAGTAAAGGTACAAAAGCACAGGAAAGACCTTTGAGATGTTTTCTTGAGTTCGGAGGGTAGATTATGAAAAGGGAAGGTGCTAGCACCCTTTTCATCCATGGTTTTCCATGGGATCTTAGTTACTTGCTTAGATCACTTGCTTTGCTTTTGAAATTGTTTGAAATGGTGCTTTGTGTGGTTTTGAAAGTATTTTGAAAAGAGACCATCGTTTAGGCAATCTTTGTAATGATTCTCGTTCGTAAGAATGTATACAAAGATGTTTGTCTTTTGAAAAATGTTTCAATGTTTTGAAAGTTGTTTGGAAATGTTTTGAAATGTGTGTGTTTGTTTGAAAATAGCAACGATTGTTTTGAATTGGAGCAAGTACCTTAGAACTATCCACCTACTCAATTGTCTTTCTTGTGGATTTTTCATTCCTTTGATATTGTTGACCTACCATTGTTTTGGTAGACAACCCTATCTTTGGATGTTAAACGGGACAGGCGTGGGTCATCTTATGACCATGGTAGCAATGTTGTTAGGTATCTTTAGCATTTTGAGGGACTAAGATCATTTTGTTTTAGGCAACCTTGTCTAGCGTCATCGAGGGACTATGATCTTATTTGTTTGTTTTGCTTTGCCAAGATACCTTGCATGCATACCATGGCCATTTTTAAGGCAACAAAGTGGGTGAAACCCTAAAGAGTGCTTGTGTGCAATGTGTGCCATATTACATGCTTTTGTTTGTCTTGTATTAGGTCTTGTATTTGTTTGTTTTTGTCTTATCATGCAAAACCCTAGTTTTTACTAAACATGGTATAATGCGATAAATTGCGTAAAGTAAAGCTAAGCTATTACAACAATATTATGGGAATGGGGATACAAGTTTTGAATGGGGGATATTGCTCAAAATAAAACCCTAAAAATTATTACAACCCAATTGAATATTTGCAAATTAAATAAATATACAAATGCAATAAAAATGTAAATATGCAAAAAATGTTTTGTATTAATTTTATGTATGAGAAAATAAAATTATTCAAGTCCCAAAAATAAGAAAAAAATTATTATTTTTGAAAGGGGTAAAACCCTAGTTTTTGATTAAAAGAAATATATATTCTATATTTATTTTTATTTTATCCATTTGTGTACAAGAAAAAATAAATAAAATTATTTACAAATATTAAAAATTAAAATATATGTGGAAATAATATTTTATGTGTATGAATAATAAAAATAAAAATGTATGATATTTTTAAATATATTTACTATTTATTTAAGAAAATAAAGTTCTATTTGAATAATTAATATTTTATGCAAAACAAAAATAAGATAAAAAATAAAATAAAATGCAAAAAATTAAGAAAATATTTTTGGAATTTTTTAATGTTCAGAAAAAAATAATAAAGTCAATAAACATAAAAAATATGAGAAAATATGCTAAAATATAAAAATATGCAAAGAGGGGTGCAAATAGTAAACTGGGGGTATGGGAAGTAAAACAACAGGCCCAAGGCGCGCCAGGCCCAGGCCATCCTTCGTCCCTGTCCTCCAGCCAACATCCTGCGCGTGTTTTGCCTTCAACCTGTAACTCTCTATTCTTTGCACAAAAACAAAAACTTGCAACATAAAAAATGTAGCTTGGAATCTCACGATTCCAATGATATAAAAAACATAATTTAACTCTCAAGGATCATGGAGAATTTCTGTAGCCCTAATTTCTGACCTAGTTTTTTTATGAACTTCAAGCTTCAAATTCTCACTACTCAGTTAATATAAATGACAATTATGCATATGTACAACTTCAGCAAGTTAAGGATTACATTTTTGCTTCACAAATTAAAGCTTGAGGATTCCTAAATAGAGAGATAGAGTTTTGAAAAATACCTTGTTCAGCTGAGTTTGGATATGGCAATGTGGAGACTTTGAGTGAGGCCTGAAGATCGTGTGAGCTTCCTTGAAGTTCCCTCAAGCTTTTCCAATGCTTAGCTGTCCTTGTGGATGCTTGAAACTCCCTGCACGAGTCAACCTGCAACCTTCAAGTTTGGAAATGGTGATGTCTGAAACAGGGCTTACAGTAACAGGACAAGGGCTTGGATAGTTTAGGTAGGATGTATGTAAAGTGTTTGAAGTCTTGAGAGGAAAAACGCACGAGCCAAAATGGAGTTGGCAAGGATTTTGCAGAAGCTGCCCTGTTTGGGCAGAAAAATGTGTTTTTTGTGTTTGGGAAGGTTTGGGATCTTTTTCTTTCGTGCTTAGGCTTGTAACAAGTTTGTGAGGTTGTTTAGAATGAGGCCAAGTCTTCTCTTTTTCAGATGCACAAGTTCTCTTTACCTTTTCCACTTTTCTTGTATTTGAAGAAAGTTGAAATGACTTAAGCCAAAATGTTATACTTGCTAGTTCTAAGGCTGATAATAGTTGGAAAAGCTAGCTGTATGAAAATGGCAATGTACACTTTTGGCCATTTATGGATTAATCTCTTGTACAATGCTCCAAAGGTGAAAATAAAAGCTTTAACCACTGATTTAGAATTAAATTATGGAGTGTAGACGGAGTTAGGACCTGTAATGCAAGGTACAAGCATGCTAGGATCTGATTTGCAACTTGAAGTATTGTAAACATGGCTTGAACAAAAGTGACAAATTGTCATTTTCTCTTCTTCGATTCTCCCTAACCATAAATGATCTTGGGGAGTTCTTTGACATTTTGGAAAGCTTGTAACATTCTCTACAATACATATTTGAAATGCAACTTGAGATAACTCTTGGAACTAGGTGAAAAGTTGTCATGAAGTTAGGTCAAAAACCTGCCTAAAATAGGGCAATTTCACTAAGTTATTTAGTTCATGGACCCCTATTCACAAAATCATAACTTGAGATACAAGCATCATTTAGGAAAATTTGTGAAGAAAAGTTGTAGATTTAATGGAGGACTACAACTTTCATGTTGGAAGTTTTCTTTGAACCCAATTGCATCATGGTGAAAAAGTTGGACAAAGTTGGGAAAAAATAAGAAAATTTTCATACTTAGAAAAATTCTAAGTTATGAAAATTTTCAAATTAAAACCCTAATTTGCAATTTTAGGTTTCTTGATGAACAAGTTTCACATTTTGACATGTATTGATGAATTATAGCCCTTGGCACTTGATTTTGACCAAAAAGTCAAAGTTTGACTTTTCAGTGTACAGTTGATTTTTGATCAATTGACTGGAAAATTCATTTGTCAATCCAATGCATTTGAGATCTTTTGAACCTTGTGATTAGGTCAAGATGATGCCATTGAGTCCTTTAAATAATATTTGAACCCAATTGGTCATTGGCTAGGTTAAAAAAAATCAGAAATTGCCCTTTCTCAGTCAAAACCCTAATTTTGACCATTTTGCCCTTTTGATGATCTGATCAAATTTCTTGAGGAGTTGTGATCCAGACTTGATAAAATGGTTCATATGAGTCTATATTATTTTTATGGATAAAAAATTATGAAGTTTGACTGTAAGTTGTCCATGGTTGACTTTTTCGCCAATACAGTTGATTTTTAGGTCAACTGTCCAATTGACTGGGCAAAAATGTGATTCAAGGCTTGAAACTTGGTATGAGCAATCTTAGGGGTCCAAGATGGTGTATTAAGGTCACATGAAGCATTGATAGCCCAAAAATCCTGTTGCAAACTCAAACCCTAATTTCAGGTTATCAGTGCAAGGAGATGTCTTTAGTTGAGCAAACCCTAATCTGGTCTTGAGTCCAAGAAGTCTTGTGAGGAAAATCTTGATAAATGAGAGGGAAAATTTTGGGGTACAACACCTAGAAATGGTCACCACACCAATGTTGTTGAAGATGATTTGTTTATTACCACAGTTGATGAACTCTTGACCCCACTCCCGATCATTAAGATAAACTTATTGAAAGCCGGTGTATTCTCGGGTTGTAATGAAGACTGCCATCTTTGCTTATCCTCATCAACTGTTTGCCCTTTGTTGAAAATAAGCATTCAACGCTTGATAGACAACAAAGAGATTCTGTTTGAAAGTACTCTTGTCTCACATGTTCCTGTTGAAGACATTTCAATCATAACCATCTCCGCCAATTCTTCCAGGGTCCCCAAAAGACCCGTTAGAATTACATCGGTTCCAAAAACTACTCCTCTTATAATCATAATGCCCGAGCCGGTCCCGTATGAATCAGACAAAAATGTGTCATGGAATTACGATGGGGACATCTACTACTATGGCATCGAATAAGATGTGCTGGCCGCTGAAACTAGTAAGATTACCCGAAGCGGTAGAATCTTCTCTCCAGAAATTTCCCCCCAAAGGCAGTTTTTGGACCCGTGGCTGCTCCAAAGGTTACCTCTGTACCAATAATCATATCTGCAAGTGCTCCTATTGACGAAGACAATACAACTCCTGTTGTCATTCTTACCAACACTCCTATTACTGAAACTCGAGGAAAAAGTATTCAAGAAGAGCCTTTCCGGACGAAGGATCAACCACTGGCTATCCCCAAAACCTCCAAGAAGGAAATGGAGGAGATCCTGAGAATACTAAAGAAGAGCGACTACGACGTAGTTGAACAGTTGGGGCAAACTCCCTCCAAAATCTCCATGCTGGCATTGTTGCTGTGCTCCGAGGCACATGCGAAAGCCCTGGTGAAGTTCCTAAAGACAGCCCATGAGCCTCAAGAGACGTCTGCTGACCAATTTCAAGATTGTGTGTCCAGTTTGACGGCGTATAACGGCCTAGGCTTCTCAGATGCTAATCTGACACCAAGGGGTAGAAAGCACAACGAGGCATTGCATGTATCTGTGGAATGTAGAGGAACAACTCTGGCCCATGTCTTGGTGGACATTGGCTCATCTTTGAATGTTTTACCGAAGAAAGCTCTCGACAGATTAGACTGCGAAGGACTGGCGTTGAAACCCAGTAACATAGTCGTAAGAGCGTTTGATGGCTCAAAGAGGATGGTGCACAGGGAGGTGGATATCCCCATAAAAGTTGGGACTCAAACTTTCAACTCAACCTTCTATGTAATGGACATCCGCCCCCTCTTACTCCTGTCTGCTAGGACGGCCGTGGATCCATAATGTCGTTGCTGTCACCTCTACACTGCACCAGATGCTGAAATATCTGGTCCAGGGAAAGATTATCATTGTCCACGGAGAGGAAGAGTATATGATTAGCCACCTCAATTCTTTCCGGTATGTGGAATTGGATTGCGAGTTTATTGAAACTCCTTTTCAACATTTTGAAGAGGTACCCCAAGAGGTAGCAGTTACCAAGACTGCATCCCAGATTCCCAAGATTACAAGACCTCCACTCCGGATGTCATCTCGGAAGGACGCCAAGGCAGTAGTAGAGGAGGTGGATGCGCCATCTGGGGGCAACTTCTGGATATTCCATATAAATCTAACAAGTTTGGTTTAGGGTTCACTTCAAGTGTTCAGAAGGTTGTGCGTCGTGCCCGTGCTGGAGGGGCACCCTTGAAGATTAGAAACCAAGAGGTCAACACGGTGGAAGATAGTGAAGAGGATTGGAGCTTGGAGAATTGGATCTTTCCTACTATCAACGGAGGACTTCGTAATTGGGAAGCCAGAGACTTTGTCCCAATAACTTTCATCCCTCGGTAATTTATCTTTACATTTCTGTTGGACTTGTAATATTCACAAACAATTCACACATTTAAAAACTTGTGTCTTGCCCGAGGCACAATGGTCCATTTGTAAGGGTTTTTATTTCATCTTCATATGACATTCAATGAATCATGGATGTTTTTCACATACAAACTTTTGTGCTCATTGTTTTTCTTTTACATTTTCTAAGGATGGCTATACCCTTACACACACCCACACTCACAAATGCAGGTACCCCTCCATTCCGGATCCCATGGGTAACGATACTGCTATGGCCTTTTATGACTCTGAGGATCTAATTCACCAAGCCGAAGACGAAGGTGAGGAAGATTGTGAAGTACAAGGGGAACTGGCCAGACTACTACAACAAGAGGAAAGAGCCATTCAGCCTCACGAGGAACCTGTGGATACAATCAATCTGGGTACCGAGGAGAATAAAAAAGAGGTCAAAGTGGGTTCTAATCTGGAGCCCAGTGTTAAGGAGCGTCTGATACAGCTGTTGCATGATTATGTTGAGATCTTTGCCTGGTCATACGAAGATATGCTGGGACTCGATACAAACATCGTGGTACATCGCCTACCAACAAAAGAAGACTGTCCACCAGTAAAACAAAAAGTCCGCCGCATGAGACCTGATATGTCAGAGAAGATCAAAGCGGAAGTCATGAAACAATTCAATGTTGGATTCTTGGTTGTCACTTTCTATCCTTAATGGGTAGCCAACATTGTTCCCGTGCCTAAAAAAGACGGCAAAGTATGAATGTGTGTGGACTATAGAGATTTGAATAGGTCCAGCCCTAAATATGATTTTCCACTCCCCCACATTGATATCCTGGTTGATAATACGGCCCAGCATAAAGTGTTTTCCTTCATGGACGGATTCTCAGGTTACAACCAAATTAAAATGGCACCTGAGGACATGGAGAAAACAACATTTGTCACACAGTGGGGCACATTCTGCTACAAAGTGATGCCATTCGGACTGAAGAATGTTGGGGCAACCTATCAGCGTGCCATGGTAGCTTTGTTTCATGACATGATACATCATGAAATAGAGGTCTACGTAGACGATATGATAGCCTGATCACAAACAGAAGAAGAGCACCTTGATCACTTGCAAAAGTTGTTTGAGAGATTGAAGAAGTATAAACTAAGGTTGACTCCAAACAAGTGCACATTTGGAGTACGGTCTGGTAAACTCCTAGGCTTTGTCGTCAGTAACAAAGGTATTGAGGTCGATCCTTCCAAGGTTAAAGAAATACAAGAAATGCCTACTCCTTGTACTGAGAAGGAAGTCTGAGGATTCTTGGGACGCTTGAACTATATTTCCAGATTCATTTCTCACCTAACAGCTACTTGTGAGCCAATCTTCAAACTATTGAAGAAAGATCAAGTAGTCAAATGGAATGATGAATGCCAAACTGCTTTCGACAAAATCAAAGAGTACTTGCAAGAGCCTCCTGTTTTGATGCCACCAGTCGAGGGAAGACCATTGATCATGTATCTGACTATTTTATAAAACTCAATAGGGTGTGTACTAGGGCAGCATGACGAGTCTGGCCGAAAAGAGCATGTTATTTACTACCTGAGCAAAAAGTTTACCGAATGTGAAACTAGATATTCGCTGCTCGAGAAAACTTGCTGCACTCTGGCATGGACTGCTCGCTAGCTAAGACAGTATATGCTGACTCATACTACTTTGTTGATATCTAAGATGGATCCGATAAAACACATCTTTGAAAAGCCTGCTCTGTCTGGAAGGATAGCTAGATGGAAGATGATCCTAATAGAATATGACATACAGTATACTACCCAGAAAGCTATAAAGGGCAGTGTGCTAGCTGAGCATCTTGCTCATCAAGCTGTGGAAGACTATCAGTCCATGAAGTTTGAATTTCCGGATGAAAACATCTTGACATTAGACAATTGTGAAGAAATCAGGCTATATGACGGACCTGAACAAGGATCCCGATGGACCCTGTTCTTTGATGGGGCATCCAATGCACTTGGTAATGGTATCGGTGTTGTACTCATATCTCCGGAAGGGTGTCATACTCCTTTTAGTGCCAGACTTTGCTTCAACTGTACGAACAACATGGCGGAATACGAAGCATGCATCTTTGGTCTCAGAGCTGCCATAAACTTGGGAATCAAATCCTTATACGTGTTTGGAGATTCAGCTTTGGTCATCAGTCAGATCAAAGGGGAATGGGACACTAAGCACCCAAACCTTATCCCTTACAAAGAACATGTTTTGACATTGCTACCACATTTTGAGAAGATTACCTTCGAGCATTTCCCGCGAGAAGAAAATAAGCTAGCAGATGCTCTAGCTACAATGTCATCTATGTTTAAACTTAATTGGGATAACGAGGCTCCCCAAATTACCATTGAATGAATGGATGAACCAGCACACTGTCACGAGATTAATACTGAAAAGGTAGTGGACCAGCCTTGGTTTCATGAAGTCAAGAGGTATCTCGAGGCTCAAGAATATCCAGAAGGAGCCTCAATCAATGATAAGAAATTCTTAAGGAGATTCTCTGCTAAGTTCTTCCTGAGTAATGGCATCCTGTACAAACGTAATCATGACTCCATTATGCTTCGGTGTGTGGAAAAGGTGGAAGCGGAAAAGATCATGGTTGAATTACATGAAGGTACTTTTGGCACTCACTCCAATGGGCATACGGTGGTGAAGAAAATCCTACAGGCAGGCTATTATTGGTCTGCCATGGAAGCAGATTGCTATCAACACTCTCGGACCTGTCATAAGTGTCAAATTTACGCTGACAAGGTGCACGTACCTCCGGTTCCTCTGAATGTCTTGACGGCTCCTTGGCCCTTTGCTATGTGGGGAATAGATATGATTGGGGAAATCAAGCCTACAGCCTCCAATGGACACCGCTTCATCCTAGTGGCCATTGACTACTTTACAAAGTGGGTCGAAGCAGCTTCCTTCGCTTCTGTTACTAAGAATGTTATTGCCCGCTTCATCAAGCAAAATCTCATTTTCTGGTACGGTATCCCGGGAAGGATCATCACTAAGAATTGTACAAATCTTAACAACACTATGATCACCACCTTGTGTGAGCAATTTAAAATTCAGCATCACAATTCTTCTCCCTACCAGCCAAAGATGAATGGTGTTGTCGAGGCTGTGAATAAAAACATTAAGAAGATCATATAGAAGATGACAGTCACCTACAAGGACTGGCATGAGATGCTACCATTCGCTCTCCACGGGTATCGTACCACGACTCGCACATCAACTAGGAACACCCTATTCTTTGGTATATGGCATGGAAGTTATTTTGCCTATTGAGATTCAGATCCCCTCTCTGAGGATTATGAAAGACGCGAGTTTGAATGAAGACGATTGGATCCAAACTCGACTTGATCAACTGAATTTAATTGATGAAAAGAGACTTAGTGTTGTATGCCATGGTCAAATGTATCAAAAACGGATGATCATGGCTTTCAACAAGAAAGTCAGGCGCCAAGTATATCAAGTTGGGGATCTAGTGATCAAACGTATCATCCTGCCACAAAGTGATCCCAGGGGAAAATGGACTCCTACCTATGAAGGACCATTTGTAATAAAGAACATATTCTCTGGTGGGGCAATGATCTTGACCACCATGGACGGCGACGACCTGCCAAACCCTGCGAACACGGACATAGTCAAAAGATACTACGCATAAGAGACCCGCTAGGTTGACACACCTAGGCAAAACAAGGGCATCCCGGTGAACCAAAAACGTTCAGGCAAAAATTAGGGATAAAATAAAATTTGTATACCCGACAAGTTGAAAACCTGAAAGGGAGACTTGGGCAAAAAAGGGCTTCCTGGTGGACTAAAAACCCGAAAGGGCGGTCCAGGCAAAAGTTAGGGAATCAAAGCATATGACTATGTCCCGTCGGATCACTTTACGGACAACCTTTGACTTCTAACTGACAAACTCAGAGTTTCTGATCAATTCAATCATCTTCGGACGAAGCAACAAATAGACAAGATATTCAGAGATATAAAGGCTATAGCAGAATGGGAACCCCATGGGCTTATTACACATAGCTATCTTTCTTTGTAAATTTTTTTGTTTTATGGCACCATTCTCTTACTAGAATGTTTGTCTCCTTTGTACAAAAACACTTATTCAAAGTCAATACAAAGATATCTCTTTGAAAGTACAAAAACTATTTGTCTTTTTCTTTACGATTGTGTTTTGTTTGCAAAAGCGTCCAATAATTCATTGATGAACATATGCATTTGAACATAATTACTGTTTACAAATAAACAAAATGAGAAAGACAATTACTGATAGGTGGAAAGAATAGGAAAATGTCTCTAGGCTATTATCCAAGAAATCCCCACAGTATATCATTTTGAATCCCCAGTGGAACTAAACTTCAAATTATTAATCCCCAGTAGAAATCGTCAGATTTCTCAAGATCCCCCAAGCAGATCTTAGCATTGCCCTCACAATAGAATTTACTTCTCTCAATAAGAGTTCGTCAGTACTTCAACTTCAAGACATAAAATTCAACATATCCTCGGCAGCATTCAAGGATTTATTTTCCTCCATCAAACAGCGATACAGCAAATCAGCTTACATACGCATACATTGCATCTATACATCATAAACATTGATAAAGCAAATACATTGCATCATACATTCCATACAACATAACTTTGTGTTTCATCTAACATTTTACGCTTTTCAGGATAAGATTAACAGCTACCATTAACAATATGTGATCATGATACAGTTCAGATACGCTCCAGATACGGATGCCATCCTGATACTCATTCAGATCCAGCTTTCAGATACAGTTCAGATACGCTCCAGATACAGATGCCATCCTGATACTTATTCAGATCCAGCTTTCAGATACAGTTCAGATACACTCTAGATACGGATGACATCCTGATACTCATTCAGATCTATATTTTAGAGATAGTTCAGATACGCTCCAAATACGGATGCCATCCTGATACTCATTCAGATCCAGCTTTCAGATACAATTCAGATACGTTCCAGATACGGATGCCATCCTAATACTCATTCGATTTAACCTTTTGATACAGTTCAGATACGCTCCAGATACGGATTCCATCCTGATACTCATTCAGATTCAACTTTCAGATACAGTACGGATACGCACCAGACACAGATGCCATTCTGATACTCATTCAGATTCAACTTTCAGATACAGTACGGATACGCTCCAGACACATATGCAATTCTGATACTCATTCAGATTCAACTTTCAGATACAGTACGGATACGCCCCAGACACGGATGCCATTCTAATACTCGTCCAGATACAACCTTTTAGATACAGTTCAGATACGTCCAAAACACGGACACCATTCTGATACTTATTCTTTCGGCTTACAACTTGCAATTCAATAAACATTCTTGGATGGCATCTGCAAGCCCATCTCCAACAACTATCCATCATCCCTCCAAATGGCATCTTTAAGCCCATTCCCTACATAATCAACTAACACATCATTGAGTGCAAATTTATGGGTACTCTAATGTTCAATCATCTTCCACCTTCAAGTCACGAATGGCAGATTTACCAATCTAACTCTTCATGTGTAAGAAGATTGAACAGGGGCAGCTGTTGTACCCCAAAATTTGCCCTCTCATGTCTCAAGGACTCTTAGAATTACTTCAGTCAAGTTGTAAACCTCAGATCATAATTTTCTAAGAAGAATCATTCAAATTACCAAAAGGGGTAAAATGGGCGAAATTAGGGTTTTGACTGAAAAATGACTGAACTTTGATTTTTTACCTAATAACTGGCTTATTGGTTGGAAGCATGATCTCAAGGATCCGAGCGCGTCATTTTGACCTAATTTCATATTTCAATTCATCTCCTGAGATCAGTGGATTGATAGACAAATTCAGTCAACTAGTGAGAAAAGTCAATTGTACACTAAAAGGTCAAACTTTGACTTTTTGACCAAAGTTGAGTCCCAAAAATCATATTTTATCAAGACATCCAAAATATGAAATTTGATTATCAAAAATCAAGAGTATCAAAAATCAAGAGAATCAAAAATCCAACTTTGCAAGACTTTGAAATTTTTCTAAGTATTTTTTATACTTGGTTAATTTCATTTGCTTCATGACATTTTTTACTACAATTCCAAATAATTCAAAATGATGCAAGTAATTCAAGTTATTACAAAGTGGCATTCTTACAAAATTACAAATTCTAAAACTATGCCTTGATTGAGTTTTCTTAAATAAAAAAAAGACTTTGTCACAATGCTTTGGCCCTTGATATAATGTGTATGTAATATTCCACAAGACCAAATTTGTGACATGCTACAAATCATGTTGTCCAAGTTGAACAAAATGTGACGTGCCACATTGCCACAACACCCCATGCTGCCCTGCAAGAAAGCTTGTGCTATGCTGCACCCCAAGGATGCATGATGCCCAATGCAGTTCAAAACTGCTCTATGCAGTCTGCCCAAGCCTGCATCACAACAGCCCCAAAAATTGCACCAAAATGGCAAAGTAAAATTGTGTGAAGAAAGTGTCAAAGCAGTAAGAAAAACAATTCAAAATAACTTATGTAGTTTCCCCCCTAAACCACAGTCAAGGGTCTACAAAAAGAGGATTGTCTCATAAGACAAAGAGGTTAAATTTTAGAGGCTGGATTTTTGAAGTAGGATTTTGAGAGAGAGAATAGAGTTTTTGTTGAGCAGAAAAACAACATCCTTTGAAAAAACTTGACTCATTCATTTTCAAAGCAAAAG
Organism: Vicia faba; assembly: GCA_948472305.1. Lineage (NCBI taxonomy): Eukaryota > Viridiplantae > Streptophyta > Magnoliopsida > Fabales > Fabaceae > Vicia > Vicia faba. The sequence continues at coordinate 788,007,766 of OX451736.1, read as the reverse complement.
TTTTGTTCTTATTCAAAACAAGACCCCAACCCATTACTCCACCATACAAACTCTCCCATAAACCAAACACCTCATCACATACAAAGATTGTCCAAACATAAAAACAGTCCTTGTAGTGCTATTCACATTCACCATCAAAAATACCAAAAATATTACAGTACAGTCCAACTCGGTTCCAGCAGTCCAGAGCAGATTTTTGAAGACTCACAAAGTCATCACAGCATTTGGAAAAGTATTCAAATCTAAAACAACTAGTGCAGCCCAAAGGTAAGTCCTCTTGACTTGATACCTTTTCATACATCATTAATGATTTGTTGTTTTTGAAGATAAGATGTAGTACTTTATTATCCTGTTGAACTAGTCATTTGCTTATGGTTTAGGTTTATTCAATCATTTATTGTTCATGTTTATCCATCATATGCCATAAACTAACTTGTACAGTCAGTAAAACAATGTTTTAGGCAGAAAAATGCAGCATGCATAGACACATATCCTCATGTGTCGACCCATCCTAATGAAAAAACAGGGTATGGGTCGATACATAACCCTAATGCATCAATCCATACTAAGTTCAGGTCACAAAACAGAAGTTGGAAGAGCCTATGAGTCGATACATACGTGTTTCGCGTCGATACAGGAAGGGGCATGAGTCGACACATCCCATTATGTGTTGACTCATACTAAACTAATTTTGTTTTACAGGAGCAAGGAAAGGCTATGTGTCGATGCATAGCAGCATGGATTGACACATAGCGGTTCAAAATGCATTTTTCCCTATATTTTACACTGTTTTCACATAGTCTTCTTTATCATTCGATATGGTTATAATATTTTAGTTTCTACTTCATCCCCATTGTTAAATTGTACCCCCACCCCCCTAAAGTGATGTAATAGCTTAGATTTTACTTTCCGTATTTTATTTGCCTTTCATATATTGCTAGTAAATAAGATGTATGGCAAGATAAAATCAACAAATAGATGACTTCCAAATACAAGACAAAAATGCATGCAAACTAATACACTATTCACACTAACACCTCTAGGGTAACCTCATTTCGTTGCCTATCAGGAAAATAGTCATGTCCCTCGAACATGGACGTTTTAGCAAAGACCCTCAATAAAAGATCGTAGTACCTCGATAACCCTCAATGTTGCCTTTGATGAACGATCTAGTCCCTAAACGACATTGCAAAAACGTTCCATGAGTTGCCTTCTATGACTATACAAACGTCCCTACACCCGTCCCTTCACATCCAACGATGGGACTTCTTACCAAATCAATGGTAAGATAGTCATATCTAAAGGAGAAGGAAAAGCACATTTAAGACCTTTCGAGTAGGTAGATTCGCTCCTAGTTACTCGCTTGCCCACGATAAAAAACACTTTTACACACCAACACTCTCATTTCAAAACATTTTCGAAAAGACAAAACATTTTGTATAAGTTCTTATAGAGACGAGAACCATTTCAAAACATATTTTCAAAACCATTTTCAAAAACACAATCCACAAACACGTCTTTGAACTATTTTTGAAACAACACTTTGTACGCGTTCTTATAGAAACGAGAACCATTACAAAGACAGTTTCAAAATACTCTCAAAACCCACATCACTAGCACACAGTCAAACAAAAGCAAGTGATCTAAACGAGTAACTAAGAGCCCGTGGAAAACCATGGATAAAAAGGTTGCTAACACCTTCCCTTTTCATAATCTACCCCCCGAACTCAAAAAATATCTCTAAAGGTCTTTCCTGTGCTTTTTCACCTTTCCTTTTGGATAAAAGAAAAGTCGGTGGAGACTCTTGCTAAACTGCAACATTTGCAAACACAAACGTAAACCTCAAGTCAGTCCTCCCACCGCATCACACCTGGCGACTCACCTCTACCACTTGGCGATGCTCCCTTTGCCACCACCATCATCGGACGATGCTTAGAGCAACACACTCCAGAGGCATCACTCTTTTCTGCCTTCATCACTACCTATTTCACTTGGCGACGCGTCTTCGTCTGAAGACACTAGCTACGTCACCCGACGACGCTGCACAAGTAGGGTTTTATGTTATGATTTACTGCATAGAACCATCCCAAATTCTGCGGTTTCACCATATTATAGGTCGTAAAACATCATATAATCACAGGTTTTCATCAACTATCAACATCCTATAATTCTATACTCATTATACACCAATTATAAGTAATTAATCATTACCAATTCATCAATTCCTCATCAAACATCACCAAATCCTCAACTACCAAAACCTAAGGCAATCTACCATCATCTAAACCTTACATAAAATATAATAACAATGATAAAACTCCCCTTAACTTCAGATTATTTCTAGAGATCAATTCCTCTTCATGCTCTACCAGGATTTCTATGCTCTTCTTACCTCTTTGTGCCCTAGATCTCTTTTCTCCACAGTGTTCTTCCAAGTTCTATCATACATAATGAGCGTGTAAAATCCCAAACCTTCTCCTTATACCAAACTTGCCCTCTTGGACCCTAATAATGAACTTCTCATCATGCCCTCACTTATCTTTCATTAATGACCACAATACCCTTAATCTCTCTACATCATATATTATTCTATTTATCTTAATTAAAATAATTCCAAATAATTACTTTAATTATTCTAAAAAGCACACAATTGGTCAATATCACCTAATTCCCTCTGTACTGCTCATAGTAACCCTTCACACATCATATTCATCAAATAATCACATTTAAACCTCGTGTTTATCTCAATCATCATGGTACACTTCATATTCATCATAATTTCACAAATCACCATAAAGGCTCACATATAATCATCAAAACATCAAACACTTCACATTGACTCATTTAATCATGATAAATTAATTAATTAATCTAGAATTCAGGATGTTATAACTCCCCCCTACTTAAAAGAATTTTTTTCCTCGAAAATTACTTGACGAAAACAACATCGGATAAGACTCTTTCATCTGATCCTCACGTTCCCAAGTCCAACTTTCACCAACTAGTCCACCCCAGAATACCTTCACTAAGGAAATGTCCTTGCCTTGAAATTTCTACACTTCCTGACTTTCTATACGCAATGGCAATGTGTTAAATATTAGCTTATCTCTCACATGTACATCATCTATTTGTAGCACATGCGAAGGATCTAGAATATACTTTCTCAATTAAGACACATGGAACACATCATGTAGACTCGCGAGTGATGGAGGCAAGGTAATCTGGTAATCCACCTCACCTATCTTCTCCGATATCTCATACGGGCCAACAAAACATGGCATAAGTTTTCTCGACTTCAAAGTTATACCAACACCAGTCACCGGAGTAACACTCCAAAACACATGATCATCTTTTTGAAATTATATATCCTTCCTTCTCTTGTCATGATAACTCTTCTGATGACTCTAAGAAGACTTCATCTTCTCCTAAATCATCTTTATCTTTCTAGTTGTCTCTCGTACAACCTCAGGTCCGAGTACAACACTCTCGCTCGACTCATACAAACACAATGGAGTCCTACACCTACTACCTTACAACACTTCATATGGTGTCATCCCAATACTAGAATAGAAATTGTTATTATAAGTAAACTCAATCAATGGGAAATGACTATCCTAAGTTCCTCCTTGATCTAGCACACAAGCCCTCAATAAATCCTCCAAAGACTCGATAGTCATGTCTGTGTGACCATCTGTCTGCGGATGATATGTTGAATCAAACTTCAACTTAGTACCAAAAGCATTATGCAAACTTGTCCAAATTTTCGACATAAACCTTGTTTTCACTATGATTTAGCATGCATTGATGTTATTAATAGGTTTCTGAGTTATGTTTAAGCAAGTTCGGATCAGTATTATGATCTCATGCAATCAAAACTAAGAGATGCTATAGTTTACTCTAATCGGTTTAGTTTGATTCAAAACGCACGATCCAAGGGTTTATAGCAAAAACTAAGATCAGATTTGGATTCAGGAGGGTTGAATTAGGGGGGACATGGTGTTTTGGATTACTAACACTTGATTTTCGCAGGTTTTGATATTTGTAGGTCGCCGGAGAAGACGACCTGAGCTAGGGCTCTGGTGCTTCTCCGATTATCATATTTTAGTACGTGTTATATTGTTTTTGTTTGATTTAGATAATCAGATGTAATGGCCGCCCCAGCGGTAAGAGCGTGTTTGCAAATGTGTTAGTATACCAGGGCATGGGTTCGATCCCTGCCCCTGGTATGTCATATTACATTATTTTCTTTTTACAGGTCCAATGCCAGCCAGTGTAGCGCGCACCATACATCTCACATCCTGACCATCATATCTTAAAAGATCCAAATCCAGCGCCTCAGATGTGTCCCCCCATCATGAGCCTCCAAGAGCCAACCTCACCAGATCCAGCAAAAGCAATTCGGGCTTCCATGTTTTGGGTCCAAGCGAATTCTTTCTCATACCCCCATGGGTTTATTTCTTCAGGCCCATTTCTTTTTCTTTTACAATTTCTATTTTTTTTTTTAAATAAATAAACTTTTTTTGCTAATAAAAATTAAAATTAACTTAGATCTAGGATTTTTCTTTAATTAAATAAATTAAATAATTAACTTTTATTTTAATTAATTTAATTGAATTAATTAAAGTAGTTTCTTTAGATTTTTATTTTAGGTTTAATTTAATTTATTTTTATCATTTTAAAAACAATTAGGTTAGATTAATCATCATCATTCTTTATCAAGCCAATTTTCCACATTTTCCGCGTTTACAATCTTCGCGCTTTTCTTATTTTCGCATTAATTTTTCATAATTATGTAACTGATAAAGGTTGTAATAACTTCAACTATGGTTACTATTTCTTCCTCCATTTTTATGGTTTTGTATCCCCCTTCCTGAAGCATTCTAATAGTGTAGGAAATTTATTTTCTCTCTTTATCGCTTTCCTTATAAACTCTGCTAGATGTATGTTAATAGGCTTGTATGAAAAGACTAAAAGCAACCATAGCTAACCCTAATAATCAAGATAATATATATGAAACAAATCACTTTTCACACACGCACCTCTAGAGTGACTCCACTTGTTGCCTTCGGAAAACAGTCATGTCCCCTCAAACGTAGGGATACCATTAGTAAAGACCCTCAGTTAAAAAATCATCCTAAATGTTGTACCCCGAAATTTGCCCTCGCATTTTTTTCAAGAAATCTCAGCTTCAGGCATTTCCTGACTTTTCAAACTGGCTCAAGAATCGGACAAACGGACTTTTCTCGTCAGTCAAACAAAAATTCGGGTTTCATTGATTTTTCAGGGCTCTGGATTGTCTCACACAGTTGGCTTAGGGTTTTGGTTGATTCTGACTCATTTTTTGACAAGGCGAATACTCTTTGGCATTTAATCAGGAATTAAGGTTTTTGTGGGCATATTCTCATAAGGATTTAAATTCCACAGCACTTTGCAAGTTATTCCAAGATTCGGGTTGAATTCACTTTGTTTTGATTTAATCAGTAAAAGAGGCAGTTGGTTTGAATTCATGTTGTTTTGTTTGAGCTAGTCAAAAGAAATACGCAGTTTGGATTTATAATATTTGTTGAAAATCAGTGAAAAGGGAATGCGCCTGATCAGTGTTTTGATTAACTGTTGATTTGCTTTGGAGATACCAGGTTTAATTGATCAATGTGCTAAAGCATTGTTTATTTTAATTATTTATTATTCTAAATTAAATGATTGAAATTTATTTTTCAATTATTTTTATTCAAAGAATTTTAAATAATAAATAAACAATAAAGAGAAAACAGAATTAAATTGGATAATGGAAACTTTTATTTATTCCTAAATTAACTGTACAATTATTGTTTATAATTTAATTACAAACAATGGTTTTACATTGATTTAAATTTAAATTTAAAGGAAAAAAAATATCCTATTTTTTTCTAATTCTTCATTCTTCACTTCGCTCCGGTGCTCCATTTTTCACCTGCAAAAGAAAAGGAGAAAAGTCAGAAAGCAGATAAAATAATAAACGACAGGAGAAATTCATCATTAAAGGCCACTGATTGGGATCAGTTAACCCTCTCTGCAAATCACGGGATTTCTCCCGGTTCACAAAGAGGGAAGAATTTTATTTGATCATGAATGCAAAGTTGAGAAAAAATGCAAAGTGCCAAACTACATAAATTCAAAAATCTCAAGCAAACTGCATAGTTCAAACCCAACTGAAAAGAAAATCCAATTTGCAACTTTATGTCAAAATGCAAAGTGTCAAACTTGCTGCCAAATGCCAAAAGGTACAAGTTATTGCACAAAGCTGTCAAAGAGGAGATAAAATATGTAGAGGAAGTCTTTATGCAAGCCAAATTTTCTTTCATCATTTCCCAACAAGTAGCCTTTTCAGAAAGTACACAAGGAAAACATTTTAATATTCTTTGAAGTGTACCAAAGAGAGAGAAAGAAAAGAGGAGAAGTGTGGGCTTACTGTTTGGCTTTAGGCATAAGGAAAATACAGAAAATAAAACTGCAATAAGACAGTAAGGCAAAAGGCTAAAAGAAGCATTATTTCAGTGTTACTCAAATTAGACAGAAGTACACAGCAGAATTAATCACCAAAACAGAAAAATGCCAAAAACCTTGCAAGTCTGCCCAGTAACTTGGTTCAAGAAAAGATGCCAAAGTCTGAGGTATTCAAAAAATGTCTTAGGCGCCAAGAGACCAAGAGGCTGGAGGACAAAAGAAACAAATATAAAATTGCAACAGCAGGGATAACAAAAAAGATATATAGAGACTAACTGCATAAACTCTCCAACAACAACAAAAAGAAGACCACTGATAACCATAACAAAAAGCTTCAGAAAACCTGATTGAGCCATAATACCAATATCGCAAGAAGCAAACACCTAACCTGCAATGGCCTAATAAACCATTACCTACTGTCAAAAAAAAACCAAACCTTCTTAAACCATCAAAACCTCATAACCTGTCAAGGCCAAGTCTGCACCTGTCTAAACCAGCAAAACCAAGTCCAAGCCTTAAGGACAACCCTAACAAAAGCCAGCAAAATCCAAGAACACCTAAAACCTGCATTAGCCTTAAACTTCCTGAAGCTAAACAATGGCCTAATAAACCAGTTCAAACCTCAGGCCTAACCTGTCAAAGACCATCACCAAAAGAAAAAAAACCTGTACCATTCACATACAAGCCTAACCTCATAAGCCTGTCAAGCCCCTTAAACTCTAAGAGCCAAAAACCCTTAAACCTGCTATTTCACAAAGTCTCAAGCCAATCTTGCCAAAAATCAGAAATGGTACAAACATAGGATTCAAGCCTCAAGCCCTCAGAACTCGAAGAGTTCATCACAGGGACATTCGTAAAGCACCCAAAGGCATTCCATTCAAAACCAACAATCAAAAGGCAAATCATTCAAAGGCAACAAGGCAACTCAGAAAAGCTAATCAAAACAACAAAACTGTTTCAACCATAGCATATTTAGGGCAACAAAAAAAAACCCTCTGAAGTTCATCATAGGGTGGAAAAGAGGCAACAAGCATACAGTGGTAAAGAAGAAGAAGAAAGAGGTGAACGTCAAGAAATAGGGATTTTCAGTCAAATCATCATCAAATCCTAAATGGGCAAAAAGTAAAGATACCAGTTAAAGCTAGCTTCATCGTGCAAAGCCTCTTCACCATTAAGCCGCCTCAGCGCTTCCTTGTCCTCTTCTCCTCCATTGTCTTCCCCTCAAGGTAGAATATTCCTTCCTCATCTTTTTTTACCACCTCGTTAAACAAACAAGATGAACACAAAAATCAGAATATAAAATCATGACATGCAAATCTAAAACATCCAACCCGTTTAAGACATTTTGTTACCTTGATTTACCGTCGCTTGGACAAACGTGAAGAGAGGAGAAGAGGTGGTAACGCTGGTGGCTAAGGCGAGAAGCTCAGATTTCTGAATCCATGGGCAAAGAGCGAACGATCGGAGAAGATGAACGAGGAAGAACATGAAAGCGAACGAATGGCGCCGTTTCCACACAAACCCTAAGCCAATTGTCCCAACTGAAAGCAAATTAACAAAACCCTAAAACTTTTCATTCAACTATGGGCCTAATGCGTTTCTGAGACTCCTAAGCCCAAGACAATTTCTCATCCCTCCCCCTTGTCTTCAATTGTGGTTGGGACTTATTGCCTCTAAGGCCCATTTAGAGTTTTAAATCATTTTCTTTTATAAAACAAATTATTAATTAACTAACTTAATTTTTCTAACAAATATTTTGTTAACACTAACTTTTCTTTTTATATCTAACTTTATATCTAACTTTTCATTTTTTAATTTAAATCTTATTTGTACATAACAATTAAAAATATATTTCTGTTTAATGTACATAATTCATTTCTTGATATTTAATTGAAACATATTCTGTACATAAATAATAAAATACATTTTTACACCATGTAATTAAAATTGAAAACATTTTCCCTTTCTTTTTAATTAAAATATTTTTGTACATAACAAATGAAAAATACTCTTTTTGTATACATAATTAAAACTTAGAAATATTTTCTTTTCTTAAAACATCCTTTTTATACATAATTTAATTAAAACTAAAAACTTTCAATTAAGACATTTTCTTTTTATACATATTAAAAAAAAAATACAAAGTCACTAATTGATTAAATAAACATTTTTCTTTAAGTTAAACAATACCTTAATACACATTAATTCCACATCGTCGCACATGTAAATAATTACATATACATAAATACACATATGCACGTACACTTACACAATATACTGGCATTTTGATACATTATACATTTGCTTATGTCAATACTCATTTACACTTGATTGGTTCGATTTGGTTAATTTATTGGACACTATGATCCTAAGTCTCATCCCCATTCATAAATTTGTACCCCCACTCCCGGACGCTTATTCTGTAATAGCGTAGATTTTACATTTTCGCAATTTACCGCTTTCAATTATACCATGATTAGACCTAGGGTTTGCACGTACATAAAATCAAACGCTAGATAACCTAATATAAGACAAATACATGAAATCAATACACAATCACACTTGCACCCTCTAGGTTAATCCCACCTGTTGCCTTCCAAAATGGGCCATGCTTGCACGTCGAGTATCTTTGGCAAAACAAAAATCAAATGATCATAAGTCCCTCAAAGTGTTGCCTAAAAGGAATGATCAAGTCCCTTCAAAGCAAATAGCCAAAGACACTTGGCACCATTGCATTCGTGGTCCATACGATGACCCGCGCCCGTCCCGCATAAACTTCCTAAAACGCAAGATTGTCCACCAAATTCAATGGTGGAACAAAATTGTCAAAAGGGGTTGAAAACATAGAGAAAACCTTTGAGTACAATAGGGTAGACAAAACTCTTAGTTACTTGAGATCGACTTGCAAAAAACACTTGCCTTCTTTTCAAAAAACCCACAATCCACAACACTTTCAAACAAACTCTCAAAACATTTTGAAACATCTTTTCGAAAAGATACACGCCTTTGTAAAATATTCGAGTAAAGAATTGTTACAAGGTTAGCCTAAGACATGGCATCTTTTTCCAAAACATTTTCAACAACACTCACACATACACCATTTTCAAGCAATCAAAAATCAAGGCAAGTGATCTAAAAAACCAAGTAACTAAGAGCCCATGGATAACCATGGATGAAGAGGGTGCTAATACCTTCCCTTTTCATAATCTACCCCCCGAACCCACGAAATATCTCAAAAGGTTTTTGCTGTGCTTTTTTTTAACCTTTCCTTTAGGATAAAATAAAAAGTCGGTGGCGACTCTTGCTCAACCGCACAAGTGTGAATACGAACGCAAAACACTAGTCAGTTCTCCCACCGTATCACAGAACTGGCGACTCTGCTGGGGATAATTTTAAAAGTGGGGTTACCTTAGGGTTTAGATCACCTTTACTTTCTTGCTTTGATTGACTTGATTGCTTTATCCTCTGGGTTCTCTTGTTAGGGCTTGAAATCCTATACCCGGATTTGGGAAACATTCATAGATAGCAATACGTTGTGGAAACTGTGCGGGGTATACCGACACGGTCGAAGCAATAGCTATATTAGTGCGACATATTTGTGAGTACCGGTAGCCCTTGAGTTCAATCAAGGAGAGTACGGGGCCGCTGAGTGATGTCACTAAGCACTAATGACCTAGAACCTTACTTGACCATCTTGGCCTTTTATTAGGGGTAGTGAGATGACCGGCTTTGGTGCAGTCCGAAGTTGGTAGATACTCGATACTACACTCATTGAGGGTTGTTTTCTTGGAATATTTTGGTCGCTAGTTAAGTGGCTAAACCAAAACAATGAACAATGAAAACAATCCAGTGATATTGAGCTCCTTAGAACCCGGTTACTATTTATAGGACAGGTTTTTAAGCCAACTACACTCAAGAGGGTACTTACCTATGAAACCCCATGCAAGCCTGAAACTAGGGTTTGGTGTGATTTGCTTGTACATATGTTTTGTGCATACATCATAAACATCATGAAGCATCATATGCATTCACTAACCATCTCAAGGGTTGGGATCTTCATCTTTGTTCTTGTTTTGCAGGTCATGGAAATTCCTCGCAGAAAAACCATCCAAGTCAACCTTGTGAGAATCTCTCCTCAACTCAAGGAGCTCGCCTCAAGAATTCCGGAAAACTCATCCTTCAATGAAAGACATGGTAGGCTGCTCAACTTAGTCAGCACCAACATTGAAGAAGACATGATGAAAGTGCTATTTCAGTTCTTTGACCCCCTTCACCACTGTTTCACTTTCCCTGATTACCAGTTGGTGCCCACTTTGGAGGAGTTTTCTCAACTCCTGAGAATTCCTATCCTTAATCAACTACCCTTCAACGGTACAGAAAAGGAACCAAAGCCGGAAGATGTTGCTCGAGCATTACATCTACAACCCTCCGACATCAAGGGGCATTGGGAAACCAGAAGCGGCGTCAAAGGATTCTTAGCAAAGTTCTTGTTTGAGAAGGCACAAGAATGTTGGAACTCATTGGATCTACAAGCCTTTGAAGAGATTGTGGCACTCCTTATCTATGGGTTGGTCTTGTTCCCAAATCCTGACCAATTGGTAGATGTCAACACCGTCAAAATCTTCTTGTCCAAAAATCCAATACCAACATTGCTTGGGGACATTCTTCACTCATTTTACACACGAACAATGAGAAAGAGGGGTGTTCTCATGTGCTGTACTCCTCTCCTTGCAAGGTGGTTTGTTTCGCACCTTCCGCAATCAGTTTTGAAAAATGAGCAGGGTTTAAGGTGGTCACAACGATTGATGACTCTCACTCATTCTGATGTGCATTGGTGTTCTCGGTCCAGAGAAAATGTCATCATCGTCGATCGTTGCGGAGAGTTTCCTAATGTTCCTTTACTTGGAATTAGGGGAGGTATCACCTACAACCCTTGCCTAGCTTTGAGGCAATTTGGATATGCACGGAGGGATGGCCCTCATGATATGTTGATTCCTAGCCTAGTTTTTGACTTCGACAACGATGCGCAAGTACTTCGCCAAAGATTCATCAGAACTTGGGGAAAACTCAACAAGGTCGATAGCAAGACTCTGGGACACAACAACTCCATCCCTCTTGAGCCCTATCTCAAGTGGGTACGAGCCCGCGCCCAAAGTCTAATGATGCCTTATCCTCATGTACTCCCAGTGATTAAAGAGCCCGTTAATGAAGGAGAGGTTCCCTACACCATCCTGCATCCAGACATGCCTACATCATGGGAGGAAATGCAGAAAAGTTGGATTCAGCTCAAGGAGGAACGGAACACTTTTGAAGCTAGCTATTACGCCAGTGAAAAGAAGGTTCTAGAGCTTACACGCCGACTCCACGAGCAAGAGGCCCTCAACACCTACATCGCACCAAAGAGGATGCGCAATGTCTTTCTGCCTTAAGAAGTCTATTTTGTAATATTTGGCCCATGGGGCATTTATGTACTAACAAATTTCTTCTTATTAATATGACGTGCGTTCTTCTTTGTCTGAAACAATTTTGAATGTTCTAAACCCTTGAATGCATTTGCATAAGCATACCATTCATCATGTGCATAAGCAGGTCTCACTCCAAGTTTCCTTATTTGTCTGCTGTTTATTTCAGTAGGATGGATCTCGAGCAAACAGTCAAAGACCTACAAGCTCAGAATGCACAATTCCAGTAACTCCTGATGACCTTGGTTAAAAGTCAGGAGGATATCAAGACTCAATTGGGGAATAAGGACCCAGTGAAGAAGAAGAAAAAGAGGATTGGGATGGCTACTTTGGGAAGAAGATTCGACAGAGAAGCTCGGAGAGTGCTTGAATTTCCTCCTACTTCTGATGAAGGGACTAGTAAAAGAGATGGAGTTGCGGTGCCTTCCGAGTCTGACGCGGAGGAAGAAGAGGTTGAAGAGGATGAAGATTATTCTGACCAGCAATACCCTCCAGCTGATGATAAATACAAGGGTTTAGAAGACAGATTGGCCACCATGGAATTACAAAGAGTACCGAGTTTGGATTTTGAAGACATGGGCTTGGTTGTCGGGATTATGATTCCCCCAAAATTCAAAGTGCCAGTGTTTGTGAGGTATGATGGGCTGTCCTGCCCCAAAATGCATCTCAGGTCCTACGTGAGAAAGATTCAACCCTATACGGCAGATAAAAACCTCTGGATTCATTTCTTTCAAGACAGCCTGTCGGGAGCTCAGTTGGAGTGGTTTTATCAGCTAGAAGGAACCAGTGTCAGAAATTGGGAAGATTTGGCCACCGCTTTCTACAAACAATACCAGTATAATTCTGACCTTGCTCCTACTCGTACCCAACTTCAGGGTATGTCACTAGGAACAAGTGAGGGATTCAAAGAATATGCACAAAAATGGAGGGATTTGGCTGGCAGGGTGCAGCCTCCTTTAACCGATCGTGAACTCGTTGATATGTTTCTAGGGACCCTATCTGGGCCGTTTTTCAATCATTTAATTGGTAACTCTTCCGCGGGGTTTACCGATTTGATCTTAACAGGCGAAAGAATAGAAGCTGGCATCAAGTCAGGAAAGATTCAGAAGGGTGTTGCTGCAAGTGTTGAGAAGAAGCCTTTTAAGAAGGAGACAACTATGGTATATTCTCAGAGAAGAGCAGGGAAGACGGAGCGTCGGCCAACTGTGGGGGCCGTAATGATTCAAAACACACCGAGTGAGCAACCTCGCTATAACCAGTCCAGACCAAATCAGCAACGAGTGGAACGGCCACAACGGCAGTTCACCCGTATTAATATGACTCCAGCGCAAGTGCTTCCCCATCTATTGAAGTTGAATCTTGCCACCATCAAGGAGGCGCCAAAGAATGTGAATACGTCCTCTCCGCATTATCATGCCAATGCTAAATGCGCCTACCATTCGGACATTGTTGGACACGACACCAATGATTGTTGGGCACTCAAGCATAAAATCCAAGACCTGATAGAGGCTAAGGAGGTAGAGTTTGACGCTCCAGAGAAGCCTAATGTGATATCTGCACCCATGCCGAAGCATGGCCAAAATGTCAATACCATTGAAGAAGATTTGTATGTTGCTGATGTCAGTGATCTGACTACTCCACTGTTAACCATTAAGTTGAATCTGTTGAGGGCCGGGATCTTCCCGGGATGTAAGGAAGACTGCTATTGTTGCTACTCTCTGTCGTTTGATTGTCCGCTACTGAAGAAAGGTATCCAAGGCCTTATGGATAGTCGACAAATTTTGTTTGAAAAAGTTTCTGTTGTTCCAGTTCATACTGAAGATGTCTCAATCATAACCATTCACGACAATCTTTCCAAGGCCGTCAAAAAGCTTGTTAAGATTACACCAGCTGCAAAATCTGTTCCCTTGAAGATAACAATGCTAGGGCCTGTTCCATATGTTTCTGAGAAGTCGATACCTTGTAACTATGGCGGTGACATCTACTACCATGGTATCAAGCAAATCGAGGTAATTGAAGAAAGTTCGGATGATGAAGAAGCCAGCATTAGTAACATTGCAGGCACTAGCAAAATCACCAGGAGCGGGAGAATATTTTCTCCAGAGATTGCCCCTCCAAGAGCAATCTTTGAACCCTCATCTGTGAAGGTCATCCCTGCACCAATAAAACTCTCTGCTAGAACTCCTTTGATTGAAGAAGTTGTTGTTCCTAGTGTTGTCTCTCCTACCATTGCTGATAAAGGGAAGGGAATACAAGATGAGCTCGTCAGGACGAGGGCTCAACCATTGGTTATCCCTGAAACCTCCAAGAAGGAAATGGATGAGATCTTGAAGATAATCAAGAGGAGTGACTACGATGTGGTAGAACAGCTGGGGCAAACCCCCTCCAAGATCTCCATGCTGGCACTACTACTTTGCTCAGAAGCGCACGCTAAAGCTTTGATTAAGTTTCTGAAGGCAGCTCATGTGCCCCGGGAAACTTCTGCGGATCAATTTCAGAATTGCGTGGCTAGCCTGACTGCGGATAATGGATTAGGTTTTTCTGATACCGACCTAACTCCTAAAGGCAGAAACCACTATGATGCTTTGCATATTTCAATCGAGTGTCACAGAACCACTCTTGCACATGTTTTGGTTGATACCGGTTCGTCGCTGAATGTTTTGCCTAAGAAGGCCTTAGACCGACTAGATTGTGAAGGGTTGGAATTGAAGCCGAGTGATATTGTTGTCAGAGCTTTCGATGGTTCGAAGAGAATGGTCCATGGAGAGGTTGAAATTCCCATCAAGATAGGCACTGAGGTGTTTAAATCCACTTTCTATGTGATGGACATCTGTCCGTCATACTCTTGCTTGCTGGGTAGGCCTTGGATACACCATGCTGGGGCAGTCACCTCCTCCTTACATCAGATGTTGAAGTACCCTGTCAAGGGAAAGATCATTACTGTCCATGGCGAAGAAGAGTACATGATTAGCCACTTAAATTCTTTCCGGTATGTGGAGGTTGAAGGAGAGTTCATTGAGACACCGTTTCAACATTTCGAAGAAGTCCTTCCTGAAATAGCAGTAGCAAAGATGGCAGCTGAGACACCGAGACAGATGGCCAGGATGGCATCTCTGGAGGATGCAAGGGCCGCAATAAAAGAAGGGAAGAATTCAGCATGGGGGCAGTTACCCTACTTTCCGCATAAGACTGACAAGTTTGGATTAGGGTTCATAGCCGCTGGCCAGAAAGCTATGCGCCGGTCGAAGATTGAAAGGGCGCCGGTCAAAATTTCTCCCTACGGAATCAACGCTTTGGAGGATGAGGACAAGGAGAGCAACATCGAAGAGTGGATTTACCCGACTGTCAAAGGAGGATTGAGCAACTGGGAGGCAAAATACTTTGTCCCCATCACTTTTATTCATCAGTAATTTATCTGTTAAACATGTTCAATTTGGTCTGTAATATTTACTTTCAAAAAATCCGTACACTATCTTTTCACCGCATGCCTTTGCCCGGGGTATGTAGGTCCACTTGTAAGGGTTTTTGATTATTTTTCATATCCATGTGCCATGTTTAATGATTCATTGGACGTTTTTCATTTGATAAACTGCTTGTGTTCATTTTCTTTCCTTTTTCATTTTTGTTTAAGGATGGCTATCCCTTACACACACCCACACAATGCAGGTACCCATCCACTCCGGATTCCATGGGTGACTATTCTGCTATATCTTCCAACAACTCTGAAGATCTGGTCAATCTAGCCGAGTATGAAGATGACGAAGGTTGTGAAGTACCCGGGGAACTAGCCAGACTTCTGCAACAAGAAGAAAGGGCCATCTTACCGCATGAAGAGCCATTGGAGACTGTCAACTTGGGAACCGAAGAAGACCGGAAGGAAGTGCAAGTGGGTGCCAATCTGGAACCAAGAGTCAAGGAGCGCCTAGTACAGTTGTTGAATGATTATGTTGAGATCTTCGCTTGGTCTTATAAACACATGCCGGGTTTAGACACAGACATCGTGGTTCACCGTCTCCCCACAAGAGAGGATTGTCCACCGATCAAGCAAAAAGTCCGCCGAATTAGGCCTGATATGTCTGAAAAGATCAAAGCAGAAGTAATGAAACAATTCGACGCCGGGTTCCTGGCTGTTACGTCCTATCCTCAATGGGTCGCTAACATCGTGCCAGTACCTAAGAAAGATGGCAAAGTCAGGATGTGTATGGACTACCGGGATTTGAATAGGGCCAGCCCTAAAGATGATTTCCCGCTACCTCATATTGACATCTTGATCGACAATACAGCTCAGCATAAAGTGTTTTCCTTCATGGACGGATTCTCGGGCTACAATCAAATCAAAATGGCCCCCGAGGATATGGAGAAAACAACTTTTGTCACACAATGGGGCACTTTCTGTTACAAAGTGATGCCGTTCGGGCTGAAGAACGCAGGGGCAACTTATCAACGCGCCATGGTAGCTTTATTTCATGACATGATACATCATGAGATTGAAGTTTACGTAGACGATATGATAGCTCGGTCACAAACGGAGGAAGAGCACCTTGAGCATTTGGAGAAGCTGTTTGCCAGGTTAAAAGAATACAAGCTCAGGCTGAATCTAAGTAAATGCACTTTTGGAGTTAGGTCTGGTAAACTCCTGGGATTCATTGTAAGCAACAAAGGCATTGAAGTCGATCCGGCAAAAGTAAAAGCAATACAAGAGATGCCTGCTCCCCGCACTGAAAAGGAGGTTAGAGGATTCTTGGGGCGCTTAAACTATATTGCCAGATTCATCTCACATCTGACTTCTACCTGTGAGCCAATTTTCAAACTCTTGAAAAAAGATCAGGTAGTGGAATGGGACGATGATTGCCAAGTTGCTTTTAATAGAATCAAGGAGTATTTGCTAGAACCTCCTATTCGGATGCCACCCGTCGAAGGAAGACCATTGATCATGTATTTGACCGTCTTGGATAACTCAATGGGGTGTGTATTGGGCCAGCATGACGAGTCTGGTCGAAAAGAGCATGCTATTTATTACCTTAGCAAAAAGTTTACCGACTGTGAGACTCGCTACTCACTGCTCGAGAAAACTTGTTGCGCTTTGGTATGGGCTGCTCGCCGACTGAGACAGTATATGTTGACTCATACTACCTTGTTGATTTCCAAAATGGATCCTATCAAGTATATCTTCGAAAAGCCCGCTTTATCTGGAAGGATAGCTAGATGGCAAATGATCTTAACTGAGTACGACATCCAGTACACCACCTAAAAGGCCATAAAAGGGAGTGTACTAGCTGACCATCTGGCTCATCAAGCTATCGAAGATTACCAACCCATGAGATTTGACTTCCCAGACGAAGACATCATGAATTTGGACAACGTTGAAGGTAGCGGACCATATGACGGACCCGAAGAGGGATCCCGATGGACCCTGTACTTTGATGGTGCTTCAAATGCACTTGGAAATGGTATTG
Source organism: Vicia faba (assembly GCA_948472305.1). NCBI lineage: Eukaryota > Viridiplantae > Streptophyta > Magnoliopsida > Fabales > Fabaceae > Vicia > Vicia faba. The sequence continues at coordinate 787,990,365 of OX451736.1, read as the reverse complement.
GCGCAGTACTCATTTCTCCGGAAGGTTGTCACACACCTTTCACGGCCCGACTTTGCTTCAGCTGCACAAACAACATGGCCGAATATGAAGCTTGCATCTTTGGTCTCAAGGCTGCTATAGACTTGGGAATCAAATCTTTGGTCGTATTTGGGGACTCAGCTTTGGTTATCAGTCAAATCAAAGGAGAGTGGGATACCAGGCATCCTAATCTTATCCCATACAAAGAACATGTCCTGACATTGTTGCCTCACTTCGAGCAAATTACCTTCGAGCATTTCCCGCGAGAAGAGAATCAGCTAGCAGATGCCTTAGCTACAATGTCCTCCATGTTTAAACTTAACTGGGATAACGAGGCTCCCTAAATCACCATCAAGCGAATGGACGAACCTGTGCATTGTCACGAGATTAATACCGAAGAAGTAGTGGAACAACCCTGGTTCCATGAAATCAAAAGGTATCTCGAGACTAGAGATTATCCCGAAAGAGCTTCCGTAAATGACAAGAAGTTCTTAAGGAAATTTGCTGCCAAATTCTTCCTGAGCAACGGCATCCTTTACAAAAGAAGCCATGATTGTGTATTGCTCCGATGTGTAGACAAGGCTGAAGCAGATTTGATCATGACTGATATACACAGCGACACATTTGGCACTCACTTGAGCGGGCATACAATGGCTAAGAAGATCCTAAGGGCAGGCTATTATTGGTCTACCATGGAAGCTGACTGCCATCAACATTCCCGTACTTGCCACAAGTGTCAAGTCTATGCTGACAAAGTTCATATCCCTCCGGTTCCTCTCAACGTTCTGACTGCTCCTTGGCCATTTGCGATGTGGGGCATTGACATGATTGGAGAAATCAAGCCCACGGCTTCAAATGGACATCGTTTCATCCTGGTCGCCATTGACTATTTCACCAAATGGGTCGAAGCAGCTTCCTTCGCCTCTGTCACTAAGAATGTGGTTGCCCGTTTCATTAAACAAAATCTCATATGTCGGTATGGTGTTCCAGATAGGATCATCACAGACAACGGTACAAATCTGAATAACACAATGATCACCGCGTTGTGCGAACAAGTCAAGATTTATCATCACAATTCATCTCCCAATCGGCCGAAGATGAACGGTGCTGTTTAAGCTGCAAACAAAAACATTAAGAAGATCATTCAGAAAATGACAGTCACTTACAAAGACTGGCATGAGATGTTACTGTTTGCTCTGCATGGATACCGTACTACAGTACGCACTTCAACCGGGGCAACACCATTTTCTTTGGTATACGGCATGGAAGCTGTCCTACCTATGGAAGTTCAGATTCCTTCCTTAAGGATTATGAAGGATGCAGGTTTGAATGAAGATGATTGGATACAGACCCGACTTGATCAACTCAATCTGATAGACGAAAAACGACTTGCTGCTATATGCCATGGTCAGACGTATCAAAAACGAATGATCAAGGCCTTCAATAAGAAAGTCAGACGTCAAGTTTATCAAGTCGGGGATCTCGTAGTCAAACGGATTATCTTACCGCAAAGTGATCCCAGGGGCAAATGGACTCCTACATATGAAGGACCATTTGTGATCAAGAGCATATTCTCTGGTGGTGCAATGATTCTAACCACCATGGACGGCGATGATTTGCCGCACCATGCGAACGCAGACATAGTCAAAAAATACTACGCATAAGATAACCCGACAAGTCGAAAACCTGAAAGGGCGACTTGGGCAAAAATGGGCATCCCGGTGGATCGAAAACCTGAAAGGGCGGTTCAGGCAAAAATTAGGGATAAAAACAAAAAAATCTGTACACCCGGCAAGTCGAAAACCCGAAAGGGCGGCTTGGGCAAAAAGGGGTTTCCCGGTGGATCGAAAACCCGAAAGGGCGATTCAGGAAAAAGTTAGGGAATTAAAGTGTATGACTATGTCTCGTCGGATCACTTCAAAAGACAATCTCTTCATCAACCAGTTCCAGGCTTCTGATCAATCCAGTCATCGGCAAACGAAGCATTGAATGGACAGATATTCAGAGTTGGGAAAGCTATAGCATAATGGAATCCCATGGAATTATTTCACATAGCCATCCTTTATTTTGTATAAATCTTTCAATGTTTACGACAGAATCCTCTTACTAGGATGATTGTCTCCTTTGTACAAATATACTCATAAAAAGTCAATACAAATACTTTTCCCAGAAATTTGTGTCTTTTCCGTTCTTTTGCACTAATTGTTCACTTTGAGAAATGTCCAATGTTTTGTTAAATAGGCATATGCATTTGAACATAATCATTTCCTTATAGATCAAGAGAGGGGATTACTGATAGGTCAAAGGTGCAGTTGGATATCTTGATACCCTTCAAAGAAAACCCCCAGGAGATTTGGAATCCATATCCCCAGCAAACCCTGAAGCTTATCCCCAGTAGATTTTGGAAGCTTATCCCCTGCAGACCACGAACGGCCCTCCCGAATTTTATTCAAAGTTATTCCTCATAAGCACTTATAACTGGGTTATCCTCAGCTTATTGCCACAGAAGATCGCACTCGTCAAATTTATTCCTATCCCCAGCGGAGTTCATCAAAATTCCCCAGCAATAACTTATCAGTGCAATCTCCGGAGGATTTATCTTTGTTATCCTCAGCCAGAGAATCCTCCGGAGCTCAATTCCCCTCAGGAGTTAAGTTTCAGCATCCCCAGCGAAGCCAGACTAATGAACCTTTTCCCCACAGAGTTTTAGGAAGGAAAATCTTGAGTTCCCCAGTGAAGTCGTCAGAGATACTTCCCTCCAAGCTGAAGAGTCTCAATCTCACCTCCCCAGCATGAGCCGACTAGATTGGAACTCCCCAATAGAAATCGTCAAGAATTCCTCAGAAGATTGTTATGCAACCCAAGCTCTTTATTCTCCAGCAACAACCAGGAATTATCCTTCCCAGCAGCAGTCAAGATATTTTTATCTTCAGCCATCCCGGATTCATATATTCTTCGCAAGACAGCTCTCCAGCTTACATGCGCACCCATTCACATTCATATCATATAATATATATTGTATCATGCATCATGGCATTGCATATAACTAACTCTCCACCTTTTCAGGTAAGATCAGTCGACAGACTAAAATCATTATGTTTCAAGACTTCTGAAAACAGTTCACGGGTTCTCCAAGTAACGGATGTTAACCTATCGCTTGTTCAGATTCTTCTCAAGACTTCTGAAAACAGTTTATGGATTCTTCCCAACAACGGATGTTAATCTACCAACTTGTTCAGCTGCAACCTTTGAAAACAGTTTACGGATGCTTCCCAACAACGGATGCCGCTCTATTGCTTATTCAACTTCAAGATTTCTGAAAACAGTTTACGGGTTCTCCAAGTAACGGATGTTAACTTATCGCTTGTTCAGATTCTTCTCAAGACTTCTGAAAACAGTTTATGGATTCTTCCCAACAACGGATGTTAATCTACCAACTTGTTCAGATGCAACCTTTGAAAACAGTTTACGGACGCTTCCCAACAACGGATGCCGCTCTATTACTTATTCAACTTCATGATTTCTGAAAACAGTTTACGGGTTCTCCAAGTAACGGATGTTAACCTATCGCTTGTTCAGATTCTTCTCAAGACTTCTGAAAACAGTTTATGGATTCTTCCCAACAACGGATGTTAATCTACCAACTTGTTCAGATGCAACCTTTGAAAACAGTTTACGGACGCTTCCCAACAACGGATGCTGCTCTATTACTTATTCAACTTCAAGACTTCTGAAAACAGTTCACGGGTTCTCCAAGTAACGGATGTTAACCTATCGCTTGTTCAGTTTTCTTCTCAAGATTTTTTGAAAAACAGCTCACGGATTCCTCCCAACAACGGATGTCACTCTATTGCTTATTCAGACCCCCAGTTCAGAGATGGTCCCAAGCGTGGACATCTCCCTGACACTCATTCCAGATGGCATCTTTAAGCTCATTCCCCGACAAGATTCTATCGCACCCGATGGCATCTTTAAGCCCATCACCAAATGGCATCTTTAAGCCCATTCACATCTACCATCACATCGCCGAGTGCAAATTTTCTGGTTACTTTAGTGTCCAATCTTCTTTTACCTTCAAGTCGCGAAAGGCAAGCTTGCCAATCTAACTCTTCAGGTTCAAGAAGATCGGACAGGGACAACTGTTGTACCCCGAAATTTGCCCTCGCATTTTTTTCAAGAAATCTCAGCTTCAGGCATTTCCTGACTTTTCAAACTGGCTCAAGAATCGGACAAACGGACTTTTCTCGTCAGTCAAACAAAAATTAGGGTTTCATTGATTTTTCAGGGCTCTGGATTTTCTCACACAGTTGGCTTAGGGTTTTGGTTGATTCTGACTCATTTTTTGACAAGGCGAATGCTCTTTGGCATTTAATCAGGAATTAAGGTTTTTGTGGGCATATTCTCAGAAGGATTTAAATTCCACAGCACTTTGCAAGTTATTCCAAGATTCGGGTTGAATTCGCTTTGTTTTGATTTAATCAGTAAAAGAGGCAGTTGGTTTGAATTCATGTTGTTTTGTTTGAGCTAGTCAAAAGAAATACGCAGTTTGGATTTACAATGTTTGTTGAAAATCAGTGAAAAGGGAATGCGCCTGATCAGTGTTTTGATTAACTGTTGATTTGCTTTGGAGATACCAGGTTTAATTGATCAATGTGCTAAAGCATTGTTTATTTTAATTATTTATTATTCAAAATTAAATGATTGAAATTTATTTTTCAATTATTTTTATTCAAAGAATTTTAAATAATAAATAAACAATAAAGAGAAAACAGAATTAAATTGGATAATGGAAACTTTTATTTATTCCTAAATTAACTGTACAATTATTGTTTATAATTTAATTACAAACAATGGTTTTACATTGATTTAAATTTAAATTTAAAGAAAAAAAACTATCCTATTTTTTTCTAATTCTTCATTCTTCACTTCGCTCCGGTGCTCCATTTTTCACCTGCAAAAGAAAAGGAGAAAAGTCAGAAAGTAGATAAAATAATAAACGACGGGAGAAATTCATCATTAAAGGCCACTGATTGGGATCAGTTAACCCTCTCTGCAAATCACGGGATTTCTCCCGGTTCACAAAGAGGGAAGAATTTTATTTGATCATGAATGCAAAGTTGAGAAAAAATGCAAAGTGCCAAACTACATAAATTCAAAAATCTCAAGCAAATTGCACAGTTCAAACCCAACTGAAAAGAAAATCCAATTAGCAACTTTATGTCAAAATGCAAAGTGTCAAACTTGCTGCCAAATGCCAAAAGGTACAAGTTATTGCACAAAGCTGTCAAAGAGGAGATAAAATATGCAGAGGAAGTCTTTATGCAAGCCAAATTTTCTTTCATCATTTCCCAACAAGTAGCCTTTTCAGAAAGTACACAAGGAAATCATTTTAATATTCTTTGAAGTGTACCAAAGAGAGAGAAAGAAAAGAGGAGAAGTGTGGGCTTACTGTTTGGCTTTAGGCATAAGGAAAATACAGAAAATAAAACTGCAATAAGACAGTAAGGCAAAAGGCTAAAAGAAGCATTATTTCAGTGTTACTCAAATTAGACAGAAGTACACAGCAGAATTAATCACCAAAACAGAAAAATGCCAAAAACCTTGCAAGTCTGCCCAGTAACTTGGTTCAAGAAAAGATGCCAAAGTCTGAGGTATTCAAAAAAGGTCTTAGGCGCCAAGAGACCAAGAGGCTGGAGGACAAAAGAAAAAAATATAAAATTGCAACAGCAGGGATAACAAAAAAGATATATAGAGACTAACTGCATAAACTCTCCAACAACAACAAAAAGAAGACCACTGATAACCATAACAAAAAGCTTCAGAAAACCTTATTGAGCCATAATACCAATATCACAAGAAGCAAACACCTAACCTGCAATGGCCTAATAAACCATTACCTACTGTCAAAAAAAACCAAACCTGCTTAAACCATCAAAACCTCATAACCTGTCAAGGCCAAGTCTGCACCTGTCTAAACCAGCAAAACCAAGTCCAAGCCTTAAGGACAACCCTGTCAAAAGCCAGCAAAATCCAAGAACACCTAAAACCTGCATTAGCCTTAAACTGCCTGAAGCCAAACAATGGCCTAATAAACCAGTTCAAACCTCAGGCCTAACCTGTCAAAGACCATCACCAAAAGAAAAAAAACTTGTACCATTCACATACAAGCCTAACCTCATAAGCCTGTCAAGCCCCTTAAACTCTAAGAGCCAAAAACCCTTAAACCTGCTATTTCACAAAGTCTCAAGCCAATCTTGCCAAAAATCAGAAATGGTACAAACATAGGATTCAAGCCTCAAGCCCTCAGAACTCGAAGAGTTCATCACAGGGACATTCGTAAAGCACCCAAAGGCATTCCATTCAAAACCAACAATCAAAAGGAAAATCATTCAAAGGCAACAAGGCAACTCAGAAAAGCTAATCAAAACAACAAAACTGTTTCAACCATAGCATATTTAGGGCAACAAAAAAAAAACCCTCAGAAGTTCATCATAGGGTGGAAAAGAGGCAACAAGCATACAGTGGTAAAGAAGAAGAAGAAAGAGGTGAACGTCAAGAAATAGGGATTTTCAGTCAAATCATCATCAAATCCTAAATGGGCAAAAAGTAAAGATACCAGTTAAAGCTAGCTTCATCGTGCAAAGCCTCTTCACCATTAAGCCGCCTCAGCGCTTCCTTGTCCTCTTCTCCTCCATTGTCTTCCCCTCAAGGTAGAATATTCCTTCCTCATCTTTTTTTATCACCTCGTTAAACAAATAAGATGAACACAAAAATCAGAATATAAAATCATGACATGCAAATCTAAAACATCTAACCCGTTTAAGACATTTCGTTACCTTGATTTACCGTCGCTTGGACAAAAGTGAAGAGAGGAGAAGAGGTGGTAACGCTGGTGGCTAAGGCGAGAAGCTCAGATTTCTGAATCCATGGGCAAAGAGCGAACGATCGGAGAAGATGAACGAGGAAGAACATGAAAGCGAACGAATGGCGCCGTTTCCACACAAACCCTAAGCCAATTGTCCCAACTGAAAGCAAATTAACAAAACCCTAAAACTTTTCATTCAACTATGGGCCTAATGCGTTTCTGAGACTCCTAAGCCCAAGACAATTTCTCATCCCTCCCCCTTGTCTTCAGTTGTGGTTGGGACTTATTGCCTCTAAGGCCCATTTAGAGTTTTAAATCATTTTCTTTTATAAAACAAATTATTAATTAACTAACTTAATTTTTCTAACAAATATTTTGTTAACACTAACTTTTCTTTTTATATCTAACTTTATATCTAACTTTTCATTTTTTAATTTAAATCTTATTTGTACATAACAATTAAAAATATATTTCTGTTTAATGTACATAATTCATTTCTTGATATTTAATTGAAACATATTATGTACATAAATAATAAAATACATTTTTACACCATGTAATTAAAATTGAAAACATTTTCCCTTTCTTTTTAATTAAAATATTTTTGTACATAACAAATGAAAAATACTCTTTTTGTATACATAATTAAAACTTAGAAATATTTTCTTTTCTTAAAACATCATTTTTATACATAATTTAATTAAAACTAAAAACTTTCAATTAAGACATTTTCTTTTTATACATATTAAAAAAAAAATACAAAGTCACTAATTGATTAAATAAACATTTTTCTTTAAGTTAAACAATACCTTAATACACATTAATTCCACATCGTCGCACATGTAAATAATTACATATACATAAATACACATATGCACGTACACTTACACAATATACTGGCATTTTGATACATTATACATTTGCTTATGTCAATACTCATTTACACTTGATTGGTTCGATTTGGTTAATTTATTGGACACTATGATCCTAAGTCTCATCCCCATTCATAAATTTGTACCCCCACTCCCGGACGCTTATTCTGTAATAGCGTAGATTTTACATTTTCGCAATTTACCGCTTTCAATTATACCATGATTAGACCTAGGGTTTGCACGTACATAAAATCAAACGCTAGATAACCTAATATAAGACAAATACATGAAATCAATACACAATCACGCTTGCACCCTCTAGGGTAATCCCACCTGTTGCCTTCCAAAATGGGCCATGCTTGCACGTCGAGTATCTTTGGCAAAACAAAAATCAAATGATCATAAGTCCCTCAAAGTGTTGCCTAAAAGGAATGATCAAGTCCCTTCAAAGCAAATAGCCAAAGACACTTGGCACCATTGCATTCGTGGTCCATACGATGACCCGCGCCCGTCCCGCATAAACTTCCTAAAACGCAAGATTGTCCACCAAATTCAATGGTGGAACAAAATTGTCAAAAGGGGTTGAAAACATAGAGAAAACCTTTGAGTACAATAGGGTAGACAAAACTCTTAGTTAATTGAGATCGACTTGCAAAAAACACTTGCCTTCTTTTCAAAAAACCCACAATCCACAACACTTTCAAACAAACTCTCAAAACATTTTGAAACATCTTTTCGAAAAGATACACGCCTTTGTAAAATATTCGAGTAAAGAATTGTTACAAGGTTAGCCTAAGACATGGCATCTTTTTCCAAAACATTTTCAACAACACTCACACATACACCATTTTCAAGCAATCAAAAATCAAGGCAAGTGATCTAAAAAACCAAGTAACTAAGAGCCCATGGATAACCATGGATGAAGAGGGTGCTAATACCTTCCCTTTTCATAATCTACCCCCCGAACCCACGAAATATCTCAAAAGGTTTTTGCTGTGCTTTTTTTTAACCTTTCCTTTAGGATAAAATAAAAAGTCGGTGGCGACTCTTGCTCAACCGCACAAGTGTGAATACGAACGCAAAACACTAGTCAGTTCTCCCACCGTATCACACTAAATATCATAGTCCCTCAATGACCCATCGATGTTGCCTTCAGTAAATGATCTTGTCCCTCGATTTTGCCTATGAATACATGATGATAATCCCTTAGAATTTCTAAAGGTATCCCTATATGTTGCCTTTTTATGACTGTACGATGATTCACGCTTGTCCCTCAAACATCCAATGATAGGGCTTCCTACTAACTGATGGTAGGACAACACTATCTAAAGGAAGAGGAAAATAATGTGAAAGACTTTTGAGTAGGTAGATAGCTCGTAGTCGCTTGCTCACAAACAAAAAAAAAAATTCATACGAAACACTTATCTTCTAAATATTTTCAAAACAAACACTTTGTATGCGTTCTCAACGATACGAGAATCATTAAAAAGTTTGCCAAACTTAGGCATTTTCAAAATATTTTCAAACTTACACATTCACAAAGTACTTTCAAAAGTGAGCTAGCGATTAAGAGCCCGTAGATAACTATGGATGAAAAGGGTGTTAATACCTTCCCTTTTTCATAACCTACCCCCCTTACTCAGAAAATTCTCAAACGTCTTTCTTGTTCTTTTCACCCTTTTGTTTATTGGATAAAAGAAAAGTCGGCGACGACTCTTGTTATCCGCAACATTTGCGATAAAATGTAAAATCAAAAGTCAATTCTCCCACTGTGTTACAGGTTGGTTCGGTTTTTTACAAATACTTTATTGAGTCATACACACATATATAGACGACAACATAACTTTGTATTTAGTCATTCACACAATACCAAATAACAACAAAATTCATCATATTTGGACAATAACTTCCCATTTAATATGTAAAAATTAGATTAGACAATAGTGGAATAATAAACATAAAATAATTATAGCATAAAACAATATCAAAAATACTATAATGAAACAAAAAAAAAAGAAGAGATAAAATATTAGTGATGATGAAAAAGAAAGAATATAAGAGGTGAGAGATTAGAGAAGAAGATGTGTGATAAAAACAAAATTGAAAGAGAGAACATTTGCGTAAAAATGAGAAGTGAAAAAGAAAGAATATAATAGTGTAGACATTAGAGAAGAAGAGGCGAGATATGTAGCGAAGAAGGCATGATAATGCTAGGAGAGATTTGAGAAGACTGGAATTGAAACCATAAGTGTACGGATGAGAAAATTGTTCGTAATCATAAGGCTAAAGTATAATAGATTTAATGTAAGTTAATAATACGCCTAAGAGGAGGGGTAAATTAGGTGATGGTAAATTTTTTCCTTCTCTTTTAAAGTTCTTATTTTTCTGATTATGGTGATGAAAGTAATAAAATGCGAAAAGTAAATGAACACCAAATATACACTAGTTCCCTCATATATCGAGAGTACTCCAGTCCTCTTGCTAACACAAAAGTGATTTCACTATAGTTTATAATGATTGTACAAGCCTAATCACATCAAATGTGATGCCTTACTATATAATCTATAGGGAAATCAAAGGCTCTTAACTCCTTTAAGATCTTGAATACTAAGTGCAAGAAGAATAATCCTCTTCAATTCACACACTTGCTCCAACAATCCTGGAATGTAAGGTTAATCTTATACAAAATATGAATTTTATAAAGTATGATCAATTCTTGAATAACACAATGGTTATCAAGACACTAAGACAAGATTTAATAAGAAGTTTACAATCAGATCTAGTGCTCAATATATGCAGAAACAATGATGAGTATGAAATTTCTAAACAATGTTTTATGTAATATGTAAATTCTCAAAGTTTTACAACTCTTAAGAATTTTTAAAGTTTGAATGATATGTCATGTGTTATGATCATAATGAAAATGAATTTTATATTTGAAATGCATCCTTTCATTATACACCCAAATGAGTAAAAATATACAATTGTTGGACCCCAAGAGGTATCACCCAACAACCAAGTAAAACATAAAATATTTGAAATTTTTCTTCGGCGCCGGTTACTGTAGGGTTATAACTGGTTACACAGACGTGACAACGTATATGTTTTTCAAATTTGTATGGTTGTAACCAGTTACCCAAAAGTTGTAACCAATTACCATTGAACCACTAATTTATTTTTATTTCTGCGAAGCCCTGTAACCGGTTACTGTAACACTATAACTCTGTAACTGGTTACCACTGAGTGAAAGTGATAAAAACTTATTTTCTAAGTGATAGACATGCAATGTTTTACTCTTAAATGATCATGAAACTTATGTAAAATGTTTAGATTATATTTTGAGCACTATATCATCTTAAAAAAAACTTCAATTTAAAACTTGTACCTAACTTATTGATGAATCTTCATAAATCTTCTTCTTAAAAGTTGGTTGTACACTTGTAGAAGACATCATAGAATAATCTTGAAATATTATATAATATTGAACATCTTCTTTTCCACATCCTTGATATTTCTTTGACTTTATGTATGGTGGTCTTCGTCAAAACACTTTGATTGGAGTGCATGCAATCATATTCTCTCCTTTTTTTATGTAGACGACCAATTTGACATTTGTAGCTTATGTGTCAAGGTATTTAAATGTTGCTTGTACGTGTATTATAGTAACGTGCATTCTCCCCCAAAGTTGGATATCTCCCCCTGAATTTATGTAGCCTTTGAAGACTTGTTTTTCAAAGGGGAAGCTTTAAAATCTGGAAAAAATTTCTACATCACTAAACACAAGCACACAATGTCTTCTCCCTCTTTGTCAATATAAAAAAGATGGGGAAAAGACTATAATAAAACATAATATAAATCACAAGTAAAATATAACACAATTTATAACACAAACACAAAGTTAATGCATACTTAAAAAACACACTAGACACTAGGTCTTTGATTACATAAATGATACAGAAGGAAATACGATACAAAATGCAAAAGATAAAGACATTACATAGGAAGAACATAAACAACAAACAAATGTACTAAGCCATTTAGAATTCTTAATCATCACTCTCAACCATTGAATCCTCTTGATTCGCTTGAAGGTTGGCCAAGTCTTGACGAATATCACGAAATTCTAATATCATGAAATTTTCCATAGAGAAAATTTTATGATAAATCATTTTATTTGATATTTAGCCGTCATATGCGGGTGGTGGAGGATGTGCATATTTATTGGAGGAAGTTCCTTTTTCTCTATGCTTGAACAATCCATCTTCATCTTTGAAAATTCCCATATTTTTGTTTGTCGCCGCAATCGAAATTTCACAATCTCTTGAACTCATTTTGGTTTTTGTTTCTCCTCGGAAGCTAACCTTTCCAAACTTGAGAATCTTGGTTACCCAATGAGAATATGGAAGTCTACCAGACGGATTTTTGAGATGCTCGATATAGTTCATGATTAAGCATGCCTAATTCACTTGAAGATTATTTTTATTGCAAACAAGACATGCATCTCAACATCACTTATTTGAGAGTGATTTGAGTTCTTAGGAAGCAAAATATAAGCAATAAAGTAATGTAGCATACGGTCACTTACAGTGAGGTTGGAGGAATACAAAGTTAATCAATTTGTTATAGAACCTGTTTCCTTCTTCTTGTCTAAGATTTCTTTTTCAGATAGATGAGTGATGCTATAGTAGTAGCGAGCACAGTTGTAAGCAGCAACATCAATGGTATACCCATGCTTGATGAGTAAGCCTTCACTAGAAACACTCAAGATTTTTCCAAATAGTGGTTGACATCAAGATATGCTTCCCTTTTACCCATGATGAAAGCACACAGCCGACACCAATTTGTATAGTCGCATAAAATTCACGAACCAAATCCGGGTAGTAAACTCCACATTCAGTGATGAGTTCACCTACTCCTTTCCTAGCCAACATTGATGGAAAACTAAAACTTGTTGAAGGAAAGGATGAGAGATTACCATACTTTACCGGAGTGAGAAGTCGGAATTGAAATGCCAATATTAGATCATATTCCTCTTGATTTTGAGATTCTCCTTCAATGGCCTTTGCCTTGCCTTTCTCCTTTCTTGATGGCCCCATGACAAAGGTTGGAATTTTTCTTGGAGAGAAAGGGTTTTGGATGGAAAGATTTATGTAAGAGAGAATGTTTGTGTTGTGAGTTAAAAATGTAAGAATGAGGGAGTATTTATAGATAACTTTTAGAGGTAATTACTCTTTTGGTGAAGTAAATATTGGAGGGAGATTGGAATTGGTAAGAGTAATTTGTGGTGGGAAGTTTTTAGGTGGGAAGTATTTTGGTCAAAAAGACTTTTAAGAGGAAAAAGAATTGCAGGGAAAGGATGTTGGAAATCATAAATGCGTTGACCAAACCAAAATTTTGAAAAACTTCACGCGGTAACCGGTTACAAGTTATGGGTAACTGGTTACTGAAGGTGCCTGTAAAGTTAAAAACACTTATGTGTGCATGGTAACCGGTTACTGACTTAGGGTAACCGATTACTGACAGTGAAAAATGTGAAAATATTGCACATATCAGTCCAAAACCTATACCTATCTATTGTAACTTAAACCAAACATGTATACTAACATATGAACAAGTATATATGACATTAAAACATATAGATAAATATTATATATAACCATTCAAAGTGAATGTAAGATGAAGAGAGATATACTTGGTAAGAATAATATAAAAGTTGATGAAAAGAATACATGCACCTTTTATGATTGATAGATATAAATCATACGCCATGTTCATCTAATATACCAAGTTCTAGTCAAATCTTGAAGAATGAATCTTTTTCTAGAGGCTTTGTAATGTTGTCTGCTAGTTGGTTGTATGTATCAACAAATGAGATTTCTACGTCACCATTTTGCACATGATCCCAGAGAAAATGACGTCGTATATCAATATGCTTTGTTCGAGAGTGCATGACTGGATTCTTTGTGATGCACCCAAGATTAATTCCATATTCACGTAGTTGTTGTTTTAGCCATAGAATTTGAGCTCAACAACTTCCGTCCATAATGTATTCCGCTTCAACCGTGCTAAGACCCACACATGCTTGCTTCTTGCATGACCATGATACTATAGCATTTCCAAGAATATGACACGCGCCACTAGTGTTTTTTCTATCTATTTTACATCCTGCATAATCTACGTCAATATAACCAAGAACACATACTACATTTAGCATACCATAAGCCGACGTCTGTAGTTGCCTTAAGATATTTCATAATGCGTTTAACTGCAACAAGGTGAGACTATTTTGGATTGGCTTGAAATCAAGCATAAAGATATACACTAAACATGGTGTCGGGTCGGCTTGTTGTTAGGTATAATAAGGATCCAATCATTCCTTGATATTTTGAAATGTTTATGGTCAAACCGACTTCATCAAGATCCACATAAATTCCCGAACCCATTGGAGTGGTAATAGGTTTGCATGCATCCATGTCAAATTTCTTAAATAACTCTTTACATTATTTTGATTGATGAATAAAAGTCCCCGTTGCAAGTTTCTTGATTTATAATCCAAGAAAGTGGTTTAATTTTCCCATCATGGACATTTCGAATTCTCCTTACATCATGGATGAAAATTCTTCACATAAGTCTTTATTTGTTGACCCAAAGATGATATTTTCGACGTACACTTGAATAATTAGAGTATGATTCTTGATCTTCTTGATAAAAAGTGTCTTGTCCACTTGTCCCTTTTCAAAGCCCTTTTCACGTAGAAAATTGCTAAGTCAATCGTACCATTCCCTTGGTGCTTATTTTAATCCATAAAGTTCTTTCTTTAACTTGAAGACACGTGAAGGATTCTTGAAGTCTTAAAATCTAGGAGTTTGTTTAACATAGACTTCCTCGTTGATGTATCCATTCAAGAATGCACTCTTGACATCCATTTGGAAAAGCTGAAAATTCATAGAACAAGCATAAGCCAATAATAATCTAATTGCTTCTAACCTTGCAACCGGAGAGAAAGTGTCTTCAAAATAAATTCCTTATTCTTGATTGTATCCTTGTGTGACCAATATTTCTTTGTTCCAAACCATTATCCCATTATCGTCGAGTTTGTTTTTGAATACCCATCTAGTTCCAAAGATATGTTTTTCATTCGGTCTTGGTACTAGTTCCCAAACTTGACTTCTTTCGAATTGATTTAATTCTTCTTGAATAGTGTTGTACCCCAAAATTTTCCCTCTCATTTATCAAGATTTTCCTCACAAGACTTCTTGGACTCAAGACCAGATTAGGGTTTGCTCAGCTCAAGACATCTCCTTGCACTGATGACTTGAAACTAGGGTTTGAGTTTGCACAAGGATTTTTGGACCATAAATGCTTCATGTGACTTTCATACACCATCTTGGACCCCTAATATTGCTCATACCAAGTTTCAAGCCTTGAATCAAATTTTTGCCCAGTCAATTGGACAGTTGACCTAAAAATCAGCTGTATCGGGGAAAAAGTCAACTGTGGCCAATTTACAGTCAAACCTCATAATTTTTTATCCACATCAACATTATAGACTCATATGAACCATTTGATCAAGTTTGGATCATAATTCCTCAAGAAATTTGATCAGATCATCAAAAGGGCAAAATGGTCAAAATTAGGGTTTTGACTGGGAAAGGGCAATTTCTGATTTTTAACCTAGCCATTGACCAATTGGGTTCAAGCATGATTTCAAGGACTCAATGGCATCATCTTTACCTAATGACATAGTTCACAAGATCTCAAGCACATAGGATTGACAGATAAATTTTCCAGTCAACTGATCAAAAATCAACTGTACACTGAAAAGTCAAACTTTGACTTTTTGGTCAAAATCAAGTGCCAAAGGTCATAATTCATCAAGACATGTCAAAATGTGAAACTTGTTCACCAAGAAACCTAATTTTGAAAATTAGGGTTTTAATTTGAAATTTTTCATAACTTAGAATTTTTCTAAGTGTTGAAAATTTCTTATTTTTTCCCAACTTTTCCCAACTTTTTCACCATGATGCAATTGGATTTAAAGAAAACTACCAACATGAAAGTTGTAGTCCTTCATGAAATATACTACTTTTATTCACAAAGTTTTCCCAAATGAATCTTGGATATCAAGTTATGATTTTGTGAATAAGGGTCCATGAACTAAATAACTTAGTGAAATTTTACCTTAGTTTAGGCAGGTTTATGACCTAACTTCATGGCAACTTTTCACCTAGTTCCAAGAGGTATCTCAAGTTGAATTTCAAAGATGGATTGTATAGAATGTTACAAGCTTTCCAAAATATCAAAGAACTCTCCAAGATCATTTATGGTTAGGGAGAATCGAAGAAGAGAAAATGGCATTTTGTCATTTTTGTGCAAGCCATTTTCACAATGTTACAAGTTGCAAATCAGATCCTAGCATGCTTGTACCTTACATTACAGGTCCTAATCCTTTCTATACTCAATAATTTAATGCTAACTCAGTGGTTAAAGCCTTTGTTTTCACCTTTGGAGCATTACACAAAAGATTAATCCATAAATGGCATAAAGGGCACTATGCCATTTTGATAAAGCAAGCCTTTTACAACTTTGCATTTCTTGAGCCATGGATCTGATCTTTTGTTGCAAACAATATCCACAAATATCAGGCAACTTGTACCAACTCTATGCAGCTAGCAAGCAAGCCTGTACAGGCCTTGGGCATTGTCACTTCAACTTTCTTCAAAAGCAAGCAAATTGGCAAAAAGTCAAGATAACTTGTCCATCTGATAAAGAGAAGACTTGGCTTCATTCTAAACATCCTCAGAAACTTGTCATGGCCTAAACACGAAAGCAAAAGACCTGAAACCTTCCCAAACACAAAAACCACATTTCTGCCCAAAACAGGACAGCTCCTGTAAAACACTTGTCATTTCAAAACTTGCTCGTGCGTTTTGCCTTTCAACCCTTGAAACATCTTCCCTACACCACATCCAAGCTATCCAAGCATTCATCTTGCAACTGTGAGCTCAGTTTCACACTTCACCATTTTCATTTTGCAAGGTTGCAGGTTGACTCGTGCAGGGAGTTTCAAGCATCCTCAAGGCAAGCTGAGCATTGGAGAAGCTTGAGGGAACTTCAAGGAAGCTCACACGATCTTCAGGCCTCACTCAAAGTACCCACATTGCCATACCCAAACTCAGTTGAACAAGGTATTTGTCAAATCTCTATCTCTCTATTTAGGCACCCTTAAGCTTTGATTTGTGAAGCAAAAATGTAGTCCTTAACTTGTTGAAGTTGTACATATGCGTAGTTATCATTTATATTAACTGAGTAGTGAGAATTTGAAGCTTGAAGTTCATGAAAAAATTAGGTCAGGAATTAGGGCCACTGAAATTCTCCCTAGTTTCTTAGAGTTAGGTTTCAAATCTTATATCATTGGAATCGTGACCAAAAATGCTACAAGTTTTATGTTGCAAGATTTTGTTTTTGTGCAAAGAATAGAGAGTTGCAGGTTGAAATAAGAAGCGCGCGCGAAAGAGACGAAGGACAGGGACGATGGATATCTGGGCCTGGCGCGCAGTGGGCCTCTTGTTTTTACTTCCCATACCCCCCCCCCCAGTTTGCTATTTGCACCCCCTGACCTATTTTCTTATATTTTTGCATTTTTCTTGCATATTTTATATTTTTTACTTGCATTTATTTTTTCTGAACTTTAGAAAATCACAAAAAATATTTTCTTTATTTTTTTCATTTTTATTTTATTTTTTTGCATAATAAAATAGTTTACTAGAATAAATAGAAATTCATTTTCTTAAAAAATAGTAAAAACATTTAAAAATACCATGCATTTTTATTTTATTATTTTTCACACATAAAATATTATTTTCATATATATTTTATTTTTTTACTTGTAAATAATTTTATTTATTATTTCTTGTAAAAAAATGGACAAATGAATAATATAGAACATATTTTCTTTTAAATCAAAATTAGGGTTTCCTCTTTCAAAAATAATAATATTATTTTTCTTATTTTTAGGACTTAAATAATTTATTTTTCTCATATATAAAATAAATACAAAAATATTTTTGCATACATACGTTTTATTGCATATTTAAATAATTGTTTATTTATTTATTGTACAATAAATTCAATTGGGTTGTAATAGTTTTTAGGGTTTTATTTTGAGCAATATCCCCCATTCAAACTTGTATCCCCCCTCCTATAATATTGTTGTAATAGCTTAGATTTATTTTACGCAATTTATCGCATTATATACATGTTTAGTAAATTAGGGTTTGTATGATAAGACAAAATCAAACAAATAGAATGACCTAATTCAAGACAAACAAAAGCATGTAAAATGACAACACATTGCACACAAGCACTCCTTAGGGTTCCACCCACTTTGTTTCCTTAAAATGGCCATGGTATGCATGCAAGGTATCTTGGCAAAATCAAACGAAACAAAAGATCATAGTCCCTCGATGACGCTATCAAAAGGTTGCCTAAACAAAGATGATCTTGGTCCCTAAAACTTGCTAAGATACTTGGCACCATTGCTATCATGGTCATACGATGACCCACGCCCGTCCCATTTAACATCCAAAGATAGGGTTGTCTACCAAAACAATGGTAAATCAACAATATCAAAGGAATAAAAATGTACAAGAAAGACTTTTGAGTAGGTAGTTATGCTTCTAGTTACTTGATCAATTTGCAAACAAATCCTTGCTATTTTCCAAAACAAACACACACATTTCAAAACATTTTCAAACACCTTTCAAAACATTGAAACATTTTTCAAAAGACAAACATCTTTGTATACATTCTTACAAACGAGAATCATTATAAAGGTTGCCAAAACGATGGCCTCTTTTCAAAATACTTTCAAAACCACACAAAGCACCATTTCAAACAATTGGAAAATCAAAGCAAGTGATCTAAACAAGTAACTAAGAGCCCATGGAAAACCATGGATGAAAAGGGTGCTAACACCTCCCCCTTTTCATAATCTACCCCCCGAACTCAAGAAAACATCTCAAAGGTCTTTCATGTGCTTTTTTACCTTTCCTTTTGGATAAAATAAAAGTCAGTGGCGACTCTTGCTAAACCGAAACATTTGCGACGAAACGCAAAACCTCAAGTCAGTTCTCCCACCGTATCTCCAGAACTGGCGACTCTGCTGGGGAAGAATATAAAAGTGGGGTTACCTTAGGGTTTCGATCACCTTTATTTTGCTTACCATGTTTGCCTTGTTTGCTTTACACTTTGGTTCTATTATTTAGGTTTGAATCCTCTACCCGAATTTGGGAAACATTCATAGGTAAATAGCAATACGTTGTGGAAACTGTATGGGGTATACCGACACAGTCTAAGCAATGGCTATGTTAGTGTGATATATTTGTGGGTACCGGTATCCTTTGAGTCAATCAAAGAGAATACGGGGCCGCTGAGTGATGTCATGAAGAACTAACGAACTTTTAGAACCTTTACTTGACCAACTTGGACTTTTAGGATGTAGTGAGATGACCGGCTTTGGTGCAGTCCGAAGTTGGTAGATACTCGATACTACACTCATTGAGGGTTGGTTCCTTGGAATATTTCGGTCGCCAGTAAAGAGGCTGAATTGAAACAATGAACAAGGAAACAATCCAGTGATATTGAGCTCCTTAGAACCCGATTACTATTTCTAGGACAGGTTGAGCCAACTAAACTTCAAGAGGGTATTTACCTATGAAACCCCATGCAAGTCTAAACTAGGAACTTGTGTGATTTTCTTGTACATATATACTTGTGCATAACATCATGGACATCATGAAGAATCATATGAATCCACTAACCATTTCAAGGATTTTGGAAATTCATCTTTGTTCCTGTTTTGTAGGTTATGGATTCACTTCGCGGGAAAATGATCCAAGTCAACCTTGTAAGAATTCTTCCACAACTCAAGGAGCTAGCTTCAACGATTCCTGAGAATTCTCCATTCACCGAGAGGCATGGTCGTCTTCTCAACTTAGTCACTTCCAACACAGAGGAAGACATGATGAAAGTTCTTTTCCATTTCTTTGATCCTTTGCATCACTGCTTCACATTTCCTGACTACTAGCTTGTGCCAACTTTGGAGGAATTTTCTCAACTCTTGAGGATTCCTATTCTCAATCAACTACCCTTCAGCGGTACGGAAAGAGATCCAAAGCTAGAAGAGATTGCTCAAGCCCTACACTTGCATTCATATGAGGTCACAACCCATTGGGAAACTAGAAGTGGTGTCAAAGGCTTCTTGGCAAAGTTCTTGTTTGAGAAGGCCCAAAGCTGTTGGAATTCCTTGGACTTACAAGATTTTGAGGAGATTGTAGCTCTTCTCATCTATGGGATGGTCTTGTTCCCTAACCCTGACCAACTCATAGATGTGAGTGCTGTCAAAATCTTCATGGCTCGTAACCCGATGCCTACATTGCTTGGAGTATCTTGCACTCTTTTCACACTCGAACAACGAGGAAAAGAGGTGTTCTCATGTGTTGCACTCCTCTACTGGCAAGATGGTTTATTTCTCATCTTCCCCAATCAGTCTTGAAGAATGAGCAAGGTTTGAAGGGGTCACAACGATTGATGACTCTTACATATTCAGACATTCATTGGTGTTCTCGATCCAAAGAGAATGTTATCATCGTCGACCGTTGTGGGGAATTCCCTAATGTCCCTCTACTTGGCATTAGGGGAGGCATTACCTACAACCCCTGCTTGGCTCTGAGACAGTTTGGTTATGCCCGAAGGGATGGCCCACATGACATGCTAGTTCAAGGTTTAGTTTTCAACTTCGACAACAACAATCAAGGACTTCGACAAAGGTTCATTCGAGCTTGGAGGATGCCGAACAAGGTAGACAGTAAGACCTTGGGACACAAGAATTCCATCCCCCTTGAGCCTTACCTCAAGTGGGTACGAACCCGCGCCCAAAGTCTTATGATGCCTTACCCCTCCATTCTCCCAGTGATCTTAGAGCCTGTTAAGGAAGGAGAGGTTCCATACACACTCCTACATCCTGACATGCCAACATCACTCGAAGATCTGCAAAGGAGTTGGATACAGCTCAAAGGAGAACGCGATACTTTTGAGGCCCAATTCTACGCAAGCGAGAAGAAGGTTTTAGAACTCACTCGGTTACTTCACGAAGAGCAGACTCTCAACACCTACATGGCACCAAAGAGGATGCGCAGCGTCTTTTTACCTTAGAATCTTGTATTATTTTGCCCAAGGGGCATTGATGTACTAACAATTCTATCTTATTAATATGACGTGTGTTTCTTTTTGTTTAAAACAAATTTGAATTTATGAATCCTTGAAAGCATTACATGAATACATATCATTCATCATATGCATAAACAGGTCTTCACACTAAGTTTCCTCATCTCTCTGTTGTTTATTTCAGCAAGATGGATATTGAACAAACGGTCAAAGATTTGCAAGCTCAGAATTCACAATTTCAAAAGCTACTCCTGACCTTGGCTAAGGGGAAGGAGGAGCTCAAAACTCTGCTAGAGAAAGAGAAAGAGAAAAAGAAGAAGAAGCGAGTCGGTGTGGCTATCTTGGGCAAAAGGTTTGAAGGTCAAGCCAGAAGGACTTTGGATTTTCCATCAACCTCTGAGGAAGGAGAGAGAAAAGGTAAAGAGACTGCAGTTCCTTCTGAATCTGAAGCTGAAGAAGAGGAGGAAGAGGACTACTCAGAACAACAGTACCCTCCGGCCGATGACAAATACAAAAATCTGGAAGAGCGTCTAGCTGCTTTGGAGATACAGAGAGTATCGGGGCTGGACTTTGAAGAGTTAGGGTTTGTGTCTGGAATTGTAATCCCTCCTAAGTTTAAAGTACCACTATTTTCCAAGTACGATGGGGTGTCTTGTCCCAAGATGCACCTGCGATCTTATGTCAGGAAAATTCAACCGCATTCTGCTGACAAAGATTTGTGGGGTCACTTTTTCCAAGACAGTTTATCGGGGACGCAGCTGGATTGGTTCTACCAGTTGGAGAGGTCTGATGTGCATAATTGGGAAGACTTGGCAGCTGCCTTATATAAACAGTATCAATACAATGCTGACTTGGCACCAACCCGTACTAAACTCCAGAGTATGGCCATGGTGTCCAATGAGGGATTCAAAGACTACGCCCAAAAATGGAGGGATTTAGCCGGAAGGGTGCAACCACCTGTATCTGAAAGGGAGCTAGTGGACATGTTCTTGGGGACTCTATTAGGTCCTTTCTTTAATCACCTGATTGGAAGCTCCTCTGCAGGTTTCACTGAGTTGATTTTAACTGGCGAGAGGATAGAAGCCGGTATTAGAAGCGGGAAAATTCAGAAAGATGCGTCTACCTCTGCTGCTGCAAAAAATCCCTTCACTGGAAAGAAGGAGGTGTCTGCTGTCTATGCACAGAGGAATCAGGGAAGAACCGAACGACGACCAACAGTGGGGGCCGTTATGATTCAAAAGTTTGCATCAGACCAGCCAAGAAACAATCCATCGAGAAATGATCAGCCGAGAAATAATTAGCAAAGGGTGGAAAGGCCTGTAAGGAAATTCACCAAGATAAACATGACTCCTGCTCAAGTCTTACCACATCTCCTAAAGTTGAATTTGGCCATGCTTAAAGAGGCCCCTAAAAATCCTAATACTTCATCTCCACACTACCATCCGAATGCCACGTGTGCTTACCATTAAGAAAGTCCAGGGCATGACACCAACAACTGTTGGGCTCTGAAGAATAAGATTCAAGATCTGATTGACACAAAGGAAGTTGAATTTGAAGCTCCCAAAAAGCCTAATGTTATCTCCGCTCCAATGCCTAGGCATGGACACAATGCTAGTGCTGTGGAAGAAAACCTGTTTGTTTCTACTATGGATGAACTGTTAACTCCTCTCCTAACCATCAAATTGAATCTGTTGAAAGCTGAGGTGTTCCCAGGTTGTGACCAAGATTGCCATACTTGCATGTCCTCCTCATTTGACTGCCCTTTGTTGAAGAAAGGTATCCAACAATTGATCGATAACCAGGAAATTTTGTTTGAGAAAGCTCCTGTTTCACCCATTCCAATTCCAGAAGTTTCAATAATAACCATATACGCCAATCCTTCCAGGGTTCCTAAAAAACCCGTTAGGATTACATCCGCTCATATGACTACTCCGTTGAAGATAACAATGCCCGGGCCTGCCCCATACAAATCAGATAAAATGGTACCATGGAACTATGGTGGAGAAATCTACTACCATGGTGTCAAATAGATTGAACAGACTGCCGAAGACGAGAGTTCTGAAGAAGACAATTCCGACATCAGTAACATTGCTGGAACAAGCAAAATTACTCGTAGTGGAAGAATTTTCTCTCCAGAGATTGTGCCACCAAAGGCAGTCTCTGGACCCGTGGCCGTTCCGAAGATTACAGTTGTACCAGTGCTTACACCTGCAAGTGTACCCGCCATTAATGACAATGAAATTCCTATCCTTACTTCCGCTGCTGAGAATAAAGGAAAGAATGTTCAAGAGGAGCCTGTCTTGACGAAGGCTCAGTCACTTGTTATTCCTGAGACATCCAAGAGGGAGATAGAAGAAATCCTGAGGATCATTAAGAAAAGTGATTATGATGTGGTAGAACAACTGGGGCAAACCCCCTCCAAAATCTCTATGTTAGCCTTGCTGCTGTGCTCTGAGGCACATGCTAAAGCTTTGGTCAAGTTTCTGAAGACAGCGCACGTGCCGCAAGAGACTTCAGCTGATCAGTTCCAAGAGTGTGTGGCCAGTCTAACAGCTGACAATGGCCTGGGTTTCTCCGATGCTGACTTGACCTCCAAAGGGAGAAAATATAACGATGCACTACATGTCTCGGTGGAGTGTAGGGGAACCACCCTAGCTCATGTTTTGGTTGATACTGGATCATCTCTAAACGTCTTGCCAAAGAAAGCCCTGGATAGATTGGATTGTGAGGGGCTGACTTTAAAACCCAGCAACATCATTATGAGAGCTTTCGACGACTCTAAAAGGATGGTCCACAGAGAGGTGGACATCCCGATCAAGGTGGGTACCCAGACGTTCAATTCAACATTCTACGTGATGGGCATCCGTCCTTCGTACTCTTTCCTGTTGGGACGTCCCTGGATTCACAAAGCTGGTGCGGTCACCTTAACTTTGCATCATATGTTGAAGTATCCCGTCCAAGGGAAAATCATAATTGTCCATGGGGAAGAGGAATATATGATTAGTCATCTGAATTCCTTCCGTTATGTGGAGTTAGATAGCGAATTTATAGAGACCCCTTTCCAACATTTTGAAGAAGTTTCTCAGGAAATAGCAGCGACCAAAGCGGTGTCCTCAACTCCAGTGATAACAAGACCTGTACCTCGGATGTCTTCTCTAAAAGATGCAAAGGCAGTAGTGGAAGAAGGCGGGTCCACTATCTGGGGGCAGCTTCCCGACTTTCCTTTCAAATCAGACAAGTTTGGCCTGGGATTCACCTCGACTGCTCAGAAGGCCGTGCGTCGCTCCCGTGCCGGAAGGCCACCTGTGAAGATCAGCCACCAAGGGGTTAATACACTAGAGGATAGTGAAGAATAGGGTAGCCTGGAAGACTGGATTTTTCCTACTGTTGGCGGAGGACTGTGCAACTGGGAAGCAAAAGACTTTGTTCCGATTACTTTCATACCTCAGTAATTTATCTTTTCCATTTCTGTTAGATCTGTAATAGTTCACAAACAATTCGTACTTTTTCCACCTTGTGTCTTACCCGAGGCACATAGGTCCATTTGTAAGGGTTCTTATTTCATTTTCATATGTCATTTTAATGAATCATTGATGTTTTTCATATTTAAAAATTTTGTGCTCATTGTATTTCTTTTACATTTTGAGATGGCTATGCCCTTACACACACCCACACTCACAAATGCAGGTACCCTTCCACTCCAGAATCCATGGGTAACGATATTGCTATAGCCTTCAGTGACTCTGAAGATTTGATCTACCAAGCCGAATACGAAGGTGAGAAAGATTGTGAGGTGCCAGGGGAATTGGCCAGACTTCTACAACAAGAGGAAAGAGCAATTTTGCCTCATGGGGAGCTGTTAGACACAATCAACTTGGATACAGAGGAAGACGAGAAGGAAATCAAAGTGGGTGCCAACCTAGAGTCGAGTTTCAAGGAGCGCCTAATTCAGTTGTTGCATGAATATGTTGAGATCTTCGCCCGGTCATACGAAGACATGTCAGGACTTGATACAAACATTGTGGTACATCATCTACCCACAAGAGAAGACTGTCCACCAGTTAAACAGAAAGTCCGTCGCATGAGGCCCGACATGTCAGAAAAGATCAAAGCAGAAGTTATGAAGCAGTTCAATGCTGGGTTTCTGGCTGTTACTTCTTATCCATAATGGGTTGCTAACATTGTGCCCGTGCCTAAAAAGGACGGCAAAGTCAGAATGTGCATGGATTACAGAGATTTAAACAGGGCCAACCCTAAAGATGACTTTCCACTTCCGCACATCCACATCCTGGTTGACAACACAGCTCAGCATAAAGTATTTTCTTTCATGGACGGATTCTCAGGCTATAACCAGATCAAAATGGCACCTGAGGACATGGAGAAAATTACTTTTGTTACACAGCGGGGTACGTTCTTCTATAAAGTAATGCCATTCGGACTAAAGAATGTTGGGGCAACCTATCAACGCGCCATGGTAGTTTTGTTTCATGATATGATACATCATGAGATAGAGGTCTATGTAGATGACATGATAGCCTGATCACAAACTGAAAAAGAACACCTTGATCACTTACAAAAGCTGTTTGTCAAGTTAAAGGAGTACAAACTAAGGTTGAACCTGAACAAGTGCACATTCGGAGTCCGGTCCAGTAAACTTCTAGGTTTCATAGTCAGCAACAAAGGCATCGAGGTTGGTCCTGCCAAAGTCAAAGCTATACGAGAAATGCCTGCTCCTCGCACTGAGAAGGAGGTCAGAGGTTTCTTGGGACGCCTAAACTACATTGATAGGTTCATTTCTCACCTAACATCTACTTGTGAGCCAATCTTCAAGTTGTTGAAGAAAGATCAGGTAGTTAATTGGAATGATGACTGTCAAGTTGCTTTCGATAAAATCAAGGAGTATTTGCTAGAACCTCCTATCTTGATGCCACCCGTCGAAGGAAGATCGTTAATCATGTATCTGACCGTCCTAGAGAATTCAATAGGGTGCGTACTGGGGCAGCATGACGAGTCTGGCCGAAAAGAGCATGCCATTTATTACCTTAGCAAAAAGTTTACCGACTGTGAAACCAGATATTCATTGCTCGAGAAAACTTGCTACTCTTTGGTATGGCCTGCTCGCCGGCTAAGGCAGTATATGTTGACTCATACCACTTTGTTGATATCTAAGATGGATCTGATCAAGTACATCTTTGAGAAGCCTGCTCTATCTGGAAGAATAGATAGATGGCAGATGATCCTAACGGAATACGACATACAGTACATGACCCAAAAAGCTATAAAGGGGAGTGTGTTAGCCGATCATCTGGCTCACCAAGCTGTAGAAGATTACAAATCCATGAAGTTCGACTTCCCTGACGAAGACATCATGACATTGGACAACATTGAAGAGATCAGACCATATGACGAACCTGAACAAGGATCCCGATGGACCCTGTACTTTGATGGGGCATCCAATGCGCTGGGTAACGGTATCGGTGTTGTACTTATATCTCCGGAAGGTTTCCATACTCCTTTCACAGCCAGACTTTACTTCAATTGTACGAACAACATGGCAGAGTATAAAGCTTGCATCTTTAGACTCAAGGCTGCCATAGACTTGGGAATCAAATCTTTAATTGTGTTTGGGGACTCAGCTTTGGTCATCAGTCAGATCAAAGGAGAGTGGGACACTAAGCATCCAAACCTCATCCCTTACAAAGAACATGTCTTGACATTGTTACCACATTTCGAGCAGATTACCTTTGAGCACTTCCCGCGAGAAGAAAATCAGCTAGCAGATGCTCTAGCTACAATGTCATCCATGTTTAAACTTAACTGGGATAATGAGGCTCCCAAAATCACCATTGGACGGATGGAAGAACCGACACATTGTCACGAGATTAATACCGAAGAAGTAGTGGACCAGCTATGGTTTCATGAAGTCAAAAGGTATCTCGAGGCTCAGGAATACCCAGAAGGAGCTTCAGTCAATGACAAAAAGTTCTTAAGGAGATTCTCGGCAAAGTTCTTCCTAAGTAACGACATCCTATACAAGCACAATCATGATTCTATTCTGCTCCGTTATATGGACAAGATTGAAGCTGAAAGGATTATGGATGAATTGCATGAAGGTACCTTTGGCACTCACTCTAGCGGGCATACGATGGCTAAGAAGATTCTAAGGGTAGGCTATTACTGGTCTACCATAGAAGCTGACTGCTATCAACATTCCCGAACATGCCATAAATGCCAAATCTATGCAGACAAAGTACACGTGCCCCCGGTTCCTCTAAATGTCTTAACATCTCCTTAGCCATTCGCTATGTGGGGAATCGACATGATTGGAGAGATAAAGCCTACAGCCTCCAATGGACGTCGCTTTATTCTAGTGGCCATTGATTATTTCACAAAGTGGGTCGAAGTAGCTTCCTTTGCATTCGTTACTAAGAATGTTGTTGCCCATTTCATCAAACAGAATCTCATTTGCCGGTACGGTATCCTCGAAAGGATCATCACTAATAACGGTACGAACCTTAACAATACTATGAACACCGCCCTATGCGAGCAGTTCAAGATTCAACATCACAATTGATCTCCCTATCGGCCAAAGATGAATGGTGTTGTCAAAGCTGCGAACAAAAATATCAAGAAGATCATACAAAAGATGACAGTCACCTACAAGGACTGGCATGAGATGTTACCGTTTTCTCTCCATGGGTATCGTACCACGGCGCGCACATCAACTAGGGCAACACCCTATTCCTTGGTATATGGCATGGAGGCTGTTTTACCTATCGAGGTTAAGATTTCCTCTTTGAGAATCATGAAAGATGCTGGTTTGAGTGAAGACGATTGGATTTAGACCCGATTTGACCAACTTAACTTGATTGATGAAAAGAGACTTACTGCTGTTTGCCATGGTCAAACGTATCAAAAACGGATGATCAAGGCTTTCAACAAGAAAGTCAGATGCCAAACATATCAAGTCGGAGATCTTGTAATCAAGCGCATCATCTTGCCGCAAAGTGATCCCAGGGGCAAATGGACTCCTACCTACGAAGGACCATTTGTAATCAAGAACATCTTTTCTAGTGGGGCAATGATCTTAACCACCATGGACGGCGACGACCTGCTGCACCCTGCGAACGCAGACATAGTCAAAAGATACTACGCATAAATAACCCGCTAGGTTGACACACCTAGGCAAAACAAGGGCATCCCGGTGAATCGAAAACCCAAAAGGGCGGTTCAGGAAAAAATTAGGGATAAATAAAAAAATCTGTACACCCGGCAAGTTGAAAATTGAAAGGGCGACTTGGGCAAAAAAGGGTTTCCCGGTGGATCGAAAACCCGAAAGGGAGGTCCAGGAAAAAGTTAGGGAATTAAAGCGTATGACTATGTCTCGCCGGATAACTTTAAGGACAATCTCTTCACTGAAAAACCCTGGAGCTTCTGATCAATCCAATCATCTTCAGACAAAGCAACAAATGGACAAGATATTCGGAGTTACGAAGGCTATAGCAGAATGGGAACCCCATGGGATTTTTCACACATAGCTATCTTTCTTTGTATAAATTTTTCTCAATTTTTATGACACCGTCCTCTTACTAGGATAGCTGTCTCCTTTGTACAAAATACCTATTCAAAGTAAATACAAAGATATCTCTTTAAAGTGCATAAAACTATTTGCCTTTTTCTTTTACATTTGTGTTTTATTTGGAGAAAAAAAATGTCCAATGATTCATTAGTGAACATATGCATTTGAACATAATTACTGTTTACAAATAACCAGGAATGAAAAAGAATAATTACTGACAGGTTGAAAGAATAGGAAAACGTCTTTCGGCTATTCCATGAACAATCCCTATAGTACATCATTTAGACCCCCAGCGGAACTAAAATTTCAAACCTTTAATCACCATCAGAGTTAAAACTTCAAACTCCCAATCTCCAGCGGAGCCAAAACCTTGAACTACAGATCCTCAGTGGAGCTGAAACCTTCAATCCCCAGCGGAGCCAAGATTTCCAACTATCAATCCCCAGTGGAGACCATTCAGTTTCTCCACATTCCCTAACAAGCTATCTTGAAGTCTGAAAAGCAATCAGATAACAGTTAACTTTTGTTTTTCCCCAACCTGGGATAATTCCCCAGTAGAGTGGCATACAACCCAAACTCATGAACTTACTCCCCAACAGTAAGCCTTCTTCCCCCACAGAGTTTCATTATTCCCCAGTGAGGTCGCCAGAGTGAAGATTCTCATTCTTAATTCCCCACAGAAGTCATCAGAGTTTTCTCTATTCCCTAGCAGAACAAGGTTTCCCTTTGTGAAATCCCCAGTAGACGTCAGCAAAATTCTCTAGATTCCCTAAGCGGATTACTCAGGCAGTACATGGCATTACTCTCACAACAGAATTTTTGTCAATACTCCAGCTTCAAGACTTGAAGGATCCCTATATCCCCAATAGTCGCCTAGGATTTCTCATCCTCAGCAATCAAAGATTTTGAATCTCTAGTAGCGGTCAAAGATTTATTTTCCCCGGCAGCAGTCAAGGAGTTATTATCCCTAGCCGCCACAAATTTCTTATCCTCAGCAATCAAGGATTTATTTTCCTCGGAAAAACAGCTAATCAGCTTACATGCGCATACATTACAGTCATATATCATAAACATTGATATAGCAAATTTATTGCATCATACATTGCATGCAACATAACTTTGTGTTTCAACTAACATTTTACCCTTTTCAGGATAAGATTAACCGCTATCATTAACAATGTTCAAAGATTTCAGATACAGTACAGATACGCTCCGGACGAGGATGCCATTCTGGTATTCATTTAGAATTCAAAGTCAAATACAGTACGAATACACTCTGGACACGGAAGTCATTTTGTCACTTATTCAGTTTCTAGTTCAGATACACTACAGACACGGAAGTTATTTTGTTACTCATTCAGATTCAAGTTCAGATACACTCCAGACACGGAAGTCATTCTGTTACTTATTCAGATTCTAGTCCAGATACGCCCCAGACACGGTTTCCATTCTGTCACTTATTCTGACTTTTTCCCCAGCCCAGAGACGCTCCAGACGCGGATGCCATTCTGTCGCTTATTTAAATTTCAGACTCAGATACAATACAGATACACTCCAGACATGGAAGTCATTTTGTTATTCATTCAGATTCAAGTATAGTTACAGCTCGAATACGCTCCAGACACGGACGCCATTCCATTGCTCATACAGACTCAGTCTCCAGATACAAGTTCAGATACGTTCCAGACACGGACACCATTCTGATATTCATTCTTTTGACTTACAACTTAAAATTCAACAAACATTCTTGGATGGCATCTATAAGCCCATCTCTGACAATATTATGTCACCTCTCCAAATGGCATCTTTAAGCCCATTCCCTCAACTACAATTTGACGAGTGCAAATTTACGGGCACTCTAGTGTCCAATCATCTTTTACCTTCGAGTCACGAACGGCAAAACTCGCCAATCTAACTCTTCAGGTTAAAGAAGATTGAATAGGGGCATCTGTTGTACCCCAAAATTTGCCCTCTCATTTATCAAGATTTTCCTCACAAGACTTCTTGGACTCAAGACCAGATTAGGGTTTGCTCAGCTTAAGACATCTCATTGCACTGATGACTTGAAATTAGGGTTTGAGTTTGCACAAGGATTTTTGGACCATCAATGCTTCATGTTACTTTCATACACCATCTTGGACCCCTAAGATTGCTCATACCAAGTTTCAAGCCTTGAATCAAATTTTTGCCCAGTCAATTGGACAGTTGACCTAAAAATCAGCTGTATTGGGGAAAAAGTCAATTGTGGCCAATTTACAGTCAAACCTCATAATTTTTTATCCACATCAACATTATAGACTCATATGAACCATTTGATCAAGTTTGGATCACAATTCCTCAAGAAATTTGTTCAGATCATCAAAAGGGCAAAATGGTCAAAATTAGGGTTTTGACTGAGAAAGGGCAATTTCTGATTTTTAACCTAGCCAATGACCAATTGGGTTCAAGCATGATTTCAAGGACTCAATGGCATCATATTGACCTAATGACATAGTTCAAAAGATCTCAAGCACATAGGATTGACAGATGAATTTTCCAGTCAACTGATCAAAAATCAATTGTACACTGAAAAGTCAAACTTTGACTTTTTGGTCAAAATCAAGTGCCAAAGGTCATAATTCATCAAGACATGTAAAAATGTGAAACTTGTTCACCAAGAAACCTAATTTTGAAAATTAGGATTTTAATTTGAAATTTTTCATAACTTAGAATTTTTCTAAGTGTTGAAAATTTCTTATTTTTTCCCAACTTTTCCCAACTTTTTCACCATGATGCAATTGGATTCAAAGAAAACTTCCAACATGAAAGTTGTATTCCTCCATGAAATCTAAAACTTTGCTTCACAAAGTTTTCCCAAATTAATCTTGGATCTCAAGTTATGATTTTGTGAATAAGGGTCCATGAACTAAATAACTTAGTGAAATTTTGCTTTAGTTTAGGCAGGTTTTTGACCTAACTTCATGGCAACTTTTCACCTAGTTACAAGAGTTATATCAAGTTTAATTTCAAATATGGATTGTAGAGCATGTTACAAGCTTTCCAAAATGTCCAAGAACTCTCCAAGATCATTTATGGTTAGGGAGAATCGAAGAAGAGAAAATGGCATTTTGTCACTTTTGTGCAAGCCATTTTCACAATATTACAAGTTGCAAATCAGATCCTAGCATGCTTGTACCTTACATTACAGGTCATAATCCTTTCTACACTCAATAATTTAATGCTAACCCAGTGGTTAAAGCCTTTGTTTTCACCTTTGGAGCATTACACAAGAGATTAATCCATAAATGGCATAAAGGGCACTATGCCATTTTGATAAAGTAAGCCTTTTACAACTTTGCATTTCTTGAGCCATGGACCTGATCTTTTGTTGCAAACAATATCCACAAATATCAGGCAACTTGTACCAACTCTATGCAGCTAGCAAGCAAGCATGTACAGGCCTTGGGCATTGTCACTTCAACTTTCATCAAAAGCAAGCAAATTGGCAAAAAGTCAAGATAACTTGTCCATCTGATAAAGAGAAGACTTGGATTCATTCTAAACATCTTCAGAAACTTGTCAAAAGCCTAAACACGAAAGCAAAAGACCTGAAACCTTCCCAAAAACAAAAACCACATTTCTGCCCAAAATAGGGCAGCTTCTGCAAAACACTTGCCATTTCAAAACTTGCTCGTGCGTTTTTCCTTTCAACCCTTGAAACATCTTCCCTACATCACATCCAAGATATCCAAGCATTCATCTTGCAACTGTGATCTCAGTTTCACACTTCACCATTTTCATTTTGCAAGGTTGCAGGTTGACTCGTGCAGGGAGTTTCAAGCATCCTCAAGGCAAGCTGAGCATTGGAGAAGCTTGAGGGAACTTCAAGGAAGCTCACACGATCTTCAGGCCTCACTCAAAGTCCCTACATTGCCATACCCAAACTCAGTTGAACAAGGTATTTGTCAAATCTCTATCTCTCTATTTAGGCATCCTTAAGCTTTGATTTGTGAAGCAAAAATGTAGTCCTTAAGTTGCTGAAGCTGTACATATGCGTAGTTATCATTTATATTAACTGAGTAGTGAGAATTTGAAGCTTGAAGTTCATGAAAAAATTAGGTCAGGAATTAGGGCCACTGAAATTCTCCCTGGTTTCTTAGAGTTAGGTTTCAAATCTTATATCATTGGAATCGTGATAAAAAATGCTACAAGTTTTATGTTGCAAGATTTTGTTTTTGTGCAAAGAATAAAGAGTTGCAGGTTGAACTCAGAAGCGCGCGCGAAAGAGACGAAGGACAGGGACGATGGATGTCTGAGCCTGATGCGCAGTGGGCCTCTTGTTTTTACTTCCCATACCCCCCCAATTTGCTATTTGCACCCCCTGGCCTATTTTCTTATATTTTTGCATTTTTCTTGCATATTTTATATTTTTTACTTGCATTTATTTTTTCAGAACTTTAGAAAATCACAAAAAAAAATTTCTTTATTTTTTTCATTTTTATTTCATTTTTATTTTATTTTTTTGCATAATAAAATAGTTTACTAGAATAAATAGAAATTCATTTTCTTAAAAAAATAGTAAAAACATTTAAAAATACCATTCATTTTTATTTTATTATTTTTCACACATAAAATATTATTTTCATATATATTTTATTTTTTTACTTGTAAATAATTTTATTTATTATTTCTTGTAAAAAATGGACAAATGAATAATATAGAACATATTTTCTTTTAAATCAAAATTAGGGTTTCCTCTTTCAAAAATAATAATATTATTTTTCTTATTTTTAGGACTTAAATAATTTATTTTTCTCATATATAAAATAAATACAAAAATATTTTTGCATACATACATTTTATTGCATATTTAAATAATTGTTTATTTATTTATTGTACAATAAATTCAATTGGGTTGTAATAGTTTTTAGGGTTTTATTTAGAGCAATATCCCCCATTGAAACTTGTATCCCCCCTCCCATTATATTTTTGTAATAGCTTAGATTTACTTTATGCAATTTATCGCATTATATACATGTTTAGTAAATTAGGGTTTGTATGATAAGACAAAATCAAACAAATAGAATGACCTAATTCAAGACAAACAAAAGCATGTAAAATGACAACACATTGCACACAAGCACTCCTTAGGGTTCCACCCACTTTGTTGCCTTAAAAATAGCCATGGTATGCATGCAAGGTATCTTGGAAAAATCAAACGAAACAAAAGATCATAGTCCCTCGATGAAGCTATCAAAAGGTTGCCTAAACAAAGATGATCTTGGTCCCTAAAACTTGCTAAGATACTTGGCACCATTGCTATCATGGTCATACGATGACCCACGCCCGTCCCGTTTAACATCCAAAGATAGGGTTGTCTACCAAAACAATGGTAAATCAACAATATCAAAGAAATAAAAATGTACAAGAAAAACTTTTGAGTAGGTAGATATGCTTCTAGTTACTTGATCAATTTGCCAACAAATCCTTGCTATTTTCAAAAACAAACACACACATTTCAAAACATTTTCAAACACCTTTCAAAACATTGAAACATTTTTCAAAAAACAAACATCTTTGTATACATTCTTACGAACGAGAATCATTACAAAGGTTTCCAAAACGATGACCTCTTTTCAAAATACTTTCAAAACCATACAAAGCACCATTTCAAACAATTGGAAAAGCAAAGAAAGTGATCTAAACAAGTAACTAAGAGCCCATGTAAGACCATGGAAGAAAAGGGTGCTAGCACCTTTCCTTTTCATAATCTACCCCCCGAACTCAAGAAAACATCTCAAAGGTCTTTCCTGTGCTTTTTTACCTTTCCTTTTGGATAAAATAAAAGTCGGTGGCGACTCTTGCTAAACCGAAACATTTGCAACGAAACGCAAAACCTCAAGTCAGTTCTCCCACCGTATCACACATAGCAACCATACAATGGTCTTCTAACAAAGATTAATCTATTTTGGAAGGTTCAACTTGAGATGCAAATGCCATGTGTAGACATGAATCTTGAAGATTGAATCTTGTTGTCACTCCTTTGCTAATATCACCGATAATATTATCAATTGGGTGATCTCGATGAGTTCTCCATTCTTTAGGTGGATATTGTTGAGAAGTTTCTTCTATGAGAGAATATTTATTGTTATTTTTATTATCCTTGGTAACATCTTCTATTGGCATATCTAAAACATCATCATCACAAGAGACTATATCCTCTTTTGAGGGGTTAGTTTCATCGAAAGAAATATGCATAGACTCTTCTATAGTTAAATTTATTTTATTGTATATTCTATAAGCTTTACTTGGAAGAGAGTAACCAAGTAATATACCTCATCCGATTTTTCATGGAACTTACCAAGGTTGTCCTTATCATTGTTAAGAACAAAACACTTACATCCAAAAATACAGATATGAGCAATATTCGACTTTCGATTCTTGAACAACTCATATAGTGTTTTCTTTAACAAAGGTAGGATAATCACACGATTACTTACATAGCATGTTGTGCTTACATAGCATCTCATTTTGAACTTTCTTAGCATACCTTTTAAAGGCCTTGAAAGCACCACTTTTATGCACTAAAAACAAAGTCAACGCATATCTTGAAAAATCGTCAACAATAACAAGTGCGTATACATTACCTTCGAAGCTTATAGTTCTTAATGGTCCAAAGAGATCCATATGCAATAGTTATAGTGGTCTTGTTGTAGATACCACATTCTTAGGTTTTAACGTTGATATAGTTTGTTTCCCTTTTTGATAAGCATCACATAACTTATCCTTTTATGAATTTCATCTTTGGTAATCCAATTACTAGGTCATGTTTGAGAATCTTGTTCAAGTGCTCCATGTGAATATAAGCAGCCCTCTTATGCCATAACCAATCATTATTTTTGTTTGCCAATAAGAATTTTACCTTTAAATACAGATCATCTAAAGCAATCTTGAAAATATTGTTAGTTCTCTTACCTTTGAGTTTTATCTCATTGGTTTTTTCGTCCATGATCAAACATTCATCTTTATTGAATTTGATCTTGAATCCTTTGTCACAAAGTTGGCTAATACTTAAAAGATTGTGCTTGAGTCCTTTGACATCAAGAACATATTTTATGGATGTGAAAAGTGGTGCACCAACTTTGCCAATGCCAAGAATTTTTCCTTTGGTATTATCTCTATAGGTGACATACCCCTTGGATTTTAATGAGATGTGAAAATTTTGTTAACATCTCCCATCATATGCTTCGAACATCCACTATCGAGATACCGTATATTTTGAGTGGATTTCAAGTAGACCTACAAAAAAAAGAAATTATTTATTGTTAGATACCCAATTTGCTTTGGGTCCTTCATAGTTAGTTCCTTTCTTAACCCATACATATTATCCACTTGCCATACTAAAGTTTATAACATATCAAGTATTAGGTGTATGGCCAAGAATACACAATAAAAACAATTCGGAATAAAGTTGCTCTTGTATCTTGGAACTTGATTTTTCTTAACAACTCTTTTTTTTCTTTTGATTAATATGCTCATTTTGCACATTGTTGGCCTTCTTGGTTTCAGATTGATTAGTAGCTTTTACAAAAACGATTTTGTTGGAACTTGATTTATTTAATTTTGAATAACCAAGTCTACTTTTGTCATTAGGATATCTTTGTTGGCTAAGAAATCATTCCAAACCAATTTGAAACTTTTCATATCGTTCAATAACTCTTTTTAGTTGAACAATTTGAAAAGTATATGATTCACATTTTTTGCATACAAAGTCTTGTTTTTCTTTAAGAAAAACTTGTTTTTGACATTCAAGATCCTTGTTCATAGTATCAATCTTTTCTTGAAAAGAAATAAGTTCTTTTTCTTGTGTTGATACCTTTTTATACAAGACTTTGCATTCATTTAGAAGTTCATCAATTGCACTTTGAGCATTTGCATCATAAAGTGTAAAATTTGCACTAACCTCTCTTCATTTTCGTCATCAATGGATTCATGAGTAGCCATCAATACTAAATTTGCACATTCGTCATTCTCCAATTCAAATGATGTACTAACTTCATTGTCATACCAAGAGATGTAGGCTTTATTGTACTTGGAGTCTTTCTTTCCTTTTTTTACATCCTTCTTGGAGAGGTTTGGAAAATCCGGTTTGATATGACATTGCTTTCCACATTCATAGCATGTAATATTTGATGTGGAGGCTTCTTTATCTTTGCTCTTTGAGAATTTCTTTCTTTTGACAAAGTTAAAATTACCAAAATTATTTTTATGATCAAAGAATTTGCCTAACCTTTTTACAAGAAGCATGAAATTTTCATCTTCTTTCGGATTTTCTTCAATAGCGACTTCCTTTGATTCCACCTTCAAAGCAATTCCTTTTGATTTCTTTTCTTGATTTTCATGCTTAGCAAGTATTCCAAGTTCCGTCTTGTACTCTTGAAGTTTACCAAATAGAGTTGCGGATGGCATATTGGATAAATTCTTCTTTTCCGAAACAGTCGTTACTTTCGGTTGCCATTCTTTAGTTAAATATCAAAGCACCTTTAGGTTGAGTTCGTCATTGGTGAGAGTTTTACCAAGAGTTTTTAAATGATTCGTCAAATGAACAATTTTTTTTCATATTGAGAATAGATTCTCCGGGTTGCATTCTAAACATATCGAACTCTTGACTCAAAATATTCAATCTTGATCTTTTGACTTTGATTGTTCCTTCGTGTGTTTCAACTAAAGTATCCCAAATTTTCTTTGTCGCCGTGCATGCCGAAACACGAAAGAATTCATCCATGTAAAGTGCACCTTGAAGAAGATTAATTGCTTTCTTGTCATAAAGGACCTTTTTCTTATCATCGTCATCCCATGATGTTTTAGGCTTTGATGTTCCAACACCATTGACAATACATGTCGGAGTAAACGAACCATTTTGGACAGCATCTCATATTTCTTCTCCGTGTACTTCTAAATGAACCTTTCTGCGAATTTTCCAAAAGTTAAAGTATTCACCACAAAACAATGGAGGCTTGTTGTTACTACCACCATCTTTGAAAGTTGGTTGCGGAAGCCATTCTGGATCGAATAGGAACAAGTTACCTTAATTGCTCTGATTCCAAATATAAGTTAATAATGCGCCTAAGAGGGGGGGGGGGGAATTAGGTGATGATCAATTTTTTCCTTCTCTTTTAAAATTCTCATTTTTCTGATTATGGTGATGAAAGCAATAAAATATGAAAAGTAAATGAACACCAGATATATACTGGTTCCCCTCAAAGATCGAGAGTACTCTAGTCTTCTTGCCAACACGGAAGAGATTTTACTATAATTTAGAATGATTGTACAAGCCTAATCACACCAAAGTTGATGCCTTACTATATAATTTATAGGGAGATCAAAGGCTCTTAAATCCTTTAAGATCTTGAACACTAAGTGCAAGAAGAACAATCATCTTCAATGCACACACTTGCTCCAACAATCCTAGAATCCAAGGTTAATCTTATACAAAATTTGAATTTTATAAAGTATGATAAATTCTTGAATAATACTATGGTTATCAAGACACTAAGATAAGATTTAATAAAAAGTTTATATTCATATCTAGTGCTCAATATATGCTGAAACAATAGTGAGTATGAAATTCCTAAACAATGTTTCATGCAATATGTAAATTCTCAAAGTTTTACAACTCTTAATAATTTTTAAAGTTTGAATAATGTGTCATGTGTTATGATCAGAATGAAAACGAATTTTATATGTGAAATGTGTCATTTCATTACACCCAAAATAAGTTTAAAAAAATACAATGGTTGGACCCCAAGAGGTATCACCCAACAGCCAAGTAAAACAGAAAATATTTGAAATTTTTCTTCAGCGATAACCGGTTACTGTATGGCTGTAACCAGTTACACAGACGCGACAACGTATATATTTTTCAAATCTGGATGGTTGTAACCGGTTACCCAAAAGCTGTAAATAATTTATTTTTATTTATGTGAAGCCCTATAGCCTGTTACTATAACCCTGTAACCGGTTACCACTGAGTAAAAGTGATAAAAACTTATTTTCTATGTGATGGACATGCACTATTTTACTATTAAATGATCATGATACTTATGTAAAATGTTTGAAGTATATTTTGAGCATTATATAATCTTAAAAAACTTCAATTTAAAACTTTTACGTAACTTGTTGATGAATCTTTATCTTGAAAGTTGGTTGTACACTTGTAGAAGACTTCATAGAATGATCTTGAAATATTATATTATCTTGAGCAGCTTCTTTTCCACAGTCTTGATATTTTTTGGCTTTATGTATGGTGATCTTCATCAAAATACTTTGATTGGAGTGCATGCAATCACATTTAGGTTTGGCTTGCATATGAGTTAAGCAAAATTTAGGTTGTAACATAATGCAATTTGATTCGGTTTGTAAAATACAAAGTGCAAACCGAACCGAACCGTGCGGTTTTGTTAAAATATGACTCAAACACATCCTAACTAAATGTGTATTTTTGCGGTTTCAGTTTGGTTTGATTTAGTTTATTGTTTTCTATTGGGTTGGTTCGATTTTGAACACCCTTACTCAAATCCAAAAGCGAGATTCATCTGGAAAACAAAGAAAGTTGTCGGAGGAACAGTGAAGCACCACTTCCTCTCTTAAACCTCTTCATCCCCAGAATCCGCATCTCAAACAGTAATACTCAAACTCGAATCTCTTTGCAACGCAAAAATAGACTCAGTTCCTCCTCATCCCATGAAATCTCATCCCACAATCAAACACCAAAATTGATCGTTGTTCAACATGAAGAGTTGTTTGAGGTCATATGAGGATCTATTGTTTAACAATTAGAAGCAATACAATGATACAGAGAAAAAGGAACACAAATCAACATAAAATTGAATCAACATAAAATTGAATCCTAGATATGGGATTACAACTTGAGTAGTATGAATCAAAGTACACATGCAAAGGGAAGTGAAATAAGTATCAAATGCTACATCTTACAATAAACAACATTCAAAATAGCAGAGTGTCGTTACTGAAATTTTGGCTATCAGATCCCGAATATCCTAAGAGATGTCTAGACACCGGATCCAACTTCACACAACAGTAAGATGGATAAACAAAAATAGTAGTGATGAAAGTAAATAACACGTTCGGAAAAATCTTCCTACTTTGGGGGCTACCAAGCCAGGGATGAAATCAACTAGATAGTATTAATTTGCAGACCTTACAACAAACCTCAAGTTTACGGTGTACGCACTTAATCACTACTTTTTGCTTAACTTCTACCTAAGTATGAAACTCTCCTCAAATCCCTCTTCAATTACACTCAGCAATTGGAGCAAACTCTAAACACAAGTAGAGAACAAAAACAATCGGAAGCTATACTTTCAAAACACGCAACACTCAATGCTTAAAAGCTTATGAGAAATGACACATAATATGTTCAATGCTTAAAAGCTTCTGAACATCTAACAGAAAACTTACACCCCAACAATAAAGATTCTAAAAACCCTAACACAAATACATATGTAAGTTCCACCTAATACTAGGTATACACCCGTCTATTTATAACTTTATTCTAGACTGGGTTGGGCTTCAAAACCGCAGCAGTGGAGCTGCACAAAGTCTGCAAAAATTCCTCCAAGAAAATAAGTCTTCAATCATTAGTTTCCTAATAAATTTCCATATTTAAAAATTAATCAAATCTTCGAAAATCAATTAAAGAATATTCTGATTTGTCAATCTTGGATGCCACATAAACTAACCGAATATTCTCTGAATATCCAATAGCTAAAAATCAGCATCTACACTGTCAGCTTGCTGCAGACGCGATGTCCTAACTCCTTGTTGGGACATCATTCTCGACATGTTGAAAACAAAAAATTGAAATATTTTGTTCAACATGTTATTAAAATGGTTTTATCAAAATGTAAGTCAATCATAATTTCAGAGAAATAACATTTACCTGAACGAAGTCACGGCGTTTTTTCCGGCGAGGAACTCATGTCTTCAACGTTATCAATCACTTCAAGTAAGAAAACCTTATCTTCTTTCTGTATATTCTTAGTTGTAGTATGATGATGCTTAGGAAATGCTTGAGCTGTGGTTATGAATGTCTTGTTCTCTGTAGGGGTTAAGCTCAATTTAACTCAGAATTTCAGTGAAGAATTCTGAGAAAGTTTAGGGTTAGCAGAGCTTTTGTGTGAGGTGTATTGACGAAGCTTTCAGAGTTTCTGTGGTGGATTCTTGCGTAGTCCTTTAGAATGAATGAAGAGTCTCTTTAAGTAGCTTGTAGGTTTGGGTGTTTTAGGTTAGGAAATGTGGTTTGTCAGCCATTCCTCCTCTCAAATCTCTGATTTTGTGCGTGTGGGTGTGCCAGCTTGCACAAACCGTTGGAGGAGGGAATATTTTGTGATTGTGTGGGTCCAAAGAGAAAGGAATGAGGGCAAAAGTGACAATCGTATAAAGGACAAAGTAGGGACACAAAAACCTGAGTTTATTTGGTAGTGAGCTTCTAGAATTTGGGTGGCCCCAAGCAAAGTTGTGACATCACCATGCTATTTGTATTAAATCGAAATTTCACTGTGTGTATTTGTTCGTGAATGAAATTGCATGACCTTGATGGTTCTGGACTTGTGCAGAGATGTAACTTGGAATATTTTGCAAAGTAAAACTAGTGAATCAAATTGTAACACCCTGTTAGCTTGAGTTCAAAAGATAGTCAACTTGTATCAATTATCAATTTTCATCCCTTTAGTTTCCATCATTGTTGAATAAAACAAGCTTGACCTCTTATCATTTTGTAATGCTGTGAAGTTTGTGATGTCTTGACCAGCTTTGTATTTAATGCTTGCATCTTGAACTTTGACATCCATGTGATTTTATATTGATTTGGGCAAGTTGTATGGCTGAGTTCTCTTTGTTTGCAAAAAGTTTAATGCTAGCTTCCATCAGTGTTATCAAATTGCCCCGCCATGGCCTCTATGGCGGATATTCATGGCGGTTTTTGGGCTCGCCGCAATGGTAAATATTGGCTGCTATTGCAGGTTTTTCTGCCATAATCCGCAATAACAGCGCTGCAAAGCGGCCGGTATGGCGGGATTTTGGCTCTCCGCCATGGCACAACACTGGCTTCCATGGTTTCTAGAGAATGTCACAAAGGCTCTTAGTTTTAACTACTACTTTTTGAAATGTTTGCACAATCTTCGAGTTTGGTTCATCACAATATGTGTGTGCACTTGTCTTGCCACTGAATGTGTCCTTGAATGATATTAGACTGTTTGAGTGTTGACCATGA
The DNA here is from genome assembly GCA_948472305.1 of Vicia faba. Lineage (NCBI taxonomy): Eukaryota > Viridiplantae > Streptophyta > Magnoliopsida > Fabales > Fabaceae > Vicia > Vicia faba. Next base: position 787,948,531 of record OX451736.1, on the reverse strand, counting down.
TGCTAGAATAAGCTTGCAGTATTGTCTTTTTTTGTGTGGCTTCCTACATGTAATTATGTAGATATATTACTTCTTTATGTATATAGGTCTTGTGCTGATGTTGAATCCAGTCCTGTGATGCAGGCCCCTTTGTTTAATATCTGGCTCGATAGCTAGCCTGTTGGTGGTAAGTTTGAAAACAAAGATGAATGCTAAGTGAAATGGTAAGATGTCATTGTTGAATTTGTTGAGAATCCATGAATTGATGTGCATTGTTTCCATCTGTTTTTGGACAGGTCTGGTTTATGTTGAACATTGCAGATTTTACAAGTTCAAAAGTCGCTTGCCTGGTGAAGCTTCAAGGTGAATCACTTGACATTTTTGTTTTCTTAATTTCATGTACAAGTCTGGTTTATGTTGAGCAGATGGCGTATTGGTCGAGCGTTGAATTGGGTATGAGTATGAAGCTTGGGCATGAATTAATTGTTTTGATCTTTTGTTTGAGTTTCACTGCACTGATTTGGATTCGATAATGCTTGGTCTGATGCCGGTACAGGGTGTTATTTTCGTTGACAGGCTGCTATTGCTTTGAACAGGTTAACAACATTGCACTTGGAGCTGTTTGGCATGGAATTTTGAGTGAAAATAGAGGCAACATGGAAACCTAAAGCAATGATCCATGGAGCTATATTGGCAACTTGAAGATTAGCGCACATAAGTTCAAAAACACTGATGTAAATCTCCTTTTGTGTAATCTTTCCAAAGTGTAATGGAATTCTCGCCGTGTCTACTTTGATTTATCACATTTGTACTTCTAAGTAACTTTTGAATTTTGCAATAGATACTTGGTGTATTTGGAAATCAAATGACGTGGATGGAAATTACAACAATTCTCTTTGTACCAATTTGCAATTTGGATGCATTATGATTAAGTATCTTCAAATATAGCTTGAATCCAAAGTATAAGTCAGATAAAACTCAAGTGTGACTTTGGGCAAAAAGTTCAACTTTCCAAAGTTGACTTTGACCAAAGTCCAAAATCTCATCCACGCCACTTGAACTCAATCTTTGATCACTCTTTCAACTTGCACAAAAACTCTCAATCCAAGCAACCATGTATGTCGTACCTTGAACTGAATGAATCTTAATTGCCAAGCTTGAACTTCACCTTTTGAGTGAATTTCAAAAGCACAACTCTTAAACAGGCAATCGTTTCTAATGCCCTGAATCGTGAAGTAATGATAATGTGATGAAGTAATTAGAAAGTTTAGGCCAAGAGAACTTGGATTATAGCTTGAAAACAAATCTTGAACCAAAACTTGCCAATATTGTGAATTCCACTTCAATTCTTTCAAAATGAATTGTTTCTTGCAACATTGAAAAAGATGCATGGAAATTTAGGTATAAAACCTAAAGTTTTTCCTTTGTGTACCTCAACTCTTACTAAAAAGAGCCATGGTCATGACTTGTAGCACATGTAACCAAATGAACCATCTTTTAAAGTGTTGACTAAAAGTCATATGAACTCCCAATCCACAATCAAAGAGACACTTTGGTTGAAATAAGCCCTTGCAGATAAATAGACCTCAATCACACTGAAACCCTAATCCTCTGATACAATTAACCATACATATGCTCTGAGCCACAATTGAAATACAGTCCAAGGATCCCTTGAATCATAACACAATACTTCATGTGGATGATTTGGGAATGAATGATTTTAAAATATGTGGATATGGATAATGACAAGGCAAATTTTGAGGTGTCACACCAAGCTCTTATGATCACTTGGTGACCTCTCTCACATACGGTAAGAAATCAATAACACTAAATTTTATTTCTTATACTCTTTTGCAACAAGAACAATGTCTCCAAATAGGAAGGTGGAGGAAGTTCAAATGAAGGTTTGTTAGCGAAGGGAGGTAAAGATCGTGGCAGAGGAAAGGGTAAGGTAATGGATTCTGAAAAGAAAAAGAGGTTCAAGTCCAAGGATAGAAAAATAATAAAATATTGTTGTAAGAAAGTTGACTATTGAAAAAGGGATTATCCTAACAAGTCAGGAAATAGTAGTTCAACGAATGTAGTTTAGTCTGATGGTTCATGCAGTGAAGAGTATTTATTTTACGATTCATCTTTAAAGTGCACTGATGCACGAATCCTTAATTCTGGGTGCTCCTACCATATGACGATGCACCGAGAGTGGTTCAACTCTCTTAAGTCAGATGATTTTAGTTTTGTTTATTTAGGTGATGATAAAACTTGAACAATCAATGAAAAAGGGAAAACTAAAATTGTTTTGGATGATGGTGGCGTGGGCACGTTGAGTGAGTGCACTATGTTCCAAAACTAAGGAAGAATTTAATTTCTCATGGTAATCTTCAAGTGAATGGTTATTCATTCTGGACGGATAGAGATAGAGACATCATGGGGGTTAGCAAGGGTGCAATGAAAGTGGTGATAATAAAGAGGACCGCAAGAAACATTTATATATTGTTGGGGTATAATTATGGGTGATGTAGCATTTTTTGAAACTGATAATGATGCAACCAAATTGTGACACATGCACTTGAGTCATCTCAGTGAATGTGGAATGATGGAACTACATAATATGAATTTGCTGAAGGGTGTTTGCACTTGCACGATTAGTTTTTGTGAGTATTGTGTTCTTGGAAAACAATGTAGAGTTCGTTTCAAGACCGGGAAACATAGGACCAAAGGAATATTAGACTATGTCCCTTATGATGTCTAGGGGCCTATAAAAGAGCCCTCTGCTGGAGGTTCTGTGGAACCTTGTTTTGAGGGTAATAAGTATGATTTTGATGATGACAACTAAAAAGTAAAACACTAAGAAGACTTCATCATGATAAAAGTACAACAAAGGATAAGTAAAAAATCACTTAAGCGGTTAAAGATGTAAACCATGAATATAAAGGGTTTTATGGACTTGACTATTAAAAGAAGAAGGAAAACCAAGAGAAATTATCTAAATCCTCAAGAGATCTCAAGCAGTGTCAATATAAAAGATGATACCTGGCAAAAAAGATTATAGGAGTTAGACTTCTAATTTAGTAATTGAGTGACCTTTTGTAAAAGCAAATGAGCTTTTTTGTAATAGTATATGGCTATAAGCACACACACACTAAAAAAAATTTCAAATACTTTAACAAAGAGAAAACCTTTTTAAAAGTGTCATTAAGTTGTACCAGATAACTTAGGAGTAGTGAAAATAGCTAAAGAGAAATATTTGACTAATCTAACCGATTACACCTTTATGTCAATCGATTAGAACAGTTCAAATGTAAGCCCTAATTTATTTAGACAACGCCTTAATAATGTACAACGACTAGGAATATCCCCTTTCCTTGTAAATGACCAACAACAACTATATTTTTAATATCTAATCGATTAGATCAAAAGCTAAATCAATTAAACAACAATCAAATTCATTGAATAAAATTTTCATTTTGGGCATTCTTCTTACCTATAAATAGAGGCCTCATTTCTTGTTTCAAACCATCCAGAACACGATTTGTGTATTGGCACTCAGTCTCTCTCTCTCTCTCTCTCTAAATTTTATTTTTCACTTTCTCTCACTAGTTCTTATAGCCAAATGCTTTTGTAAGTAAAGTTCTATTTGTGAGTGAGATGTTCATTGTAATTATGAAAGGGTAGAATTGTATAAGTTCTCCAAGGATTTTTGTTTATACACCTTGGATGAATATTGTCCATTTAGGGATTATATATGTGGTTCAAAGCTAAACCCGTTAAAAGCTTATGGTTGGGGATTTTTTATCAGCTCCTACTAGTTTATGCATATAGGTTGAAGATCATCTAGATTTGAAGATCTTACCATTGATTCATGGTTAGCCCAGTTAAAACCATGATAGGTTTTGAGATCAGCCCGATTAAAATCTCAAGAGGTTATTTGGTTGTCATGTTAAACCAATTGAGCTCAGATATGTGTTAGAACTTGAATACTAACTACTACACAATTCATGTTCTTGGAGGGAAGACTAACCACTTCAATCTATAGTTGGGAAAGAAGCTTTACCACTTCAACCTTAGCAATTTATTTAAAAAGACGTAAATACCCACATCTTTCTTCTTGTATCATTATGGTTGTAAGACAACCACCATTTTCTTGCATAAGGGAGTTCATTAGCCTTTCCTACTAAAAGCTCTAAATTATTATTGGAAACTCTCAAGACCAAGTCTTGGGGACATGAGTATGTTCTTTTTGTTTTAACCGAACCTCTATAATTCTTTGTGTCTTTCTTTTTCTATTAACCTCTTTTTATTTCCGTACTTTAAAATATTTTTCTACTACTTAGACCTAGAAAATATTTTTCATACTCTGATTAAATTTCCAAAAGTTTTCAAAACTCATGTTTTTCCAAACCACGCAATTCACTCTCATTCTGTGTGTGAAGTCTCTAGTCCAACGGATTACGCGTACTTTGTGACATTCACTGATGATGTTTCTCGTAAGGTCTCGATTTATTTTATGAAATATAAATCTGAGATCTTTTCTAAATTCAAATTATGGAAGGCAGAGGTTGAGAACCAGATAGAAAGAAAACTAAAGTACTTGTGATATGATAATGGAAATGTATACACTAACAAGAAATTCATGCATTTTTGTGAGGAGAATAGAATATAGAGGTACTTTTCTGTGAGAAAGACACCACAACAGAATGTTGTTGTAGAGAGGACAAATAATACTCTGGCGGAAAATGTAAGGTGTTTTCGGTTGAATGCTGGTCTTTCAAAAGGTTTTGGATATTAACACTAGATATGGAATTCTATCTAGTCAACAGAACACCACAAGCTTCATTGAATGACAAAGTTGAAGAAAAGGTGTTGATAGGTAACTCCATTGATTTGAGTAATTTGAGGATTTTTGAGTGTTCAACATATGTGCATATTTCCAGTGAGGATCAGTCTAAACTTGACCTCAAATTAAAATAGTACATCTTTATTGGCTATAATAAAGGTGTGAAGGGGTTCAACTTGTGGGATCCGGTTAAGAGGAAGGTGGTTGTCAGTAGAGATGTTGTATTTGATGAGAAGTTGATGTTGAAACAATCAAATGTGACAGTTGTGCTAGATATAAAGGTGGAAAATTCCAGTTAGGAAAAAATTTAGCTGGACATTGAGGAGTCCAAAGCAGATTGTAGCCCAACATCAGGATGAATCAAGCTTAGATTCAGGTGGAGTGCAAGATTCATATGGAGTACAAGACTATTCACTTGTATGTATTAGGGAGCGTCGCCGTATTACACCTCTAGTGAGATATGGGTTTTAAGACTTAACAGCATATGCTTTTCTTACCAGTTCAAGAGACACTTATACTTTTCGAGAGGCTATGGATAGTTAGGAGAAAAATAAGTGGATGGGAACTATTGGTGAGGAGATGGAGTCCTTGAAAAAGAATGATACATGGGATCTTGTTCAGCTGCCACAGGGAAAAAGATTTAGTAGTTGCAAGTGGTTGTACTAGAAAAACCCAGAAGTAACATAAAAAGTAAGGGAAAACATTCATGGCTCGCTTAGTTGCAAAGGGGTATTCACAATAGAAGAGGATTAATCATAATGAGATTTTCAGTCTGATGGTTAGACATACTTCTATCAAGGCAATATTGGCCCTGGTAGCCAGCATGGATATGCATTTCGAGCAGATGGATGTGAAAACAACTTTCCTCCGTGGTAATCTAGAGGAGCAAATCTACATGGAGCATCCAAATGAAAATTTTCTAAGTGTTAAGAGAATATGATACTTCAGAACTTCTGAGCCAGCCTCTATGCAAGTGCAGTCAAAAGTTACAAACACGGTTCAGAACATGATGCTTCAATCAGAACATATGGAAGCAATGTTCTCCGGTTCAGAACATGACGCTTCAACCAGAACATATGGAAGCAATGTTTTCCGGTAAAAACATGCCCCTTCAGCATTTGGAGGTTACGTTTCTGATTTTTTGCGATCAGAGCATCACAAAATCCCAAGACCTCGTTTAAACAACCTGCTGCACTGCTATAGTACAGTACTCTAACCAGCAGTTAATTCAGTCCACGCCTGCATTTTCCCAAATCCTGTATTTGTACCAAATACAAAAAGTTGTGATCAAAAAGCAATGGAACAGTGTGCCAAAAAGTTCAAATCCCATTTGTTTCCCCCCCTAAAACCACAACAAATTCATCTATAAATAAGTTGTTCCATCACACTTGCAAGGGGCTGGATTTTGGAGAGAGAATCGTCAAAAGAGAGAAAAGAAAAACTGTGAAATCTTCATAAAAAATCCAGAATTCCTAAACAGAAAACTAAAACCCTTGTTCTTCCCTTTAAGTAAAAGAACTTGGTATTTTCTCTTTCGTTGCTCTTGCTGACTCCAGAATATCTGAAGGCAGCAGCTCAAGTCCCAAGCACACGCTCCAGGTTCAAGGTAAGTCTCCCTGACTCTGCATCCTCTCATTCAGAACATCATTAAACATGTAAATATCATAGTATTGATGTTGTCCATATCACTGCGTAAGTAGAAAAACTGTGGATCAGAACTTCCTGATTAGGGATAGACTCAGGACCAGGATCAGAACTTCCATAAATTGTTGTGCTTTCATCCCTCTGATTTGTTGTTTGCTGAAAACTGAATAAGTTATCGTTGTGCTGATTGATATAAGGAAAGAGTTGAAATGTAACACATAACTTATGTTTTTCACTCACCATTCTAACACATAGAACTTCCATGATTCACTCACTGTTCTAACACAGCACAAAACTTCTGAGTTCTCCCTACATGTCAAACATACTGAACTTCTGATGTTTCCACTCGCTGTTTTTACACGCTCAGAGTTTATGACTTTTACATGCTGACAATACGCTGAATTTCTGGGGTTTACTCTCTGTTTTAGTGTAATATGGAACTTCTGACTTGTGGTCCACTGTCTGAATACCACCCAGAACTTTTGTGTTTCCCCTCTAATGTTCCTTGCAGGACCTCAAATTTTACCAACTCAGAACTTCTGATACCCACTGACGTCTCCTGCTGAGTCACAATGCTCTTGGCTTCAGAAATTCTGATTCCGTTTGTTTTGCTTGTAGCAGCACGCTGGTCTTATATCTCATTTATTTTCCTTTTTATCACTTTCAACATTAAAACTCTTTTCATCAATATAAAAGGCATAAAAATATTTTCCTTTTTTTACTAAGCTAATTCATTCCCCTTTTTTAATTCATCAACACAAAAAACCTTTTTAAACAAGGTCCCTTTTCTTTCTTGCCTTATTATTTCAATATGGTTGTAATAAATAATTAGGATTTATTTTCTTGCAAACCCCCATTCGTAAATTTGTACACCTCATCCCCCTAATATTGTAATAGCGTATGACTTTACATTTCTGCAGTTTATCACTTTCGAATGTAAATGCTAGTAATTAGGGTGTGTATGGAAATCCATGAAATTGACAAATAGATCACCCTAATCAAGACAAAATGCATGCAATCAAACAAACTTTGCACACATGCACCCTTAGGGTAATCCCACTTTATGGCCTATCAAAAAATAGTCATGTCCCTCGAGCATGGGCGTTTTAGCAAAAGACCCTCGATAAAAGATTGTAGTCCCTCGATGACACTCGATGTTGCCTTCGGTAAACGATCTAGTCCCTAAAACGACATTGCTAAAACGTCCCATAGGTTGCCTTCTATGACTATACAAACATCCCACGCTCGTACCTTCACATCCAACGATGGGGCTTCTTACCAACTCAATGGTAAGATAGCAACATCTAAAGCAGGAGGAAAAATACATCTAAAGACCTTTTGAGTAGGTAGATTCGCTCCTAGTTGCTCTCTTGCTCACAAAAAAAAACATTTTATACATCAACACTCTCACTTTGAAATATTTTCTAAAGACAACACTTTATACGCGTTCTTATAGAAACGAGAGCCATTACAAAGGAAACCCTTTTCAAAATCACTTTCAAAAAGACATTTCACAAACATCTTTTTGAACTATTTTCAAAACAACACTTTGTACGCATTCTTATAGAGACGAGAATCATTACAAAGTCACATTTTCAAAACTACATCACAAACACACATTCAAACAAAAGCAAGTGATCTAGCAAGTAACTAAGAGCCCATGGAAAACCATGGATGAAAAGGGTGTTAATACCTTCCCTTTTCATAATCTACCCCCCGAACTCAAGAAACAATCTCAATGGTCTTTCCTGTGATTTTTTACCTTTCCTTTTGGATAAAAGAAAAGTCGGTGGTGACTCTTGCTAACCGTAACATTTGAGAATAAAAACGCAAACAACTCAAGTCAGTTCATCCACCGCATCACAGAACTGGCGACTCTGCTGGGGAAGAAATTTTAAAAGTGGGGTTACCTTAGGGTTAGATCACATCTATTTGTTTTCTTTGTTTGACTTGCTTGCTTTACATTTTTGGGTCATTGTTTGGGTTTTGTTTTGATCCTCCACCGGAATCTAGGACACCTTTTTAGGTAAGTAGCAATAGATTATGGAAACTGTACGACGTAAACCGATATGGTTGAAACAATGGCTACGTTAGTGTGACATATTTGTGGGTATCAGTATCCCTCGTGGTGAATCGAGGAGAATACAGGGCCGCTGAGTGGCATCGTGAAGCACTAACTGACTTTAGAACCCTAATTGAACAAACTTGGCCATTAGGACGTAGTGAGATAACCGGTTTCAGTGTATAGTTGAAAATTGGTTGATACTCGATACTACACTCATTGAGGCTGGACTTTTGGGATATATCGGTCGCAAGAAAAGATTGATTGTGCTGAGACAATGCCTAAGAGAAAGGTCGGTGATATTGAGATCCCTTAGAACCCGATTACTATTAACTAGGACACGTTGAGCCAACTAAACTTCAAGAGGGTACTTACCTACAAACTCCATGCAAGCCTAAACCTAAGGACTTGTCTACTTTGTGTGAATATGTTTTATTTGTATATAAACTTGCTTACCTCGCATATTTGTACATAACATCATAACATCATACCATAGCATTTTCAATAGCTGTTTCAAGGATCTAGAGGGCCTGTGATGCAGGGTCACGTTGAACCAGACGTCCACCAAAGGGCAGGAGGATTTACTTTCCTCTAACCAAATGCCGTCAAAAATCAAGTACAACAAACCGAAGTCAAAGGCTACAACCCGCTTGACATGGTGAGCTTAATTCTCGTGGTAAGACATCCACCGATACAAAGTTCTCCAATCCAAAACTGTAAGTGACTACTAAACCCGCGAGATCCTTGGAAACATGCATCTACATATCATGCATCATATCATTACAGGTTTCTCCCATACAGGTTTCCTTATCTTCCTACTGTTTATTTCAGTAGAGATGGCCCTAGAACAGACCATCAAGAGCATTCAGATTCAAAACGCTCAACTTCAAGAGATGTTCTTGAACTTGTCCAAAGGGCAAGAAGAAGTGAAAGCTCTCCTCACAAGGGGAATGATCATGGGGAATCCGTAGGGCACCAAGGATGATCAGTTGGAAAGGCTACAAATTGAAATGGCAACAATGAAAGTCCAGATGATGGGACAACTGGTGGGGCAGATGGCTCTTATTCAAAACCTGGATCAAGGACAGGAGGAGCTGAAAGCCCTTGTCAACAGGCTTCATCAAGACAAATACAACCAAATGGGGAAAACATCTAGGATTGGGGATCAAGCCATCATTCAGCCTCCCATGATACAAGAAGCCGGTTTAAGGGAGAGAAGACCTCCCCGATTTTCTTCCACGTCACAAACCCAACAACCACCTCGTCAACAAGGACAGGGTAACCAACGTAAACAGGTCCCAGCCGTTAGGAAGTTCACCAAACTCTACATGCCTATATCGCAGGTCTTACAACACCTGCTGAACTTGAATTTGGTCACATTAAGGGATCCTCCTCGGAATCCCAATATCTCTGCTCCTAACTATCATCCCAATGCATTATGTGCATACCACTCTAATAATCCTGGGTATGATACGAATGACTGTTGGGCTTTGAAAAATAAGATCCAAACCTTGATTGACAGAGGAGTGCTGGAGTTCACACAAGATGGCCAGATTGAGTTCTTCTTCCGTCCCTCAAAGGCTCGCCAGATGAAGTGAAAAATTCAAACAAAGAGACTCCTGTTCATTTGAATTTTCAAGTTGTAATTTCTTTTGTTATTCAAACAATTATCTATTAATATCAAAACTTTGTTTCATTAATGCATTGCATATGTTTGTCTTGATTTGATCCACTCATTTTTATTACATTTAAACTATGATTTTTACTCACTTTATGACATTCAACTCTTGCTAAAAGTTACAAGCCTTTAGAGGGAGGATGACGAAAACAATACCATAATCTCATACAGTATGCTTTTGAACAGACCTTGCTGACGATGTACAGGTGTTCTTTCAAATCCTAAACACTGGAGTTATAAGGAAGATAATACCTAGTCAACCCCTTTGAGCCAAAGAAGCAGAAGTTTTCTTTCTTACGCAAATTAAAACCTTTAATCAAAACCCGAGGCAGGGTAGTCTCTCAGTTAATTCAAATGTGCGTTTAGCCACAAACTCTCATCTCGTAATACAACGATTGACATCAAAAACATTCCTCTGGAATAAAAAGACGGTGATGGTTCCCTGCCAAATAGGCAGTCATTATCTCTTAAAAAGAAAAGCCCACAAAGTCAAAACCTACAAATGAGACTTAAGAAAACGGGGGCATCCCGCTGACCGTAATCTCAAAACAAGAACAGTCAGGAAAAAATTAGGGATAACAAATCAAAAGAAAGAGGTCACTATAAATCCTCAACAACATGAAAAAATATTGCAAAAAATGGCTGCCTTCCGACAAACTTAACTTGTTTGAACCATCACCAAAATGTCTTTCCAGACTCAATTGGAGTTCAAACACACAATTAACTGAGTTTAGGACTGAAGAGCGGGTGGGTACAAACACACTTTGAGCCTTTATCCTTTGTTTCTTAAACCGTGAACCAAACCATGTTACAACCCTTAAAAAGTCCTAATTGAAGCATGGGTTAGTTCAAAAGCATACTGTTACAAAAGGTATCCTGACTCTTGTAAGGCTTTGCTCTAAATCATGAGTTTGAATTTTCTTAACAAAATTTCTTTACTTGTTAAAACGCATTTTCAAAACTTTAAGACAAACATAAACTTTGCATTACTTGAATATCACTGTTTGCATATGGCTATTTGTTTGACAACGGAGAAATTCAAACAATCTCCAGTGAATGAAAGCTCTCTCAGTGAACAAAATCAATTCAAATAGGATGACATTCCCATTGACAAATATCCTATCAACAAGGGGACATGAAATGTCACTATCCAACACACCTGGGCCAGTCCAGTCAAGATTTCAAGAAATCTCTCAAGAATTGCAGAATAACCAGGGGCAGGTACCACCTCCATTACTTGGGGCATTGAATGGGTTACGTACAGTTCAACATCTCCTGGAAGTGCCACAAATACTTGCTACTAGGGGCAGTGACAAATCTCCCCAAAATTCTTCTCATAAGATGATTCCCCAACAAGAGTTAATCTCTGAAAACCTTTCCCCAGCTGAGACAACCTCAGAAGTCCTCGAGGACTTTCCCCAATGAAGTTGTCACCTCTCTAGCAGACTGTCAACATGGTTTATTTCCCCAACAAACGATAGGATTCCCCAGCTCGAGTTTGCCTCTCCGACTACTACAAATAAAAGGACCACAACTCCTCTTCCATAGTAGACTACTCTACAATTCCCAGCAAGTTACTGTGAAGACTAGACCCGACCAGACGTCAGTTCAACTTCGAATCCCCAATAGAGCAACGGACAACTGAGACTCCTGAACTCTTTTCCCCAAGCAGGAATCAACACTCTCCAACAGAGTTTTAAATATTCCCCAACAGAGTTCTCCTCAAACAACAAAACAGGAATCCACGATGGAAACATTCCAAGCAAAGTTTGAAGACACACCAACTCTTCAACAACAGTCCAGGATTTAACGACTCCCCAACATTTGTCAAGGATTTATGTTCCCAGACAAAATACATTCATTAACATTTCACATTTCATACATCTTATTTACATACATGATAAGTGCATACAACACAATCTCATTTATTTTTGAGAACATCATGACATCATGAATTTCATACATCATGACATTGCATACAACTAACGTTTTACCTTTTTCAGGAAAGGTAAATCAACAGATGGCTACCATCAACCTTTTCAAAGTTCCAGATTAATACCTGTAATAAGCCAGGAAAACTATCTGCGGACGATTGATTATAGATTAATACCTGTAACAAGCCATGAAAACTATCTACATGAAGAGATTGAAGATTAACACCTGTAACAAGCCAGAAAAACTATCTTTCTTTCCCAGGTCAGAGATTAATACCTGAAACTAGATAGGACAACTATCTCATTGACCAACCTTTTCAAGTTCCAGATTAATACCTGTAACAAGCCAGGAAAACTATATGCGGACGACTGATTGTAGATTAATACCTGTAACAAGCCAGGAAAACTATCTACGTGAAGAGATTGAAGATTAACATTTGTAACAAGCCAGGAAAACTATATTTCTTTCCCAGGTCATAGATTAATACCTGAAACCAGACAGGACAACTATCTCATTGACCAACCTTTTCAAGTTCCAGATTAATACTTGTAACAAGCCAGGAAAACTATATGCGGACGAATGATTGTAGATTAATACCTGTAACAAGCCAAGAAAACTATCTACATGAAGAGATTGAAGATTAACACCTGTAACAATCTAGGAAAACTATCTTTCTTTCCAAGGTCAGAGATTAATACATGAAATCAGACAGGACAACTATCTCATTGACCAACCTTTTCAAGTTCCAGATTAATACCTGTAACAAGCCAGGAAAACTATCTGTGGACGACTAATTGTAGATTAATACCTGTAACAAGCCAGGAAAATTATCTACATGAAGAGATTGAAGATTAACACCTGTAACAAGCCAGGAAAACTATCTTTCTTTATCGGTTCAGAGATTAATACTTGTAACAAGACAAGACAACTATCTACTCGACCAACTGAAGCAACCCTACACAGGTTCCTTCTCTTTCCAAGATGCAGTTTTACACTGACTCGTCATGAAGCAACCCTACACAGGTTCCTTTTCTTTCCAAGATGAAGTTTTACACTGACTCATCATGAAGCAACCCTACACAGGTTCCTCCTATTTCGAAGATGCAGTTTTACACGGACTCATCATGAAGCAACCCTACACAGGTTCCTCTTTAATTCCAGATGAAGTTTTACACTGACTCATCATGAAGCAACCCTACACAGGTTCCTCCTATTTCCAAGATGCAGTTTTACACGGACTCATCATGAAGCAACTCTACACAGGTTCCTTCTCTTTCCAAGATGAAGTTTTACATGGACTCATCATGAAGCAACCCTACACAGGTTCCTTCTCTTTCCAAGATGAAGTTTTACACTTTCATCTCGAAGTAACCCTACTACTCAGGTTCCTTCACCAAACCCTACTACCCAGGTTCCTTCACTAAGCCCTACTATCCAAGATTTCATCTCGAAGTAACCCTACTACCCAGGTTCCTTCACTAAGCCCTACTATCCAGGCTTTCATCTCGAAGTAACCCTACTACCCAGGTTCCTTCACCAAGCCCTACTATCCAGGCTTTCATCTCGAAGTAACCCTACTACCCAGGTTCCTTCACCAAGCCCTAATATCCATGCTTTCATCTCGAAGTAACCCTACTACCCAGGTTCCTTCACTAAGCCCTACTATCCAGGCTTTCATCTTGAAGTAACCCTACTACCCAGGTTCCTTCACGAAGCCCTACTATCCAGACTTTCATCTCGAAATAACCCTACTACCCAGGTTCCTTCACCAAGCCCTACTATCCAAGCTTTCATCTCGAAGTAACCCTACTACCCAGGTTCCTTCACCAAGCCCTACTATCCAGGCTTTCATCTCGAAGTAAACCTACTACCCAGGTTCCCTCACCAAGCCCTACTATCCAGGCTTTTATCTTGAAGTAACCCTACTACCCAGGTTCCTTCTCCCTTACCTCCAGGAAACCGTTTGTATCACTATAAGGCCCAGGCCCGACCAGATACATTTGGTTTCACATTTCCCCAGTAAGTCGCTGTACAGCCTGGACCCTGGCCAGGTATACATTCTATTTTCACCCCCCTCAATCAAGAGTTAATTCCCCAGTAAGTCGCTGTACAGCCTGGACCCTGGCCAGGTATACATTTTATTTTCACCCCCTCAATCAAGAGTTAATTCCCAAGTAGAGTAATAGACAACCGAAGCTCCTAGGTTTTACTTCCCAGGGCATAAATCAACATTCCCCAGCAAAGTCATCCTCAGCAGGTACAGGAATTCTCGCCAAGGAATCTCTTATGCGACCGATCTTGATAAAATGGTTCATATGAGTCTATATTATTTTTATGGATAAAAAATTATGAAGTTTGACTGTAAGTTGTCCATGGTTGACTTTTTCGCCAATACAGTTGATTTTTAGGTCAACTGTCCAATTGACTGGGCAAAAATGTGATTCAAGGCTTGAAACTTGGTATGAGCAATCTTAGGGGTCCAAGATGGTGTATTAAGGTCACATGAAGCATTGATAGCCCAAAAATCCTGTTGCAAACTCAAACCCTAATTTCAGGTTATCAGTGCAAGGAGATGTCTTTAGTTGAGCAAACCCTAATCTGGTCTTGAGTCCAAGAAGTCTTGTGAGGAAAATCTTGATAAATGAGAGGGAAAATTTTGGGGTACAACACCTAGAAATGGTCACCACACCAATGTTGTTGAAGATGATTTGTTTATTACCACAGTTGATGAACTCTTGACCCCACTCCCGATCATTAAGATAAACTTATTGAAAGTCGGTGTATTCTCGGGTTGTAATGAAGACTGCCATCTTTGCTTATCCTCATCAACTGTTTGCCCTTTGTTGAAAATAGGCATTCAACGCTTGATAGACAACAAAGAGATTCTGTTTGAAAGTACTCTTGTCTCACATGTTCCTGTTGAAGACATTTCAATCATAACCATCTCCGCCAATTCTTCCAGGGTCCCCAAAAGACCCGTTAGAATTACATCGGTTCCAAAAACTACTCCTCTTATAATCATAATGCCCGAGCCGGTCCCGTATGAATCAGACAAAAATGTGTCATGGAATTACGATGGGGACATCTACTACTATGGCATCGAATAAGATGTGCTGGCCGCTGAAGAGATAAGCTCCGAAGAAGAAAACTCTGACATTAATAATATTTCTGAAACTAGTAAGATTACCCGAAGCGGTAGAATCTTCTCTCCAGAAATTTCCCCCCAAAGGCAGTTTTTGGACCCGTGGCTGCTCCAAAGGTTACCTCTGTACCAATAATCATATCTGCAAGTGCTCCTATTGACGAAGACAATACAACTCCTGTTGTCATTCTTACCAACACTCCTATTACTGAAACTCGAGGAAAAAGTATTCAAGAAGAGCCTTTCCGGACGAAGGCTCAACCACTGGCTATCCCCAAAACCTCCAAGAAGGAAATGGAGGAGATCCTGAGAATACTAAAGAAGAGCGACTACGACGTAGTTGAACAGTTGGGGCAAACTCCCTCCAAAATCTCCATGCTGGCATTGTTGTTGTGCTCCGAGGCACATGCGAAAGCCCTGGTGAAGTTCCTAAAGACAGCCCATGAGCCTCAAGAGACGTCTGCTGACCAATTTCAAGATTGTGTGTCCAGTTTGACGGCGGATAACGGCCTAGGCTTCTCAGATGCTAATCTGACACCAAGGGGTAGAAAGCACAACGAGGCATTGCATGTCTCTGTGGAATGTAGAGGAACAACTCTGGCCCATGTCTTGGTGGACATTGGCTCATCTTTGAATGTTTTACCGAAGAAAGCTCTCGACAGATTAGACTGCGAAGGACTGGCGTTGAAACCCAGTAACATAGTCGTAAGAGCGTTTGATGGCTCAAAGAGGATGGTGCACAGGGAGGTGGATATCCCCATAAAAGTTGGGACTCAAACTTTCAACTCAACCTTCTATGTAATGGACATCCGCCCCCTCTTACTCCTGTCTGCTAGGACGGCCGTGGATCCATAATGTCGTTGCTGTCACCTCTACACTGCACCAGATGCTGAAATATCTGGTCCAGGGAAAGATTATCATTGTCCACGGAGAGGAAGAGTATATGATTAGCCACCTCAATTCTTTCCGGTATGTGGAATTGGATTGCGAGTTTATTGAAACTCCTTTTCAACATTTTGAAGAGGTCCCCCAAGAGGTAGCAGTTACCAAGACTGCATCCCAGATTCCCAAGATTACAAGACCTCCACTCCGGATGTCATCTCGGAAGGACGCCAAGGCAGTAGTAGAGGAGGTGGATGCGCCATCTGGGGGCAACTTCTGGATATTCCATATAAATCTAACAAGTTTGGTTTAGGGTTCACTTCAAGTGTTCAGAAGGTTGTGCGTCGTGCCCGTGCTGGAGGGGCACCCTTGAAGATTAGAAACCAAGAGGTCAACACGGTGGAAGATAGTGAAGAGGATTGGAGCTTGGAGAATTGGATCTTTCCTACTATCAACGGAGGACTTCGTAATTGGGAAGCCAGAGACTTTGTCCCAATAACTTTCATCCCTCGGTAATTTATCTTTACATTTCTGTTGGACTTGTAATATTCACAAACAATTCACACATTTAAAAACTTGTGTCTTGCCCGAGGCACAATGGTCCATTTGTAAGGGTTTTTATTTCATCTTCATATGACATTCAATGAATCATGGATGTTTTTCACATACAAACTTTTGTGCTCATTGTTTTTCTTTTACATTTTCTAAGGATGGCTATACCCTTACACACACCCACACTCACAAATGCAGGTACCCCTCCATTCCGGATCCCATGGGTAACGATACTGCTATGGCCTTTTATGACTCTGAGGATCTAATTCACCAAGCCGAAGACGAAGGTGAGGAAGATTGTGAAGTACAAGGGGAACTGGCCAGACTACTACAACAAGAGGAAAGAGCCATTCAGCCTCACGAGGAACCTGTGGATACAATCAATCTGGGTACCGAGGAGAATAAAAAAGAGGTCAAAGTGGGTTCTAATCTGGAGCCCAGTGTTAAGGAGCGTCTGATACAGCTGTTGCATGATTATGTTGAGATCTTTGCCTGGTCATACGAAGATATGCTGGGACTCGATACAAACATCGTGGTACATCGCCTACCAACAAAAGAAGACTGTCCACCAGTAAAACAAAAAGTCCGCCGCATGAGACCTGATATGTCAGAGAAGATCAAAGCGGAAGTCATGAAACAATTCAATGTTGGATTCTTGGTTGTCACTTTCTATCCTTAATGGGTAGCCAACATTGTTCCCGTGCCTAAAAAAGACGGCAAAGTATGAATGTGTGTGGACTATAGAGATTTGAATAGGTCCAGCCCTAAAGATGATTTTCCACTCCCCCACATTGATATCCTGGTTGATAATACGGCCCAGCATAAAGTGTTTTCCTTCATGGACGGATTCTCAGGTTACAACCAAATTAAAATGGCACCTGAGGACATGGAGAAAACAACATTTGTCACACAGTGGGGCACATTCTGCTACAAAGTGATGCCATTCGGACTGAAGAATGTTGGGGCAACCTATCAGCGTGCCATGGTAGCTTTGTTTCATGACATGATACATCATGAAATAGAGGTCTACGTAGACGATATGATAGCCTGATCACAAACAGAAGAAGAGCACCTTGATCACTTGCAAAAGTTGTTTGAGAGATTGAAGAAGTATAAACTAAGGTTGACTCCAAACAAGTGCACATTCGGAGTACGGTCTGGTAAACTCCTAGGCTTTGTCGTCAGTAACAAAGGTATTGAGGTCGATCCTTCCAAGGTTAAAGAAATACAAGAAATGCCTACTCCTTGTACTGAGAAGGAAGTCTGAGGATTCTTGGGACGCTTGAACTATATTTCCAGATTCATTTCTCACCTAACAGCTACTTGTGAGCCAATCTTCAAACTATTGAAGAAAGATCAAGTAGTCAAATGGAATGATGAATGCCAAACTGCTTTCGACAAAATCAAAGAGTACTTGCAAGAGCCTCCTGTTTTGATGCCACCAGTCGAGGGAAGACCATTGATCATGTATCTGACTATTTTATAAAACTCAATAGGGTGTGTACTAGGGCAGCATGACGAGTCTGGCCGAAAAGAGCATGTTATTTACTACCTGAGCAAAAAGTTTACCGAATGTGAAACTAGATATTCGCTGCTCGAGAAAACTTGCTGCACTCTGGCATGGACTGCTCGCTAGCTAAGACAGTATATGCTGACTCATACTACTTTGTTGATATCTAAGATGGATCCGATAAAACACATCTTTGAAAAGCCTGCTCTGTCTGGAAGGATAGCTAGATGGAAGATGATCCTAATAGAATATGACATACAGTATACTACCCAGAAAGCTATAAAGGGCAGTGTGCTAGCTGAGCATCTTGCTCATCAAGCTGTGGAAGACTATCAGTCCATGAAGTTTGAATTTCCGGATGAAAACATCTTGACATTAGACAATTGTGAAGAAATCAGGCTATATGACGGACCTGAACAAGGATCCCGATGGACCCTGTTCTTTGATGGGGCATCCAATGCACTTGGTAATGGTATCGGTGTTGTACTCATATCTCCGGAAGGGTGTCATACTCCTTTTAGTGCCAGACTTTGCTTCAACTGTACGAACAACATGGCGGAATACGAAGCATGCATCTTTGGTCTCAGAGCTGCCATAAACTTGGGAATCAAATCCTTATACGTGTTTGGAGATTCAGCTTTGGTCATCAGTCAGATCAAAGGGGAATGGGACACTAAGCACCCAAACCTTATCCCTTACAAAGAACATGTTTTGACATTGCTACCACATTTTGAGAAGATTACCTTCGAGCATTTCCCGCGAGAAGAAAATAAGCTAGCAGATGCTCTAGCTACAATGTCATCTATGTTTAAACTTAATTGGGATAACGAGGCTCCCCAAATTACCATTGAATGAATGGATGAACCAGCACACTGTCACGAGATTAATACTGAAAAGGTAGTGGACCAGCCTTGGTTTCATGAAGTCAAGAGGTATCTCGAGGCTCAAGAATATCCAGAAGGAGCCTCAATCAATGATAAGAAATTCTTAAGGAGATTCTCTGCTAAGTTCTTCCTGAGTAATGGCATCCTGTACAAACGTAATCATGACTCCATTATGCTTCGGTGTGTGGAAAAGGTGGAAGCGGAAAAGATCATGGTTGAATTACATGAAGGTACTTTTGGCACTCACTCCAATGGGCATACGGTGGTGAAGAAAATCCTACAGGCAGGCTATTATTGGTCTGCCATGGAAGCAGATTGCTATCAACACTCTCGGACCTGTCATAAGTGTCAAATTTACGCTGACAAGGTGCACGTACCTCCGGTTCCTCTGAATGTCTTGACGGCTCCTTGGCCCTTTGCTATGTGGGGAATAGATATGATTGGGGAAATCAAGCCTACAGCCTCCAATGGACACCGCTTCATCCTAGTGGCCATTGACTACTTTACAAAGTGGGTCGAAGCAGCTTCCTTCGCTTCTGTTACTAAGAATGTTATTGCCCGCTTCATCAAGCAAAATCTCATTTTCTGGTACGGTATCCCGGGAAGGATCATCACTAAGAATTGTACAAATCTTAACAACACTATGATCACCACCTTGTGTGAGCAATTTAAAATTCAGCATCACAATTCTTCTCCCTACCAGCCAAAGATGAATGGTGTTGTCGAGGCTGTGAATAAAAACATTAAGAAGATCATATAGAAGATGACAGTCACCTACAAGGACTGGCATGAGATGCTACCATTCGCTCTCCACGGGTATCGTACCACGACTCGCACATCAACTAGGAACACCCTATTCTTTGGTATATGGCATGGAAGTTATTTTGCCTATTGAGATTCAGATCCCCTCTCTGAGGATTATGAAAGACGCGAGTTTGAATGAAGACGATTGGATCCAAACTCGACTTGATCAACTGAATTTAATTGATGAAAAGAGACTTAGTGTTGTATGCCATGGTCAAATGTATCAAAAACGGATGATCATGGCTTTCAACAAGAAAGTCAGGCGCCAAGTATATCAAGTTGGGGATCTAGTGATCAAACGTATCATCCTGCCACAAAGTGATCCCAGGGGAAAATGGACTCCTACCTATGAAGGACCATTTGTAATAAAGAACATATTCTCTGGTGGGGCAATGATCTTGACCACCATGGACGGCGACGACCTGCCAAACCCTGCGAACACGGACATAGTCAAAAGATACTACGCATAAGAGACCCGCTAGGTTGACACACCTAGGCAAAACAAGGGCATCCCGGTGAACCAAAAACGTTCAGGCAAAAATTAGGGATAAAATAAAATTTGTATACCCGACAAGTTGAAAACCTGAAAGGGAGACTTGGGAAAAAAAGGGCTTCCTGGTGGACTAAAAACCCGAAAGGGCGGTCCAGGCAAAAGTTAGGGAATCAAAGCATATGACTATGTCCCGTCGGATCACTTTACGGACAACCTTTGACTTCTAACTGACAAACTCAGAGTTTCTGATCAATTCAATCATCTTCGGACGAAGCAACAAATAGACAAGATATTCAGAGATATAAAGGCTATAGCAGAATGGGAACCCCATGGGCTTATTACACATAGCTATCTTTCTTTGTAAATTTTTTTGTTTTATGGCACCATTCTCTTACTAGAATGTTTGTCTCCTTTGTACAAAAACACTTATTCAAAGTCAATACAAAGATATCTCTTTGAAAGTACAAAAACTATTTGTCTTTTTCTTTACGATTGTGTTTTGTTTGCAAAAGCGTCCAATAATTCATTGATGAACATATGCATTTGAACATAATTACTGTTTACAAATAAACAAAATGAGAAAGACAATTACTGATAGGTGGAAAGAATAGGAAAATGTCTCTAGGCTATTATCCAAGAAATCCCCACAGTATATCATTTTGAATCCCCAGTGGAACTAAACTTCAAATTATTAATCCCCAGTAGAAATCGTCAGATTTCTCAAGATCCCCCAAGCAGATCTTAGCATTGCCCTCACAATAGAATTTACTTCTCTCAATAAGAGTTCGTCAGTACTTCAACTTCAAGACATAAAATTCAACATATCCTCGGCAGCATTCAAGGATTTATTTTCCTCCATCAAACAGCGATACAGCAAATCAGCTTACATACGCATACATTGCATCTATACATCATAAACATTGATAAAGCAAATACATTGCATCATACATTCCATACAACATAACTTTGTGTTTCATCTAACATTTTACGCTTTTCAGGATAAGATTAACAGCTACCATTAACAATATGTGATCATGATACAGTTCAGATACGCTCCAGATACGGATGCCATCCTGATACTCATTCAGATCCAGCTTTCAGATACAGTTCAGATACGCTCCAGATACAGATGCCATCCTGATACTTATTCAGATCCAGCTTTCAGATACAGTTCAGATACACTCTAGATACGGATGCCATCCTGATACTCATTCAGATCTATATTTTAGAGATAGTTCAGATACGCTCCAAATACGGATGCCATCCTGATACTCATTCAGATCCAGCTTTCAGATACAATTCAGATACGTTCCAGATACGGATGCCATCCTAATACTCATTCGATTTAACCTTTTGATACAGTTCAGATACGCTCCAGATACGGATTCCATCCTGATACTCATTCAGATTCAACTTTCAGATACAGTACGGATACGCACCAGACACAGATGCCATTCTGATACTCATTCAGATTCAACTTTCAGATACAGTACGGATACGCTCCAGACACATATGCAATTCTGATACTCATTCAGATTCAACTTTCAGATACAGTACGGATACGCCCCAGACACGGATGCCATTCTAATACTCGTCCAGATACAACCTTTTAGATACAGTTCAGATACGTCCAAAACACGGACACCATTCTGATACTTATTCTTTCGGCTTACAACTTGCAATTCAATAAACATTCTTGGATGGCATCTGCAAGCCCATCTCCAACAACTATCCATCATCCCTCCAAATGGCATCTTTAAGCCCATTCCCTACATAATCAACTAACACATCATTGAGTGCAAATTTATGGGTACTCTAATGTTCAATCATCTTCCACCTTCAAGTCACGAATGGCAGATTTACCAATCTAACTCTTCATGTGTAAGAAGATTGAACAGGGGCAGCTGTTGTACCCCAAAATTTGCCCTCTCATGTCTCAAGGACTCTTAGAATTACTTCAGTCAAGTTGTAAACCTCAGATCATAACTTTCTAAGAAGAATCATTCAAATTACCAAAAGGGGTAAAATGGGCGAAATTAGGGTTTTGACTGAAAAATGACTGAACTTTGATTTTTTACCTAATAACTGGCTTATTGGTTGGAAGCATGATCTCAAGGATCCGAGCGCGTCATTTTGACCTAATTTCATATTTCAATTCATCTCCTGAGATCAGTGGATTGATAGACAAATTCAGTCAACTAGTGAGAAAAGTCAATTGTACACTAAAAGGTCAAACTTTGACTTTTTGACCAAAGTTGAGTCCCAAAAATCATATTTTATCAAGACATCCAAAATATGAAATTTGATTATCAAAAATCAAGAGAATCAAAAATCCAACTTTGCAAGACTTTGAAATTTTTCTAAGTATTTTTTATACTTGGTTAATTTCATTTGCTTCATGACATTTTTTACTACAATTCCAAATAATTCAAAATGATGCAAGTAATTCAAGTTATTACAAAGTGGCATTCTTACAAAATTACAAATTCTAAAACTATGCCTTGATTGAGTTTTCTTAAATAAAAAAAAGACTTTGTCACAATGCTTTGGCCCTTGATATAATGTGTATGTAATATTCCACAAGACCAAATTTGTGACATGCTACAAATCATGTTGTCCAAGTTGAACAAAATGTGACGTGCCACATTGCCACAACACCCCATGCTGCCCTGCAAGAAAGCTTGTGCTATGCTGCACCCCAAGGATGCATGATGCCCAATGCAGTTCAAAACTGCTCTATGCAGTCTGCCCAAGCCTGCATCACAACAGCCCCAAAAATTGCACCAAAATGGCAAAGTAAAATTGTGTGAAGAAAGTGTCAAAGCAGTAAGAAAAACAATTCAAAATAACTTATGTAGTTTCCCCCCTAAACCACAGTCAAGGGTCTACAAAAAGAGGATTGTCTCATAAGACAAAGAGGTTAAATTTTAGAGGCTGGGTTTTTGAAGTAGGATTTTGAGAGAGAGAATAGAGTTTTTGTTGAGCAGAAAAACAACATCCTTTGAAAAAACTTGACTCATTCATTTTCAAAGCAAAAGTTTTGTTCTTATTCAAAACAAGACCCCAACCCATTACTCCACCATACAAACTCTCCCATAAACCAAACACCTCATCACATACAAAGATTGTCCAAACATAAAAACAGTCCTTGTAGTGCTATTCACATTCACCATCAAAAATACCAAAAATATTACAGTACAGTCCAACTCGGTTCCAGCAGTCCAGAGCAGATTTTTGAAGACTCACAAAGTCATCACAGCATTTGGAAAAGTATTCAAATCTAAAACAACTAGTGCAGCCCAAAGGTAAGTCCTCTTGACTTGATACCTTTTCATACATCATTAATGATTTGTTGTTTTTGAAGATAAGATGTAGTACTTTATTATCCTGTTGAACTAGTCATTTGCTTATGGTTTAGGTTTATTCAATCATTTATTGTTCATGTTTATCCATCATATGCCATAAACTAACTTGTACAGTCAGTAAAACAATGTTTTAGGCAGAAAAATGCAGCATGCATAGACACATATCCTCATGTGTCGACCCATCCTAATGAAAAAACAGGGTATGGGTCGATACATAACCCTAATGCATCAATCCATACTAAGTTCAGGTCACAAAACAGAAGTTGGAAGAGCCTATGAGTCGATACATACGTGTTTCGCGTCGATACAGGAAGGGGCATGAGTCGACACATCCCATTATGTGTTGACTCATACTAAACTAATTTTGTTTTACAGGAGCAAGGAAAGGCTATGTGTCGATGCATAGCAGCATGGATTGACACATAGCGGTTCAAAATGCATTTTTCCCTATATTTTACACTGTTTTCACATAGTCTTCTTTATCATTCGATATGGTTATAATATTTTAGTTTCTACTTCATCCCCATTGTTAAATTGTACCCCCACCCCCCTAAAGTGATGTAATAGCTTAGATTTTACTTTCCGTATTTTATTTGCCTTTCATATATTGCTAGTAAATAAGATGTATGGCAAGATAAAATCAACAAATAGATGACTTCCAAATACAAGACAAAAATGCATGCAAACTAATACACTATTCACACTAACACCTCTAGGGTAACCTCATTTCGTTGCCTATCAGGAAAATAGTCATGTCCCTCGAACATGGACGTTTTAGCAAAGACCCTCAATAAAAGATCGTAGTACCTCGATAACCCTCAATGTTGCCTTTGATGAACGATCTAGTCCCTAAACGACATTGCAAAAACGTTCCATGAGTTGCCTTCTATGACTATACAAACGTCCCTACACCCGTCCCTTCACATCCAACGATGGGACTTCTTACCAAATCAATGGTAAGATAGTCATATCTAAAGGAGAAGGAAAAGCACATTTAAGACCTTTCGAGTAGGTAGATTCGCTCCTAGTTACTCGCTTGCCCACGATAAAAAACACTTTTACACACCAACACTCTCATTTCAAAACATTTTCGAAAAGACAAAACATTTTGTATAAGTTCTTATAGAGACGAGAACCATTTCAAAACATATTTTCAAAACCATTTTCAAAAACACAATCCACAAACACGTCTTTGAACTATTTTTGAAACAACACTTTGTACGCGTTCTTATAGAAACGAGA
Source organism: Vicia faba (assembly GCA_948472305.1). NCBI lineage: Eukaryota > Viridiplantae > Streptophyta > Magnoliopsida > Fabales > Fabaceae > Vicia > Vicia faba. Next base: position 787,923,525 of record OX451736.1, on the reverse strand, counting down.
ACCATTACAAAGACAGTTTCAAAATACTCTCAAAACCCACATCACTAGCACACAGTCAAACAAAAGCAAGTGATCTAAACGAGTAACTAAGAGCCCGTGGAAAACCATGGATAAAAAGGTTGCTAACACCTTCCCTTTTCATAATCTACCCCCCGAACTCAAAAAATATCTCTAAAGGTCTTTCCTGTGCTTTTTCACCTTTCCTTTTGGATAAAAGAAAAGTCGGTGGAGACTCTTGCTAAACTGCAACATTTGCAAACACAAACGTAAACCTCAAGTCAGTCCTCCCACCGCATCACACCTGGCGACTCACCTCTACCACTTGGCGATGCTCCCTTTGCCACCACCATCATCGGACGATGCTTAGAGCAACACACTCCAGAGGCATCACTCTTTTCTGCCTTCATCACTACCTATTTCACTTGGCGACGCGTCTTCGTCTGAAGACACTAGCTACGTCACCCGACGACGCTGCACAAGTAGGGTTTTATGTTATGATTTACTGCATAGAACCATCCCAAATTCTGCGGTTTCACCATATTATAGGTCGTAAAACATCATATAATCACAGGTTTTCATCAACTATCAACATCCTATAATTCTATACTCATTATACACCAATTATAAGTAATTAATCATTACCAATTCATCAATTCCTCATCAAACATCACCAAATCCTCAACTACCAAAACCTAAGGCAATCTACCATCATCTAAACCTTACATAAAATATAATAACAATGATAAAACTCCCCTTAACTTCAGATTATTTCTAGAGATCAATTCCTCTTCATGCTCTACCAGGATTTCTATGCTCTTCTTACCTCTTTGTGCCCTAGATCTCTTTTCTCCACAGTGTTCTTCCAAGTTCTATCATACATAATGAGCGTGTAAAATCCCAAACCTTCTCCTTATACCAAACTTGCCCTCTTGGACCCTAATAATGAACTTCTCATCATGCCCTCACTTATCTTTCATTAATGACCACAATACCCTTAATCTCTCTACATCATATATTATTCTATTTATCTTAATTAAAATAATTCCAAATAATTACTTTAATTATTCTAAAAAGCACACAATTGGTCAATATCACCTAATTCCCTCTGTACTGCTCATAGTAACCCTTCACACATCATATTCATCAAATAATCACATTTAAACCTCGTGTTTATCTCAATCATCATGGTACACTTCATATTCATCATAATTTCACAAATCACCATAAAGGCTCACATATAATCATCAAAACATCAAACACTTCACATTGACTCATTTAATCATGATAAATTAATTAATTAATCTAGAATTCAGGATGTTATAACTCCCCCCTACTTAAAAGAATTTTTTTCCTCGAAAATTACTTGACGAAAACAACATCGGATAAGACTCTTTCATCTGATCCTCACGTTCCCAAGTCCAACTTTCACCAACTAGTCCACCCCAGAATACCTTCACTAAGGAAATGTCCTTGCCTTGAAATTTCTACACTTCCTGACTTTCTATACGCAATGGCAATGTGTTAAATATTAGCTTATCTCTCACATGTACATCATCTATTTGTAGCACATGCGAAGGATCTAGAATATACTTTCTCAATTAAGACACATGGAACACATCATGTAGACTCGCGAGTGATGGAGGCAAGGTAATCTGGTAATCCACCTCACCTATCTTCTCCGATATCTCATACGGGCCAACAAAACATGGCATAAGTTTTCTCGACTTCAAAGTTATACCAACACCAGTCACCGGAGTAACACTCCAAAACACATGATCATCTTTTTGAAATTATATATCCTTCCTTCTCTTGTCATGATAACTCTTCTGATGACTCTAAGAAGACTTCATCTTCTCCTAAATCATCTTTATCTTTCTAGTTGTCTCTCGTACAACCTCAGGTCCGAGTACAACACTCTCGCTCGACTCATACAAACACAATGGAGTCCTACACCTACTACCTTACAACACTTCATATGGTGTCATCCCAATACTAGAATAGAAATTGTTATTATAAGTAAACTCAATCAATGGGAAATGACTATCCTAAGTTCCTCCTTGATCTAGCACACAAGCCCTCAATAAATCCTCCAAAGACTCGATAGTCATGTCTGTGTGACCATCTGTCTGCGGATGATATGTTGAATCAAACTTCAACTTAGTACCAAAAGCATTATGCAAACTTGTCCAAATTTTCGACATAAACCTTGTTTTCACTATGATTTAGCATGCATTGATGTTATTAATAGGTTTCTGAGTTATGTTTAAGCAAGTTCGGATCAGTATTATGATCTCATGCAATCAAAACTAAGAGATGCTATAGTTTACTCTAATCGGTTTAGTTTGATTCAAAACGCACGATCCAAGGGTTTATAGCAAAAACTAAGATCAGATTTGGATTCAGGAGGGTTGAATTAGGGGGGACATGGTGTTTTGGATTACTAACACTTGATTTTCGCAGGTTTTGATATTTGTAGGTCGCCGGAGAAGACGACCTGAGCTAGGGCTCTGGTGCTTCTCCGATTATCATATTTTAGTACGTGTTATATTGTTTTTGTTTGATTTAGATAATCAGATGTAATGGCCGCCCCAGCGGTAAGAGCGTGTTTGCAAATGTGTTAGTATACCAGGGCATGGGTTCGATCCCTGCCCCTGGTATGTCATATTACATTATTTTCTTTTTACAGGTCCAATGCCAGCCAGTGTAGCGCGCACCATACATCTCACATCCTGACCATCATATCTTAAAAGATCCAAATCCAGCGCCTCAGATGTGTCCCCCCATCATGAGCCTCCAAGAGCCAACCTCACCAGATCCAGCAAAAGCAATTCGGGCTTCCATGTTTTGGGTCCAAGCGAATTCTTTCTCATACCCCCATGGGTTTATTTCTTCAGGCCCATTTCTTTTTCTTTTACAATTTCTATTTTTTTTTTTAAATAAATAAACTTTTTTTGCTAATAAAAATTAAAATTAACTTAGATCTAGGATTTTTCTTTAATTAAATAAATTAAATAATTAACTTTTATTTTAATTAATTTAATTGAATTAATTAAAGTAGTTTCTTTAGATTTTTATTTTAGGTTTAATTTAATTTATTTTTATCATTTTAAAAACAATTAGGTTAGATTAATCATCATCATTCTTTATCAAGCCAATTTTCCACATTTTCCGCGTTTACAATCTTCGCGCTTTTCTTATTTTCGCATTAATTTTTCATAATTATGTAACTGATAAAGGTTGTAATAACTTCAACTATGGTTACTATTTCTTCCTCCATTTTTATGGTTTTGTATCCCCCTTCCTGAAGCATTCTAATAGTGTAGGAAATTTATTTTCTCTCTTTATCGCTTTCCTTATAAACTCTGCTAGATGTATGTTAATAGGCTTGTATGAAAAGACTAAAAGCAACCATAGCTAACCCTAATAATCAAGATAATATATATGAAACAAATCACTTTTCACACACGCACCTCTAGAGTGACTCCACTTGTTGCCTTCGGAAAACAGTCATGTCCCCTCAAACGTAGGGATACCATTAGTAAAGACCCTCAGTTAAAAAATCATCCTAAATGTTGTACCCCGAAATTTGCCCTCGCATTTTTTTCAAGAAATCTCAGCTTCAGGCATTTCCTGACTTTTCAAACTGGCTCAAGAATCGGACAAACGGACTTTTCTCGTCAGTCAAACAAAAATTCGGGATTCATTGATTTTTCAGGGCTCTGGATTGTCTCACACAGTTGGCTTAGGGTTTTGGTTGATTCTGACTCATTTTTTGACAAGGCGAATGCTCTTTGGCATTTAATCAGGAATTAAGGTTTTTGTGGGCATATTCTCATAAGGATTTAAATTCCACAGCACTTTGCAAGTTATTCCAAGATTCGGGTTGAATTCACTTTGTTTTGATTTAATCAGTAAAAGAGGCAGTTGGTTTGAATTCATGTTGTTTTGTTTGAGCTAGTCAAAAGAAATACGCAGTTTGGATTTATAATATTTGTTGAAAATCAGTGAAAAGGGAATGCGCCTGATCAGTGTTTTGATTAACTGTTGATTTGCTTTGGAGATACCAGGTTTAATTGATCAATGTGCTAAAGCATTGTTTATTTTAATTATTTATTATTCTAAATTAAATGATTGAAATTTATTTTTCAATTATTTTTATTCAAAGAATTTTAAATAATAAATAAACAATAAAGAGAAAACAGAATTAAATTGGATAATGGAAACTTTTATTTATTCCTAAATTAACTGTACAATTATTGTTTATAATTTAATTACAAACAATGGTTTTACATTGATTTAAATTTAAATTTAAAGGAAAAAAAATATCCTATTTTTTTCTAATTCTTCATTCTTCACTTCGCTCCGGTGCTCCATTTTTCACCTGCAAAAGAAAAGGAGAAAAGTCAGAAAGCAGATAAAATAATAAACGACAGGAGAAATTCATCATTAAAGGCCACTGATTGGGATCAGTTAACCCTCTCTGCAAATCACGGGATTTCTCCCGGTTCACAAAGAGGGAAGAATTTTATTTGATCATGAATGCAAAGTTGAGAAAAAATGCAAAGTGCCAAACTACATAAATTCAAAAATCTCAAGCAAACTGCATAGTTCAAACCCAACTGAAAAGAAAATCCAATTTGCAACTTTATGTCAAAATGCAAAGTGTCAAACTTGCTGCCAAATGCCAAAAGGTACAAGTTATTGCACAAAGCTGTCAAAGAGGAGATAAAATATGTAGAGGAAGTCTTTATGCAAGCCAAATTTTCTTTCATCATTTCCCAACAAGTAGCCTTTTCAGAAAGTACACAAGGAAAACATTTTAATATTCTTTGAAGTGTACCAAAGAGAGAGAAAGAAAAGAGGAGAAGTGTGGGCTTACTGTTTGGCTTTAGGCATAAGGAAAATACAGAAAATAAAACTGCAATAAGACAGTAAGGCAAAAGGCTAAAAGAAGCATTATTTCAGTGTTACTCAAATTAGACAGAAGTACACAGCAGAATTAATCACCAAAACAGAAAAATGCCAAAAACCTTGCAAGTCTGCCCAGTAACTTGGTTCAAGAAAAGATGCCAAAGTCTGAGGTATTCAAAAAAGGTCTTAGGCGCCAAGAGACCAAGAGGCTGGAGGACAAAAGAAACAAATATAAAATTGCAACAGCAGGGATAACAAAAAAGATATATAGAGACTAACTGCATAAACTCTCCAACAACAACAAAAAGAAGACCACTGATAACCATAACAAAAAGCTTCAGAAAACCTGATTGAGCCATAATACCAATATCGCAAGAAGCAAACACCTAACCTGCAATGGCCTAATAAACCATTACCTACTGTCAAAAAAAACCAAACCTGCTTAAACCATCAAAACCTCATAACCTGTCAAGGCCAAGTCTGCACCTGTCTAAACCAGCAAAACCAAGTCCAAGCCTTAAGGACAACCCTGTCAAAAGCCAGCAAAATCCAAGAACACCTAAAACCTGCATTAGCCTTAAACTGCCTGAAGCTAAACAATGGCCTAATAAACCAGTTCAAACCTCAGGCCTAACCTGTCAAAGACCATCACCAAAAGAAAAAAAAACCTGTACCATTCACATACAAGCCTAACCTCATAAGCCTGTCAAGCCCCTTAAACTCTAAGAGCCAAAAACCCTTAAACCTGCTATTTCACAAAGTCTCAAGCCAATCTTGCCAAAAATCAGAAATGGTACAAACATAGGATTCAAGCCTCAAGCCCTCAGAACTCGAAGAGTTCATCACAGGGACATTCGTAAAGCACCCAAAGGCATTCCATTCAAAACCAACAATCAAAAGGCAAATCATTCAAAGGCAACAAGGCAACTCAGAAAAGCTAATCAAAACAACAAAACTATTTCAACCATAGCATATTTAGGGCAACAAAAAAAAACCCTCTGAAGTTCATCATAGGGTGGAAAAGAGGCAACAAGCATACAGTGGTAAAGAAGAAGAAGAAAGAGGTGAACGTCAAGAAATAGGGATTTTCAGTCAAATCATCATCAAATCCTAAATGGGCAAAAAGTCAAGATACCAGTTAAAGCTAGCTTCATCGTGCAAAGCCTCTTCACCATTAAGCCGCCTCAGCGCTTCCTTGTCCTCTTCTCCTCCATTGTCTTCCCCTCAAGGTAGAATATTCCTTCCTCATCTTTTTTTACCACCTCGTTAAACAAACAAGATGAACACAAAAATCAGAATATAAAATCATGACATGCAAATCTAAAACATCCAACCCGTTTAAGACATTTTGTTACCTTGATTTACCGTCGCTTGGACAAACGTGAAGAGAGGAGAAGAGGTGGTAACGCTGGTGGCTAAGGCGAGAAGCTCAGATTTCTGAATCCATGGGCAAAGAGCGAACGATCGGAGAAGATGAACGAGGAAGAACATGAAAGCGAACGAATGGCGCCGTTTCCACACAAACCCTAAGCCAATTGTCCCAACTGAAAGCAAATTAACAAAACCCTAAAACTTTTCATTCAACTATGGGCCTAATGCGTTTCTGAGACTCCTAAGCCCAAGACAATTTCTCATCCCTCCCCCTTGTCTTCAATTGTGGTTGGGACTTATTGCCTCTAAGGCCCATTTAGAGTTTTAAATCATTTTCTTTTATAAAACAAATTATTAATTAACTAACTTAATTTTTCTAACAAATATTTTGTTAACACTAACTTTTCTTTTTATATCTAACTTTATATCTAACTTTTCATTTTTTAATTTAAATCTTATTTGTACATAACAATTAAAAATATATTTCTGTTTAATGTACATAATTCATTTCTTGATATTTAATTGAAACATATTCTGTACATAAATAATAAAATACATTTTTACACCATGTAATTAAAATTGAAAACATTTTCCCTTTCTTTTTAATTAAAATATTTTTGTACATAACAAATGAAAAATACTCTTTTTGTATACATAATTAAAACTTAGAAATATTTTCTTTTCTTAAAACATCCTTTTTATACATAATTTAATTAAAACTAAAAACTTTCAATTAAGACATTTTCTTTTTATACATATTAAAAAAAAAATACAAAGTCACTAATTGATTAAATAAACATTTTTCTTTAAGTTAAACAATACCTTAATACACATTAATTCCACATCGTCGCACATGTAAATAATTACATATACATAAATACACATATGCACGTACACTTACACAATATACTGGCATTTTGATACATTATACATTTGCTTATGTCAATACTCATTTACACTTGATTGGTTCGATTTGGTTAATTTATTGGACACTATGATCCTAAGTCTCATCCCCATTCATAAATTTGTACCCCCACTCCCGGACGCTTATTCTGTAATAGCGTAGATTTTACATTTTCGCAATTTACCGCTTTCAATTATACCATGATTAGACCTAGGGTTTGCACGTACATAAAATCAAACGCTAGATAACCTAATATAAGACAAATACATGAAATCAATACACAATCACACTTGCACCCTCTAGGTTAATCCCACCTGTTGCCTTCCAAAATGGGCCATGCTTGCACGTCGAGTATCTTTGGCAAAACAAAAATCAAATGATCATAAGTCCCTCAAAGTGTTGCCTAAAAGGAATGATCAAGTCCCTTCAAAGCAAATAGCCAAAGACACTTGGCACCATTGCATTCGTGGTCCATACGATGACCCGCGCCCGTCCCGCATAAACTTCCTAAAACGCAAGATTGTCCACCAAATTCAATGGTGGAACAAAATTGTCAAAAGGGGTTGAAAACATAGAGAAAACCTTTGAGTACAATAGGGTAGACAAAACTCTTAGTTTCTTGAGATCGACTTGCAAAAAACACTTGCCTTCTTTTCAAAAAACCCACAATCCACAACACTTTCAAACAAACTCTCAAAACATTTTGAAACATCTTTTCGAAAAGATACACGCCTTTGTAAAATATTCGAGTAAAGAATTGTTACAAGGTTAGCCTAAGACATGGCATCTTTTTCCAAAACATTTTCAACAACACTCACACATACACCATTTTCAAGCAATCAAAAATCAAGGCAAGTGATCTAAAAAACCAAGTAACTAAGAGCCCATGGATAACCATGGATGAAGAGGGTGCTAATACCTTCCCTTTTCATAATCTACCCCCCGAACCCACGAAATATCTCAAAAGGTTTTTGCTGTGCTTTTTTTTAACCTTTCCTTTAGGATAAAATAAAAAGTCGGTGGCGACTCTTGCTCAACCGCACAAGTGTGAATACGAACGCAAAACACTAGTCAGTTCTCCCACCGTATCACAGAACTGGCGACTCTGCTGGGGATAATTTTAAAAGTGGGGTTACCTTAGGGTTTAGATCACCTTTACTTTCTTGCTTTGATTGACTTGATTGCTTTATCCTCTGGGTTCTCTTGTTAGGGCTTGAAATCCTATACCCGGATTTGGGAAACATTCATAGATAGCAATACGTTGTGGAAACTGTGCGGGGTATACCGACACGGTCGAAGCAATAGCTATATTAGTGCGACATATTTGTGAGTACCGGTAGCCCTTGAGTTCAATCAAGGAGAGTACGGGGCCGCTGAGTGATGTCACTAAGCACTAATGACCTAGAACCTTACTTGACCATCTTGGCCTTTTATTAGGGGTAGTGAGATGACCGGCTTTGGTGCAGTCCGAAGTTGGTAGATACTCGATACTACACTCATTGAGGGTTGTTTTCTTGGAATATTTTGGTCGCTAGTTAAGTGGCTAAACCAAAACAATGAACAATGAAAACAATCCAGTGATATTGAGCTCCTTAGAACCCGGTTACTATTTATAGGACAGGTTTTTAAGCCAACTACACTCAAGAGGGTACTTACCTATGAAACCCCATGCAAGCCTGGAACTAGGGTTTGGTGTGATTTGCTTGTACATATGTTTTGTGCATACATCATAAACATCATGAAGCATCATATGCATTCACTAACCATCTCAAGGGTTGGGATCTTCATCTTTGTTCTTGTTTTGCAGGTCATGGAAATTCCTCGCAGAAAAACCATCCAAGTCAACCTTGTGAGAATCTCTCCTCAACTCAAGGAGCTCGCCTCAAGAATTCCGGAAAACTCATCCTTCAATGAAAGACATGGTAGGCTGCTCAACTTAGACAGCACCAACATTGAAGAAGACATGATGAAAGTGCTATTTCAGTTCTTTGACCCCCTTCACCACTGTTTCACTTTCCCTGATTACCAGTTGGTGCCCACTTTGGAGGAGTTTTCTCAACTCCTGAGAATTCCTATCCTTAATCAACTACCCTTCAACGGTACAGAAAAGGAACCAAAGCCGGAAGATGTTGCTCGAGCATTACATCTACAACCCTCCGACATCAAGGGGCATTGGGAAACCAGAAGCGGCGTCAAAGGATTCTTAGCAAAGTTCTTGTTTGAGAAGGCACAAGAATGTTGGAACTCATTGGATCTACAAGCCTTTGAAGAGATTGTGGCACTCCTTATCTATGGGTTGGTCTTGTTCCCAAATCCTGACCAATTGGTAGATGTCAACACCGTCAAAATCTTCTTGTCCAAAAATCCAATACCAACATTGCTTGGGGACATTCTTCACTCATTTTACACACGAACAATGAGAAAGAGGGGTGTTCTCATGTGCTGTACTCCTCTCCTTGCAAGGTGGTTTGTTTCGCACCTTCCGCAATCAGTTTTGAAAAATGAGCAGGGTTTAAGGTGGTCACAACGATTGATGACTCTCACTCATTCTGATGTGCATTGGTGTTCTCGGTCCAGAGAAAATGTCATCATCGTCGATCGTTGCGGAGAGTTTCCTAATGTTCCTTTACTTGGAATTAGGGGAGGTATCACCTACAACCCTTGCCTAGCTTTGAGGCAATTTGGATATGCACGGAGGGATGGCCCTCATGATATGTTGATTCCTAGCCTAGTTTTTGACTTCGACAACGATGCGCAAGTACTTCGCCAAAGATTCATCAGAACTTGGGGAAAACTCAACAAGGTCGATAGCAAGACTCTGGGACACAAGAACTCCATCCCTCTTGAGCCCTATCTCAAGTGGGTACGAGCCCGCGCCCAAAGTCTAATGATGCCTTATCCTCATGTACTCCCAGTGATTAAAGAGCCCGTTAATGAAGGAGAGGTTCCCTACACCATCCTGCATCCAGACATGCCTACATCATGGGAGGAAATGCAGAAAAGTTGGATTCAGCTCAAGGAGGAACGGAACACTTTTGAAGCTAGCTATTACGCCAGTGAAAAGAAGGTTCTAGAGCTTACACGCCGACTCCACGAGCAAGAGGCCCTCAACACCTACATCGCACCAAAGAGGATGCGCAATGTCTTTCTGCCTTAAGAAGTCTATTTTGTAATATTTGGCCCATGGGGCATTTATGTACTAACAAATTTCTTCTTATTAATATGACGTGCGTTCTTCTTTGTCTGAAACAATTTTGAATGTTCTAAACCCTTGAATGCATTTGCATAAGCATACCATTCATCATGTGCATAAGCAGGTCTCACTCCAAGTTTCCTTATTTGTCTGCTGTTTATTTCAGTAGGATGGATCTCGAGCAAACAGTCAAAGACCTACAAGCTCAGAATGCACAATTCCAGTAACTCCTGATGACCTTGGTTAAAAGCCAGGAGGATATCAAGACTCAATTGGGGAATAAGGACCCAGTGAAGAAGAAGAAAAAGAGGATTGGGGTGGCTACTTTGGGAAGAAGATTCGACAGAGAAGCTCGGAGAGTGCTTGAATTTCCTCCTACTTCTGATGAAGGGACTAGTAAAAGAGATGGAGTTGCGGTGCCTTCCGAGTCTGACGCGGAGGAAGAAGAGGTTGAAGAGGATGAAGATTATTCTGACCAGCAATACCCTCCAGCTGATGATAAATACAAGGGTTTAGAAGACAGATTGGCCACCATGGAATTACAAAGAGTACCGAGTTTGGATTTTGAAGACATGGGCTTGGTTGTCGGGATTATGATTCCCCCAAAATTCAAAGTGCCAGTGTTTGTGAGGTATGATGGGCTGTCCTGCCCCAAAATGCATCTCAGGTCCTACGTGAGAAAGATTCAACCCTATACGGCAGATAAAAACCTCTGGATTCATTTCTTTCAAGACAGCCTGTCGGGAGCTCAGTTGGAGTGGTTTTATCAGCTAGAAGGAACCAGTGTCAGAAATTGGGAAGATTTGGCCACCGCTTTCTACAAACAATACCAGTATAATTCTGACCTTGCTCCTACTCGTACCCAACTTCAGGGTATGTCACTAGGAACAAGTGAGGGATTCAAAGAATATGCACAAAAATGGAGGGATTTGGCTGGCAGGGTGCAGCCTCCTTTAACCGATCGTGAACTCGTTGATATGTTTCTAGGGACCCTATCTGGGCCGTTTTTCAATCATTTAATTGGTAACTCTTCCGCGGGGTTTACCGATTTGATCTTAACAGGCGAAAGAATAGAAGCTGGCATCAAGTCAGGAAAGATTCAGAAGGGTGTTGCTGCAAGTGTTGAGAAGAAGCCTTTTAAGAAGGAGACAACTATGGTATATTCTCAGAGAAGAGCAGGGAAGACGGAGCGTCGGCCAACTGTGGGGGCCGTAATGATTCAAAACACACTGAGTGAGCAACCTCGCTATAACCAGTCCAGACCAAATCAGCAACGAGTGGAACGGCCACAACGGCAGTTCACCCGTATTAATATGACTCCAGCGCAAGTGCTTCCCCATCTATTGAAGTTGAATCTTGCCACCATCAAGGAGGCGCCAAAGAATGTGAATACGTCCTCTCCGCATTATCATGCCAATACTAAATGCGCCTACCATTCGGACATTGTTGGACACGACACCAATGATTGTTGGGCACTCAAGCATAAAATCCAAGACCTGATAGAGGCTAAGGAGGTAGAGTTTGACGCTCCAGAGAAGCCTAATGTGATATCTGCACCCATGCCGAAGCATGGCCAAAATGTCAATACCATTGAAGAAGATTTGTATGTTGCTGATGTCAGTGATCTGACTACTCCACTGTTAACCATTAAGTTGAATCTGTTGAGGGCCGGGATCTTCCCGGGATGTAAGGAAGACTGCTATTGTTGCTACTCTCTGTCGTTTGATTGTCCGCTACTGAAGAAAGGTATCCAAGGCCTTATGGATAGTCGACAAATTTTGTTTGAAAAAGTTTCTGTTGTTCCAGTTCATACTGAAGATGTCTCAATCATAACCATTCACGACAATCTTTCCAAGGCCGTCAAAAAGCTTGTTAAGATTACACCAGCTGCAAAATCTGTTCCCTTGAAGATAACAATGCTAGGGCCTATTCCATATGTTTCTGAGAAGTCGATACCTTGTAACTATGGCGGTGACATCTACTACCATGGTATCAAGCAAATCGAGGTAATTGAAGAAAGTTCGGATGATGAAGAAGCCAGCATTAGTAACATTGCAGGCACTAGCAAAATCACCAGGAGCGGGAGAATATTTTCTCCAGAGATTGCCCCTCCAAGAGCAATCTTTGAACCCTCATCTGTGAAGGTCATCCCTGCACCAATAAAACTCTCTGCTAGAACTCCTTTGATTGAAGAAGTTGTTGTTCCTAGTGTTGTCTCTCCTACCATTGCTGATAAAGGGAAGGGAATACAAGATGAGCTCGTCAGGACGAGGGCTCAACCATTGGTTATCCCTGAAACCTCCAAGAAGGAAATGGATGAGATCTTGAAGATAATCAAGAGGAGTGACTACGATGTGGTAGAACAGCTGGGGCAAACCCCCTCCAAGATCTCCATGCTGGCACTACTACTTTGCTCAGAAGCGCACGCTAAAGCTTTGATTAAGTTTCTGAAGGCAGCTCATGTGCCCCGGGAAACTTCTGCGGATCAATTTCAGAATTGCGTGGCTAGCCTGACTGCGGATAATGGATTAGGTTTTTCTGATACCGACCTAACTCCTAAAGGCAGAAACCACTATGATGCTTTGCATATTTCAATCGAGTGTCGCAGAACCACTCTTGCACATGTTTTGGTTGATACCGGTTCGTCGCTGAATGTTTTGCCTAAGAAGGCCTTAGACCGACTAGATTGTGAAGGGTTGGAATTGAAGCCGAGTGATATTGTTGTCAGAGCTTTCGATGGTTCGAAGAGAATGGTCCATGGAGAGGTTGAAATTCCCATCAAGATAGGCACTGAGGTGTTTAAATCCACTTTCTATGTGATGGACATCTGTCCGTCATACTCTTGCTTGCTGGGTAGGCCTTGGATACACCATGCTAGGGCAGTCACCTCCTCCTTACATCAGATGTTGAAGTACCCTGTCAAGGGAAAGATCATTACTGTCCATGGCGAAGAAGAGTACATGATTAGCCACTTAAATTCTTTCCGGTATGTGGAGGTTGAAGGAGAGTTCATTGAGACACCGTTTCAACATTTCGAAGAAGTCCTTCCTGAAATAGCAGTAGCAAAGATGGCAGCTGAGACACCGAGACAGATGGCCAGGATGGCATCTCTGGAGGATGCAAGGGCCGCAATAAAAGAAGGGAAGAATTCAGCATGGGGGCAGTTACCCTACTTTCCGCATAAGACTGACAAGTTTGGATTAGGGTTCACAGCCGCTGGCCAGAAAGCTATGCGCCGGTCGAAGATTGAAAGGGCGCCGGTCAAAATTTCTCCCTACGGAATCAACGCTTTGGAGGATGAGGACAAGGAGAGCAACATCGAAGAGTGGATTTACCCGACTGTCAAAGGAGGATTGAGCAACTGGGAGGCAAAATACTTTGTCCCCATCACTTTTATTCATCAGTAATTTATCTGTTAAACATGTTCAATTTGGTCTGTAATATTTACTTTCAAAAAATCCGTACACTATCTTTTCACCGCATGCCTTTGCCCGGGGTATGTAGGTCCACTTGTAAGGGTTTTTGATTATTTTTCATATCCATGTGCCATGTTTAATGATTCATTGGACGTTTTTCATTTGATAAACTGCTTGTGTTCATTTTCTTTCCTTTTTCATTTTTGTTTAAGGATGGCTATCCCTTACACACACCCACACAATGCAGGTACCCATCCACTCCGGATTCCATGGGTGACTATTCTGCTATATCTTCCAACAACTCTGAAGATCTGGTCAATCTAGCCGAGTATGAAGATGACGAAGGTTGTGAAGTACCCGGGGAACTAGCCAGACTTCTGCAACAAGAAGAAAGGGCCATCTTACCGCATGAAGAGCCATTGGAGACTGTCAACTTGGGAACCGAAGAAGACCGGAAGGAAGTGCAAGTGGGTGCCAATCTGGAACCAAGAGTCAAGGAGCGCCTAGTACAGTTGTTGAATGATTATGTTGAGATCTTCGCTTGGTCTTATAAACACATGCCGGGTTTAGACACAGACATCGTGGTTCACCGTCTCCCCACAAGAGAGGATTGTCCACCGATCAAGCAAAAAGTCCGCCGAATGAGGCCTGATATGTCTGAAAAGATCAAAGCAGAAGTAATGAAACAATTCGACGCCGGGTTCCTGGCTGTTACGTCCTATCCTCAATGGGTCGCTAACATCGTGCCAGTACCTAAGAAAGATGGCAAAGTCAGGATGTGTATGGACTACCGGGATTTGAATAGGGCCAGCCCTAAAGATGATTTCCCGCTACCTCATATTGACATCTTGATCGACAATACAGCTCAGCATAAAGTGTTTTCCTTCATGGACGGATTCTCGGGCTACAATCAAATCAAAATGGCCCCCGAGGATATGGAGAAAACAACTTTTGTCACACAATGGGGCACTTTCTGTTACAAAGTGATGCCGTTCGGGCTGAAGAACGCAGGGGCAACTTATCAACGCGCCATGGTAGCTTTATTTCATGACATGATACATCATGAGATTGAAGTTTACGTAGACGATATGATAGCTCGGTCACAAACGGAGGAAGAGCACCTTGAGCATTTGGAGAAGCTGTTTGCCAGGTTAAAAGAATACAAGCTCAGGCTGAATCTAAGTAAATGCACTTTTGGAGTTAGGTCTGGTAAACTCCTGGGATTCATTGTAAGCAACAAAGGCATTGAAGTCGATCCGGCAAAAGTAAAAGCAATACAAGAGATGCCTGCTCCCCGCACTGAAAAGGAGGTTAGAGGATTCTTGGGGCGCTTAAACTATATTGCCAGATTCATCTCACATCTGACTTCTACCTGTGAGCCAATTTTCAAACTCTTGAAAAAAGATCAGGTAGTGGAATGGGACGATGATTGCCAAGTTGCTTTTAATAGAATCAAGGAGTATTTGCTAGAACCTCCTATTCGGATGCCACCCGTCGAAGGAAGACCATTGATCATGTATTTGACCGTCTTGGATAACTCAATGGGGTGTGTATTGGGCCAGCATGACGAGTCTGGTCGAAAAGAGCATGCTATTTATTACCTTAGCAAAAAGTTTACCGACTGTGAGACTCGCTACTCACTGCTCGAGAAAACTTGCTGCGCTTTGGTATGGGCTGCTCGCCGACTGAGACAGTATATGTTGACTCATACTACCTTGTTGATTTCCAAAATGGATCCTATCAAGTATATCTTCGAAAAGCCCGCTTTATCTGGAAGGATAGCTAGATGGCAAATGATCTTAACTGAGTACGACATCCAGTACACCACCTAAAAGGCCATAAAAGGGAGTGTACTAGCTGACCATCTGGCTCATCAAGCTATCGAAGATTACCAACCCATGAGATTTGACTTCCCAGACGAAGACATCATGAATTTGGACAACGTTGAAGGTAGCGGACCATATGACGGACCCGAAGAGGGATCCCGATGGACCCTGTACTTTGATGGTGCTTCAAATGCACTTGGAAATGGTATTGGCGCAGTACTCATTTCTCCGGAAGGTTGTCACACACCTTTCACGGCCCGACTTTGCTTCAGCTGCACAAACAACATGGCCGAATATGAAGCTTGCATCTTTGGTCTCAAGGCTGCTATAGACTTGGGAATCAAATCTTTGGTCGTATTTGGGGACTCAGCTTTGGTTATCAGTCAAATCAAAGGAGAGTGGGATACCAGGCATCCTAATCTTATCCCATACAAAGAACATGTCCTGACATTGTTGCCTCACTTCGAGCAAATTACCTTCGAGCATTTCCCGCGAGAAGAGAATCAGCTAGCAGATGCCTTAGCTACAATGTCCTCCATGTTTAAACTTAACTGGGATAACGAGGCTCCCTAAATCACCATCAAGCGAATGGACGAACCTGTGCATTGTCACGAGATTAATACCGAAGAAGTAGTGGAACAACCCTGGTTCCATGAAATCAAAAGGTATCTCGAGACTAGAGATTATCCCGAAAGAGCTTCCGTAAATGACAAGAAGTTCTTAAGGAAATTTGCTGCCAAATTCTTCCTGAGCAACGGCATCCTTTACAAAAGAAGCCATGATTGTGTATTGCTCCGATGTGTAGACAAGGCTGAAGAAGATTTGATCATGACTGATATACACAGCGACACATTTGGCACTCACTTGAGCGGGCATACAATGGCTAAGAAGATCCTAAGGGCAGGCTATTATTGGTCTACCATGGAAGCTGACTGCCATCAACATTCCCGTACTTGCCACAAGTGTCAAGTCTATGCTGACAAAGTTCATATCCCTCCGGTTCCTCTCAACGTTCTGACTGCTCCTTGGCCATTTGCGATGTGGGGCATTGACATGATTGGAGAAATCAAGCCCACGGCTTCAAATGGACATTGTTTCATCCTGGTCGCCATTGACTATTTCACCAAATGGGTCGAAGCAGCTTCCTTCGCCTCTGTCACTAAGAATGTGGTTGCCCGTTTCATTAAACAAAATCTCATATGTCGGTATGGTGTTCCAGATAGGATCATCACAGACAACGGTACAAATCTGAATAACACAATGATCACCGCGTTGTGCGAACAAGTCAAGATTTATCATCACAATTCATCTCCCAATCGGCCGAAGATGAACGGTGCTGTTTAAGCTGCAAACAAAAACATTAAGAAGATCATTCAGAAAATGACAGTCACTTACAAAGACTGGCATGAGATGTTACTGTTTGCTCTGCATGGATACCGTACTACAGTACGCACTTCAACCGGGGCAACACCATTTTCTTTGGTATACGGCATGGAAGCTGTCCTACCTATGGAAGTTCAGATTCCTTCCTTAAGGATTATGAAGGATGCAGGTTTGAATGAAGATGATTAGATACAGACCCGACTTGATCAACTCAATCTGATAGACGAAAAACGACTTGCTGCTATATGCCATGGTCAGACGTATCAAAAACGAATGATCAAGGCCTTCAATAAGAAAGTCAGACGTCAAGTTTATCAAGTCGGGGATCTCGTAGTCAAACGGATTATCTTACCGCAAAGTGATCCCAGGGGCAAATGGACTCCTACATATGAAGGACCATTTGTGATCAAGAGCATATTCTCTGGTGGTGCAATGATTCTAACCACCATGGACGGCGATGATTTGCCGCACCATGCGAACGCAGACATAGTCAAAAAATACTACGCATAAGATAACCCGACAAGTCGAAAACCTGAAAGGGCGACTTGGGCAAAAATGGGCATCCCGGTGGATCGAAAACCTGAAAGGGCGGTTCAGGCAAAAATTAGGGATAAAAACAAAAAAATCTGTACACCCGGCAAGTCGAAAACCCGAAAGGGCGGCTTGGGCAAAAAGGGGTTTCCCGGTGGATCGAAAACCCGAAAGGGCGATTCAGGCAAAAGTTAGGGAATTAAAGCGTATGACTATGTCTCGTCGGATCACTTCAAAAGACAATCTCTTCATCAACCAGTTCCAGGCTTCTGATCAATCCAGTCATCGGCAAACGAAGCATTGAATGGACAGATATTCAGAGTTGGGAAAGCTATAGCATAATGGAATCCCATGGAATTATTTCACATAGCCATCCTTTATTTTGTATAAATCTTTCAATGTTTACGACAGAATCCTCTTACTAGGATGATTGTCTCCTTTGTACAAATATACTCATAAAAAGTCAATACAAATACTTTTCCCAGAAATTTGTGTCTTTTCCGTTCTTTTGCACTAATTGTTCACTTTGAGAAATGTCCAATGTTTTGTTAAATAGGCATATGCATTTGAACATAATCATTTCCTTATAGATCAAGAGAGGGGATTACTGATAGGTCAAAGGTGCAGTTGGATATCTTGATACCCTTCAAAGAAAACCCCCAGGAGATTTGGAATCCATATCCCCAGCAAACCCTGAAGCTTATCCCCAGTAGATTTTGGAAGCTTATCCCCTGCAGACCACGAACGGCCCTCCCGAATTTTATTCAAAGTTATTCCTCATAAGGGCTTATAACTGGGTTATCCTCAGCTTATTGCCACAGAAGATCGCACTCGTCAAATTTATTCCTATCCCCAGCGGAGTTCATCAAAATTCCCCAGCAATAACTTATCAGTGCAATCTCCGGAGGATTTATCTTTGTTATCCTCAGCCAGAGAATCCTCCGGAGCTCAATTCCCCTCAGGAGTTAAGTTTCAGCATCCCCAGCGAAGCCAGACTAATGAACCTTTTCCCCACAGAGTTTTAGGAAGGAAAATCTTGAGTTCCCCAGTGAAGTCGTCAGAGATACTTCCCTCCAAGCTGAAGAGTCTCAATCTCACCTCCCCAGCATGAGCCGACTAGATTGGAACTCCCCAATAGAAATCGTCAAGAATTCCTCAGAAGATTGGTATGCAACCCAAGCTCTTTATTCTCCAGCAACAACCAGGAATTATCCTTCCCAGCAGCAGTCAAGATATTTTTATCTTCAGCCATCCCGGATTCATATATTCTTCGCAAGACAGCTCTCCAGCTTACATGCGCACCCATTCACATTCATATCATATAATATATATTGTATCATGCATCATGGCATTGCATATAACTAACTCTCCACCTTTTCAGGTAAGATCAGTCGACAGACTAAAATCGTTATGTTTCAAGACTTCTGAAAACAGTTCACGGGTTCTCCAAGTAACGGATGTTAACCTATCGCTTGTTCAGATTCTTCTCAAGACTTCTGAAAACAGTTTATGGATTCTTCCCAACAACGGATGTTAATCTACCAACTTGTTCAGCTGCAACCTTTGAAAACAGTTTACGGATGCTTCCCAACAACGGATGCCGCTCTATTGCTTATTCAACTTCAAGATTTCTGAAAACAGTTTACGGGTTCTCCAAGTAACGGATGTTAACTTATCGCTTGTTCAGATTCTTCTCAAGACTTCTGAAAACAGTTTATGGATTCTTCCCAACAACGGATGTTAATCTACCAACTTGTTCAGATGCAACCTTTGAAAACAGTTTACGGACGCTTCCCAACAACGGATGCCGCTCTATTACTTATTCAACTTCATGATTTCTGAAAACAGTTTACGGGTTCTCCAAGTAACGGATGTTAACCTATCGCTTGTTCAGATTCTTCTCAAGACTTCTGAAAACAGTTTATGGATTCTTCCCAACAACGGATGTTAATCTACCAACTTGTTCAGATGCAACCTTTGAAAACAGTTTACGGACGCTTCCCAACAACGGATGCTGCTCTATTACTTATTCAACTTCAAGACTTCTGAAAACAGTTCACGGGTTCTCCAAGTAACGGATGTTAACCTATCGCTTGTTCAGTTTTCTTCTCAAGATTTTTTGAAAAACAGCTCACGGATTCCTCCCAACAACGGATGTCACTCTATTGCTTATTCAGACCCCCAGTTCAGAGATGGTCCCAAGCGTGGACATCTCCCTGACACTCATTCCAGATGGCATCTTTAAGCTCATTCCCCGACAAGATTCTATCGCACCCGATGGCATCTTTAAGCCCATCACCAAATGGCATCTTTAAGCCCATTCACATCTACCATCACATCGCCGAGTGCAAATTTTCTGGTTACTTTAGTGTCCAATCTTCTTTTACCTTCAAGTCGCGAAAGGCAAGCTTGCCAATCTAACTCTTCAGGTTCAAGAAGATCGGACAGGGACAACTGTTGTACCCCGAAATTTGCCCTCGCATTTTTTTCAAGAAATCTCAGCTTCAGGCATTTCCTGACTTTTCAAACTGGCTCAAGAATCGGACAAACGGACTTTTCTCGTCAGTCAAACAAAAATTAGGGTTTCATTGATTTTTCAGGGCTCTGGATTTTCTCACACAGTTGGCTTAGGGTTTTGGTTGATTCTGACTCATTTTTTGACAAGGCGAATGCTCTTTGGCATTTAATCAGGAATTAAGGTTTTTGTGGGCATATTCTCAGAAGGATTTAAATTCCACAGCACTTTGCAAGTTATTCCAAGATTCGGGTTGAATTCGCTTTGTTTTGATTTAATCAGTAAAAGAGGCAGTTGGTTTGAATTCATGTTGTTTTGTTTGAGCTAGTCAAAAGAAATACGCAGTTTGGATTTACAATGTTTGTTGAAAATCAGTGAAAAGGGAATGCGCCTGATCAGTGTTTTGATTAACTGTTGATTTGCTTTGGAGATACCAGGTTTAATTGATCAATGTGCTAAAGCATTGTTTATTTTAATTATTTATTATTCAAAATTAAATGATTGAAATTTATTTTTCAATTATTTTTATTCAAAGAATTTTAAATAATAAATAAACAATAAAGAGAAAACAGAATTAAATTGGATAATGGAAACTTTTATTTATTCCTAAATTAACTGTACAATTATTGTTTATAATTTAATTACAAACAATGGTTTTACATTGATTTAAATTTAAATTTAAAGAAAAAAAACTATCCTATTTTTTTCTAATTCTTCATTCTTCACTTCGCTCCGGTGCTCCATTTTTCACCTGCAAAAGAAAAGGAGAAAAGTCAGAAAGTAGATAAAATAATAAACGACGGGAGAAATTCATCATTAAAGGCCACTGATTGGGATCAGTTAACCCTCTCTGCAAATCACGGGATTTCTCCCGGTTCACAAAGAGGGAAGAATTTTATTTGATCATGAATGCAAAGTTGAGAAAAAATGCAAAGTGCCAAACTACATAAATTCAAAAATCTCAAGCAAACTGCACAGTTCAAACCCAACTGAAAAGAAAATCCAATTAGCAACTTTATGTCAAAATGCAAAGTGTCAAACTTGCTGCCAAATGCCAAAAGGTACAAGTTATTGCACAAAGCTGTCAAAGAGGAGATAAAATATGCAGAGGAAGTCTTTATGCAAGCCAAATTTTCTTTCATCATTTCCCAACAAGTAGCCTTTTCAGAAAGTACACAAGGAAATCATTTTAATATTCTTTGAAGTGTACCAAAGAGAGAGAAAGAAAAGAGGAGAAGTGTGGGCTTACTGTTTGGCTTTAGGCATAAGGAAAATACAGAAAATAAAACTGCAATAAGACAGTAAGGCAAAAGGCTAAAAGAAGCATTATTTCAGTGTTACTCAAATTAGACAGAAGTACACAGCAGAATTAATCACCAAAACAGAAAAATGCCAAAAACCTTGCAAGTCTGCCCAGTAACTTGGTTCAAGAAAAGATGCCAAAGTCTGAGGTATTCAAAAAAGGTCTTAGGCGCCAAGAGACCAAGAGGCTGGAGGACAAAAGAAAAAAATATAAAATTGCAACAGCAGGGATAACAAAAAAGATATATAGAGACTAACTGCATAAACTCTCCAACAACAACAAAAAGAAGACCACTGATAACCATAACAAAAAGCTTCAGAAAACCTGATTGAGCCATAATACCAATATCACAAGAAGCAAACACCTAACCTGCAATGGCCTAATAAACCATTACCTACTGTCAAAAAAAACCAAACCTGCTTAAACCATCAAAACCTCATAACCTGTCAAGGCCAAGTCTGCACCTGTCTAAACCAGCAAAACCAAGTCCAAGCCTTAAGGACAACCCTGTCAAAAGCCAGCAAAATCCAAGAACACCTAAAACCTGCATTAGCCTTAAACTGCCTGAAGCCAAACAATGGCCTAATAAACCAGTTCAAACCTCAGGCCTAACCTGTCAAAGACCATCACCAAAAGAAAAAAACTTGTA
The DNA here is from genome assembly GCA_948472305.1 of Vicia faba. Classification (NCBI taxonomy): domain Eukaryota; kingdom Viridiplantae; phylum Streptophyta; class Magnoliopsida; order Fabales; family Fabaceae; genus Vicia; species Vicia faba. The sequence continues at coordinate 787,901,523 of OX451736.1, read as the reverse complement.
CCATTCACATACAAGCCTAACCTCATAAGCCTGTCAAGCCCCTTAAACTCTAAGAGCCAAAAACCCTTAAACCTGCTATTTCACAAAGTCTCAAGCCAATCTTGCCAAAAATCAGAAATGGTACAAACATAGGATTCAAGCCTCAAGCCCTCAGAACTCGAAGAGTTCATCACAGGGACATTCGTAAAGCACCCAAAGGCATTCCATTCAAAACCAACAATCAAAAGGAAAATCATTCAAAGGCAACAAGGCAACTCAGAAAAGCTAATCAAAACAACAAAACTGTTTCAACCATAGCATATTTAGGGCAACAAAAAAAAAACCCTCAGAAGTTCATCATAGGGTGGAAAAGAGGCAACAAGCATACAGTGGTAAAGAAGAAGAAGAAAGAGGTGAACGTCAAGAAATAGGGATTTTCAGTCAAATCATCATCAAATCCTAAATGGGCAAAAAGTAAAGATACCAGTTAAAGCTAGCTTCATCGTGCAAAGCCTCTTCACCATTAAGCCGCCTCAGCGCTTCCTTGTCCTCTTCTCCTCCATTGTCTTCCCCTCAAGGTAGAATATTCCTTCCTCATCTTTTTTTATCACCTCGTTAAACAAATAAGATGAACACAAAAATCAGAATATAAAATCATGACATGCAAATCTAAAACATCTAACCCGTTTAAGACATTTCGTTACCTTGATTTACCGTCGCTTGGACAAAAGTGAAGAGAGGAGAAGAGGTGGTAACGCTGGTGGCTAAGGCGAGAAGCTCAGATTTCTGAATCCATGGGCAAAGAGCGAACGATCGGAGAAGATGAACGAGGAAGAACATGAAAGCGAACGAATGGCGCCGTTTCCACACAAACCCTAAGCCAATTGTCCCAACTGAAAGCAAATTAACAAAACCCTAAAACTTTTCATTCAACTATGGGCCTAATGCGTTTCTGAGACTCCTAAGCCCAAGACAATTTCTCATCCCTCCCCCTTGTCTTCAGTTGTGGTTGGGACTTATTGCCTCTAAGGCCCATTTAGAGTTTTAAATCATTTTCTTTTATAAAACAAATTATTAATTAACTAACTTAATTTTTCTAACAAATATTTTGTTAACACTAACTTTTCTTTTTATATCTAACTTTATATCTAACTTTTCATTTTTTAATTTAAATCTTATTTGTACATAACAATTAAAAATATATTTCTGTTTAATGTACATAATTCATTTCTTGATATTTAATTGAAACATATTATGTACATAAATAATAAAATACATTTTTACACCATGTAATTAAAATTGAAAACATTTTCCCTTTCTTTTTAATTAAAATATTTTTGTACATAACAAATGAAAAATACTCTTTTTGTATACATAATTAAAACTTAGAAATATTTTCTTTTCTTAAAACATCATTTTTATACATAATTTAATTAAAACTAAAAACTTTCAATTAAGACATTTTCTTTTTATACATATTAAAAAAAAAATACAAAGTCACTAATTGATTAAATAAACATTTTTCTTTAAGTTAAACAATACCTTAATACACATTAATTCCACATCGTCGCACATGTAAATAATTACATATACATAAATACACATATGCACGTACACTTACACAATATACTGGCATTTTGATACATTATACATTTGCTTATGTCAATACTCATTTACACTTGATTGGTTCGATTTGGTTAATTTATTGGACACTATGATCCTAAGTCTCATCCCCATTCATAAATTTGTACCCCCACTCCCGGACGCTTATTCTGTAATAGCGTAGATTTTACATTTTCGCAATTTACCGCTTTCAATTATACCATGATTAGACCTAGGGTTTGCACGTACATAAAATCAAACGCTAGATAACCTAATATAAGACAAATACATGAAATCAATACACAATCACGCTTGCACCCTCTAGGGTAATCCCACCTGTTGCCTTCCAAAATGGGCCATGCTTGCACGTCGAGTATCTTTGGCAAAACAAAAATCAAATGATCATAAGTCCCTCAAAGTGTTGCCTAAAAGGAATGATCAAGTCCCTTCAAAGCAAATAGCCAAAGACACTTGGCACCATTGCATTCGTGGTCCATACGATGACCCGCGCCCGTCCCGCATAAACTTCCTAAAACGCAAGATTGTCCACCAAATTCAATGGTGGAACAAAATTGTCAAAAGGGGTTGAAAACATAGAGAAAACCTTTGAGTACAATAGGGTAGACAAAACTCTTAGTTAATTGAGATCGACTTGCAAAAAACACTTGCCTTCTTTTCAAAAAACCCACAATCCACAACACTTTCAAACAAACTCTCAAAACATTTTGAAACATCTTTTCGAAAAGATACACGCCTTTGTAAAATATTCGAGTAAAGAATTGTTACAAGGTTAGCCTAAGACATGGCATCTTTTTCCAAAACATTTTCAACAACACTCACACATACACCATTTTCAAGCAATCAAAAATCAAGGCAAGTGATCTAAAAAACCAAGTAACTAAGAGCCCATGGATAACCATGGATGAAGAGGGTGCTAATACCTTCCCTTTTCATAATCTACCCCCCGAACCCACGAAATATCTCAAAAGGTTTTTGCTGTGCTTTTTTTTAACCTTTCCTTTAGGATAAAATAAAAAGTCGGTGGCGACTCTTGCTCAACCGCACAAGTGTGAATACGAACGCAAAACACTAGTCAGTTCTCCCACCGTATCACACTAAATATCATAGTCCCTCAATGACCCATCGATGTTGCCTTCAGTAAATGATCTTGTCCCTCGATTTTGCCTATGAATACATGATGATAATCCCTTAGAATTTCTAAAGGTATCCCTATATGTTGCCTTTTTATGACTGTACGATGATTCACGCTTGTCCCTCAAACATCCAATGATAGGGCTTCCTACTAACTGATGGTAGGACAACACTATCTAAAGGAAGAGGAAAATAATGTGAAAGACTTTTGAGTAGGTAGATAGCTCGTAGTCGCTTGCTCACAAACAAAAAAAAAATTTCATACGAAACACTTATCTTCTAAATATTTTCAAAACAAACACTTTGTATGCGTTCTCAACGATACGAGAATCATTAAAAAGTTTGCCAAACTTAGGCATTTTCAAAATATTTTCAAACTTACACATTCACAAAGTACTTTCAAAAGTGAGCTAGCGATTAAGAGCCCGTAGATAACTATGGATGAAAAGGGTGTTAATACCTTCCCTTTTTCATAACCTACCCCCCTTACTCAGAAAATTCTCAAACGTCTTTCTTGTTCTTTTCACCCTTTTGTTTATTGGATAAAAGAAAAGTCGGCGACGACTCTTGTTATCCGCAACATTTGCGATAAAATGTAAAATCAAAAGTCAATTCTCCCACTGTGTTACAGGTTGGTTCAGTTTTTTACAAATACTTTATTGAGTCATACACACATATATAGACGACAACATAACTTTGTATTTAGTCATTCACACAATACCAAATAACAACAAAATTCATCATATTTGGACAATAACTTCCCATTTAATATGTAAAAATTAGATTAGACAATAGTGGAATAATAAACATAAAATAATTATAGCATAAAACAATATCAAAAATACTATAATGAAACAAAAAAAAAAGAAGAGATAAAATATTAGTGATGATGAAAAAGAAAGAATATAAGAGGTGAGAGATTAGAGAAGAAGATGTGTGATAAAAACAAAATTGAAAGAGAGAACATTTGCGTAAAAATGAGAAGTGAAAAAGAAAGAATATAATAGTGTAGACATTAGAGAAGAAGAGGCGAGATATGTAGCGAAGAAGGCATGATAATGCTAGGAGAGATTTGAGAAGACTGGAATTGAAACCATAAGTGTACGGATGAGAAAATTGTTCGTAATCATAAGGCTAAAGTATAATAGATTTAATGTAAGTTAATAATACGCCTAAGATGAGGGGTAAATTAGGTGATGGTAAATTTTTTCCTTCTCTTTTAAAGTTCTTATTTTTCTGATTATGGTGATGAAAGTAATAAAATGCGAAAAGTAAATGAACACCAAATATACACTAGTTCCCTCATATATCGAGAGTACTCCAGTCCTCTTGCTAACACAAAAGTGATTTCACTATAGTTTATAATGATTGTACAAGCCTAATCACATCAAATGTGATGCCTTACTATATAATCTATAGGGAAATCAAAGGCTCTTAACTCCTTTAAGATCTTGAATACTAAGTGCAAGAAGAATAATCCTCTTCAATTCACACACTTGCTCCAACAATCCTGGAATGTAAGGTTAATCTTATACAAAATATGAATTTTATAAAGTATGATCAATTCTTGAATAACACAATGGTTATCAAGACACTAAGACAAGATTTAATAAGAAGTTTACAATCAGATCTAGTGCTCAATATATGCAGAAACAATGATGAGTATGAAATTTCTAAACAATGTTTTATGTAATATGTAAATTCTCAAAGTTTTACAACTCTTAAGAATTTTTAAAGTTTGAATGATATGTCATGTGTTATGATCATAATGAAAATGAATTTTATATTTGAAATGCATCCTTTCATTATACACCCAAATGAGTAAAAATATACAATTGTTGGACCCCAAGAGGTATCACCCAACAACCAAGTAAAACATAAAATATTTGAAATTTTTCTTCGGCGCCGGTTACTGTAGGGTTATAACTGGTTACACAGACGTGACAACGTATATGTTTTTCAAATTTGTATGGTTGTAACCAGTTACCCAAAAGTTGTAACCAATTACCATTGAACCACTAATTTATTTTTATTTCTGCGAAGCCCTGTAACCGGTTACTGTAACACTATAACTCTGTAACTGGTTACCACTGAGTGAAAGTGATAAAAACTTATTTTCTAAGTGATAGACATGCAATGTTTTACTCTTAAATGATCATGAAACTTATGTAAAATGTTTAGATTATATTTTGAGCACTATATCATCTTAAAAAAAACTTCAATTTAAAACTTGTACCTAACTTATTGATGAATCTTCATAAATCTTCTTCTTAAAAGTTGGTTGTACACTTGTAGAAGACATCATAGAATAATCTTGAAATATTATATAATATTGAACATCTTCTTTTCCACATCCTTGATATTTCTTTGACTTTATGTATGGTGGTCTTCGTCAAAACACTTTGATTGGAGTGCATGCAATCATATTCTCTCCTTTTTTTATGTAGACGACCAATTTGACATTTGTAGCTTATGTGTCAAGGTATTTAAATGTTGCTTGTACGTGTATTATAGTAACGTGCATTCTCCCCCAAAGTTGGATATCTCCCCCTGAATTTATGTAGCCTTTGAAGACTTGTTTTTCAAAGGGGAAGCTTTAAAATCTGGAAAAAATTTCTACATCACTAAACACAAGCACACAATGTCTTCTCCCTCTTTGTCAATATAAAAAAGATGGGGAAAAGACTATAATAAAACATAATATAAATCACAAGTAAAATATAACACAATTTATAACACAAACACAAAGTTAATGCATACTTAAAAAACACACTAGACACTAGGTCTTTGATTACATAAATGATACAGAAGGAAATACGATACAAAATGCAAAAGATAAAGACATTACATAGGAAGAACATAAACAACAAACAAATGTACTAAGCCATTTAGAATTCTTAATCATCACTCTCAACCATTGAATCCTCTTGATTCGCTTGAAGGTTGGCCAAGTCTTGACGAATATCACGAAATTCTAATATCATGAAATTTTCCATAGAGAAAATTTTATGATAAATCATTTTATTTGATATTTAGCCGTCATATGCGGGTGGTGGAGGATGTGCATATTTATTGGAGGAAGTTCCTTTTTCTCTATGCTTGAACAATCCATCTTCATCTTTGAAAATTCCCATATTTTTGTTTGTCGCCGCAATCGAAATTTCACAATCTCTTGAACTCATTTTGGTTTTTGTTTCTCCTCGGAAGCTAACCTTTCCAAACTTGAGAATCTTGGTTACCCAATGAGAATATGGAAGTCTACCAGACGGATTTTTGAGATGCTCGATATAGTTCATGATTAAGCATGCCTAATTCACTTGAAGATTATTTTTATTGCAAACAAGACATGCATCTCAACATCACTTATTTGAGAGTGATTTGAGTTCTTAGGAAGCAAAATATAAGCAATAAAGTAATGTAGCATACGGTCACTTACAGTGAGGTTGGAGGAATACAAAGTTAATCAATTTGTTATAGAACCTGTTTCCTTCTTCTTGTCTAAGATTTCTTTTTCAGATAGATGAGTGATGCTATAGTAGTAGCGAGCACAGTTGTAAGCAGCAACATCAATGGTATACCCATGCTTGATGAGTAAGCCTTCACTAGAAACACTCAAGATTTTTCCAAATAGTGGTTGACATCAAGATATGCTTCCCTTTTACCCATGATGAAAGCACACAGCCGACACCAATTTGTATAGTCGCATAAAATTCACGAACCAAATCCGGGTAGTAAACTCCACATTCAGTGATGAGTTCACCTACTCCTTTCCTAGCCAACATTGATGGAAAACTAAAACTTGTTGAAGGAAAGGATGAGAGATTACCATACTTTACCGGAGTGAGAAGTCGGAATTGAAATGCCAATATTAGATCATATTCCTCTTGATTTTGAGATTCTCCTTCAATGGCCTTTGCCTTGCCTTTCTCCTTTCTTGATGGCCCCATGACAAAGGTTGGAATTTTTCTTGGAGAGAAAGGGTTTTGGATGGAAAGATTTATGTAAGAGAGAATGTTTGTGTTGTGAGTTAAAAATGTAAGAATGAGGGAGTATTTATAGATAACTTTTAGAGGTAATTACTCTTTTGGTGAAGTAAATATTGGAGGGAGATTGGAATTGGTAAGAGTAATTTGTGGTGGGAAGTTTTTAGGTGGGAAGTATTTTGGTCAAAAAGACTTTTAAGAGGAAAAAGAATTGCAGGGAAAGGATGTTGGAAATCATAAATGCGTTGACCAAACCAAAATTTTGAAAAACTTCACGCGGTAACCGGTTACAAGTTATGGGTAACTGGTTACTGAAGGTGCCTGTAAAGTTAAAAACACTTATGTGTGCATGGTAACCGGTTACTGACTTAGGGTAACCGATTACTGACAGTGAAAAATGTGAAAATATTGCACATATCAGTCCAAAACCTATACCTATCTATTGTAACTTAAACCAAACATGTATACTAACATATGAACAAGTATATATGACATTAAAACATATAGATAAATATTATATATAACCATTCAAAGTGAATGTAAGATGAAGAGAGATATACTTGGTAAGAATAATATAAAAGTTGATGAAAAGAATACATGCACCTTTTATGATTGATAGATATAAATCATACGCCATGTTCATCTAATATACCAAGTTCTAGTCAAATCTTGAAGAATGAATCTTTTTCTAGAGGCTTTGTAATGTTGTCTGCTAGTTGGTTGTATGTATCAACAAATGAGATTTCTACGTCACCATTTTGCACATGATCCCGGAGAAAATGACGTCGTATATCAATATGCTTTGTTCGAGAGTGCATGACTGGATTCTTTGTGATGCACCCAAGATTAATTCCATATTCACGTAGTTGTTGTTTTAGCCATAGAATTTGAGCTCAACAACTTCCGTCCATAATGTATTCCGCTTCAACCGTGCTAAGACCCACACATGCTTGCTTCTTGCATGACCATGATACTATAGCATTTCCAAGAATATGACACGCGCCACTAGTGTTTTTTCTATCTATTTTACATCCTGCATAATCTACGTCAATATAACCAAGAACACATACTACATTTAGCATACCATAAGCCGACGTCTGTAGTTGCCTTAAGATATTTCATAATGCGTTTAACTGCAACAAGGTGAGACTATTTTGGATTGGCTTGAAATCAAGCATAAAGATATACACTAAACATGGTGTCGGGTCGGCTTGTTGTTAGGTATAATAAGGATCCAATCATTCCTTGATATTTTGAAATGTTTATGGTCAAACCGACTTCATCAAGATCCACATAAATTCCCGAACCCATTGGAGTGGTAATAGGTTTGCATGCATCCATGTCAAATTTCTTAAATAACTCTTTACATTATTTTGATTGATGAATAAAAGTCCCCGTTGCAAGTTTCTTGATTTATAATCCAAGAAAGTGGTTTAATTTTCCCATCATGGACATTTCGAATTCTCCTTACATCATGGATGAAAATTCTTCACATAAGTCTTTATTTGTTGACCCAAAGATGATATTTTCGACGTACACTTGAATAATTAGAGTATGATTCTTGATCTTCTTGATAAAAAGTGTCTTGTCCACTTGTCCCTTTTCAAAGCCCTTTTCACGTAGAAAATTGCTAAGTCAATCGTACCATTCCCTTGGTGCTTGTTTTAATCCATAAAGTTCTTTCTTTAACTTGAAGACACGTGAAGGATTCTTGAAGTCTTAAAATCTAGGAGTTTGTTTAACATAGACTTCCTCGTTGATGTATCCATTCAAGAATGCACTCTTGACATCCATTTGGAAAAGCTGAAAATTCATAGAACAAGCATAAGCCAATAATAATCTAATTGCTTCTAACCTTGCAACCGGAGAGAAAGTGTCTTCAAAATAAATTCCTTATTCTTGATTGTATCCTTGTGTGACCAATATTTCTTTGTTCCAAACCATTATCCCATTATCGTCGAGTTTGTTTTTGAATACCCATCTAGTTCCAAAGATATGTTTTTCATTCGGTCTTGGTACTAGTTCCCAAACTTGACTTCTTTCGAATTGATTTAATTCTTCTTGAATAGTGTTGTACCCCAAAATTTTCCCTCTCATTTATCAAGATTTTCCTCACAAGACTTCTTGGACTCAAGACCAGATTAGGGTTTGCTCAGCTCAAGACATCTCCTTGCACTGATGACTTGAAACTAGGGTTTGAGTTTGCACAAGGATTTTTGGACCATAAATGCTTCATGTGACTTTCATACACCATCTTGGACCCCTAATATTGCTCATACCAAGTTTCAAGCCTTGAATCAAATTTTTGCCCAGTCAATTGGACAGTTGACCTAAAAATCAGCTGTATCGGGGAAAAAGTCAACTGTGGCCAATTTACAGTCAAACCTCATAATTTTTTATCCACATCAACATTATAGACTCATATGAACCATTTGATCAAGTTTGGATCATAATTCCTCAAGAAATTTGATCAGATCATCAAAAGGGCAAAATGGTCAAAATTAGGGTTTTGACTGGGAAAGGGCAATTTCTGATTTTTAACCTAGCCATTGACCAATTGGGTTCAAGCATGATTTCAAGGACTCAATGGCATCATCTTTACCTAATGACATAGTTCACAAGATCTCAAGCACATAGGATTGACAGATAAATTTTCCAGTCAACTGATCAAAAATCAACTGTACACTGAAAAGTCAAACTTTGACTTTTTGGTCAAAATCAAGTGCCAAAGGTCATAATTCATCAAGACATGTCAAAATGTGAAACTTGTTCACCAAGAAACCTAATTTTGAAAATTAGGGTTTTAATTTGAAATTTTTCATAACTTAGAATTTTTCTAAGTGTTGAAAATTTCTTATTTTTTCCCAACTTTTCCCAACTTTTTCACCATGATGCAATTGGATTTAAAGAAAACTACCAACATGAAAGTTGTAGTCCTTCATGAAATATACTACTTTTATTCACAAAGTTTTCCCAAATGAATCTTGGATATCAAGTTATGATTTTGTGAATAAGGGTCCATGAACTAAATAACTTAGTGAAATTTTACCTTAGTTTAGGCAGGTTTATGACCTAACTTCATGGCAACTTTTCACCTAGTTCCAAGAGGTATCTCAAGTTGAATTTCAAAGATGGATTGTATAGAATGTTACAAGCTTTCCAAAATATCAAAGAACTCTCCAAGATCATTTATGGTTAGGGAGAATCGAAGAAGAGAAAATGGCATTTTGTCATTTTTGTGCAAGCCATTTTCACAATGTTACAAGTTGCAAATCAGATCCTAGCATGCTTGTACCTTACATTACAGGTCCTAATCCTTTCTATACTCAATAATTTAATGCTAACTCAGTGGTTAAAGCCTTTGTTTTCACCTTTGGAGCATTACACAAAAGATTAATCCATAAATGGCATAAAGGGCACTATGCCATTTTGATAAAGCAAGCCTTTTACAACTTTGCATTTCTTGAGCCATGGATCTGATCTTTTGTTGCAAACAATATCCACAAATATCAGGCAACTTGTACCAACTCTATGCAGCTAGCAAGCAAGCCTGTACAGGCCTTGGGCATTGTCACTTCAACTTTCTTCAAAAGCAAGCAAATTGGCAAAAAGTCAAGATAACTTGTCCATCTGATAAAGAGAAGACTTGGCTTCATTCTAAACATCCTCAGAAACTTGTCATGGCCTAAACACGAAAGCAAAAGACCTGAAACCTTCCCAAACACAAAAACCACATTTCTGCCCAAAACAGGACAGCTCCTGTAAAACACTTGTCATTTCAAAACTTGCTCGTGCGTTTTGCCTTTCAACCCTTGAAACATCTTCCCTACACCACATCCAAGCTATCCAAGCATTCATCTTGCAACTGTGAGCTCAGTTTCACACTTCACCATTTTCATTTTGCAAGGTTGCAGGTTGACTCGTGCAGGGAGTTTCAAGCATCCTCAAGGCAAGCTGAGCATTGGAGAAGCTTGAGGGAACTTCAAGGAAGCTCACACGATCTTCAGGCCTCACTCAAAGTACCCACATTGCCATACCCAAACTCAGTTGAACAAGGTATTTGTCAAATCTCTATCTCTCTATTTAGGCACCCTTAAGCTTTGATTTGTGAAGCAAAAATGTAGTCCTTAACTTGTTGAAGTTGTACATATGCGTAGTTATCATTTATATTAACTGAGTAGTGAGAATTTGAAGCTTGAAGTTCATGAAAAAATTAGGTCAGGAATTAGGGCCACTGAAATTCTCCCTAGTTTCTTAGAGTTAGGTTTCAAATCTTATATCATTGGAATCGTGACCAAAAATGCTACAAGTTTTATGTTGCAAGATTTTGTTTTTGTGCAAAGAATAGAGAGTTGCAGGTTGAAATAAGAAGCGCGCGCGAAAGAGACGAAGGACAGGGACGATGGATATCTGGGCCTGGCGCGCAGTGGGCCTCTTGTTTTTACTTCCCATACCCCCCCCCCCCAGTTTGCTATTTGCACCCCCTGACCTATTTTCTTATATTTTTGCATTTTTCTTGCATATTTTATATTTTTTACTTGCATTTATTTTTTCTGAACTTTAGAAAATCACAAAAAATATTTTCTTTATTTTTTTCATTTTTATTTTATTTTTTTGCATAATAAAATAGTTTACTAGAATAAATAGAAATTCATTTTCTTAAAAAATAGTAAAAACATTTAAAAATACCATGCATTTTTATTTTATTATTTTTCACACATAAAATATTATTTTCATATATATTTTATTTTTTTACTTGTAAATAATTTTATTTATTATTTCTTGTAAAAAAATGGACAAATGAATAATATAGAACATATTTTCTTTTAAATCAAAATTAGGGTTTCCTCTTTCAAAAATAATAATATTATTTTTCTTATTTTTAGGACTTAAATAATTTATTTTTCTCATATATAAAATAAATACAAAAATATTTTTGCATACATACGTTTTATTGCATATTTAAATAATTGTTTATTTATTTATTGTACAATAAATTCAATTGGGTTGTAATAGTTTTTAGGGTTTTATTTTGAGCAATATCCCCCATTCAAACTTGTATCCCCCCTCCTATAATATTGTTGTAATAGCTTAGATTTATTTTACGCAATTTATCGCATTATATACATGTTTAGTAAATTAGGGTTTGTATGATAAGACAAAATCAAACAAATAGAATGACCTAATTCAAGACAAACAAAAGCATGTAAAATGACAACACATTGCACACAAGCACTCCTTAGGGTTCCACCCACTTTGTTGCCTTAAAATGGCCATGGTATGCATGCAAGGTATCTTGGCAAAATCAAACGAAACAAAAGATCATAGTCCCTCGATGACGCTATCAAAAGGTTGCCTAAACAAAGATGATCTTGGTCCCTAAAACTTGCTAAGATACTTGGCACCATTGCTATCATGGTCATACGATGACCCACGCCCGTCCCATTTAACATCCAAAGATAGGGTTGTCTACCAAAACAATGGTAAATCAACAATATAAAAGGAATAAAAATGTACAAGAAAGACTTTTGAGTAGGTAGTTATGCTTCTAGTTACTTGATCAATTTGCAAACAAATCCTTGCTATTTTCCAAAACAAACACACACATTTCAAAACATTTTCAAACACCTTTCAAAACATTGAAACATTTTTCAAAAGACAAACATCTTTGTATACATTCTTACAAACGAGAATCATTATAACGGTTGCCAAAACGATGGCCTCTTTTCAAAATACTTTCAAAACCACACAAAGCACCATTTCAAACAATTGGAAAATCAAAGCAAGTGATCTAAACAAGTAACTAAGAGCCCATGGAAAACCATGGATGAAAAGGGTGCTAACACCTCCCCCTTTTCATAATCTACCCCCCGAACTCAAGAAAACATCTCAAAGGTCTTTCATGTGCTTTTTTACCTTTCCTTTTGGATAAAATAAAAGTCAGTGGCGACTCTTGCTAAACCGAAACATTTGCGACGAAACGCAAAACCTCAAGTCAGTTCTCCCACCGTATCTCCAGAACTGGCGACTCTGCTGGGGAAGAATATAAAAGTGGGGTTACCTTAGGGTTTCGATCACCTTTATTTTGCTTACCATGTTTGCCTTGTTTGCTTTACACTTTGGTTCTATTATTTAGGTTTGAATCCTCTACCCGAATTTGGGAAACATTCATAGGTAAATAGCAATACGTTGTGGAAACTGTATGGGGTATACCGACACAGTCTAAGCAATGGCTATGTTAGTGTGATATATTTGTGGGTACCGGTATCCTTTGAGTCAATCAAAGAGAATACGGGGCCGCTGAGTGATGTCATGAAGAACTAACGAACTTTTAGAACCTTTACTTGACCAACTTGGACTTTTAGGATGTAGTGAGATGACCGGCTTTGGTGCAGTCCGAAGTTGGTAGATACTCGATACTACACTCATTGAGGGTTGGTTCCTTGGAATATTTCGGTCGCCAGTAAAGAGGCTGAATTGAAACAATGAACAAGGAAACAATCCAGTGATATTGAGCTCCTTAGAACCCGATTACTATTTCTAGGACAGGTTGAGCCAACTAAACTTCAAGAGGGTATTTACCTATGAAACCCCATGCAAGCCTAAACTAGGAACTTGTGTGATTTTCTTGTACATATATACTTGTGCATAACATCATGGACATCATGAAGAATCATATGAATCCACTAACCATTTCAAGGATTTTGGAAATTCATCTTTGTTCCTGTTTTGTAGGTTATGGATTCACTTCGCGGGAAAATGATCCAAGTCAACCTTGTAAGAATTCTTCCACAACTCAAGGAGCTAGCTTCAACGATTCCTGAGAATTCTCCATTCACCGAGAGGCATGGTCGTCTTCTCAACTTAGTCACTTCCAACACAGAGGAAGACATGATGAAAGTTCTTTTCCATTTCTTTGATCCTTTGCATCACTGCTTCACATTTCCTGACTACTAGCTTGTGCCAACTTTGGAGGAATTTTCTCAACTCTTGAGGATTCCTATTCTCAATCAACTACCCTTCAGCGGTACGGAAAGAGATCCAAAGCCAGAAGAGATTGCTCAAGCCCTACACTTGCATTCATATGAGGTCACAACCCATTGGGAAACTAGAAGTGGTGTCAAAGGCTTCTTGGCAAAGTTCTTGTTTGAGAAGGCCCAAAGCTGTTGGAATTCCTTGGACTTACAAGATTTTGAGGAGATTGTAGCTCTTCTCATCTATGGGATGGTCTTGTTCCCTAACCCTGACCAACTCATAGATGTGAGTGCTGTCAAAATCTTCATGGCTCGTAACCCGATGCCTACATTGCTTGGAGTATCTTGCACTCTTTTCACACTCGAACAACGAGGAAAAGAGGTGTTCTCATGTGTTGCACTCCTCTACTGGCAAGATGGTTTATTTCTCATCTTCCCCAATCAGTCTTGAAGAATGAGCAAGGTTTGAAGGGGTCACAACGATTGATGACTCTTACATATTCAGACATTCATTGGTGTTCTCGATCCAAAGAGAATGTTATCATCGTCGACCGTTGTGGGGAATTCCCTAATGTCCCTCTACTTGGCATTAGGGGAGGCATTACCTACAACCCCTGCTTGGCTCTGAGACAGTTTGGTTATGCCCGAAGGGATGGCCCACATGACATGCTAGTTCAAGGTTTAGTTTTCAACTTCGACAACAACAATCAAGGACTTCGACAAAGGTTCATTCGAGCTTGGAGGATGCCGAACAAGGTAGACAGTAAGACCTTGGGACACAAGAATTCCATCCCCCTTGAGCCTTACCTCAAGTGGGTACGAACCCGCGCCCAAATTCTTATGATGCCTTACCCCTCCATTCTCCCAGTGATCTTAGAGCCTGTTAAGGAAGGAGAGGTTCCATACACACTCCTACATCCTGACATGCCAACATCACTCGAAGATCTGCAAAGGAGTTGGATACAGCTCAAAGGAGAACGCGATACTTTTGAGGCCCAATTCTACGCAAGCGAGAAGAAGGTTTTAGAACTCACTCGGTTACTTCACGAAGAGCAGACTCTCAACACCTACATGGCACCAAAGAGGATGCGCAGCGTCTTTTTACCTTAGAATCTTGTATTATTTTGCCCAAGGGGCATTGATGTACTAACAATTCTATCTTATTAATATGACGTGTGTTTCTTTTTGTTTAAAACAAATTTGAATTTATGAATCCTTGAAAGCATTACATGAATACATATCATTCATCATATGCATAAACAGGTCTTCACACTAAGTTTCCTCATCTCTCTGTTGTTTATTTCAGCAAGATGGATATTGAACAAACGGTCAAAGATTTGCAAGCTCAGAATTCACAATTTCAAAAGCTACTCCTGACCTTGGCTAAGGGGAAGGAGGAGCTCAAAACTCTGCTAGAGAAAGAGAAAGAGAAAAAGAAGAAGAAGCGAGTCGGTGTGGCTATCTTGGGCAAAAGGTTTGAAGGTCAAGCCAGAAGGACTTTGGATTTTCCATCAACCTCTGAGGAAGGAGAGAGAAAAGGTAAAGAGACTGCAGTTCCTTCTGAATCTGAAGCTGAAAAAGAGGAGGAAGAGGACTACTCAGAACAACAGTACCCTCCGGCCGATGACAAATACAAAAATCTGGAAGAGCGTCTAGCTGCTTTGGAGATACAGAGAGTATCGGGGCTGGACTTTGAAGAGTTAGGGTTTGTGTCTGGAATTGTAATCCCTCCTAAGTTTAAAGTACCACTATTTTCCAAGTACGATGGGGTGTCTTGTCCCAAGATGCACCTGCGATCTTATGTCAGGAAAATTCAACCGCATTCTGCTGACAAAGATTTGTGGGGTCACTTTTTCCAAGACAGTTTATCGGGGACGCAGCTGGATTGGTTCTACCAGTTGGAGAGGTCTGATGTGCATAATTGGGAAGACTTGGCAGCTTCCTTATATAAACAGTATCAATACAATGCTGACTTGGCACCAACCCGTACTAAACTCCAGAGTATGGCCATGGTGTCCAATGAGGGATTCAAAGACTACGCCCAAAAATGGAGGGATTTAGCCGGAAGGGTGCAACCACCTGTATCTGAAAGGGAGCTAGTGGACATGTTCTTGGGGACTCTATTAGGTCCTTTCTTTAATCACCTGATTGGAAGCTCCTCTGCAGGTTTCACTGAGTTGATTTTAACTGGCGAGAGGATAGAAGCCGGTATTAGAAGCGGGAAAATTCAGAAAGATGCGTCTACCTCTGCTGCTGCAAAAAATCCCTTCACTGGAAAGAAGGAGGTGTCTGCTGTCTATGCACAGAGGAATCAGGGAAGAACCGAACGACGACCAACAGTGGGGGCCGTTATGATTCAAAAGTTTGCATCAGACCAGCCAAGAAACAATCCATCGAGAAATGATCAGCCGAGAAATAATTAGCAAAGGGTGGAAAGGCCTGTAAGGAAATTCACCAAGATAAACATGACTCCTGCTCAAGTCTTACCACATCTCCTAAAGTTGAATTTGGCCATGCTTAAAGAGGCCCCTAAAAATCCTAATACTTCATCTCCACACTACCATCCGAATGCCACGTGTGCTTACCATTAAGAAAGTCCAGGGCATGACACCAACAACTGTTGGGCTCTGAAGAATAAGATTCAAGATCTGATTGACACAAAGGAAGTTGAATTTGAAGCTCCCAAAAAGCCTAATGTTATCTCCGCTCCAATGCCTAGGCATGGACACAATGCTAGTGCTGTGGAAGAAAACCTGTTTGTTTCTACTATGGATGAACTGTTAACTCCTCTCCTAACCATCAAATTGAATCTGTTGAAAGCTGAGGTGTTCCCAGGTTGTGACCAAGATTGCCATACTTGCATGTCCTCCTCATTTGACTGCCCTTTGTTGAAGAAAGGTATCCAACAATTGATCGATAACCAGGAAATTTTGTTTGAGAAAGCTCCTGTTTCACCCATTCCAATTCCAGAAGTTTCAATAATAACCATATACGCCAATCCTTCCAGGGTTCCTAAAAAACCCGTTAGGATTACATCCGCTCATATGACTACTCCGTTGAAGATAACAATGCCCGGGCCTGCCCCATACAAATCAGATAAAATGGTACCATGGAACTATGGTGGAGAAATCTACTACCATGGTGTCAAATAGATTGAACAGACTGCCGAAGACGAGAGTTCTGAAGAAGACAATTCCGACATCAGTAACATTGCTGGAACAAGCAAAATTACTCGTAGTGGAAGAATTTTCTCTCCAGAGATTGTGCCACCAAAGGCAGTCTCTGGACCCGTGGCCGTTCCGAAGATTACAGTTGTACCAGTGCTTACACCTGCAAGTGTACCCGCCATTAATGACAATGAAATTCCTATCCTTACTTCCGCTGCTGAGAATAAAGGAAAGAATGTTCAAGAGGAGCCTGTCTTGACGAAGGCTCAGTCACTTGTTATTCCTGAGACATCCAAGAGGGAGATAGAAGAAATCCTGAGGATCATTAAGAAAAGTGATTATGATGTGGTAGAACAACTGGGGCAAACCCCCTCCAAAATCTCTATGTTAGCCTTGCTGCTGTGCTCTGAGGCACATGCTAAAGCTTTGGTCAAGTTTCTGAAGACAGCGCACGTGCCGCAAGAGACTTCAGCTGATCAGTTCCAAGAGTGTGTGGCCAGTCTAACAGCTGACAATGGCCTGGGTTTCTCCGATGCTGACTTGACCTCCAAAGGGAGAAAATATAACGATGCACTACATGTCTCGGTGGAGTGTAGGGGAACCACCCTAGCTCATGTTTTGGTTGATACTGGATCATCTCTAAACGTCTTGCCAAAGAAAGCCCTAGATAGATTGGATTGTGAGGGGCTGACTTTAAAACCCAGCAACATCATTATGAGAGCTTTCGACGACTCTAAAAGGATGGTCCACAGAGAGGTGGACATCCCGATCAAGGTGGGTACCCAGACGTTCAATTCAACATTCTACGTGATGGGCATCCGTCCTTCGTACTCTTTCCTGTTGGGACGTCCCTGGATTCACAAAGCTGGTGCGGTCACCTTAACTTTGCATCATATGTTGAAGTATCCCGTCCAAGGGAAAATCATAATTGTCCATGGGGAAGAGGAATATATGATTAGTCATCTGAATTCCTTCCGTTATGTGGAGTTAGATAGCGAATTTATAGAGACCCCTTTCCAACATTTTGAAGAAGTTTCTCAGGAAATAGCAGCGACCAAAGCGGTGTCCTCAACTCCAGTGATAACAAGACCTGTACCTCGGATGTCTTCTCTAAAAGATGCAAAGGCAGTAGTGGAAGAAGGCGGGTCCACTATCTGGGGGCAGCTTCCCGACTTTCCTTTCAAATCAGACAAGTTTGGCCTGGGATTCACCTCGACTGCTCAGAAGGCCGTGCGTCGCTCCCGTGCCGGAAGGCCACCTGTGAAGATCAGCCACCAAGGGGTTAATACACTAGAGGATAGTGAAGAATAGGGTAGCCTGGAAGACTGGATTTTTCCTACTGTTGGCGGAGGACTGTGCAACTGGGAAGCAAAAGACTTTGTTCCGATTACTTTCATACCTCAGTAATTTATCTTTTCCATTTCTGTTAGATCTGTAATAGTTCACAAACAATTCGTACTTTTTCCACCTTGTGTCTTACCCGAGGCACATAGGTCCATTTGTAAGGGTTCTTATTTCATTTTCATATGTCATTTTAATGAATCATTGATGTTTTTCATATTTAAAAATTTTGTGCTCATTGTATTTCTTTTACATTTTGAGATGGCTATGCCCTTACACACACCCACACTCACAAATGCAGGTACCCTTCCACTCCGGAATCCATGGGTAACGATATTGCTATAGCCTTCAGTGACTCTGAAGATTTGATCTACCAAGCCGAATACGAAGGTGAGAAAGATTGTGAGGTGCCAGGGGAATTGGCCAGACTTCTACAACAAGAGGAAAGAGCAATTTTGCCTCATGGGGAGCTGTTAGACACAATCAACTTGGATACAGAGGAAGACGAGAAGGAAATCAAAGTGGGTGCCAACCTAGAGTCGAGTTTCAAGGAGCGCCTAATTCAGTTGTTGCATGAATATGTTGAGATCTTCGCCCGGTCATACGAAGACATGCCAGGACTTGATACAAACATTGTGGTACATCATCTACCCACAAGAGAAGACTGTCCACCAGTTAAACAGAAAGTCCGTCGCATGAGGCCCGACATGTCAGAAAAGATCAAAGCAGAAGTTATGAAGCAGTTCAATGCTGGGTTTCTGGCTGTTACTTCTTATCCATAATGGGTTGCTAACATTGTGCCCGTGCCTAAAAAGGACGGCAAAGTCAGAATGTGCATGGATTACAGAGATTTAAACAGGGCCAACCCTAAAGATGACTTTCCACTTCCGCACATCCACATCCTGGTTGACAACACAGCTCAGCATAAAGTATTTTCTTTCATGGACGGATTCTCAGGCTATAACCAGATCAAAATGGCACCTGAGGACATGGAGAAAATTACTTTTGTTACACAGCGGGATACGTTCTTCTATAAAGTAATGCCATTCGGACTAAAGAATGTCGGGGCAACCTATCAACGCGCCATGGTAGTTTTGTTTCATGATATGATACATCATGAGATAGAGGTCTATGTAGATGACATGATAGCCTGATCACAAACTGAAAAAGAACACCTTGATCACTTACAAAAGTTGTTTGTCAAGTTAAAGGAGTACAAACTAAGGTTGAACCTGAACAAGTGCACATTCGGAGTCCGGTCCAGTAAACTTCTAGGTTTCATAGTCAGCAACAAAGGCATCGAGGTTGGTCCTGCCAAAGTCAAAGCTATACGAGAAATGCCTGCTCCTCGCACTGAGAAGGAGGTCAGAGGTTTCTTGGGACGCCTAAACTACATTGATAGGTTCATTTCTCACCTAACATCTACTTGTGAGCCAATCTTCAAGTTGTTGAAGAAAGATCAGGTAGTTAATTGGAATGATGACTGTCAAGTTGCTTTCGATAAAATCAAGGAGTATTTGCTAGAACCTCCTATCTTGATGCCACCCGTCGAAGGAAGATCGTTAATCATGTATCTGACCGTCCTAGAGAATTCAATAGGGTGCGTACTGGGGCAGCATGACGAGTCTGGCCGAAAAGAGCATGCCATTTATTACCTTAGCAAAAAGTTTACCGACTGTGAAACCAGATATTCATTGCTCGAGAAAACTTGCTACTCTTTGGTATGGCCTGCTCGCCGGCTAAGGCAGTATATGTTGACTCATACCACTTTGTTGATATCTAAGATGGATCTGATCAAGTACATCTTTGAGAAGCCTGCTCTATCTGGAAGAATAGATAGATGGCAGATGATCCTAACGGAATACGACATACAGTACATGACCCAAAAAGCTATAAAGGGGAGTGTGTTAGCCGATCATCTGGCTCACCAAGCTGTAGAAGATTACAAATCCATGAAGTTCGACTTCCCTGACGAAGACATCATGACATTGGACAACATTGAAGAGATCAGACCATATGACGAACCTGAACAAGGATCCCGATGGACCCTGTACTTTGATGGGGCATCCAATGCGCTGGGTAACGGTATCGGTGTTGTACTTATATCTCCGGAAGGTTTCCATACTCCTTTCACAGCCAGACTTTACTTCAATTGTACGAACAACATGGCAGAGTATAAAGCTTGCATCTTTAGACTCAAGGCTGCCATAGACTTGGGAATCAAATCTTTAATTGTGTTTGGGGACTCAGCTTTGGTCATCAGTCAGATCAAAGGAGAGTGGGACACTAAGCATCCAAACCTCATCCCTTACAAAGAACATGTCTTGACATTGTTACCACATTTCGAGCAGATTACCTTTGAGCACTTCCCGCGAGAAGAAAATCAGCTAGCAGATGCTCTAGCTACAATGTCATCCATGTTTAAACTTAACTGGGATAATGAGGCTCCCAAAATCACCATTGGACGGATGGAAGAACCGACACATTGTCACGAGATTAATACCGAAGAAGTAGTGGACCAGCTATGGTTTCATGAAGTCAAAAGGTATCTCGAGGCTCAGGAATACCCAGAAGGAGCTTCAGTCAATGACAAAAAGTTCTTAAGGAGATTCTCGGCAAAGTTCTTCCTAAGTAACGACATCCTATACAAGCACAATCATGATTCTATTCTGCTCTGTTATATGGACAAGATTGAAGCTGAAAGGATTATGGATGAATTGCATGAAGGTACCTTTGGCACTCACTCTAGCGGGCATACGATGGCTAAGAAGATTCTAAGGGTAGGCTATTACTGGTCTACCATAGAAGCTGACTGCTATCAACATTCCCGAACATGCCATAAATGCCAAATCTATGCAGACAAAGTACACGTGCCCCCGGTTCCTCTAAATGTCTTAACATCTCCTTAGCCATTCGCTATGTGGGGAATCGACATGATTGGAGAGATAAAGCCTACAGCCTCCAATGGACGTCGCTTTATTCTAGTGGCCATTGATTATTTCACAAAGTGGGTCGAAGTAGCTTCCTTTGCATTCGTTACTAAGAATGTTGTTGCCCATTTCATCAAACAGAATCTCATTTGCCGGTACGGTATCCTCGAAAGGATCATCACTAATAACGGTACGAACCTTAACAATACTATGAACACCGCCCTATGCGAGCAGTTCAAGATTCAACATCACAATTGATCTCCCTATCGGCCAAAGATGAATGGTGTTGTCAAAGCTGCGAACAAAAATATCAAGAAGATCATACAAAAGATGACAGTCACCTACAAGGACTGGCATGAGATGTTACCGTTTTCTCTCCATGGGTATCGTACCACGGCGCGCACATCAACTAGGGCAACACCCTATTCCTTGGTATATGGCATGGAGGCTGTTTTACCTATCGAGGTTAAGATTTCCTCTTTGAGAATCATGAAAGATGCTGGTTTGAGTGAAGACGATTGGATTTAGACCCGATTTGACCAACTTAACTTGATTGATGAAAAGAGACTTACTGCTGTTTGCCATGGTCAAACGTATCAAAAACGGATGATCAAGGCTTTCAACAAGAAAGTCAGATGCCAAACATATCAAGTCGGAGATCTTGTAATCAAGCGCATCATCTTGCCGCAAAGTGATCCCAGGGGCAAATGGACTCCTACCTACGAAGGACCATTTGTAATCAAGAACATCTTTTCTAGTGGGGCAATGATCTTAACCACCATGGACGGCGACGACCTGCTGCACCCTGCGAACGCAGACATAGTCAAAAGATACTACGCATAAATAACCCGCTAGGTTGACACACCTAGGCAAAACAAGGGCATCCCGGTGAATCGAAAACCCAAAAGGGCGGTTCAGGAAAAAATTAGGGATAAATAAAAAAATCTGTACACCCGGCAAGTTGAAAATTGAAAGGGCGACTTGGGCAAAAAAGGGTTTCCCGGTGGATCGAAAACCCGAAAGGGAGGTCCAGGAAAAAGTTAGGGAATTAAAGCGTATGACTATGTCTCGCCGGATAACTTTAAGGACAATCTCTTCACTGAAAAACCCTGGAGCTTCTGATCAATCCAATCATCTTCAGACAAAGCAACAAATGGACAAGATATTCGGAGTTACGAAGGCTATAGCAGAATGGGAACCCCATGGGATTTTTCACACATAGCTATCTTTCTTTGTATAAATTTTTCTCAATTTTTATGACACCGTCCTCTTACTAGGATAGCTGTCTCCTTTGTACAAAATACCTATTCAAAGTAAATACAAAGATATCTCTTTAAAGTGCATAAAACTATTTGCCTTTTTCTTTTACATTTGTGTTTTATTTGGAGAAAAAAAATGTCCAATGATTCATTAGTGAACATATGCATTTGAACATAATTACTGTTTACAAATAACCAGGAATGAAAAAGAATAATTACTGACAGGTTGAAAGAATAGGAAAACGTCTTTCGGCTATTCCATGAACAATCCCTATAGTACATCATTTAGACCCCCAGCGGAACTAAAATTTCAAACCTTTAATCACCATCAGAGTTAAAACTTCAAACTCCCAATCTCCAGCGGAGCCAAAACCTTGAACTACAGATCCTCAGTGGAGCTGAAACCTTCAATCCCCAGCGGAGCCAAGATTTCCAACTATCAATCCCCAGTGGAGACCATTCAGTTTCTCCACATTCCCTAACAAGCTATCTTGAAGTCTGAAAAGCAATCAGATAACAGTTAACTTTTGTTTTTCCCCAACCTGGGATAATTCCCCAGTAGAGTGGCATACAACCCAAACTCATGAACTTACTCCCCAACAGTAAGCCTTCTTCCCCCACAGAGTTTCATTATTCCCCAGTGAGGTCGCCAGAGTGAAGATTCTCATTCTTAATTCCCCACAGAAGTCATCAGAGTTTTCTCTATTCCCTAGCAGAACAAGGTTTCCCTTTGTGAAATCCCCAGTAGACGTCAGCAAAATTCTCTAGATTCCCTAAGCGGATTACTCAGGCAGTACATGGCATTACTCTCACAACAGAATTTTTGTCAATACTCCAGCTTCAAGACTTGAAGGATCCCTATATCCCCAATAGTCGCCTAGGATTTCTCATCCTCAGCAATCAAAGATTTTGAATCTCTAGTAGCGGTCAAAGATTTATTTTCCCCGGCAGCAGTCAAGGAGTTATTATCCCCAGCTGCCACAAATTTCTTATCCTCAGCAATCAAGGATTTATTTTCCTCGGAAAAACAGCTAATCAGCTTACATGCGCATACATTACAGTCATATATCATAAACATTGATATAGCAAATTTATTGCATCATACATTGCATGCAACATAACTTTGTGTTTCAACTAACATTTTACCCTTTTCAGGATAAGATTAACCGCTATCATTAACAATGTTCAAAGATTTCAGATACAGTACAGATACGCTCCGGACGAGGATGCCATTCTGGTATTCATTTAGAATTCAAAGTCAAATACAGTACGAATACACTCTGGACACGGAAGTCATTTTGTCACTTATTCAGTTTCTAGTTCAGATACACTACAGACACGGAAGTTATTTTGTTACTCATTCAGATTCAAGTTCAGATACACTCCAGACACGGAAGTCATTCTGTTACTTATTCAGATTCTAGTCCAGATACGCCCCAGACACGGTTTCCATTCTGTCACTTATTCTGACTTTTTCCCCAGCCCAGAGACGCTCCAGACGCGGATGCCATTCTGTCGCTTATTTAAATTTCAGACTCAGATACAATACAGATACACTCCAGACATGGAAGTCATTTTGTTATTCATTCAGATTCAAGTATAGTTACAGCTCGAATACGCTCCAGACACGGACGCCATTCCATTGCTCATACAGACTCAGTCTCCAGATACAAGTTCAGATACGTTCCAGACACGGACACCATTCTGATATTCATTCTTTTGACTTACAACTTAAAATTCAACAAACATTCTTGGATGGCATCTATAAGCCCATCTCTGACAATATTATGTCACCTCTCCAAATGGCATCTTTAAGCCCATTCCCTCAACTACAATTTGACGAGTGCAAATTTACGGGCACTCTAGTGTCCAATCATCTTTTACCTTCGAGTCACGAACGGCAAAACTCGCCAATCTAACTCTTCAGGTTAAAGAAGATTGAATAGGGGCATCTGTTGTACCCTAAAATTTGCCCTCTCATTTATCAAGATTTTCCTCACAAGACTTCTTGGACTCAAGACCAGATTAGGGTTTGCTCAGCTTAAGACATCTCATTGCACTGATGACTTGAAATTAGGGTTTGAGTTTGCACAAGGATTTTTGGACCATCAATGCTTCATGTTACTTTCATACACCATCTTGGACCCCTAAGATTGCTCATACCAAGTTTCAAGCCTTGAATCAAATTTTTGCCCAGTCAATTGGACAGTTGACCTAAAAATCAGCTGTATTGGGGAAAAAGTCAATTGTGGCCAATTTACAGTCAAACCTCATAATTTTTTATCCACATCAACATTATAGACTCATATGAACCATTTGATCAAGTTTGGATCACAATTCCTCAAGAAATTTGTTCAGATCATCAAAAGGGCAAAATGGTCAAAATTAGGGTTTTGACTGAGAAAGGGCAATTTCTGATTTTTAACCTAGCCAATGACCAATTGGGTTCAAGCATGATTTCAAGGACTCAATGGCATCATATTGACCTAATGACATAGTTCAAAAGATCTCAAGCACATAGGATTGACAGATGAATTTTCCAGTCAACTGATCAAAAATCAATTGTACACTGAAAAGTCAAACTTTGACTTTTTGGTCAAAATCAAGTGCCAAAGGTCATAATTCATCAAGACATGTAAAAATGTGAAACTTGTTCACCAAGAAACCTAATTTTGAAAATTAGGATTTTAATTTGAAATTTTTCATAACTTAGAATTTTTCTAAGTGTTGAAAATTTCTTATTTTTTCCCAACTTTTCCCAACTTTTTCACCATGATGCAATTGGATTCAAAGAAAACTTCCAACATGAAAGTTGTATTCCTCCATGAAATCTAAAACTTTGCTTCACAAAGTTTTCCCAAATTAATCTTGGATCTCAAGTTATGATTTTGTGAATAAGGGTCCATGAACTAAATAACTTAGTGAAATTTTGCTTTAGTTTAGGCAGGTTTTTGACCTAACTTCATGGCAACTTTTCACCTAGTTACAAGAGTTATATCAAGTTTAATTTCAAATATGGATTGTAGAGCATGTTACAAGCTTTCCAAAATGTCCAAGAACTCTCCAAGATCATTTATGGTTAGGGAGAATCGAAGAAGAGAAAATGGCATTTTGTCACTTTTGTGCAAGCCATTTTCACAATATTACAAGTTGCAAATCAGATCCTAGCATGCTTGTACCTTACATTACAGGTCATAATCCTTTCTACACTCAATAATTTAATGCTAACCCAGTGGTTAAAGCCTTTGTTTTCACCTTTGGAGCATTACACAAGAGATTAATCCATAAATGGCATAAAGGGCACTATGCCATTTTGATAAAGTAAGCCTTTTACAACTTTGCATTTCTTGAGCCATGGACCTGATCTTTTGTTGCAAACAATATCCACAAATATCAGGCAACTTGTACCAACTCTATGCAGCTAGCAAGCAAGCATGTACAGGCCTTGGGCATTGTCACTTCAACTTTCATCAAAAGCAAGCAAATTGGCAAAAAGTCAAGATAACTTGTCCATCTGATAAAGAGAAGACTTGGATTCATTCTAAACATCTTCAGAAACTTGTCAAAAGCCTAAACACGAAAGCAAAAGACCTGAAACCTTCCCAAAAACAAAAACCACATTTCTGCCCAAAATAGGGCAGCTTCTGCAAAACACTTGCCATTTCAAAACTTGCTCGTGCGTTTTTCCTTTCAACCCTTGAAACATCTTCCCTACATCACATCCAAGATATCCAAGCATTCATCTTGCAACTGTGATCTCAGTTTCACACTTCACCATTTTCATTTTGCAAGGTTGCAGGTTGACTCGTGCAGGGAGTTTCAAGCATCCTCAAGGCAAGCTGAGCATTGGAGAAGCTTGAGGGAACTTCAAGGAAGCTCACACGATCTTCAGGCCTCACTCAAAGTCCCTACATTGCCATACCCAAACTCAGTTGAACAAGGTATTTGTCAAATCTCTATCTCTCTATTTAGGCATCCTTAAGCTTTGATTTGTGAAGCAAAAATGTAGTCCTTAAGTTGCTGAAGCTGTACATATGCGTAGTTATCATTTATATTAACTGAGTAGTGAGAATTTGAAGCTTGAAGTTCATGAAAAAATTAGGTCAGGAATTAGGGCCACTGAAATTCTCCCTGGTTTCTTAGAGTTAGGTTTCAAATCTTATATCATTGGAATCGTGATAAAAAATGCTACAAGTTTTATGTTGCAAGATTTTGTTTTTGTGCAAAGAATAAAGAGTTGCAGGTTGAACTCAGAAGCGCGCGCGAAAGAGACGAAGGACAGGGACGATGGATGTCTGAGCCTGATGCGCAGTGGGCCTCTTGTTTTTACTTCCCATACCCCCCCAATTTGCTATTTGCACCCCCTGGCCTATTTTCTTATATTTTTGCATTTTTCTTGCATATTTTATATTTTTTACTTGCATTTATTTTTTCAGAACTTTAGAAAATCACAAAAAAAAATTTCTTTATTTTTTTCATTTTTATTTCATTTTTATTTTATTTTTTTGCATAATAAAATAGTTTACTAGAATAAATAGAAATTCATTTTCTTAAAAAAATAGTAAAAACATTTAAAAATACCATGCATTTTTATTTTATTATTTTTCACACATAAAATATTATTTTCATATATATTTTATTTTTTTACTTGTAAATAATTTTATTTATTATTTCTTGTAAAAAATGGACAAATGAATAATATAGAACATATTTTCTTTTAAATCAAAATTAGGGTTTCCTCTTTCAAAAATAATAATATTATTTTTCTTATTTTTAGGACTTAAATAATTTATTTTTCTCATATATAAAATAAATACAAAAATATTTTTGCATACATACATTTTATTGCATATTTAAATAATTGTTTATTTATTTATTGTACAATAAATTCAATTGGGTTGTAATAGTTTTTAGGGTTTTATTTAGAGCAATATCCCCCATTGAAACTTGTATCCCCCCTCCCATTATATTTTTGTAATAGCTTAGATTTACTTTATGCAATTTATCGCATTATATACATGTTTAGTAAATTAGGGTTTGTATGATAAGACAAAATCAAACAAATAGAATGACCTAATTCAAGACAAACAAAAGCATGTAAAATGACAACACATTGCACACAAGCACTCCTTAGGGTTCCACCCACTTTGTTGCCTTAAAAATAGCCATGGTATGCATGCAAGGTATCTTGGAAAAATCAAACGAAACAAAAGATCATAGTCCCTCGATGAAGCTATCAAAAGGTTGCCTAAACAAAGATGATCTTGGTCCCTAAAACTTGCTAAGATACTTGGCACCATTGCTATCATGGTCATACGATGACCCACGCCCGTCCCGTTTAACATCCAAAGATAGGGTTGTCTACCAAAACAATGGTAAATCAACAATATCAAAGAAATAAAAATGTACAAGAAAAACTTTTGAGTAGGTAGATATGCTTCTAGTTACTTGATCAATTTGCCAACAAATCCTTGCTATTTTCAAAAACAAACACACACATTTCAAAACATTTTCAAACACCTTTCAAAACATTGAAACATTTTTCAAAAAACAAACATCTTTGTATACATTCTTACGAACGAGAATCATTACAAAGGTTTCCAAAACGATGACCTCTTTTCAAAATACTTTCAAAACCATACAAAGCACCATTTCAAACAATTGGAAAAGCAAAGAAAGTGATCTAAACAAGTAACTAAGAGCCCATGTAAGACCATGGAAGAAAAGGGTGCTAGCACCTTTCCTTTTCATAATCTACCCCCCGAACTCAAGAAAACATCTCAAAGGTCTTTCCTGTGCTTTTTTACCTTTCCTTTTGGATAAAATAAAAGTCGGTGGCGACTCTTGCTAAACCGAAACATTTGCAACGAAACGCAAAACCTCAAGTCAGTTCTCCCACCGTATCACACATAGCAACCATACAATGGTCTTCTAACAAAGATTAATCTATTTTGGAAGGTTCAACTTGAGATGCAAATGCCATGTGTAGACATGAATCTTGAAGATTGAATCTTGTTGTCACTCCTTTGCTAATATCACCGATAATATTATCAATTGGGTGATCTCGATGAGTTCTCCATTCTTTAGGTGGATATTGTTGAGAAGTTTCTTCTATGAGAGAATATTTATTGTTATTTTTATTATCCTTGGTAACATCTTCTATTGGCATATCTAAAACATCATCATCACAAGAGACTATATCCTCTTTTGAGGGGTTAGTTTCATCGAAAGAAATATGCATAGACTCTTCTATAGTTAAATTTATTTTATTGTATATTCTATAAGCTTTACTTGGAAGAGAGTAACCAAGTAATATACCTCATCCGATTTTTCATGGAACTTACCAAGGTTGTCCTTATCATTGTTAAGAACAAAACACTTACATCCAAAAATACAGATATGAGCAATATTCGACTTTCGATTCTTGAACAACTCATATAGTGTTTTCTTTAACAAAGGTAGGATAATCACACGATTACTTACATAGCATGTTGTGCTTACATAGCATCTCATTTTGAACTTTCTTAGCATACCTTTTAAAGGCCTTGAAAGCACCACTTTTATGCACTAAAAACAAAGTCAACGCATATCTTGAAAAATCGTCAACAATAACAAGTGCGTATACATTACCTTCGAAGCTTATAGTTCTTAATGGTCCAAAGAGATCCATATGCAATAGTTATAGTGGTCTTGTTGTAGATACCACATTCTTAGGTTTTAACGTTGATATAGTTTGTTTCCCTTTTTGATAAGCATCACATAACTTATCCTTTTATGAATTTCATCTTTGGTAATCCAATTACTAGGTCATGTTTGAGAATCTTGTTCAAGTGCTCCATGTGAATATAAGCAGCCCTCTTATGCCATAACCAATCATTATTTTTGTTTGCCAATAAGAATTTTACCTTTAAATACAGATCATCTAAAGCAATCTTGAAAATATTGTTAGTTCTCTTACCTTTGAGTTTTATCTCATTGGTTTTTTCGTCCATGATCAAACATTCATCTTTATTGAATTTGATCTTGAATCCTTTGTCACAAAGTTGGCTAATACTTAAAAGATTGTGCTTGAGTCCTTTGACATCAAGAACATATTTTATGGATGTGAAAAGTGGTGCACCAACTTTGCCAATGCCAAGAATTTTTCCTTTGGTATTATCTCTATAGGTGACATACCCCTTGGATTTTAATGAGATGTGAAAATTTTGTTAACATCTCCCATCATATGCTTCGAACATCCACTATCGAGATACCGTATATTTTGAGTGGATTTCAAGTAGACCTACAAAAAAAAGAAATTATTTATTGTTAGATACCCAATTTGCTTTGGGTCCTTCATAGTTAGTTCCTTTCTTAACCCATACATATTATCCACTTGCCATACTAAAGTTTATAACATATCAAGTATTAGGTGTATGGCCAAGAATACACAATAAAAACAATTCGGAATAAAGTTGCTCTTGTATCTTGGAACTTGATTTTTCTTAACAACTCTTTTTTTTCTTTTGATTAATATGCTCATTTTGCACATTGTTGGCCTTCTTGGTTTCAGATTGATTAGTAGCTTTTACAAAAACGATTTTGTTGGAACTTGATTTATTTAATTTTGAATAACCAAGTCTACTTTTGTCATTAGGATATCTTTGTTGGCTAAGAAATCATTCCAAACCAATTTGAAACTTTTCATATCGTTCAATAACTCTTTTTAGTTGAACAATTTGAAAAGTATATGATTCACATTTTTTGCATACAAAGTCTTGTTTTTCTTTAAGAAAAACTTGTTTTTGACATTCAAGATCCTTGTTCATAGTATCAATCTTTTCTTGAAAAGAAATAAGTTCTTTTTCTTGTGTTGATACCTTTTTATACAAGACTTTGCATTCATTTAGAAGTTCATCAATTGCACTTTGAGCATTTGCATCATAAAGTGTAAAATTTGCACTAACCTCTCTTCATTTTCGTCATCAATGGATTCATGAGTAGCCATCAATACTAAATTTGCACATTCGTCATTCTCCAATTCAAATGATGTACTAACTTCATTGTCATACCAAGAGATGTAGGCTTTATTGTACTTGGAGTCTTTCTTTCCTTTTTTTACATCCTTCTTGGAGAGGTTTGGAAAATCCGGTTTGATATGACATTGCTTTCCACATTCATAGCATGTAATATTTGATGTGGAGGCTTCTTTATCTTTGCTCTTTGAGAATTTCTTTCTTTTGACAAAGTTAAAATTACCAAAATTATTTTTATGATCAAAGAATTTGCCTAACCTTTTTACAAGAAGCATGAAATTTTCATCTTCTTTCGGATTTTCTTCAATAGCGACTTCCTTTGATTCCACCTTCAAAGCAATTCCTTTTGATTTCTTTTCTTGATTTTCATGCTTAGCAAGTATTCCAAGTTCCGTCTTGTACTCTTGAAGTTTACCAAATAGAGTTGCGGATGGCATATTGGATAAATTCTTCTTTTCCGAAACAGTCGTTACTTTCGGTTGCCATTCTTTAGTTAAATATCAAAGCACCTTTAGGTTGAGTTCGTCATTGGTGAGAGTTTTACCAAGAGTTTTTAAATGATTCGTCAAATGAACAATTTTTTTTCATATTGAGAATAGATTCTCCGGGTTGCATTCTAAACATATCGAACTCTTGACTCAAAATATTCAATCTTGATCTTTTGACTTTGATTGTTCCTTCGTGTGTTTCAACTAAAGTATCCCAAATTTTCTTTGTCGCCGTGCATGCCGAAACACGAAAGAATTCATCCATGTAAAGTGCACCTTGAAGAAGATTAATTGCTTTCTTGTCATAAAGGACCTTTTTCTTATCATCGTCATCCCATGATGTTTTAGGCTTTGATGTTCCAACACCATTGACAATACATGTCGGAGTAAACGAACCATTTTGGACAGCATCTCATATTTCTTCTCCGTGTACTTCTAAATGAACCTTTCTGCGAATTTTCCAAAAGTTAAAGTATTCACCACAAAACAATGGAGGCTTGTTGTTACTACCACCATCTTTGAAAGTTGGTTGCGGAAGCCATTCTGGATCGAATAGGAACAAGTTACCTTAATTGCTCTGATTCCAAATATAAGTTAATAATGCGCCTAAGAGGGGGGGGGGGGGGAATTAGGTGATGATCAATTTTTTCCTTCTCTTTTAAAATTCTCATTTTTCTGATTATGGTGATGAAAGCAATAAAATATGAAAAGTAAATGAACACCAGATATATACTGGTTCCCCTCAAAGATCGAGAGTACTCTAGTCTTCTTGCCAACACGGAAGAGATTTTACTATAATTTAGAATGATTGTACAAGCCTAATCACACCAAAGTTGATGCCTTACTATATAATTTATAGGGAGATCAAAGGCTCTTAAATCCTTTAAGATCTTGAACACTAAGTGCAAGAAGAACAATCATCTTCAATGCACACACTTGCTCCAACAATCCTAGAATCCAAGGTTAATCTTATACAAAATTTGAATTTTATAAAGTATGATAAATTCTTGAATAATACTATGGTTATCAAGACACTAAGATAAGATTTAATAAAAAGTTTATATTCATATCTAGTGCTCAATATATGCTGAAACAATAGTGAGTATGAAATTCCTAAACAATGTTTCATGCAATATGTAAATTCTCAAAGTTTTACAACTCTTAATAATTTTTAAAGTTTGAATAATGTGTCATGTGTTATGATCAGAATGAAAACGAATTTTATATGTGAAATGTGTCATTTCATTACACCCAAAATAAGTTTAAAAAAATACAATGGTTGGACCCCAAGAGGTATCACCCAACAGCCAAGTAAAACTGAAAATATTTGAAATTTTTCTTCAGCGATAACCGGTTACTGTATGGCTGTAACCAGTTACACAGACGCGACAACGTATATATTTTTCAAATCTGGATGGTTGTAACCGGTTACCCAAAAGCTGTAAATAATTTATTTTTATTTATGTGAAGCCCTATAGCCTGTTACTATAACCCTGTAACCGGTTACCACTGAGTAAAAGTGATAAAAACTTATTTTCTATGTGATGGACATGCACTATTTTACTATTAAATGATCATGATACTTATGTAAAATGTTTGAAGTATATTTTGAGCATTATATAATCTTAAAAAACTTCAATTTAAAACTTTTACGTAACTTGTTGATGAATCTTTATCTTGAAAGTTGGTTGTACACTTGTAGAAGACTTCATAGAATGATCTTGAAATATTATATGATCTTGAGCAGCTTCTTTTCCACAGTCTTGATATTTTTTGACTTTATGTATGGTGATCTTCATCAAAATACTTTGATTGGAGTGCATGCAATCACATTTAGGTTTGGCTTGCATATGAGTTAAGCAAAATTTAGGTTGTAACATAATGCAATTTGATTCGGTTTGTAAAATACAAAGTGCAAACCGAACCGAACCGTGCGGTTTTGTTAAAATATGACTCAAACACATCCTAACTAAATGTGTATTTTTGCGGTTTCAGTTTGGTTTGATTTAGTTTATTGTTTTCTATTGGGTTGGTTCGATTTTGAACACCCTTACTCAAATCCAAAAGCGAGATTCATCTGGAAAACAAAGAAAGTTGTCGGAGGAACAGTGAAGCACCACTTCCTCTCTTAAACCTCTTCATCCCCAGAATCCGCATCTCAAACAGTAATACTCAAACTCGAATCTCTTTGCAACGCAAAAATAGACTCAGTTCCTCCTCATCCCATGAAATCTCATCCCACAATCAAACACCAAAATTGATCGTTGTTCAACATGAAGAGTTGTTTGAGGTCATATGAGGATCTATTGTTTAACAATTAGAAGCAATACAATGATACAGAGAAAAAGGAACACAAATCAACATAAAATTGAATCAACATAAAATTGAATCCTAGATATGGGATTACAACTTGAGTAGTATGAATCAAAGTACACATGCAAAGGGAAGTGAAATAAGTATCAAATGCTACATCTTACAATAAACAACATTCAAAATAGCAGAGTGTCGTTACTGAAATTTTGGCTATCAGATCCCGAATATCCTAAGAGATGTCTAGACACCGGATCCAACTTCACACAACAGTAAGATGGATAAACAAAAATAGTAGTGATGAAAGTAAATAACACGTTCGGAAAAATCTTCCTACTTTGGGGGCTACCAAGCCAGGGATGAAATCAACTAGATAGTATTAATTTGCAGACCTTACAACAAACCTCAAGTTTACGGTGTACGCACTTAATCACTACTTTTTGCTTAACTTCTACCTAAGTATGAAACTCTCCTCAAATCCCTCTTCAATTACACTCAGCAATTGGAGCAAACTCTAAACACAAGTAGAGAACAAAAACAATCGGAAGCTATACTTTCAAAACACGCAACACTCAATGCTTAAAAGCTTATGAGAAATGACACATAATATGTTCAATGCTTAAAAGCTTCTGAACATCTAACAGAAAACTTACACCCCAACAATAAAGATTCTAAAAACCCTAACACAAATACATATGTAAGTTCCACCTAATACTAGGTATACACCCGTCTATTTATAACTTTATTCTAGACTGGGTTGGGCTTCAAAACCGCAGCAGTGGAGCTGCACAAAGTCTGCAAAAATTCCTCCAAGAAAATAAGTCTTCAATCATTAGTTTCCTAATAAATTTCCATATTTAAAAATTAATCAAATCTTCGAAAATCAATTAAAGAATATTCTGATTTGTCAATCTTGGATGCCACATAAACTAACCGAATATTCTCTGAATATCCAATAGCTAAAAATCAGCATCTACACTGTCAGCTTGCTGCAGACGCGATGTCCTAACTCCTTGTTGGGACATCATTCTCGACATGTTGAAAACAAAAAATTGAAATATTTTGTTCAACATGTTATTAAAATGGTTTTATCAAAATGTAAGTCAATCATAATTTCAGAGAAATAACATTTACCTGAACGAAGTCACGGCGTTTTTTCCGGCGAGGAACTCATGTCTTCAACGTTATCAATCACTTCAAGTAAGAAAACCTTATCTTCTTTCTGTATATTCTTAGTTGTAGTATGATGATGCTTAGGAAATGCTTGAGCTGTGGTTATGAATGTCTTGTTCTCTGTAGGGGTTAAGCTCAATTTAACTCAGAATTTCAGTGAAGAATTCTGAGAAAGTTTAGGGTTAGCAGAGCTTTTGTGTGAGGTGTATTGACGAAGCTTTCAGAGTTTCTGTGGTGGATTCTTGCGTAGTCCTTTAGAATGAATGAAGAGTCTCTTTAAGTAGCTTGTAGGTTTGGGTGTTTTAGGTTAGGAAATGTGGTTTGTCAGCCATTCCTCCTCTCAAATCTCTGATTTTGTGCGTGTGGGTGTGCCAGCTTGCACAAACCGTTGGAGGAGGGAATATTTTGTGATTGTGTGGGTCCAAAGAGAAAGGAATGAGGGCAAAAGTGACAATCGTATAAAGGACAAAGTAGGGACACAAAAACCTGAGTTTATTTGGTAGTGAGCTTCTAGAATTTGGGTGGCCCCAAGCAAAGTTGTGACATCACCATGCTATTTGTATTAAATCGAAATTTCACTGTGTGTATTTGTTCGTGAATGAAATTGCATGACCTTGATGGTTCTGGACTTGTGCAGAGATGTAACTTGGAATATTTTGCAAAGTAAAACTAGTGAATCAAATTGTAACACCCTGTTAGCTTGAGTTCAAAAGATAGTCAACTTGTATCAATTATCAATTTTCATCCCTTTAGTTTCCATCATTGTTGAATAAAACAAGCTTGACCTCTTATCATTTTGTAATGCTGTGAAGTTTGTGATGTCTTGACCAGCTTTGTATTTAATGCTTGCATCTTGAACTTTGACATCCATGTGATTTTATATTGATTTGGGCAAGTTGTATGGCTGAGTTCTCTTTGTTTGCAAAAAGTTTAATGCTAGCTTCCATCAGTGTTATCAAATTGCCCCGCCATGGCCTCTATGGCGGATATTCATGGCGGTTTTTGGGCTCGCCGCAATGGTAAATATTGGCTGCTATTGCAGGTTTTTCTGCCATAATCCGCAATAACAGCGCTGCAAAGCGGCCGGTATGGCAGGATTTTGGCTCTCCGCCATGGCACAACACTGGCTTCCATGGTTTCTAGAGAATGTCACAAAGGCTCTTAGTTTTAACTACTACTTTTTGAAATGTTTGCACAATCTTCGAGTTTGGTTCATCACAATATGTGTGTGCACTTGTCTTGCCACTGAATGTGTCCTTGAATGATATTAGACTGTTTGAGTGTTGACCATGATGCTAGAATAAGCTTGCAGTATTGTCTTTTTTTGTGTGGCTTCCTACATGTAATTATGTAGATATATTACTTCTTTATGTATATAGGTCTTGTGCTGATGTTGAATCCAGTCCTGTGATGCAGGCCCCTTTGTTTAATATCTGGCTCGATAGCTAGCCTGTTGGTGGTAAGTTTGAAAACAAAGATGAATGCTAAGTGAAATGGTAAGATGTCATTGTTGAATTTGTTGAGAATCCATGAATTGATGTGCATTGTTTCCATCTGTTTTTGGACAGGTCTGGTTTATGTTGAACATTGCAGATTTTACAAGTTCAAAAGTCGCTTGCCTGGTGAAGCTTCAAGGTGAATCACTTGACATTTTTGTTTTCTTAATTTCATGTACAAGTCTGGTTTATGTTGAGCAGATGGCGTATTGGTCGAGCGTTGAATTGGGTATGAGTATGAAGCTTGGGCATGAATTAATTGTTTTGATCTTTTGTTTGAGTTTCACTGCACTGATTTGGATTCGATAATGCTTGGTCTGATGCCGGTACAGGGTGTTATTTTCGTTGACAGGCTGCTATTGCTTTGAACAGGTTAACAACATTGCACTTGGAGCTGTTTGGCATGGAATTTTGAGTGAAAATAGAGGCAACATGGAAACCTAAAGCAATGATCCATGGAGCTATATTGGCAACTTGAAGATTAGCGCACATAAGTTCAAAAACACTGATGTAAATCTCCTTTTGTGTAATCTTTCCAAAGTGTAATGGAATTCTCGCCGTGTCTACTTTGATTTATCACATTTGTACTTCTAAGTAACTTTTGAATTTTGCAATAGATACTTGGTGTATTTGGAAATCAAATGACGTGGATGGAAATTACAACAATTCTCTTTGTACCAATTTGCAATTTGGATGCATTATGATTAAGTATCTTCAAATATAGCTTGAATCCAAAGTATAAGTCAGATAAAACTCAAGTGTGACTTTGGGCAAAAAGTTCAACTTTCCAAAGTTGACTTTGACCAAAGTCCAAAATCTCATCCACGCCACTTGAACTCAATCTTTGATCACTCTTTCAACTTGCACAAAAACTCTCAATCCAAGCAACCATGTATGTCGTACCTTGAACTGAATGAATCTTAATTGCCAAGCTTGAACTTCACCTTTTGAGTGAATTTCAAAAGCACAACTCTTAAACAGGCAATCGTTTCTAATGCCCTGAATCGTGAAGTAATGATAATGTGATGAAGTAATTAGAAAGTTTAGGCCAAGAGAACTTGGATTATAGCTTGAAAACAAATCTTGAACCAAAACTTGCCAATATTGTGAATTCCACTTCAATTCTTTCAAAATGAATTGTTTCTTGCAACATTGAAAAAGATGCATGGAAATTTAGGTATAAAACCTAAAGTTTTTCCTTTGTGTACCTCAACTCTTACTAAAAAGAGCCATGGTCATGACTTGTAGCACATGTAACCAAATGAACCATCTTTTAAAGTGTTGACTAAAAGTCATATGAACTCCCAATCCACAATCAAAGAGACACTTTGGTTGAAATAAGCCCTTGCAGATAAATAGACCTCAATCACACTGAAACCCTAATCCTCTGATACAATTAACCATACATATGCTCTGAGCCACAATTGAAATACAGTCCAAGGATCCCTTGAATCATAACACAATACTTCATGTGGATGATTTGGGAATGAATGATTTTAAAATATGTGGATATGGATAATGACAAGGCAAATTTTGAGGTGTCACACCAAGCTCTTATGATCACTTGGTGACCTCTCTCACATACGGTAAGAAATCAATAACACTAAATTTTATTTCTTATACTCTTTTGCAACAAGAACAATGTCTCCAAATAGGAAGGTGGAGGAAGTTCAAATGAAGGTTTGTTAGCGAAGGGAGGTAAAGATCGTGGCAGAGGAAAGGGTAAGGTAATGGATTCTGAAAAGAAAAAGAGGTTCAAGTCCAAGGATAGAAAAATAATAAAATATTGTTGTAAGAAAGTTGACTATTGAAAAAGGGATTATCCTAACAAGTCAGGAAATAGTAGTTCAACGAATGTAGTTTAGTCTGATGGTTCATGCAGTGAAGAGTATTTATTTTACGATTCATCTTTAAAGTGCACTGATGCACGAATCCTTAATTCTGGGTGCTCCTACCATATGACGATGCACCGAGAGTGGTTCAACTCTCTTAAGTCAGATGATTTTAGTTTTGTTTATTTAGGTGATGATAAAACTTGAACAATCAATGAAAAAGGGAAAACTAAAATTGTTTTGGATGATGGTGGCGTGGGCACGTTGAGTGAGTGCACTATGTTCCAAAACTAAGGAAGAATTTAATTTCTCATGGTAATCTTCAAGTGAATGGTTATTCATTCTGGACGGATAGAGATAGAGACATCATGGGGGTTAGCAAGGGTGCAATGAAAGTGGTGATAATAAAGAGGACCGCAAGAAACATTTATATATTGTTGGGGTATAATTATGGGTGATGTAGCATTTTTTGAAACTGATAATGATGCAACCAAATTGTGACACATGCACTTGAGTCATCTCAGTGAATGTGGAATGATGGAACTACATAATATGAATTTGCTGAAGGGTGTTTGCACTTGCACGATTAGTTTTTGTGAGTATTGTGTTCTTGGAAAACAATGTAGAGTTCGTTTCAAGACCGGGAAACATAGGACCAAAGGAATATTAGACTATGTCCCTTATGATGTCTAGGGGCCTATAAAAGAGCCCTCTGCTGGAGGTTCTGTGGAACCTTGTTTTGAGGGTAATAAGTATGATTTTGATGATGACAACTAAAAAGTAAAACACTAAGAAGACTTCATCATGATAAAAGTACAACAAAGGATAAGTAAAAAATCACTTAAGCGGTTAAAGATGTAAACCATGAATATAAAGGGTTTTATGGACTTGACTATTAAAAGAAGAAGGAAAACCAAGAGAAATTATCTAAATCCTCAAGAGATCTCAAGCAGTGTCAATATAAAAGATGATACCTGGCAAAAAAGATTATAGGAGTTAGACTTCTAATTTAGTAATTGAGTGACCTTTTGTAAAAGCAAATGAGCTTTTTTGTAATAGTATATGGCTATAAGCACACACACACTAAAAAAAATTTCAAATACTTTAACAAAGAGAAAACCTTTTTAAAAGTGTCATTAAGTTGTACCAGATAACTTAGGAGTAGTGAAAATAGCTAAAGAGAAATATTTGACTAATCTAACCGATTACACCTTTATGTCAATCGATTAGAACAGTTCAAATGTAAGCCCTAATTTATTTAGACAACGCCTTAATAATGTACAACGACTAGGAATATCCCCTTTCCTTGTAAATGACCAACAACAACTATATTTTTAATATCTAATCGATTAGATCAAAAGCTAAATCAATTAAACAACAATCAAATTCATTGAATAAAATTTTTATTTTGGGCATTCTTCTTACCTATAAATAGAGGCCTCATTTCTTGTTTCAAACCATCCAGAACACGATTTGTGTATTGGCACTCAGTCTCTCTCTCTCTCTCTCTCTAAATTTTATTTTTCACTTTCTCTCACTAGTTCTTATAGCCAAATGCTTTTGTAAGTAAAGTTCTATTTGTGAGTGAGATGTTCATTGTAATTATGAAAGGGTAGAATTGTATAAGTTCTCCAAGGATTTTTGTTTATACACCTTGGATGAATATTGTCCATTTAGGGATTATATATGTGGTTCAAAGCTAAACCCGTTAAAAGCTTATGGTTGGGGATTTTTTATCAGCTCCTACTAGTTTATGCATATAGGTTGAAGATCATCTAGATTTGAAGATCTTACCATTGATTCATGGTTAGCCCAGTTAAAACCATGATAGGTTTTGAGATCAGCCCGATTAAAATCTCAAGAGGTTATTTGGTTGTCATGTTAAACCAATTGAGCTCAGATATGTGTTAGAACTTGAATACTAACTACTACACAATTCATGTTCTTGGAGGGAAGACTAACCACTTCAATCTATAGTTGGGAAAGAAGCTTTACCACTTCAACCTTAGCAATTTATTTAAAAAGACGTAAATACCCACATCTTTCTTCTTGTATCATTATGGTTGTAAGACAACCACCATTTTCTTGCATAAGGGAGTTCATTAGCCTTTCCTACTAAAAGCTCTAAATTATTATTGGAAACTCTCAAGACCAAGTCTTGGGGACATGAGTATGTTCTTTTTGTTTTAACCGAACCTCTATAATTCTTTGTGTCTTTCTTTTTCTATTAACCTCTTTTTATTTCCGTACTTTAAAATATTTTTCTACTACTTAGACCTAGAAAATATTTTTCATACTCTGATTAAATTTCCAAAAGTTTTCAAAACTCATGTTTTTCCAAACCACGCAATTCACTCTCATTCTGTGTGTGAAGTCTCTAGTCCAACGGATTACGCGTACTTTGTGACATTCACTGATGATGTTTCTCGTAAGGTCTCGATTTATTTTATGAAATATAAATCTGAGATCTTTTCTAAATTCAAATTATGGAAGGCAGAGGTTGAGAACCAGATAGAAAGAAAACTAAAGTACTTGTGATATGATAATGGAAATGTATACACTAACAAGAAATTCATGCATTTTTGTGAGGAGAATAGAATATAGAGGTACTTTTCTGTGAGAAAGACACCACAACAGAATGTTGTTGTAGAGAGGACAAATAATACTCTGGCGGAAAATGTAAGGTGTTTTCGGTTGAATGCTGGTCTTTCAAAAGGTTTTGGATATTAACACTAGATATGGAATTCTATCTAGTCAACAGAACACCACAAGCTTCATTGAATGACAAAGTTGAAGAAAAGGTGTTGATAGGTAACTCCATTGATTTGAGTAATTTGAGGATTTTTGAGTGTTCAACATATGTGCATATTTCCAGTGAGGATCAGTCTAAACTTGACCTCAAATTAAAATAGTACATCTTTATTGGCTATAATAAAGGTGTGAAGGGGTTCAACTTGTGGGATCCGGTTAAGAGGAAGGTGGTTGTCAGTAGAGATGTTGTATTTGATGAGAAGTTGATGTTGAAACAATCAAATGTGACAGTTGTGCTAGATATAAAGGTGGAAAATTCCAGTTAGGAAAAAATTTAGCTGGACATTGAGGAGTCCAAAGCAGATTGTAGCCCAACATCAGGATGAATCAAGCTTAGATTCAGGTGGAGTGCAAGATTCATATGGAGTACAAGACTATTCACTTGTATGTATTAGGGAGCGTCGCCGTATTACACCTCTAGTGAGATATGGGTTTTAAGACTTAACAGCATATGCTTTTCTTACCAGTTCAAGAGACACTTATACTTTTCGAGAGGCTATGGATAGTTAGGAGAAAAATAAGTGGATGGGAACTATTGGTGAGGAGATGGAGTCCTTGAAAAAGAATGATACATGGGATCTTGTTCAGCTGCCACAGGGAAAAAGATTTAGTAGTTGCAAGTGGTTGTACTAGAAAAACCCAGAAGTAACATAAAAAGTAAGGGAAAACATTCATGGCTCGCTTAGTTGCAAAGGGGTATTCACAATAGAAGAGGATTAATCATAATGAGATTTTCAGTCTGATGGTTAGACATACTTCTATCAAGGCAATATTGGCCCTGGTAGCCAGCATGGATATGCATTTCGAGCAGATGGATGTGAAAACAACTTTCCTCCGTGGTAATCTAGAGGAGCAAATCTACATGGAGCATCCAAATGAAAATTTTCTAAGTGTTAAGAGAATATGATACTTCAGAACTTCTGAGCCAGCCTCTATGCAAGTGCAGTCAAAAGTTACAAACACGGTTCAGAACATGATGCTTCAATCAGAACATATGGAAGCAATGTTCTCCGGTTCAGAACATGACGCTTCAACCAGAACATATGGAAGCAATGTTTTCCGGTAAAAACATGCCCCTTCAGCATTTGGAGGTTACGTTTCTGATTTTTTGCGATCAGAGCATCACAAAATCCCAAGACCTCGTTTAAACAACCTGCTGCACTGCTATAGTACAGTACTCTAACCAGCAGTTAATTCAGTCCACGCCTGCATTTTCCCAAATCCTGTATTTGTACCAAATACAAAAAGTTGTGATCAAAAAGCAATGGAACAGTGTGCCAAAAAGTTCAAATCCCATCTGTTTCCCCCCCTAAAACCACAACAAATTCATCTATAAATAAGTTGTTCCATCACACTTGCAAGGGGCTGGATTTTGGAGAGAGAATCGTCAAAAGAGAGAAAAGAAAAACTGTGAAATCTTCATAAAAAATCCAGAATTCCTAAACAGAAAACTAAAACCCTTGTTCTTCCCTTTAAGTAAAAGAACTTGGTATTTTCTCTTTCGTTGCTCTTGCTGACTCCAGAATATCTGAAGGCAGCAGCTCAAGTCCCAAGCACACGCTCCAGGTTCAAGGTAAGTCTCCCTGACTCTGCATCCTCTCATTCAGAACATCATTAAACATGTAAATATCATAGTATTGATGTTGTCCATATCACTGCGTAAGTAGAAAAACTGTGGATCAGAACTTCCTGATTAGGGATAGACTCAGGACCAGGATCAGAACTTCCATAAATTGTTGTGCTTTCATCCCTCTGATTTGTTGTTTGCTGAAAACTGAATAAGTTATCGTTGTGCTGATTGATATAAGGAAAGAGTTGAAATGTAACACATAACTTATGTTTTTCACTCACCATTCTAACACATAGAACTTCCATGATTCACTCACTGTTCTAACACAGCACAAAACTTCTGAGTTCTCCCTACATGTCAAACATACTGAACTTCTGATGTTTCCACTCGCTGTTTTTACACGCTCAGAGTTTATGACTTTTACATGCTGACAATACGCTGAATTTCTGGGGTTTACTCTCTGTTTTAGTGTAATATGGAACTTCTGACTTGTGGTCCACTGTCTGAATACCACCCAGAACTTTTGTGTTTCCCCTCTAATGTTCCTTGCAGGACCTCAAATTTTACCAACTCAGAACTTCTGATACCCACTGACGTCTCCTGCTGAGTCACAATGCTCTTGGCTTCAGAAATTCTGATTCCGTTTGTTTTGCTTGTAGCAGCACGCTGGTCTTATATCTCATTTATTTTCCTTTTTATCACTTTCAACATTAAAACTCTTTTCATCAATATAAAAGGCATAAAAATATTTTCCTTTTTTTACTAAGCTAATTCATTCCCCTTTTTTAATTCATCAACACAAAAAACCTTTTTAAACAAGGTCCCTTTTCTTTCTTGCCTTATTATTTCAATATGGTTGTAATAAATAATTAGGATTTATTTTCTTGCAAACCCCCATTCGTAAATTTGTACACCTCATCCCCCTAATATTGTAATAGCGTATGACTTTACATTTCTGCAGTTTATCACTTTCGAATGTAAATGCTAGTAATTAGGGTGTGTATGGAAAT
This sequence comes from Vicia faba, assembly GCA_948472305.1. NCBI lineage: Eukaryota > Viridiplantae > Streptophyta > Magnoliopsida > Fabales > Fabaceae > Vicia > Vicia faba. Next base: position 787,858,431 of record OX451736.1, on the reverse strand, counting down.
CCATGAAATTGACAAATAGATCACCCTAATCAAGACAAAATGCATGCAATCAAACAAACTTTGCACACATGCACCCTTAGGGTAATCCCACTTTATGGCCTATCAAAAAATAGTCATGTCCCTCGAGCATGGGCGTTTTAGCAAAAGACCCTCGATAAAAGATTGTAGTCCCTCGATGACACTCGATGTTGCCTTCGGTAAACGATCTAGTCCCTAAAACGACATTGCTAAAACGTCCCATAGGTTGCCTTCTATGACTATACAAACATCCCACGCTCGTACCTTCACATCCAACGATGGGGCTTCTTACCAACTCAATGGTAAGATAGCAACATCTAAAGCAGGAGGAAAAATACATCTAAAGACCTTTTGAGTAGGTAGATTCGCTCCTAGTTGCTCTCTTGCTCACAAAAAAAAACATTTTATACATCAACACTCTCACTTTGAAATATTTTCTAAAGACAACACTTTATACGCGTTCTTATAGAAACGAGAGCCATTACAAAGGAAACCCTTTTCAAAATCACTTTCAAAAAGACATTTCACAAACATCTTTTTGAACTATTTTCAAAACAACACTTTGTACGCATTCTTATAGAGACGAGAATCATTACAAAGTCACATTTTCAAAACTACATCACAAACACACATTCAAACAAAAGCAAGTGATCTAGCAAGTAACTAAGAGCCCATGGAAAACCATGGATGAAAAGGGTGTTAATACCTTCCCTTTTCATAATCTACCCCCCGAACTCAAGAAACAATCTCAATGGTCTTTCCTGTGATTTTTTACCTTTCCTTTTGGATAAAAGAAAAGTCGGTGGCGACTCTTGCTAACCGTAACATTTGAGAATAAAAACGCAAACAACTCAAGTCAGTTCATCCACCGCATCACAGAACTGGCGACTCTGCTGGGGAAGAAATTTTAAAAGTGGGGTTACCTTAGGGTTAGATCACATCTATTTGTTTTCTTTGTTTGACTTGCTTGCTTTACATTTTTGGGTCATTGTTTGGGTTTTGTTTTGATCCTCCACCGGAATCTAGGACACCTTTTTAGGTAAGTAGCAATAGATTATGGAAACTGTACGACGTAAACCGATATGGTTGAAACAATGGCTACGTTAGTGTGACATATTTGTGGGTATCAGTATCCCTCGTGGTGAATCGAGGAGAATACAGGGCCGCTGAGTGGCATCGTGAAGCACTAACTGACTTTAGAACCCTAATTGAACAAACTTGGCCATTAGGACGTAGTGAGATAACCGGTTTCAGTGTATAGTTGAAAATTGGTTGATACTCGATACTACACTCATTGAGGCTGGACTTTTGGGATATATCGGTCGCAAGAAAAGATTGATTGTGCTGAGACAATGCCTAAGAGAAAGGTCGGTGATATTGAGATCCCTTAGAACCCGATTACTATTAACTAGGACACGTTGAGCCAACTAAACTTCAAGAGGGTACTTACCTACAAACTCCATGCAAGCCTAAACCTAAGGACTTGTCTACTTTGTGTGAATATGTTTTATTTGTATATAAACTTGCTTACCTCGCATATTTGTACATAACATCATAACATCATACCATAGCATTTTCAATAGCTGTTTCAAGGATCTAGAGGGCCTGTGATGCAGGGTCACGTTGAACCAGACGTCCACCAAAGGGCAGGAGGATTTACTTTCCTCTAACCAAATGCCGTCAAAAATCAAGTACAACAAACCGAAGTCAAAGGCTACAACCCGCTTGACATGGTGAGCTTAATTCTCGTGGTAAGACATCCACCGATACAAAGTTCTCCAATCCAAAACTGTAAGTGACTACTAAACCCGCGAGATCCTTGGAAACATGCATCTACATATCATGCATCATATCATTACAGGTTTCTCCCATACAGGTTTCCTTATCTTCCTACTGTTTATTTCAGTAGAGATGGCCCTAGAACAGACCATCAAGAGCATTCAGATTCAAAACGCTCAACTTCAAGAGATGTTCTTGAACTTGTCCAAAGGGCAAGAAGAAGTGAAAGCTCTCCTCACAAGGGGAATGATCATGGGGAATCCGTAGGGCACCAAGGATGATCAGTTGGAAAGGCTACAAATTGAAATGGCAACAATGAAAGTCCAGATGATGGGACAACTGGTGGGGCAGATGGCTCTTATTCAAAACCTGGATCAAGGACAGGAGGAGCTGAAAGCCCTTGTCAACAGGCTTCATCAAGACAAATACAACCAAATGGGGAAAACATCTAGGATTGGGGATCAAGCCATCATTCAGCCTCCCATGATACAAGAAGCCGGTTTAAGGGAGAGAAGACCTCCCCGATTTTCTTCCACGTCACAAACCCAACAACCACCTCGTCAACAAGGACAGGGTAACCAACGTAAACAGGTCCCAGCCGTTAGGAAGTTCACCAAACTCTACATGCCTATATCGCAGGTCTTACAACACCTGCTGAACTTGAATTTGGTCACATTAAGGGATCCTCCTCGGAATCCCAATATCTCTGCTCCTAACTATCATCCCAATGCATTATGTGCATACCACTCTAATAATCCTGGGTATGATACGAATGACTGTTGGGCTTTGAAAAATAAGATCCAAACCTTGATTGACAGAGGAGTGCTGGAGTTCACACAAGATGGCCAGATTGAGTTCTTCTTCCGTCCCTCAAAGGCTCGCCAGATGAAGTGAAAAATTCAAACAAAGAGACTCCTGTTCATTTGAATTTTCAAGTTGTAATTTCTTTTGTTATTCAAACAATTATCTATTAATATCAAAACTTTGTTTCATTAATGCATTGCATATGTTTGTCTTGATTTGATCCACTCATTTTTATTACATTTAAACTATGATTTTTACTCACTTTATGACATTCAACTCTTGCTAAAAGTTACAAGCCTTTAGAGGGAGGATGACGAAAACAATACCATAATCTCATACAGTATGCTTTTGAACAGACCTTGCTGACGATGTACAGGTGTTCTTTCAAATCCTAAACACTGGAGTTATAAGGAAGATAATACCTAGTCAACCCCTTTGAGCCAAAGAAGCAGAAGTTTTCTTTCTTACGCAAATTGAAACCTTTAATCAAAACCCGAGGCAGGGTAGTCTCTCAGTTAATTCAAATGTGCGTTTAGCCACAAACTCTCATCTCGTAATACAACGATTGACATCAAAAACATTCCTCTGGAATAAAAAGACGGTGATGGTTCCCTGCCAAATAGGCAGTCATTATCTCTTAAAAAGAAAAGCCCACAAAGTCAAAACCTACAAATGAGACTTAAGAAAACGGGGGCATCCCGCTGACCGTAATCTCAAAACAAGAACAGTCAGGAAAAAATTAGGGATAACAAATCAAAAGAAAGAGGTCACTATAAATCCTCAACAACATGAAAAAATATTGCAAAAAATGGCTGCCTTCCGACAAACTTAACTTGTTTGAACCATCACCAAAATGTCTTTCCAGACTCAATTGGAGTTCAAACACACAATTAACTGAGTTTAGGACTGAAGAGCGGGTGGGTACAAACACACTTTGAGCCTTTATCCTTTGTTTCTTAAACCGTGAACCAAACCATGTTACAACCCTTAAAAAGTCCTAATTGAAGCATGGGTTAGTTCAAAAGCATACTGTTACAAAAGGTATCCTGACTCTTGTAAGGCTTTGCTCTAAATCATGAGTTTGAATTTTCTTAACAAAATTTCTTTACTTGTTAAAACGCATTTTCAAAACTTTAAGACAAACATAAACTTTGCATTACTTGAATATCACTGTTTGCATATGGCTATTTGTTTGACAACGGAGAAATTCAAACAATCTCCAGTGAATGAAAGCTCTCTCAGTGAACAAAATCAATTCAAATAGGATGACATTCCCATTGACAAATATCCTATCAACAAGGGGACATGAAATGTCACTATCCAACACACCTGGGCCAGTCCAGTCAAGATTTCAAGAAATCTCTCAAGAATTGCAGAATAACCAGGGGCAGGTACCACCTCCATTACTTGGGGCATTGAATGGGTTACGTACAGTTCAACATCTCCTGGAAGTGCCACAAATACTTGCTACTAGGGGCAGTGACAAATCTCCCCAAAATTCTTCTCATAAGATGATTCCCCAACAAGAGTTTAATCTCTGAAAACCTTTCCCCAGCTGAGACAACCTCAGAAGTCCTCGAGGACTTTCCCCAATGAAGTTGTCACCTCTCTAGCAGACTGTCAACATGGTTTATTTCCCCAACAAACGATAGGATTCCCCAGCTCGAGTTTGCCTCTCCGACTACTACAAATAAAAGGACCACAACTCCTCTTCCATAGTAGACTACTCTACAATTCCCAGCAAGTTACTGTGAAGACTAGACCCGACCAGACGTCAGTTCAACTTCGAATCCCCAATAGAGCAACGGACAACTGAGACTCCTGAACTCTTTTCCCCAAGCAGGAATCAACACTCTCCAACAGAGTTTTAAATATTCCCCAACAGAGTTCTCCTCAAACAACAAAACAGGAATCCACGATGGAAACATTCCAAGCAAAGTTTGAAGACACACCAACTCTTCAACAACAGTCCAGGATTTAACGACTCCCCAACATTTGTCAAGGATTTATGTTCCCAGACAAAATACATTCATTAACATTTCACATTTCATACATCTTATTTACATACATGATAAGTGCATACAACACAATCTCATTTATTTTTGAGAACATCATGACATCATGAATTTCATACATCATGACATTGCATACAACTAACGTTTTACCTTTTTCAGGAAAGGTAAATCAACAGATGGCTACCATCAACCTTTTCAAAGTTCCAGATTAATACCTGTAATAAGCCAGGAAAACTATCTGCGGACGATTGATTATAGATTAATACCTGTAACAAGCCATGAAAACTATCTACATGAAGAGATTGAAGATTAACACCTGTAACAAGCCAGAAAAACTATCTTTCTTTCCCAGGTCAGAGATTAATACCTGAAACTAGATAGGACAACTATCTCATTGACCAACCTTTTCAAGTTCCAGATTAATACCTGTAACAAGCCAGGAAAACTATATGCGGACGACTGATTGTAGATTAATACCTGTAACAAGCCAGGAAAACTATCTACGTGAAGAGATTGAAGATTAACATTTGTAACAAGCCAGGAAAACTATATTTCTTTCCCAGGTCATAGATTAATACCTGAAACCAGACAGGACAACTATCTCATTGACCAACCTTTTCAAGTTCCAGATTAATACTTGTAACAAGCCAGGAAAACTATATGCGGACGAATGATTGTAGATTAATACCTGTAACAAGCCAAGAAAACTATCTACATGAAGAGATTGAAGATTAACACCTGTAACAATCTAGGAAAACTATCTTTCTTTCCAAGGTCAGAGATTAATACATGAAATCAGACAGGACAACTATCTCATTGACCAACCTTTTCAAGTTCCAGATTAATACCTGTAACAAGCCAGGAAAACTATCTGTGGACGACTAATTGTAGATTAATACCTGTAACAAGCCAGGAAAATTATCTACATGAAGAGATTGAAGATTAACACCTGTAACAAGCCAGGAAAACTATCTTTCTTTATCGGTTCAGAGATTAATACTTGTAACAAGACAAGACAACTATCTACTCGACCAACTGAAGCAACCCTACACAGGTTCCTTCTCTTTCCAAGATGCAGTTTTACACTGACTCGTCATGAAGCAACCCTACACAGGTTCCTTTTCTTTCCAAGATGAAGTTTTACACTGACTCATCATGAAGCAACCCTACACAGGTTCCTCCTATTTCGAAGATGCAGTTTTACACGGACTCATCATGAAGCAACCCTACACAGGTTCCTCTTTAATTCCAGATGAAGTTTTACACTGACTCATCATGAAGCAACCCTACACAGGTTCCTCCTATTTCCAAGATGCAGTTTTACACGGACTCATCATGAAGCAACTCTACACAGGTTCCTTCTCTTTCCAAGATGAAGTTTTACATGGACTCATCATGAAGCAACCCTACACAGGTTCCTTCTCTTTCCAAGATGAAGTTTTACACTTTCATCTCGAAGTAACCCTACTACTCAGGTTCCTTCACCAAACCCTACTACCCAGGTTCCTTCACTAAGCCCTACTATCCAAGATTTCATCTCGAAGTAACCCTACTACCCAGGTTCCTTCACTAAGCCCTACTATCCAGGCTTTCATCTCGAAGTAACCCTACTACCCAGGTTCCTTCACCAAGCCCTACTATCCAGGCTTTCATCTCGAAGTAACCCTACTACCCAGGTTCCTTCACCAAGCCCTAATATCCATGCTTTCATCTCGAAGTAACCCTACTACCCAGGTTCCTTCACTAAGCCCTACTATCCAGGCTTTCATCTTGAAGTAACCCTACTACCCAGGTTCCTTCACGAAGCCCTACTATCCAGACTTTCATCTCGAAATAACCCTACTACCCAGGTTCCTTCACCAAGCCCTACTATCCAAGCTTTCATCTCGAAGTAACCCTACTACCCAGGTTCCTTCACCAAGCCCTACTATCCAGGCTTTCATCTCGAAGTAAACCTACTACCCAGGTTCCCTCACCAAGCCCTACTATCCAGGCTTTTATCTTGAAGTAACCCTACTACCCAGGTTCCTTCTCCCTTACCTCCAGGAAACCGTTTGTAGCACTATAAGGCCCAGGCCCGACCAGATACATTTGGTTTCACATTTCCCCAGTAAGTCGTTGTACAGCCTGGACCCTGGCCAGGTATACATTCTATTTTCACCCCCCTCAATCAAGAGTTAATTCCCCAGTAAGTCGCTGTACAGCCTGGACCCTGGCCAGGTATACATTTTATTTTCACCCCCTCAATCAAGAGTTAATTCCCAAGTAGAGTAATAGACAACCGAAGCTCCTAGGTTTTACTTCCCAGGGCATAAATCAACATTCCCCAGCAAAGTCATCCTCAGCAGGTACAGGAATTCTCGCCAAGGAATCTCTTATGCGACCGATCTTTTCGGGATGGCATCTTTAAGCCCATCTCTGACGATTCCCCGTCGCCTTCCAAATGGAATCTGTAAGCCCATTCCTGACATCACCAATCAGCAATCCTGCATGCGAGTGCAAATTTCTGGGCACTCTAGTGTTCAATCATCTTCCACCTTAAGATCACGAAAGGCAGACCGGCCAATCTAACTTTTCAGGTGTAAGAAGATTGAACAGGGGCAGCTGTTGTACCCCAAAATTTTCCCTCTCATTTCTCAAAAGATCATCCTGGACTCTCAGGTTTGCTTCTATTAGGTTCCAAGTCTTGAATTACAACTCTTCAAGAAAGTCATCCACAAGGGAAAAATGGTCAAAAGCACATTAAAAAGTCAAACATGGACTCTTAGATCAAAAATCAAGTTTCAACAATTATATTTCATCAAGACATGAAATTGGTTCATCAAAAAATCAGAAGTCAGAAGTTACTTTGAAAAAATCAAATTTCTAAATATTTAGAAAATTTTCTAAGTGTTAAGAGAATATGATACTTCAGAACTTCTGAGCCAGCCTCCACGCAAGTGCAGTCAGAAGTTGCAAACACGGTTTAGAACATGACGCTTGAATCAGAACATATGGAAGCAATGTTCTCCGGTTCATAACATGACGCTTCAACCAGAACATATGGAAGCAATGTTCTCCGGTCAGAACATGCCCCTTCAGCATTTGGAGGTTACGTTTCTGATTTTTTGTGATTAGAGCATCACCAAATCCCAAGACCTCGTTTAAACAACCTGTTGCACTGCTACAGTACAGTACTCTAACCAGCAGTTAATTCAGTCCATGCCTGCATTTATCCAAATCTTGTATTTGCACCAAATATAAAAAGCTGTGATAAAAAAGCAATGGAACAGTGTGCCAAAAAGTTCAAATCCTATCTGTCCCCCCCCCCCCCCCAAAACCACAACAAATTCATCTATAAATAAGTTGCTCCATCACACTTGCAAGGGGATGGCTTTTGGAGAGAGAGTCGTCAAAAGAGAGAAAAGAAAATCTGTGAAATCTTCATAAAAAATCCAGAATTCCTAAACAGAAAACCAAAACCCTTGTTCTTCCCTTGAAGTAAAAGAACTTGGTATTTTCTCTTTCGTTGCTCTTGCTGACTCCAGAATATCTGAAGGCAGCAACTCAAGTCCCAAGAACACGCTCCAGGTTCAAGGTAAGTCTCCCTGACTCTGCATCCTCTCATTCAGAACATCATTAAATATGTAAATATCATAGTATTGATGTTGTCCATATCACTGTGTAAGTAGAAAAAATGTGGATCAGAACTTCCTGATTAGGGCTAGACTCAGGATTAGGATCAAAACTTCCATAAACTGTTGTGGTTTCATCCCTCTGATTTGCTGTTTGCTGAAAACTGAATAAGTTATCATTGTGTTGATTGATATAAGGAAATAGTTGAAATGTAACACAAAACTTTTGTTTTTCACTCACCATTCTAACACATAAAACTTCCATGATTCACTCACTGTTCTAACACAACACAAAAATTATGAGTTCTCCCTACATGTCAAACATACTGAACTTCTGATGCTTCCACTCGCTGTTTTTACACGCTCATAGTTTATGATTTTTACATGTTGACAATACGCTGAATTTCTGGGGTTTACTCACTGTTTTAGTGTAATACAGAACTTCTGACTTGTGGTCCACTATTTGAATACCACCCCGAACTTTTGTGTTTCCCCTCTAATGTTCCTTGCAGGACCTCAGAGTTTACCAACTCAGAACTTCAGATACCCACTGACGTCTCCTGCTGAGTCACATCGCTCTTGGTTTCAGAACTTCCGATTCCATTTGTTTTGCTTGTAGCAGCATGCTGGTCTTATATCTCATTTATTTTCCTTTTTATCACTTTCAACATTAAAACTCTTTTCATCAATATAAAAGGAATACAAATATTTTCCTTTTTTTTACTAAGCTAATTCATTCCCCTTTTTTAATTAATCAACACAAAAAACCTTTTTAAACAAGGTCCCTTTTCTTTCTTGCCTTATTATTTCAATATGGTTGTAATAATAATTAGGGTTTATTTTCTTGCAAACCCCCATTCGTAAATTTGTACACCTCATCCCCCTAATATTGTAATAGCGTAGGACTTTACATTTCTGCAGTTTATCACTTTCGAATGTAAATGCTAGTAATTAGGGCGTGTATGGCAAGACATGAAATTGACAAATAGATCACCCTAATCAAGACAAAATGCATGAAATCAAACACACTTTGCACACATGCACCCTTAGGGTAATCCCACTTTATGGCCTATCGAAAAATAGTCATGTCCCTCGAACATGGGCGTTTTAGAAAAAGACCCTCGATAAAAGATCGTAGTCCCTCGATGACCCTTGATGTTGCCTTCGGTAAATGATCTAGTCCCTAAAACGACATTGCTAAAACGTCTCATAGGTTGCCTTCTATGACTATACAAACGTCCCACGCTCGTCCCTTCACATCCAACGATGGGGCTTCTTACCAACTCAATGGTAAGATAGCAACATCTAAAGGAGGAGGAAAAAGACATCTAAAGACCTTTTGAGTAGGTAGATTCGCTCCTAGTTGCTCGCTTGCTCACAATAAAAACATTTTATACACCAACGCTCTCACTTTGAAATATTTTTGAAAGACAACACTTTGTACGCGTTCTTATAGAAACGAGAGCCATTACAAAGGAAACCCTTTTCAAAATCACTTTCAAAAACACATTTCACAAACATCTTTTTGAACTATTTTCAAAACAACACTTTGTACGCATTCTTATAGAGACGAGAATCATTACAAAGTCACAATTTCAAAACCCACATCACAAATAGACATTCAAACAAAAGCAAGTGATCTAACAAGTAACTAAGAGCCCATGGAAAACCATGGATGAAAAGGGTGCTAATACCTTCCCTTTTCATAATATACCCCCCAAACTCAAGAAACAAACTCAAAGGTCTTTCTTGTGCTTTTTTACCTTTCCTTTTGGATAAAAGAAAATTCGGTGGCGACTCTTGCTAACTACAACATTTGCGAATACAAACGCAAATAACTCAAGTCAGTTCACCCACCGCATCACACACACTAAAACCTTTTTTCAAATACCTTAACCAAGAGAAAATATTTTTAAAAGTGCCTTTAAGTTGTGCCAAATGACTTAGGAGCAGTGGAAATAGCTAAATGGAAATATTTGATCAATCTAATTGATTATGCCTTTTTGCTAATCGATTAGATCAGTTCAAAATTACGCCCCAAGCTATTTAGACAACACTTCAAAGATGTGCAACAGCTAGCAATATCTTATTTCCTTTTTGAATGACCAACAACGACTAGTTTTTATAATCTAGTTGAAGGTGCGAGAAACATAAGAAAGGGGGGTTTGAATTGGGTTGCACCAAATATAATCTTTTCGCAACCCAAACGCAAAGCTAACAAGTGAATAAAAATAAATAAACACAATTATTTTTATCCTGGTTCACTGTTAACTAAGTTACTCAAGTCCACCCTGCAAGATGATTTGCCTTATCCAAAAGGGCTTAATCCACTATAATCAACCGATTACAAACAACCACAATAAATTTGATCAACCTTGTTGACAATTCCAACAAGTCCGTTGATCCTTATTGTCAATCCACGATGACTGCAACCAAAATCTTCTTGAGAATTCTGACTCACTGAGTCTCTCAAGGAATCTATCAACAACTGATGATTTACAAAGATATGTATAAAAATATACTTCTAACAAGAAGATTACACAATGTTTAAGTAAAATAACACAATAGTGTTGATAGAAAGATACAAATAAAAGTTCCTTGCTTATTTACAAAGCTATACAAAGAATATCTCAAAAGAGTTTGTGCAGCACTTTAGCGTAGTTTTGTTGAACTGATTCATTGATTTCAAATTCTTACATGTCCTCCTTTTATAGCTGAAAAAGCGATCCGTTAGAGGGTAGAATAGGAAACACATAAACTAGTTTTTTTGTTCCCAATGGTCATGGTGGGAATGGTAGTCAACAAGTTAAAAAAGTGTGTCCTTACGCCACCCTATTAGAGTAGAGGTTACAAAGTACTTCTATACTCACCATCACACGCAGTCCCTAGTCTTGATCTTTGTCTTATATATCTTTAGAGGCTTCTAATTTATATGTTGATGAAGCATGTTGTAGAAGGATCAAAACTTGCATCTTCAGAACCCAAGTCTTTGATTCTTCAGAACTTGTTCAACAGAACTCTTGTCTTCAGAGTCTTCAACACTTGGTCTTCATAAGTAATGACTTGAGATCTTCAAAACTCGTTTAACAGAACCTTGTCTTCATCATCTTCAGAACTTGGAACACTATAATTAAATCTTTAGAAGACCTCCAAAACTTCCTTTAAAAAGTCACGATCAGAAGCTTTGTACTAACGTTCCTTAGAACCGTTGCATAAGAAGTATTCTAGAATCTTAACTTAACTAGTAACACACCAAAGGTATTCTTCCAAAGTGTTGAGTTCAGAAGCTGATGATGTCACACGCCTTCTTACCAGAGTCACAACCTGTTTAGAAAAAGCTACACACTAGACAGAAAACCATTAGAGTACATAATTATTCTCTAAGATACCATGTAAAGTTATCATCAAAACTCAAGGCTAGATGCAGAATCAATCTTATTCTTACACTAATCAATTAGGCCAAAGTGATAATCAATTAGACAACAGACAAAATTATGAATTTAGAATTTATTTTTGGAAATTCCTCTTGCCTATAAATAGAGGCCTCATTTCTCATTCCTGTTCATCCAAGAACGTGTTTTGACACTTCCCTCTCTCTCTCTCTAAAGTTTTTTTAAACTTTCTCTCACTAGATGTTATATCCAAATCCTTTTGTGAGGAAAGTCCTTTGTGAGTGAGTATACCAATGTAATTATAGAAGGGTAGAGTTATAAAATTCACCAAGGAAATATTGTTTATACACCTTAGTTGAATATCGTCCATTTAGAGATAAAATAAGTGGTTAGAAGCTAAACCCGATAAAAACTTTGGTTGAGGATTGTGTGATAATTTCCTATGTAGGTTGAATATTATCTAGCTTTCATAATCATCCCTTGGTTCTTGGTTAGCCGGTAAAACCAATATTGGTTGAAAATTAGTCGATATTAAAAATCTTTCTAGGTTTGAGATCCACCCGGTTAAAATCTTAGAGTTTATTTGGTTATCCCGTTAAATCAAAGTTGATCTCAGATATTTAGAACTTGAAGACTAACCAATACAAGGTATGTGTTCATGGAAAGAAACTAACCACTTCAATTCACAATTAGGAAGGAAGAATGACCAGTTCACTCTCAGTAATTTATTGGAGAAACGACGTAAGCGCCCATATCCACCGTCTTGTATCATTTAGTTGAAGGTTAACCATCATTTCCTTCTATAAGGAGGTTCGTGAGTCTTTCCTACTAAAATTTATGAAGCGTTATTGGAAAGTATCAGGACCAAGTCTTGGGGAGAGGAGTAGGTCCTCTAGTTTTGACAGAACCTCTATAATTCTTTGTGTCCTCCTTCTTTCCTTATCTTTTACTTTATGTTTTTTATCCACTGCTTATTATTTGAAAACAATTTTAAAACTCTGATTTAATTTTAATTTTCTCAAAAAGTTTTCAAACCCACGTTTTCCAAACCATACAATTCACCCCAATTATTGTTTGTGAAGTCTCAAGTTCAACACTGCCAACCATTTACATGATTTGAATGAGTTGAAGACCAAGTTGGGTAAGAAGTTTGATATGAAGAATCTGGGTGCTGCAAAGAAGATTTTTGGGATGGAAATTCATAAGGACAAATGAGCTAATAAATTATGGTTGACATGAGCAAAGCAAAGCATATGAGTACTCCATTAGCGAATCTTTTTAAGCTCTTTTTGGAACAATGTTTGAAGATAGACTTAGAGATTAAATATATGTCTAAGATTTCTTATGTCAGTATAATTAGTTATTTGATGTATGCTATAGTTTGCACTAGACAAAATTTGGCACAAGTAGTTAATCAAGTGTTCAAGTTCATGTCTAAGTTAGAGAAGCATCATGGGAAGCAGTCAAATGGATCTTAATCTACTTAAAGGATACAAAGGATTATAGAACCATGTTCAACATGGAGCAGGGTGTTCCATCAATTGTGGAATATATGGATTCTGACTATGTAGGTGATATAGATGATAAGAGGTCTACAACATGGAAAGTATTTTCTCTTGCGGGGGGGATCTATATGCTCGAAATCATCAGTTCAATCCATAGTAGCTATGTCTAAAACTGAAGCAGAATACATTGTAGTAGCTAAAGCTGCCAAGGAAACATTAGTGAATGACTTGGGAGTTGAGCAAGGTGGAGTTCATTTGTATTGTTTTAGTCAGAGTACTAACTATATTTCAAAAAATCAGGTGTATCATGCTAGGACCATGCATATTGATGTGAGGTTTCATAAGACCAGAGAATTGTTAACGTCTAGACAAATATTATTTCAGAAGGTTCACACTTCAGAGAATGCAACTGATATGTTGACTAAGACAATTACCAATGACAAGTTCAAACACTGTTTGGACATATTACGTGTTTATCAAACTTAAGCAAGAGGTGTACCTCCCTAATTTTCAGGATGAATCATTATGCAGGAAGTCTTTAGGATGACTCATTTTATTGAGATAACCATGGGTTGTTGAGATAACTATGGGTTATTGAGAGTATAACTTATATTATTGAGATGATTATGGACTGTTGAGATAATTATAGGTTGTTGTGAGTGTATAACTCATATTGTAGAGAGATAATTATGAATAAAGATATTTTTTGTTGAAGGAAACTGGGGATTAAGATTTTAGATAAACTAAAACCTGATATTATATATATGACTTGTAATATTCTAATCCAATCAATTCACAAGACATAAATAAAGGAAACTATATCTCCTTTATAGTTGCATATGTAGGCAACATTGACCGAACCGCGTGAATACATTTTTTGTATGTTTCTCTCTATTATGACCTATATTTGCGTTACTATTTTAATATGTTTAATTTATACTTTTTTAATTATATATATATATATATATATATATATATATATATATATATATATATATATATATATATATATATATATATATATATATATATATATATATATATATATATATATATATATATATATATATATATATATATATATATATATATATATATATATATATATATATATATATATATATATATATATATATAGTGATACGGTGGGAGAACTGACTTGGGTTTTGCGTTTGTTTTCGCAAATGTTTCGGTTGAGCAAAAGTCACCACCGACTTTTTATTTTATCCTAAGGAAAGGTTAAAAAGCACAGCAAAAACCTTTGAGATGTTTTCTTGGGTTCGGGGAGTAGATTATAGAAAGGGAAGGTATTAGCACCCTTTCTATCCATGGTTATCCATGGGCTCTTAGTTACTTGCTTAGATCACTTGCCTTGTGTTTTCAATTGTTTGAAATGTATTTTTCATATGACAAATAAACAAAAATAAAAAGGATTAATTTTTGGATATTTTGTGTTTTTAGAGCAAAACCCGAATTTGCTAAATAAAAGGTATTTATTATTTAATATATATAATATTTATTAACTATATACAAAAAATAAATAAAAAGGAAGTGTATTGTAAAAAAGTGATTTTTGAGATTAAATATTAATAAAAATAAAAAAATGTATTATTTTGTATTTTTCTCCTAAATATTCTAATAAATATATAAGTATTTATATTATTTTCTAAATATATTAAATATGTACAAAAATAAAAATATTTATTATTTACAAAAAAAGTATATTTTTTAGAAAATGTTTTCAAAAGATAAAATAAAATAAAATCAGAAAATAAAATGTATTTTGTATTATTTTAGTATTTTACATAAAAGTATATATGTGTTATTTTATATGTATAAATTCAAATAAAACAAATAAAATCCAAATAAAATGCAAAAAATGTGAGAAAAATATTTTTAGTGTTTTTTCATGTTTGGATAAAAATATAAAATCAAAATCAAAAAGAAAAAAAATCAAAAATGACAAATATATCATGCAATGGGCCAGGGGGGTGCAAATTGAAAAAAGGGGTGCAAAAAGCAGGTTGACTCAGGCCCAGCCCAAGTCAACTCTGTCTTCAACCTCTAGACAGATTCAAACAAAAAACGCGCGCCCTTCCTCCGTCTCTGCAATCTCTTGATTCCTTGACTTTTAACAAAAACTCACAACACAAACATTATAGAGCATCATGTCACGAGTTCATACATATAAAAAACTTGATCTAACTCTCAGAAATGAGAGAGAATTTCTTCTCCCCCAATTTCTGACCTAAGTTTTTTCCAATGTTCAGGTTCAAAATACTCTTAGCACACACAATATAAATGAAAAGTAACTATATGGATGGCTTCAGGGCTATGATTAGAACATGCTTTCTTCACAAACTTAAGCCTAACTATGCCTGGATAGAGAGATAGAAGTTCAAAAACTTACCTGTTCAGCTTGAATCGTGTGCAACAATGGAGGTACTTCCAATGTAGTGTGAGGACTTGTACAACTTGCTTGAGGTCCAAGGATGCTATTCCAACCTCTAGCTTGCTTTGGAACTAGCTGAATCGAGCTATGGAAGTTCACCTGCAAAGTTGAAAACTGAAAATGGCAAATGATGTTAGGGATGTTACAGTTTGTGTTCAATGCTTGGGATAACTTCAGTGGGTGATATGGAACATGTTTGAACTAGCTTTGGCCAAAACGCACGAGTGGAAGTGTTTGTGGAAGTCAAGTTGCAGAAGGGACTCTGTTTTTGCAGCAAGGAGGTGTTTCTGTGAATGAGGAGGGATTGATGGTGGTTTTCTCGTGTTTCAGGTTAGTTAGGGTGTATGGAAAGTGCTCAAGAAATTTGTTTTGGCTTGTGTTGACAGGAACTCAAGGTTGTGTTCAATATGCAAGTTTTCTTCTCTCTTAAGTCAAAAATGCCAAGTTTCAATATAGGCTACCACAGGCCCCTCAAGCATGCTGCATAATATCTCCTTGATCAGTGGGATTAGTCTATAATCTTGTGCCTAGAAGATATGCTTTGTACTTCTTTGATTTGCGTTTGACATAAAGTTGTGCTTTACAAGAATGGATAACTTGCTTTTTCCAAATATGGCTTGATTTTCCATGTAATGACCAAATGAGCAAGATAATGCTAGAACACAATGGATTGGCATTTAATTATTGAGTGTAAATGAGATTAGAGGCCTGTAATCTAGCTTGGAACATGCTGACTTGAAAAAGGCAAGGTTATGAACATGTAATTTGGCCATGAACAAAGTGGATTTTGCTCATATTGACAAATTCGATTCTCCCTAACCACAAGGGTGTTTGAGAAGTTCTTGGACAATTTGGAAAGCTTGGAATGTGTACTACAATCCATCTTTGTAATGCAAGTTGAAATTCTAAGTGGAAGCATGTGAAAAGTGGCCATGAAGTTAGGAAAAAATCCTGCCTAAAATAGGTCAAAAAATTTCTAAGTTAAGAATGTTTTGCACCCCTATTCCAAAAATTGTAACTTGAGCTACAAGCTTCTTTTGAGGAAACTTTGTGAATCAAAGTTGTAGATTTTGCAATGTGCTATAACTTTCATGTTTTGAGTTTTGTTTGAATCCAAATGTATCTTTATGAAAAGATGGGACAAAGTTAGGAAAAAATTAGGAAATTTCATAACTTAGAAAATTTCTAAGTTATGAAATTTCTTCATTTCAAACCCTAATTTGTAATTCTTGATTCCTTGATGAACAAGTTTCAAAATTTGACATGTCTTGATGAAAAATGAATCTTGGCACTTGATTTTGACCAAAAAGTCAAAGTTTGACTTTTCAGTATACAGTCAAATTTTGATCAATTGACTGGAAAATTCATCTGTCAATCTTGTGCATTTGGGATCTTTTGAACTTGTTGAATATGTCAAGACCATGTCATTGAGTCCTTGAGTCCATATGTGAGCTTGGTTTTCCATTGGCTAGGTCAAACAGTCAAAAATTGCCTTTGTGCAGTCAAAACCCTAAAAATGACCATTTTGCCCTTTTGGTGATTTGATCAAATTTCTTGTGGAATTGTGATCCAAACTTGACCAAATGGTTCATATGAGTTCATAATGTTGATGTGGGTCAAAAATCATGAGGTTTGACTGTCAATTGACCACAATTGACTTTTTCCCCAATATTGCTGATTTCTAGGTCAACTGTCCAATTGACTGGGCAAAGATTGGAATCAAGGATTGAAACTTGGTATCGATAAACTTGTGGGTTCAACATGAAGCATGAAAGTCATCTTGGGCATTTTAGGTCAAAACATCTTTGTGCAAACTCAAACCCTAATTTGGGTCAACAGTGCAAGGAGGAGTCTTGAGCAGAGCAAACCCTAACTGGATCTTGAGCTCCAAGAGTCTTGTGATGAGAAAATGTTGAGGAAATGGGAGGGCAAATTTTGGGGTACAACAGTTGCCCCTGTTCAATCTTCTTAGACCTGAGGATGTAGATTGGCTTGCGTGCCTTTCGTGATCTGAAGGTGGAAGATGATTGAACACTAAAGTGCCCAGAAATTTGCACTCGCATGGTGGAGTATCAGCAGTGTGATGGCGGAAATGGGCTTATAGATGCCATTTGGGGAGATGGTGGATAGGAGGATGGGCTTATAGATGCCATCTGGAGACGTGACGGAACCTTGTCGGGAATGGGCTTATAGATGCCATTTGGAAGTGTTGATCGCGTACGAGATTCCTTAGCGAGAACTTGCGTACTTTGAGAAAGAAAGATGGTTTCCTGGCTTGCTACAGGTGTTGATCCTCAGTCTCTTCATGCAGATATGCCCTGGCTAGATACAGGTATCGAATCTACAATCAAACGCTCACAGATATGCCCTGGCTAGATACAGGAATCGAATCCGGAACTTCAAAAGGTTGCTTACAGACGTGCCCTGGCTAGATACAGGTATCGAATCTCTAAACTATTCGTGCAGATATGCCCTGGCTAGATACAGGTGTTGAATCCACAATCAAATACTCACAGATATGCCCTGGCTGGATACAGGAATCGAATCTAGAATTGGTCGTCTACAGATATGCCCTAGCTGGATACAGGTATCAAATCTGGAACTTGTCGTCTACAGATGTGCCCTGGCTGGATACATGTATCGAATCTGGAACTTGTCGTCTACAGATGTGCCCTGGCTGGATACAGGTATCGAATCTGGAAATTGTCGTCTACAGATGTGCCCTGGCTGGATGCAGGTATCGAATCTGGAATTTGCAAAAGATTGGTAGAGATAGCTTTCCTGGCTGGATACAGGTGTAAACCTCTGACCTGAGAATGGAAGATAATTTCCTGGCCTGTTACAGGGGTTGATCTTCAAACTCTTCATGCAGATATGCCCTGACTAGATACAAGAATCGAATCTACAATCAATCACTCACAGATATGCCCTGGCTAGATACAGGTATCGAATCTGGAATTGCGATAGTTGATAGTAATCATCTTTGGATTGACCTTTTCCTGAAAAGGCAAAACATTACACTACTACGAAAAAGGGCTACTAAAGCGCTTATTTTGGCCTTTAAAAGCGCTTAAAAGCGCTTTAAAAGCTTGCGCTGGCGTAGGTAACAAAAGCGCTTCTAAAAGCGCTCTGGTAGACCCCCCCTTTAAGAGCGCTTCCTGGAAAAAGCGCTCTGGTAGGACCCCCTATAAGAGCGCTTTCCTGGAAAAAGCGCTCTGGTAGACCCCCCTTTAAGAGCGCTTTTTAAAAGCGCTGCCAAAGACCAGTAAAAAAGCAAAAAAAATTAAAAAAAAAACGCAGCCTACAAAAGCGCTTTTGTAAAAGCGCTCTGGTAGGCCCCCCTATAAGAGCGCTTTTTCTGGAAAAAGCGCTCTTATAGGGGGGCCTACCAGAGCGCTTTTACAAAAGCGCTTTTGTAGGCTGCGTTTTTTTTTAATTTTTTTTGCTTTTTTACTGGTCTTTGGCAGCGCTTTTACTAAGAAGCGCTTTAGTAGGTGGACCTTTAAGAGCGCTTTTTAAAAGCGCTGTCGTTTCTAAATGAGGTATTTTTATGTGCAGCCTATAATTTAATCCTCCCAGTCGACCTGTAATGTTTTCGACCTGTAATATTTTCGACCTGTAATATATTTTTGACCTGTAATATATTTTCGACGCTATTATTTCAGCCATCAGTAAGACAATATATGTACTAATATAATACCATTATAATATCCAAAATTATATATATACATCATTACATCAATAATATTATAGTTCAAATCGACACAAATCCTACATGAAAAATTGCCTAATATAATATTGACACAAATCTTCTTTAATTTCTTCCAACTTAAGCTTCGGGTACGCAGCAGCACGGAATTCGTCAAGGTACTACAAAACAAAAACATAATATAAATGATATATTTAGTTAAATGTAATAAATTATATGAAATTATCTTAAGTTATAAATTCATACCGTGAGCGGAATCTCTAATTGATTCGCCTGAAGGATTTCTTTCATGAACCTCAAAACAAAGTATCCGCAATCATGACTGTTTCGCTGTTGCGGACACTACATAATAAAACAAATAAGATTCTATAGTTGTCTTGTTTTACCAAGTAGCATAAATATTATAAGCAAAATTGTGAAAAGTAATGTACCTGCACTTGGATCCAAGTGATGTTGTTCGATTTAGTTCGGGATACCTGTGCGTCCCGTTGACTACGGAACACTTGTATTGATCTAATTATTAAATATATAAAAGCATATGTTTAAATCAATCCCACAAATAAGAAAATATATAAATATACACGAATATATATTTAGAACGATCCCACTTACAAATCAACGATTTCCTTCATAGCCGGATAATTGGTCCATTCACCATTTACCGAATTCAGATAATACACGACTTCTCTTATCGGGTTGATAGCAAGCAGCAACCAGTGTGCTCTATAAATTAAAACAATAGGTTATATGAAAATTTTGCTATACACAAAAGAAACAGAGATTAGATGAACCAAGAATGAGAAACTAACCCTACTGGTCGGGTATTATACGCCCAAAGATGCAGACTTTCTGTATTGCCGGTGGACATGAATCTATCTACTAAGCGCTGTCTAACTGATTCCGGTTCCGAAGCAATTGTCATTCCGCTGCAATGGGCGGAAGACACGAAACGGAATCTGTTAGACAATGCAGTCCCGCGCAACACTCTGTCATACAACAACCTTAAATAAAAACATAATAAACATTAGATTATCTTCAAACTCTTTAACTTGAGGTCTTTCATGGACACAAGTCTTCTAATATCTGAAGAGTAGCCTTCTGGAACTTTTACTTCACTGAGGAACTTACACAATGTTTTCTTCTCCTTTCTAGATAGAGTGTAAACAGCAGGTGGCAGATATGTTCGTCTTCCTTTCGTCACGGGCCCCAATTCAGTTCTCATCCCCATGTTTACCATGTCATTCCTTATGTTAACGCCATCCTTAGACTTTCCTTGTATATTGAGTAGCGTACCTATAACGCTGTCAAATACATTTTTTTCAATATGCATAACATCCAGGAAATGTCTTACGTACAACGACTTCCAATATGGAAGTTCAAAGAAAATTGACTTCTTCTTCCACCCACCCTTGACAATTGAATGTGCAAAAGGCTTGCCAAACTGAGTGCTCACATCTTTCACCTTTTCAAAAATTTGATCACCTGACAAAAAAGGCGGGGCTGTACGATGTTCGGCCTCTCCATTGAATGCTTTTCTCCACCCACGGTAGTGATGATTAGAATTTAAGAATCTACGATGGCCGAGAAAGACATTCTTCTGACAAAGCGCCAATCGTGTCGTATCGGTTTCATCTTCACAAACAGGACACGCCTTTTGACCCTTGTTGCTGTACCCGGATAGATTTCCGTATGCTGGAAAATCATTAATTGTTCCAAACAACATCGCCCTCAAGTTGAAACTTTCTTTCCTATACCCATCGTAAACCTCCACACCTCTCTCCCACAAAAACTTTAAATCTTCGATTAAGGGTGCCAAGTATACGTCTATGTCATTCCCTGGTTGTTTAGGCCCAGAAATTAGCATAGATAACATCATGTACTTACGCTTCATACATAGCCACGGAGGTAAGTTATAAATCATAAGAATCACAGGCCATGTGCTATGCGAGATACTTTGAATACCATGCGGGTTCATTCCATCAGTAGACAATGACAACCGAAGGTTTCTTGCTTCTTTTCCAAATTCAGGATATTCAGTATCAACTTTACTCCATTGTGGTGAGTCTGCCGGATGTCGCAACTTTCCATCAATAATTCTTTCATCTGCATGCCAAGTCAAGTGTCTTGAATCGGTCTCACTACGATACATGCGTCTAAATCTCGGAATTATAGGAAAATACCATAAGACTTTAGCAGGAGACAACTTTTTCTTATATCGAGGGGCACCACATTTAGGACACTCATTCAACGCTGCATACTCGTTTCGAAACAAAACGCAATCGTTTGGACATGCATGTATCTTATCATAGCTCATTCCAATAGAAGACAACATCTTTTTGGCTTCATACGTTCGATTGGGAAGAACATTATCCTCTGGTAGCATATCTTTCATAAGGGCTAATAACTCTGTGAAACTTTTATCCGACCATCCATTGTCCGCCTTTAAGTTGTACAACTTTAACACCGCAGACAATCTTGTGAATTTTGAACAACCAACATACAACGGTTTCTCTGCATCGCTTACCAACCTCTCAAACATTTTGGGACAATCCGCAAGATCTTCTTCAAGCGCTTCTGCAATCTCTTCGACTCGATCACAATCGTATGTGTCTGTGCAATCGTCGTTTGAAGCATACTTCCTATTACAACTCGACTCAGCATTCCCGGTACTTTTCTCACCATGCATTGTCCAACATGTATAACTTCTATCAATTCCAAACCGTAGTAAATGAGATCCCAACTGATTCCCGTCAACCTTACCCCCGGCATAACAGCAACCCAAGCAAGGACACGGCATTCGAAGCGGGTCTTTGGAGTGCGCAACCGCAAACTCAACAAATTCCCATACCCCTTTCTCGTACTCTTTCGACAATCGGTTTGAATTCATCCATGTCTTATCCATGTCTTAATTAAGCTAAACAAAAACGGTCAAACTTTCACTCTTCACAAGTAACCCCTATGGCGAATTCAATTCACAAAGTTAGTAAGTACCTCACTTAACGATAAACGAAATTAAAGAGTTACTGAGAGGAAATTAATTTTAATAAATAACTAATAAAATAAAATAAAATAAATATATAAAATTACTAAAAAAAAACCTTAATTTTAACTCCAAAATAATTTAATAGACTTCACAACTTTAATATATAAGATATATGATTCACTCTAACCTAACTTTCACTTCAAATTTAGTATTTATTTCACCTATTTGTCATCATAATCTAACAACATGTTTCACACTAACCTAACTTTCACTTCAAATTTATAGAGTATTTCTTTCACCTATTTGTCATCATCTTAATTATTTAAATTCTATTAAGAACATGATACATAAAGGCCGAACATATGCTAACACTTGAATCAAAAAATTATGTTGCTTAAGAATCAGGACTAAAGATAATTTATAAACATCGACATTCTTCAACCAATGAGACGAGTTTCACACAAAGAACAAAACTATTAAAACTCACACAAAGTTCAAAACAGACTTCATAAACACAATAATATAAACCTTAGATTAGAACAATAAGCTTATTTAAGGAACTTTAAATATATAAACCTTAGTCTACATTGTTTGTTATGGGTGGGAAATAACAGTTTCATTACTACAGCAAATACATTCCCTCCCCATTCTTGATGTTGTTTTGGAAGGCATGTCCATGACTTTCATAACTGGAATTCCTAAATTGCACAGATTCAAGGCCATCCTATTACTTCCACTACTAATAGGGGTTAAGTTCTCTTCATCTATTTCTTTCCTATTGAAAAAAGAATCATTTTTTCTACTCTTCATTATCACTTTTGTGATGCATAATCAATTAAATAAATTAACACAACACAACAAAATCTCAAAATTATCTAAGTTCCAATCTTACACATATTAGTAAGTACCAATTCTCTAAATTCCAATTCCACTACATTATAGCGCATTAAAAATATAACCACCTCTAATATAAACAAATTCCTTCTACTCCTAACAAATTAAAAAATAAACACTACCATTTTTCTATTAATGTCTTATGTAACTAATAATTAAAGTTTACAAAATTTCAACTTCTAAGGCACCAAACTAAAAAAAATTATCACATTATCACAATACAAACACAATACTTCAAACCAGAACATCAACTTAATAAAACAAACCAAAAACACATTATCACATTATCACAATATTATACTTCAAACTAAAACACCAACCTACAACAACACAAGATTACTTCAAGATTAATTTTTAAAAACAATGTTAAATCTTACTTAAGATTTAAGAGGAAGGAAGCAAGTTAGATGAAGAAGATGGACTTCTAAAAACCAGTTCGTGAAGGCCTCTGGAGGATTGAGATTACTTGAATGAGAGAGATTACTTAAGCAATTGAACGAGAGAAAGAAATTGTTCTCCTGGAATGCGAAAATATCAATTGGTTAGGGTAAACAAGAACAATGACATTAGTTTCTTTGACATTAGTTTGAAGAAACTGTTGAATGAAGAGTATAAAAATACACAAGTTTCCTTGACATCCATCACAAATGACTTACTTAGTGAAGCATCAAAAGATAGTGATACCTTAAATCTTGAGCGCTTTAGCTTGTTTGTTGTTGAAAACAATTGAAATGGATAGTGAAGAACACTGTAAAGATCATTTTCATTACTAGAAATTAGTAAACATGATTGTGCACATTGAGGTGAATAGCATAGAACAAACACAACAGTAGTTAGTAATCACGATTCTGGAAAATTAGCATTTAGGCACAACACAATTAAGCTCAAGATTCATCCAATTCCGAATCTATCTATATTTATTCACAATATCAAGAATCTAACATCAACACAAAGAATTGCAATTGATTCTATGTCAATAGATTAGCACAATATCAAGAATTAGTTCTTATGTCAAGAATTAGCAATTCAATTCTATGAGGAATTTCTACGTACACCTAATGTGCAAATGTTATGTCTACAAATCTATGTTAAAATCTACATCACAAATTCACATAAACATTATCACAAACACTATGCATGCACAATTCACATAAACAAAATCAAATAACTCAAGTATTCAACAAAACTATGAAAATCAAGTAATGTTACCTAAGATAATTTGTAGAAAATTGGAAGTTGGATGTTGTTGATGATGATAACAGGGAACCACGTTTGGACTTGACAAAGAGCTTTGAAGTAGGAGCGACGGAGATGGCTGAGGAAGTGACGGCAAGTGACGGTGAGGAACAAATGGAAATAGAAGAAGAATGGCGGCAGCAGTGAAGTAACGGTCGCGGATGGGGTTTTACGGAGATGGCTGAGGAAGTGACGCAGTGAAGGTTATGGAAGTTCGTAACAGTACTGAGGTTTGGACTTTGGAGTGTGAAGGTTGTGAGAAGACGGATGGGGTTTGTATAATTTTGTTTTTAAAAATTTTAATTTTAAAAAGGCTATGAAAGCGCTTTTGAAAAGCGCCTTAGTAGATGTAGCTATACCAGCGCTTTTAAGGGTAAAGCGCTCTTGTACCCCACCCCCTACCAGAGCGCTTTTGAAAAGCGCTCTCATACCCCCCCCTTACCAAAGCGCTTTTCAAAAGCGCTCTCATACCCCCCCTTACCAAAGCGCTTTTCAAAAGCGCTCTCATACCCCCCCTTACCAGAGCGCTTTTTAAAAGCGCTTTCATACCCCCCCCCACTATAAGAGCGCTTTTTTAGCGTGTTTTTTAATTTTGTCTTTAGCGAAGCCTATGCCAGCGCTTTTCCTAAAAGCGCTTTCGTAGGGGTGCTGCTAAAAGCCAAATTTGGTATAGTGTTAGCTGTATGCAATGTCATGATGTACGAGATGCATGATGTCATGATGTTCTCAAGAATAAATGAGATTGTGTGATATGATGCGTATATGCATGCGTCATGGTGTATAAAATGTGTAATGTCTATGAATGTGTTTTCGACTAGGAAAATAAATCCTTGACGAGTGCCGGGAACTTGTTGAATCCTGGGTTGATGTTGAAGAGTAGAGTTCTTCGCTTCCGCTGGGGATGATGGTTGCAAGAATAAACCGGTAGGAGAAGATGACTCCGTTGGGGAATAAACTTGTTGGAGAGATTACTCTGCGGGGAATTACTCTGTGGGAAGAGATACTTTGTTGAGGTTTTGATGAGAGCTCCGCTGGGGATTCCACTGACAAGTTATGTTGGGGAACTTGATGAACTCCGCTAGGGATAGGAAGAACTTCGCCGAGGACGAACTTTCCGTGGTAATTAGCTGAGGATAACCCAATTATAAGCTTTGGTGGGAAAATATCCTTTGAACAAAGTCGGGGAGAGACGTATGTACTCTGCAGATGATAAGCTTCCAGAATCTACTAGGGATAATTATTCGAACTTCCTGGGGAAACTTTTCAGATTACACTGGGGAATGGTTCCACTGGATGTCGGTGTTCCGCCGGGGAATAATCTTATATTAAGACTGTCGGGGATGCTTGTTGAGGAATGTCTATACTCCGCTGAGGAATATTGAGATCTTCTAGGGATACCCAACTTCCTTAAGGCTGATAGTAGACTAACTCTGCTTGGGGAGAGTATCGCTGACTTGCTAGGGGAATATTGTGCCTTTTTAGGGCTGATGGGAGGCCAACTCTGCCCGGAAAGAGTATTGCTGAATCTTGGTCTTACTCTGTGGGGAGTTGAGGTAGCTTGGTTACATTCTTCGGCCGAACTTACCTTGGTACCTTGGTGGACAAAGCAACTAGATCGCTTAGACAAATCTTTACTGCCCCTGCTTCTGATGTCACCTGTAATTAGTCCTTTGTTTCGCATGCAAATATTTATGAGTTAGAAATTAATGTCAAATGCATATATCAAAAATGAACATTAGACGTTCTTTGCAAAACAAAACAGAAAAAAGGAAAAACGATGGGTAACTTGTCTGAAAAATTGAACTTGTATTGATTTTGAAATTTGCCTGTAAATAGGCGTTTTGTACAAGAGGCTGACGTCCTAGTAAGAGAACGTCGCCGAGCAAAATAGAGTTTATACAATTTTGTGAAAAGGAAACAAAACAGCTATGTGAAAGATAATCCCACTGGGTTCCAACTCCGCTATCGCCTTTATGTCTTCAAGCGTCTCATCACTTTGCTGCTTAGTTGAAGATGAAGCTGATTGATTGGCGACGTCTGAAACCGATAGTTGATGCCGAATTTTGGATGCAAAGTGATCCAATGAGACATAGTATTACGCTTATCCCTAACTTTTGCCTGGACCTCCCTTTCGGGTTTTCAGTCCACCGGGATACCCATTTTTGCCCAAGCCGCCTTTTCAGGTTTTCGACTTGCCGGGTGTAGAGATTTTTTTCATTTCGTCCCTTATTTTTTCCCGAACCCTTTTGGTTCGCCGGGAAGCCCTTATTTTTGCCTAGGTGTGTCAACCTAGCGGGTCTTTAGCTCATGCGTAGTATCTTTTTACTATGTCTGCATTGGCGGGGTGAGGAAGGTCGTCACCATCCATGGTGGTTAGAATCATGGCTCCTCCTGAGAAGATATGTTTAACCACAAATGGCTCTTCGTATGTAGGGGTCCATTTTCCCCTGGGATCACCTTGAGGTAGAATGATGCGCTTGATTACCAGGTCCCCAACTTGATACTCTTGTCGTCTGACCTTCTTGTTAAATGCCCTGATCATCCGTTTTTGGTACGTCTGACCATGACAAATAGCAGTGAGTCTCTTTTCGTCAATTAGGTTTAATTGATCAAGCCGAGTCTGGATCCAGTCTTCTTCGCTCAAACCTGCATCCTTCATTATCCGGAGAGAGGGTATATGGACTTTAATAGGCAAGACTGCCTCCATGCCATAGACCAAGGAAAAGGGAGTTGCCCCTGTTGACGTCCGTGCTGAGGTACGGTACCCTTGAAGAGCAAATGGTAACATTTCGTGCCAATCTTTATAGGTCACTGTCATCTTCTGCACAATCTTCTTGATGTTCTTATTCGCCGCTTCTACAGCCCCATTCATTTTCGGACGGTAGGGAGAAGAGTTGTGGTGCTGTATCTTGAATTGCTCGCAGAGCTCAGTGATCATCTTATTGTTAAGATTGGTACCATTGTCCGTAATGATCCTCTCAGGCACACCGTAGCGGCAGATCAGGTTGTGCCGAATGAATCGTGCCACGACATTCTTGGTTACGGTAGCATAGGAGGCTGCTTCCATCCATTTTATGAAGTAATCAATCACTACCAAGATGAAGCGTTGCCCGTTGGATGCCGTAGGTCTGATTTTGCCGTTCATATCAATGCCCCACATTGCAAAAGGCCAAGGTGCTGTCAAGACGTTCAGAGGAACCGGAGGAATGTGCACCTTATCAGCATAGATCTGGCATTTATGACAAGTCCGAGAATGCTGATAACAGTCGGCTTCCATTGTGGACCAGAAATATCCTGCCCGAAGGATTTTCTTTGCCATGGTATGTCCACTGGAATGTGTTCCGAAGGTACCTTCATGTAGCTCTGCCGTGATCTTTTCTGCTTCAGTCTTATCCACACAACGCAGTAATGTTGAATCATGGTTTCGCTTGTAGAGAATGTCATTGCTGAGGAAGAATTTTGCCGCAAACCTTCTCAGAAACTTCTTGTCATTAACAGATGCGCCTTCGGGGTATTCTTGAGCTTCAAGGTACCTCTTCACTTCATGATACCAGGGTTTTTCTGTTACCTCTTCGGTCTCGAGATCGCAGCAATGTGCAGGTTCATCCAACTTCCAAATAATGATCTGGGGCGCCTCGTTGTCCCATTTGACTTTGAACATAGAAGACATCGTAGCCAACGCGTCCGCTAACTGATTCTCCTCTCTTGGGAAGTGTTCAAAAGTTATCTCTTCGAAATGGGGAATCAACGTCAATACATACTCCTTATAAGGAATAAGATTTGGGTGTTTCGTATCCCACTCGCCTTTGACTTGATTGATCACGAGAGCGGAATCTCCGAAGACACTCAGAAACTTGATCCTTAAGTCAATTGCAGCTTGAAGACCCATGATGCATGCTTCATACTCCGCCATGTTGTTGGTGCAGTTGAAACATAGCCGGGCGGTGAGTGGAGTATGAGTGCCTTTAGGGGATATGATCACAGCGCTGATACCATTACCCAAAACGTTCGAGGCTCCATCAAAGTGCATAGACCATCGGGATCCTTCCTCAGGTCCTTCATCCGGTCCAGGTACTTCACAATCAGTCACTACCATGATATCCTCATCTGGAAATTCAAAGTTCATCGACTGGTAATCGTCCACTGCCTGGTGTGCCAAATGATCTGCCAATACACTTCCCTTGATTGCTTTTTGAGTCGTGTACTGGATGTCATATTCCGTCAAGATCATCTACCATCTTGCTATTCTTCCGGACAGAGCAGGCTTTTCGAATATGTACTTTATTGGATCCATTTTTGAAATCAACAGAGTAGTGTGAGTCAACATATACTGTCTCAACCGGCGAGCAGCCCATACCAAAGTGCAACAAGTTTTCTCGAGCAGTGAGTACCGGGTCTCACAGTCGGTAAACTTTTTGCTAAGGTAATAAATAGCATGCTCTTTTCGGCCAGACTCGTCATGCTGCTCCACGACACACCCCATTGAGTTGTCCAGTACAGTCAAGTATAAGATTAGAGGTCTCCCTTCAACTGGCGGCATAAGAATGGGTGGCTATTGGAGATACTCTTTGATCTTTTCGAAAGCGGCCTGACATTCATCGTTCCAACGTACTACTTGATCTTTCTTCAGCAGCTTGAAGATTGGTTCACAGGTAGCAGTTAAATGTGAGATGAATCGGGCAATGTAATTCAAACGTCCTAGAAAGCCTCTGACTTCTTTCTCTGTCTTGGGAGTTGGCATCTCTTGTATGGCTTTCACTTTGGCAGGGTCCACTTGAATACCTTTGTCGCTTACGATGAAGCCTAGCAATTTTCCAGATCTCACCCCAAAGGTGCACTTGTTTGGGTTCAACCTCAGCTTGTACAACTTCAGACGGTCAAACAGCTTCTGTAGGTGGTCAAGGTGTTCCTCCTCAGTTTGGGACCTTACAATCATACCATCGACGTATACTTCTATCTCGTGATGGATCATGTCATGAAATAAAGCAACCATGGCACGTTGGTAGGTTGCTTCAGCATTTTTCAACCCAAAAGGCATGACCTTGTAGCAAAAGGTGCCCCACTGAGTAACAAAAGTGGTCTTCTCCATGTCTTCAAGAGCCATCTTGATTTGATTATAACCGGAGAAACCGTCCATGAAGGAGAAAACTTTATGTTGAGCAGTGTTGTCAACCAGAACGTCGATATGAGGCAGAGGGAAATCATCCTTAGGGCTCGCCCTGTTCAAATCCCTGTAATCAACACACATTCGGACCTTACCATCCTTCTTCGGCACTGGAACCACGTTGGAAACCCACTGAGGGTAAGAAGTCACTGCTAGAAACCCGACATCAAATTGTTTCATAACCTCAGCTTTGATTTTCTCGGACATTTCTGGACGCATACGGCGGACCTTCTGTTTTACCTGAGGGCAGTCTTCCTTGGTAGGCAGGTGATGAACCACAATGTCGGTATCCAACCCAGGCATGTCTTCGTAAGACCAGGCAAAGATTTCCACATATTCATGCAGCATCTGAATCAACCGTTGTTTCACACTGAGCTCTAGATTGGCACCAATCTTGACTTCCTTTCTGTCTGTCTCAGTACCCAGATTTACCGTTTCCACTAGCTCTTCATGTGGCTGAATGGCCCTCTCTTCCTGGAGTAACAGTCTTGCGAGCTCACCAGGCACTTCGCAATCATCTTCACCTTCGTCTTCGACTAAGTTGATCGGATTTTCAAAGTCATAACTGGCAGTAGCGGAGTCGTTATCAGTGAGATCCAGAGTGGATTGGAACCTGTATGGGTGAGTGTGTGTAAATATAGCTATTTTGCAATATATAATAAAGAAAGAAAAGGAGCGCAAGATTTTTAAATGCAACAAACATCCAATGTTTTTATTGATGATATATGAAAATGACACACAAAAGCCCTCACAAATGAAGCCACGGTGCCCCGGGTAAGACACCGAGCCATAAAAGTTTCAAAATATTGTTTGTTACAAATTCAAAACAAAAGAGTTAATTACTGAGTGACAAAAGTAATAGGTGTGAAGTCTTTGGCAGTCCAGTTGCTTGGTCCACCGTCGGTTGTTGGGTAGATCCAGATGTCGAATTCAGATTCCCCCACGTCGTCTTCAATAGCATTCACTCCTGGGTTGGTGATGAACACAGGAGATCCTCCAATCCTTGCCTTACGAACAACCCTCTGAGCCTCTGCAGTGAAGCCCAAACCAAACTTGTCAGTCTTTGGAATGAAATCAGGAAGTCGGCCCCAGTTTGCACACTCACCCTTCTCAATAACAGCCCGGGCATCCTTTAAGGAAGCCATCTTCAAAGGAGGGTCTTCAATCACAGTTTCAGCTGATGCCAGTGTCTGAGGCACCTCTTCAAAGTGTTGAAAGGGGGTCTCAATGAACTCCCCATCCATTTCTATGTACCGGAACGAGTTAAGGTGGCTGACCATATACTCTTCTTCCCCCTGAACTGTAACAATTTTCCCTCTGATCGGGTACTTAAGCTTCTGATGTAGTGTGGAGGTCACAGCTCCAGCCTTGTGGATCCATGGACGACCCAGCAAACAAGAATAGGATGGTCGGATGTCCATCACATAGAAAGTAGAATCAAAAACTTGAGAGCCAACCCTGATTGGAATGTCAACTTCACCATGCACCATCCTTTTTGAACCGTCAAAGGCCCAGACAATAATGTTACTAGGCTTGAGCTCCAAACCCTCACAATCTAACCTGTCTAGGGCCTTCTTGGGTAATACGTTCAATGAAGAACCGGTGTCTACTAACACATGGGCAAGAGTAGTGCCCCTGCATTCAATGGAGACATGCAGGGCGTCGTTATGGTTCTTTCCTTTGGCAGTCAGATCAGCGTCAGAGCTGCCCAAACCATTATCGGCAGTCAAGTTGGCCACACAATCGGTAAATTGATCAGCAGACGTTTCTTGTGGTACATGGGCCGTCTTCAGGAAGGAAATCAGGGCCTTGGCATGGGCCTCTGAACACAACAACAGTGATAGCATAGAAATCTTAGAGGGGGTGTGCCCCAGCTGCTTAACTACATTGAAATCACTCTTCTTGATAATTTTGAGAATCTCTTCCATCTCTTGCTGGGAAGCTTCAACAGTGGTTGTTTTTGGCGCCTCCGTCAGGGCAGGCAAATCAGTAGCAATCCCTTTGCCCCGAGCGTCAGATGACTCGGCGGCAGGGGTAGAAACAGGAACTTGATCAGGAAGGGAAGCAGGCACACTTGCAGGTGTGATGATAAGAGGTTTCTGAATAGCTGGTGGCGCAATATCAGGCGAGAACAGTCTACCACTACGAGTGATTTTGGCAGGCCCGGTGATGTTACTGACGTCGGTATTAGTATCAAACTCTTGCTTTACTCCAAGCACATAAACGTCTGCCCCATAGTGCCATGGGACAGCTTTGTCGGATGTATAAGGGAGAGGCCCCGGAACAGTGATGATGATAGGAGCAATCTTTTGAGTAGACATGATTTCGACAGGCTTCTTCGAAGGAGCCTTAGGAGGGTTGTTGAAAATAGTAACAATGGACACTTCTTCAGTAGGGACAGCAGGAACAGCAACCTTTTCGAACAAGATTTCTTTGCTATCCATCAGGCTTTGGATACCTGATTTCAGCAAAGGACAACCAACAGGTGAAACAGCAAATAAATGGCAACCTTCGCTACATCCCGGAAATAAACCGGCTAGCAACAGGTTCCTCTTGACAGTAAACAACGGAGTAACAATATCTTCCACAGAGGCCACATACCGGTCTTCTTCCACAGCATTCACTCCATGCTGGGGCATGGGAGCAATCACAACATTGGGTCTTTCGGGCGCCTCAAACTGTATTTATTTAGCATCAATAAGGTCCTGAACCTTATTCCTCAGAGCCCAGCAATCATCCGTAGTATGCCCCGGGCTATCAGAGTGATAAGCGCAACGGGCATTGGGGTTGTACTTTGGAGAAGCTGTGTTCACTACCTTCGGAGCTTCTTTGATAGTTACCAGATTGGTTGACAGCAGTTGCGGAAAAATCTGGGACAAGGTCTGTGATACGGTGGGAGAACTGACTTGAGTTTTACGTTTGTTTTCGCAAATGTTTCGGTTGAGCAAGAGTCGCCACCGACTTTTTATTTTATCCTAAGGAAAGGTTAAAAAGCACAGCAAAAACCTTTGAGATGTTTTCTTGGGTTCTGGGAGTAGATTATAGAAAGGGAAGGTATTAACACCCTTTCTATCCATGGTTATCCATGGGCTCTTAGTTACTTGCTTAGATCAACTTGCCTTGATTTTCAATTGTTTGAAATGGTGCTTTGTGTGTGGGTTTGAAAATGTTTTGAAAAGAGGCCAATGTGGTGGCAACCTTTGCAATGATCCATGTTGGGATGTATACAAAGGTGTACTTACCTTTTGAAAAGTTTTCAATGTTTTTGAAAGTTGTTTGAAAGTGTGTTCTGATGTGTGTTTTGAAAAGTAGGCAAGTGTTTTTGCAAGTTTGATCAAGTAACTAAGAGTTTTGTCTACCCCTAAATTTACTCAAAAGGTTTTCTCTATGTTTTAACCCTTTTAACAATTTTGTTCCACCATTGTATTTGGTGGACAATCTTGTGTTAGGATGTTAACGGGACGGGCGCGGGTCATCGTTTAGACCATGATTGCAATGGTGCCAAGTGTCTTTGGCAACTTTTTCCTTTGAGGGACTTGATCATTGTGATCGGTGGAAATAGAACTGACTGTTTAAAGCTAGATCGCGTATGTCGCGGTAAGCAAGAGTCGCCACCGTCTTTTATGTTCTCCAACATGGAAAAGACAAAAGCACAGCAAAATTCCTTATTGAGAATGTCTCTCGGTTCGGGAGGTAGATTTATAGAAAGGGAAGGTGTTAGCACCCTTTCTATCCATGGTTATCCATGGGCTCTTAGGTACTTGCTCTTATGTTTTCAAAAGATGTTTTCTTTTCAAATATGAGTGGGTTTGAAAAAAGTTTCGTTTTTGAAAGATTTCTAAGTGACTCTTGTATCTGTCCTCAAGAGTGTTTGAAAAATTTGTTTTGAAAACTTTTGAAAGTGTCAGTGTGAAAAGATGTTTGGTTTGTTTTATTTTAAGAGAGCAAGTACCCATGAGTCATCTACCTACCCTAAGGAATTAGGTTGTGTAAAAGTCCTTTAGATAGTGCCATCCCACCATTGAGAGGTAGGTAGCACCACCGTTGGAAGTATTCGGGTCAATTCGATTGTAGGGACAGTGTGGTCACCGAAGCAATAGTAGGACACCTTAGAAGTAACCCTAATATCCTAGATCCTTTTTAATTCGAGGCAACTGGATCTTAGACATAAGGGCGACCGCTAAAACACCCTATACTTGACGACCACGTTCGAGGCAACGAGTGAGGCGTACCCTAGAAGTGGCATGTGCTTTGTGTGTTGTTTTCATGTTATGTTTATCTTTGATCATGCAATTGTGAGCTACGAGTTGTTTTTAATTATCATACATTCTTTCATGCAATTTAACAGTTAGGAGTGCGGAAAATAAAAGACGGAAAGGTAAAAGCTACGCTATTACAAGGCGCGGGTCTATACATCGCCAAAAAAACAAAGACCCATTTTGATAAAGTGCGGAAAGTAAAGAAAGCGGTAAACCTAATTACTATTACATTCTTGGAACAGTTACATAATAACCCAATAAAAAATAACGCGCGAAAGAATTAAATTGGACGTCCTTAGGGTTTTGACCCTTTTGCGAAATTATGAGCTTTTTTGTCTTTTTGTATTAAATTAAAATTAAGCCTAAATCTAATTATTTAATTAATTATAAGAAAAATGTTTTTTTATGTTTTTTAATATCTTAAAAAGAATAAAAGGAATTAAAATTAAAAGAAAACCTTAGTTCTAAGTTTATTTTAATTATTAATAGAAAAAGGTCAAAGTTAACCTAATTAAAACTAATTAATTTACATTTTTATGTACAAAATAATGATTAATAAATAATAATAATAATTAATTAAGAAAATATGAATGAAAATGCTAAACCTAATTCTACATAATTTTAATTCATTGAGAAAAAAGGTTAAAATTAAACCTAAATTAAACTAAGTTAATTGTTAGTATTTATAAAAAAATATAGTGAATTTAATAATAAATAAAATATATTTACAATTTTTATTTCTGATTTTATTATGAAAAATTAATTTGTTGTGAATTGATAATAATAATTATAATTAAAAGAATTAAGAGAAAAGAAAATAAAATTGCAAACCAAGGGGGTATGTTGGCCCATGTGGAGGTTAATTTGAGAAATTCTGGCCCATTGAAATTCCAAGCCACGTTGACTTTCATAATCATGTGCTTGCTGGCTGACTAGGGCATAGAGTGTTCATCATTTGTTGGCCTTCAGATTGTGGATCAGGGCCACTTGGCATGTGGAGCGCTGAGGTTTATGGTGGACCATTGAACATGCGCTGCATTGGAATGTGTTAAGAAAAATATTAACAATGGTGTGGGGGACCTGGGAATCGAACCCAGGTCCCAGTACTCCTTACCTCAATGCCTTTGCCAGTTGGACTGTGGTGCGTGTTTGCTAAACATATGGATGACAAATATTATATAAAACAAAACAAGCACTATGATATAAAACAAAATAACGCGCGCTGTATTCAAACCCTCCAACCATGCACTGACACCTATTATCTTCTTCGTTTCACTTGTAAACATAAAACAATATAGCGGGGGTTTTGAACCCCCACAAAATGAAGCGACCAAAAATAGTGATTAAGCCTGTATGCAATATAAATTGAGCGCGATAGTTGGGTTGAATTCGTCTGGCCTTGACGAATTCAACCATGCACGTTTCACAGTCCAATTTTTCCTTATGTGCAAAGCCCTAAATTAACAGCTTCAAAACCCTAATGTTCTTCCATGGTAGTTTTCGATTCAGAATGCTATACTCAAATTGGGTTATACCAATCGCTTCAGAAGGTTCCTGTTAACATAAATCAACCAAGAAAATGGATTAAAAGCGCATGAATTATGATATGCAATTTTGGAAAATAATGCAAGCCGAGTGACTTGTGGTGAACGATTCTGATGGTGTTAGGGCTTGTTCTTGATGGCAACAGGTTCCTGGAGACTCAGGCAAGGTGTTTGGATCAAAAAGAGGCTTTGAATTCGCCTGGAAGACTGATTTCAGTTTTGAGCTTTTCTTGATTTTTTTAGAATTTGATTATGGTGTTCTTGCAGCAGTTTCACGTGTAGGGCTTTAGGTTAAGCTTCAGTACATATAGCACAATAGAATTAGGGTAAATCTTGGCCCAACAATCCATGGCATTATGGTTTCATTATGTGATTGCCAATCAAATCTTTTTTCAATCTTTTTCTTTGATAAAACCTTGCCAATCATGGAGATTTTGAGGTCTTTGATATGTACACGAATTGCCAGCTTGCCCTAGCTTTATTTGCATCACAAAAGATTTAAAAATCATATCTTTTGAATTTTTCTACAATTAAAATCAATTAAATGAATTAATATTAATAAAAATTCAATTAATTAATTAAAAATAAGAAAATAAATCATTTTAAGTTCAATGGGTCGTGCATAATCCTTGGGCAAAGATTCAAGAAGGAATTTGAGGCCCATTAGCAAAAATGAAGTGTTTTAGGCAAAGTTGACTTTTGAAAGTTCCCAAAAATTTCCCAACTTCTCCAATGCATATCTTGCTCAATTTTGAGGCTATGAACATGTTCTTGGACATTTTGGAAATGTCTTGAAGTCTTCTAACCAATGTATTTGGTCCCATGTCATTTTGATTTACCAATCTCAAGTTATGGTCTTTGACTTAAAGTGCCTTTTTGTTGACTTTTGAAAATGACCTATAATGTAGAAATTGATAACTTTTTGTGAGAGCATTTCTTGGACTTGGAGTGTGAAGATGAGTTATAGGAAATGTCATCCCCTTCAAAATGAGCATTGGATGGGATTTTTCTGATGAACCATGAAAACGTTATGCCTTGGTCAAGTTACAGTTGACTTTTCAGCTGTCCAAAAATAGAAACTTTTGTATCTTGAGACTTTTTGAGCCATGCTTGAGGAATCATGATCAAGAATTGATCAAATGATGATTGTGGCTTCAAAATAGGATGTTGACCAAAATTTTTGACTTTTGACTGTCAAATGACCATTTTACCCCTACAGTTGACTGTGAAGCAATTAGGGCTTTTGATAGTGCAACTTGATGCTGTGAGTCTTGAAACTTGACATATGGATGTTTGACAATGTATATAGGCATATGGGACTTGATTGGACCCTTGAAAACCTCAATTTCCTTGTAAAAACCAAAACCCTAATTTTGACTGTGTTAGGAGGGTGTTTGAACTGTGCAATCCTTGAGAGATTTTGAACCATTTGGAGATTGATCTTGACAAATTTTGAAGAATATGGGAGGGAAAATTTTGGGGTGCAACAGTTGCCCCTGTTCAATCTTCTTAGACCTGAGGATGTAGATTGGCTTGCGTGCCTTTCGTGATCCGAAGGTGGAAGATGATTGAACACTAAAGTGCCCAGAAATTTGCACTCACATAGTAGAGTATCAGCAGCGTGATGGCGGGAATGGGCTTACAGATGCCATTTGGAGAGATGACGGATAGGAGGATGGGCTTATAGATGCCATCTGGGGACTGTTGGTATGTGGATGGGCTTATAGATGCCATCTAGGTGTCGATCGCGTAAGAGATTCCTTAGCGAGAACTTGCGTACCTGAGAAAGAAAAATAATTACCTGTCCTGTTACAGGGGTTGATCTTCAAACTCTTTATGCAGATATGCCCTGGCTGGATACAGGTATCGAATCTACAAACTCTTCAGACATGCCCTGGCTGGATACAGGAATCGAATCTGGAACTAGTCGTCAACAGATATGCCCTGGCTGGATACAGGAATCGAATCTTAAAACTCTTCAGACGTGCCCTGGCTGGATACAGGAATCGAATCTGGAATTAGTCGTCAACAGATATGCCCTGGCTGGATATAGGAATCAAATCTTCAAACTCTTCAGACGTGCCCTGGCTAGATACAGGAATCGAATCTGGAATTAGTCGTCCACAGATATGCCCTGGCTGGATACAGGAATCGAATCTTCAAACTCTTCAGACGTGCCCTGGCTAGATACAGGAATCAAATCTGGAATTAGTCATCCACAGATATGCCATGGCTGGATACAGGAATCAAATCTTCAAACTCTTCAGACGTGCCCTGGCTAGATACAGGAATCAAATATGGAATTAGTCGTCAACAGATATGCCCTGGCTGGATACAGGAATCAAATCTTCAAACTCTTCAGATGTGCCCTGGCTGGATACAGGAATCGAATCTGGGAACTCTTCAGACGTGCCCTGGCTGGATACAGGAATCGAATCTGGAATTAGTCGTCAATAGATATGCCCTGGCTGGATACAAGAATCGAATCTTCAAACTCTTCAGACGTGCCCTGGCTGGATACAGGAATCGAATCTGGAATTGCGACAGTTGATAGTAATCATCTTTGTATTGACCTTTTTCCTGAAAAGGAAAAACGTTAGTTGTATGCAATGTCATGATGTATGAAATGCATGATGTCATGATGTTCTCAAAAATAAATGAGATCGTGTCGTATGCACTTTATCATGTATGTAAGCAGGATGTATGAAATGTGAAATGTATATGAATGTATTTTTGTCTAGGAAAATAAATCCTTGACGGATGTCGGGAAGTCAAATCCTGGGTTGATGTTGAAGAGTAGAGTTCTTCGTCTCCGCTGGGGATGATGGTTGCGAGAATAAACCTGTAGGAGAAGATGACTCTGTTGAGGAA
Organism: Vicia faba; assembly: GCA_948472305.1. Classification (NCBI taxonomy): domain Eukaryota; kingdom Viridiplantae; phylum Streptophyta; class Magnoliopsida; order Fabales; family Fabaceae; genus Vicia; species Vicia faba. The sequence goes on along the minus strand of OX451736.1, from coordinate 787,820,192 downwards.
TAAACTTTGTTGAAGAGATTATTCTGCGGGGAAATATTCTGTGGGAAGAGATACTTCGCTGAGGTTTTGATGATAACTCCGCTGGGGATACCATTGATAAGCTCTGTTGGAAGATTTGATGAACTCCGCTAGGGGATAGGAAGAACTTTGCCGAGGACGATCTTTCCGTGGCAATTAGCTGAGGATAACCCAGTTATAAGCTCTGGTGAGGAATAACCTTCTGAATAAAGCCGGGGAGATGCGTTCGTACCCTGCAGGTGATAAGCTTCCAGAATCTACTGGGGATAAGCTTCCAGAATCTACTGGGGAGATTGATTCAACTCTCCTGGGGAGGCTTAGGACTGCACTGGGGAATGGCTCTACTGGATGTCCGGTATTCCGCCGGGGAACAATCTTAGATCAAGATTGCCGGGGATGCTTGTTAGGAATGTCTGTATACTTTGTTGGGGAATATTGAGATCTTCTGGGGGATAATCCAACTTCCTTAAGGCTGACAGTAGATTAACTCTGCTCGGGGAGAGTGTTGCTGACTTGCTGGAGATACTGTGTCTTCTCTACTCGGGGGAGAGTATGGCTGCATCTTATCTTACTCGGCGGGGAGTGAAGGTATCTGGGTTACTTTCTTCAGTCGAACTTACCTTGGTACCTTGGTGGACAGAGCAACTAGATCGCTTAGACAACTCATTACTGCCCCTGTTTCTGATGTCACCTGTAATTAGTCCTTTGTTTCGCATGCAAATATTTATGAGTTAACAATTAGTGTCAAATGCATATATAAAAAATGAACATTGGACGTTCTTTGCAAAACAAAACAGAAAAAAGGAAAATAATTGGCAATTTATCTGAAAAGTGAATTTGTATTGATTTTGAAATTTTCCTGAAAATAGGCGTTTATGTACAAGAGGCTGACGTCCTAGCAAGAGAACGCTGCCGAACAAACAGAGTTTATACAATTTTGTGAAAAAGGAAAACAAAACAGCTATGTGAAAAGAATAATCCCACTGGGTTCCAACTCTGCTATCGCCTTTATATCTTTGAGCGTCTCATCACTTGGCTGCTTAGTTGAAGATGAAGTTGATCGATCGATGCCGTCTGAACCTGATGGTTGATACCGGATTCTGGATGCAAGGTGATTCAATGAGACATAGTATTACTCTTTAATCCCTAACTTTTTCCTGGACCTCCCCTTCGGGTTTTCAATCCACCGGGATACCCATTTTTGCCCAAGCCGCCTTTTCAGGTTTTCGACTTGCCGGGTGTACAGATTTTTTTTCATTTCATCCCTTATTTTTGCCCGAACCCTTTTGGTCCGTCGGGAAGCCCTTATTTTTGCCTAGGTGTGTCAACCTAGCGGGTCTTTTATTCATGCGTAGTATCTTTTTACTATGTCTGCATTGGCAGGGTGAGGAAGTTCGTCACCATCCATGGTGGTTAGAATCATGGCTCCTCCTGAGAAGACATGTTTAACCACAAATGGCCCTTCGTATGTAGGGGTCCATTTGCCCCTGGGATCACTATGAGGAAGAATGATGCGCTTCATTACCAGGTCCCCAACTTGATACTCTTGTGGTCTGCCTTTCTTGTTAAATGCCCTGATCATCCGTTTTTGATACGTTTGACCATGACAAATAGCAGTGAGTCTCTTTTTGTCAATTAGGTTTAATTGATCAAGTCGAGTCTGGATCCAGTCATCTTCGCTCAAGCCTGCATCCTTCATTATCCGGAGAGAGGGTATCTGGACTTCAATCGGCAAGACTGCCTCCATGCCATAGACCAAGGAAAAGGGAGTTGCCCCGGTTGATGTTCTTGCTGAGGTACGGTACCCATGAAGAGCAAACGGTAACATCTCGTGCCAATCTTTATAGGTCACTGTCATCTTCTTCACAATCTTTTTGATATTCTTATTAGCTGCTTCTACAGCCCCATTCATCTTCGGCCGATAAGGAGAAGAGTTGTGGTGATGTATCTTAAATTGCTCGCAGAGCTCAGTAATCATCTTGTTATTAATATTGGTTCCATTGTCTGTAATGATCCTCTCAGGGACACCGTAGCGACAGATTAGGTTATGTCGAATGAACCGTACCACGACGTTCTTGGTTACAGTAGCGTAGGAAGCTGCTTCAACCCACTTTGTAAAGTAATCGATCGCCACCAGGATGAAGCGATTCCCGTTGGATGCTGTAGGTTTGATCTCGCCGATCATATCAATGCCCCACATTGCAAAAGGACAAGGTGTTGTCAAGACGTTCAGAGGTACTGGAGGAATGTGCACCTTATCTGCATATATCTGGCATTTGTGACACGTCCGAGAATGTTAGTAACAGTCAGCTTCCATTGTGGACCAGAAATATCCTGCCCGAAGGATTTTCTTTGCCATGGTGTGTCCACTAGAATGCGTTCCGAAGGTACCTTCATGCAGCTCTGCCATGATTCTTTCCGCTTCAGTCTTATCCACACAACGCAGTAGGGTCGAATCATGGTTTCGCTTGTAGAGAATGTCGTTGCTGCGGAAGAACTTTGCCACAAACCTTCTCAGAAACTTCTTGTCATTGACGGATGCACCCTCGGGATATTCTTGAGCTTCCAGGTACCTCTTCACCTCTTGATACCAAGGTTTTTCAGTTACCTCTTCAACCTCAAGATCACAGCAATATGCAGGTTCGTCCAATTTCCAAATAATGATCCGGGGAGCCTCGTTATCCCATTTTACTTTGAACATGGAAGACATCGTAGCCAGCGCGTCCGCCAACTGATTCTCCTCTCTTGGGAAGTGTTCAAAAGTTATCTCCGTGAAATGGGGGATCAATGTCAACACACGTTCTTTGTAAGGAATAAGGTTTGGGTGTTTCGTATCCCACTTGCCTTTGATCTGATTGATCACGAGAGCGGAATCTCCGAAGACACTCAGAAACTTGATCCTTAAGTCAATTGCAGCTTGAAGACCCATGATACACGCCTCATACTCTGCCATGTTGTTGGTGCAGTTGAATCATAGCCGGGCAGTAAGTGGAGTATGAGTGCCTCTTGGGGATATGATCACAACGCCGATATCGTTACCCAAAGCGTTGGAGGCTCCGTCAAAATGCATAGACCATCGGGATCCTTCCTCAGGTCTTTCATCCGGTCCAAGTACTTCACAATCAGTCACTACCATGATGTCCTCGTCTGGGAACTCAAAGTTCATAGATTGGTAGTCATCCACTGCCTGGTGTGCCAAATGGTCTGCCAATACACTTCCCTTGATTGCTTTCTGAGTCGTGTACTGGATGTCATATTCCGTCAAGATCATCTGCCATCTTGCTATTCTTCCGGACAAGGCGGGCTTTTCGAATATGTACTTGATTGGATCCATTTTTGAAATTAACAGAGTAGTGTGAGTCAACATATACTGTCTCAGCTGGCGAGCAGCCCATACCAAAGCGCAACAAGTTTTCTCGAGCAGTGAGTATCGGGTCTCACAGTCGGTAAACTTTTTGCTAAGGTAATAAATGGCATGCTCTTTTCGGCCAGACTCGTCATGCTGCCCCAGCACACACCCCATTGAGCTGTCGAGTACTGTCAAGTATAGTATTAGAGGTCTCCCTTCAACCGGTGGCATAAGAATGGGTGGTTCTTGGAGATACTCTTTGATTCTGTCGAAAGCGGCCTGACATTCATCGTTCCAACGTACTACTTGATCTTTCTTCAGTAGCTTGAAGATTGGTTCACAGGTAGCAATTAGATGTGAGATGAATCGGGCAATGTAGTTCAACCGTCCTAGAAAGCCTCTGACTTCTTTCTCTGTCTTGGGAACTGACATCTCTTGTATGGCTTTAACCTTGGCAGGGTCCACTTGAATACCTTTGTCACTCACGACGAAGCATAGCAATTTTCCAGATCTTACCCCAAATGTGCATTTGTTTGGGTTCAACCTCAGCTTGTACAACTTCAGACGGTCAAACAGTTTCTGCAGATGGTCAAGGTGTTCCTCCTCAGTTTGAGACCTTGCAATCATATCATCGACGTATACTTCAATCTCATGGTGGATCTTGTCATGAAATAAAGCAACCATGGCACGTTGGTAGGTTGCCCCAGCATTTTTCAACCCAAAAGGCATGACCTTGTAGCAGAAGTTGCCCCACTGAGTAACAAAGGTAGTCTTTTCCATATCTTCAGGAGCCATCTTGATTTGATTATAACCTGAGAACCCATCCATGAAGGAGAACACCTTGTGCTGAGCAGTATTGTCAACCAGAACGTCAATGTGAGGCAGAGGGAAGTCATCCTTAGGGCTCGCCCTGTTCAAATCCCTGTAGTCAACACACATTCTGACCTTCCCATCTTTCTTCGGCACCGGAACCACGTTGGCAACCCACTGGGGGTAAGAAGTCACTGCTAGAAACCCAGCATCAAATTGTTTCATAACCTCGGCTTTGATTTTCTCGGACATCTCTGGACGCATACGGCGAACCTTATGTTTAACCGGAAGGCAGTCTTCCTTGGTAGGCAGGTGATGAACCACAATGTCAGTATCCAACCCAGGCATGTCTTCGTAGGACCAGGAAAAGATTTCCACATAATCATGCAACATCTGAATCAACCGCTGTTTCACGCTGAGCTCTAGATTGGCACCAATCTTGACTTCCTTTCTGTCTATCTCAGTACCCAGATTTACCGTTTCCACTGGCTCTTCATGTGGCTGAATGGCCCTCTCTTCCTGGAGTAACAGTCTTGCAAGCTCACCAGGCACTTCGCAATCATCTTCACCTTCGTCTTCGGCTAAGTTGATCGGATTTTCGAAGTCATAACTGGCAGTAGCAGAGTCGTTACCAGTGAGATCCAGAGTGGATTGAAACTGAGTAACAAAAGTAACAGGTATGAAATCTTTGGCAGTCCAATTCCTTGGTCCACTGTCGGCCGTTGGGTAGATCCAGCTGTTGAACTCAGATTCCTCCACTTCGTCACCATCCCTGATAGCATTCACCCCATGATTGGGCATGGGAGCTGTCACCACATTAGGCTTCTCGGGCGCCTCGAACTGAACCTCTTTAGCATCAATAAGGTCCTGAACCTTATTCCTTAGGGCCCAACAATCATCAGTAGAATGCCCCGGGCTATCAGAGTGATAAGCACAGCGGGCATTGGGATTGTACTTCGGAGAGGTTGTGTTTACCACCTTCGGAGCTTCTCTGACAGTTACCAGGTTGGTTGACAGCAGTTGCAGCAAGATCTGAGACAAGGTCATACTAAGCCGAGTGTATTCTCTTTTGGGTCTCTCACCCCTTGGTTGGTTAGGTTGCCGAGGAGCGGCAGCAGGCTTTGAAATCACCACCGCATTGACAGCTTGGCGGCGTTCCGGTTTATTTTGTCTTCTGGGACCATACACAGCACTAGCTTCCTTCTTAAAAGGCTTCTTTTCAAAACTGGAGGATGCACCTTTCTGTATCTTCCCCGATTTCATACCAGCTTCTATCCTCTCACCAGTCAGAATGAGGTCTGTAAACCCTACAGAAGAATTGCCAATCAGGTGGTTGAAGAACGGCCCAGACAGGGTCCCCAAGAACATGTCCACGAGTTCACGGTCAGTCAACGGTGGCTGCACCCTGCCAGCCAGGTCCCTCCTCTTTTGCGCGTACTCTTTAAAACCTTCTCCCGATCCTAGCGACATACCCTGGAGTTGGGTACGTGTAGGAGCGAGGTCGGCATTGTACTGATACTGCTTATAAAAAGCAGTAGCCAAGTCCTCCCAGTTTCGAATACTGGCTCCATCCAGCTGATAGAACCACTCGAGTTGAGCCCCTGAAAGGCTCTCCTGGAAGAAATGGATCCATAAGTTCTTGTCTGCAGTATACGGTTGGATCTTTCGCACATAAGATCTGAGATGTAGCTTAGGGCAGGAAGCCCCGTCATACTTCACAAAAGATGGTGCCTTGAACTTGTGTGGGATCACCACCCCAGAAGATAAACCCAAATCTCCAAAATCCAACCCAGGCACCTGTTGAATTTCCATGGCACTTAGACGATCCTCTAACTGCTTGTACCTGTCTTCAGCGGGAGGGTACTGCTCATCTTTGAAATCCGTCTCATTGTCAGAGACCACAGGACTAGGAACCCTTCCCCCTTGGGGACTGCCTTTCCCTACAGAAGAAGCAGCTTGATCAGCCTCATTTTGTAGTGTATTGCCAAACCTCCGTCCAGTGTTGAATAGTACAGTTCTCTTCTTCTTCTTCTTTACCAGCAGAGCCTTCAATTCCTCTTGACCTTGGGCTAAACTCATGATCAACTCTTGGAACTGGGCGTTCTGGGCCTGGAGGGCCTTGATGGATTGCTCAGTAGATGATTCAGGATTCATGATGATGAGCTGAAATAAACAGCGAAGAAGGTTAAGCAACCTGTAGGAAAAGGGTACCTGTGATGCACATGATGAATGAAATGCATATGAATTATGTTTTCAAAGACAATCGGGAATCCACTTTGTAGACAAAAGGAACACACTTTATTAGATTAAATTTTTGGAATTTAAATTGTTCAAGAAAATTGCCCTTAGGCGTTACAAGAATGAAAATACTAAAAAGGAAATAAAGCTGTAAAAGAAATATCCAAAGCCCATCAATGCTCCCATGGTCTCCTCTTCTTAGTACGGATGTAGTCATTCAGGACCCACTCATTCTCCAACTGCTTTGTCAGCTTCTGGATTTTCTGTTCTTGTTCATTGAACTTTTCCCGATAAGAATCCCGTTCTTCCTGTAGCTGCGCCCAAGACCTCTTTAGTGTATCAACATCAGTGGGTATCTGAGGAGGGAGAACAGTTGGAGGAACCCCGTCTCTATCAGGAAATTCAAGAATGATGGGTCTAACAGCTTCGTATGGAATGCCTAACTTCTGAGCACGGATGCGGACCCATCTGTAGTAGGGTTCCATAGGTAGAGAAGTCTTCGGTCCCAACTCATGTGGGTCAGCTTTGTGAATTCTGTCCCAAGCCTTGATGAATCTACGACGCAGCTCGTCACTATCTACCTGAAACTCAAAACTGATGTGAGGCACCAACATCTCATGAGGCCCTGCTCTTCTGGCTCTTCCAAACTGACGGAGAGCTAGACATGGATTATAAGAGATTCCTCCTTGGGTACCAATCAAAGGAACATTAGGATATTCTCCGCAACGATCAATAACAGCTACCTCATCCAAACCTCTGAGAGTCCAAATGATGTCATTATCAGTGAGAGACATTAACCTATGAGCCCAGCCTCTTCCTTCTTTATTCTTCAGCACGAACTTAGGGAGGTGAGAAATAAACCACCTCACTAACAAAGGAGTACAACACCACAGAGTTCCTCGTCTTCGGGAAGTACGAGCATAGAGTTGTTGCAGGATATCACCCAAGAGAGTGGGCACAGGGTTCCGAGACATGAAGATCCTTATGGAATTGACATTAATGAAGTTATCAGGATTAGGAAACAAAACTAGACCATAGATTAAGAGAGCCAGAATGTCTTCATACGCCCTGAAGTCTAAGTCATTCCAGAAACTGTTAGCTTTACCAATCAGAAACTTGGCCAAGAAGCCCTTAACTCTGCTTCTAGTCACCCAGTTGTCCATTACATCCTTGTTGGTCAAGGGAAGGGCTGCAGCAATCTCCTCAAGCCTAAGAGTCTTTTCCCAACCAGTGAAGGGAGTCTGATCCAAGATAGGAATACCAAGCAAATCGGAGAATTCTTCCAGGGTAGGGACCAGCTGGAAGTCTTGAAAGGTGAAGCAATTATACAAGGGATCATAAAACTGGGTCAAGACACTCATCAATTGTTGGTCCCACTTTGAAGTGACTAAACCGAGAAGAGAACCATGCCTCTGGATGAAGTAAGTAGTATTTGGAATTCTATCAACCAATTCTTTAAGCAAATCAGGTGGGTGAACAAAGTTGAGCCGGATAGTGTTCCTTCGCACAGACATCATAATGTCCTACAAAACAGAGAAAAGATGAAACCCTCTTGTCTTTGAAATGGGTCAGTCCTTATGCAGGATGCATGCAATGGTATGATGGCATGATGTTATGATAAAGCACACCACAAATATTCACAAAGGCAAACATGATAAGGCACACAAGTCACACAAGACAGCCCTTAGAGTTTAGGCCAGCATGAAGTTTGGGTACTACCCTCTTTCAGTTTCGTTGGTTCAGACCTGTCCTATCAAAAGTAACCAGGTTCTAGAGGATCCCAATATCACTGACTACCCTCAATCGGTCATAACTCCAGCGTCAGAATCTTTTCTTGCAGCCAGAACCATCGCGAGAGTTTAGCCTCAATGGGTGTAGCATACTGCTACTGTTCTATGGCCAAGTTGGGTCAAATTAGGGTTCTAAGGTCGGTTGGTGCTTAATGACTCCTCAGAAGACCCATATTCTCCTCGTTGCAACACAAGGGATATCGGTACAGACCAAGGTGCCACACCAACGTAGCCACTGCTTCACCCGTGTCGGTCTATGCCGGACAGGTCCCTCACAGCTTATGCTACCTAAAAGGGTATCCCCAGATCCGGGTTAGGATCTATGAAACTCCAAGATAATGCCCACAATAATAAAGCAAACAAAATATTCAATTGAAAACATAAGTATGATCTAATCCTAAGGTAAACCTCACTTTACAATGTATCCCCAGCAGAGTCGCCAGTTCTGTGATCGGTGGAAATAGAACTGACTGTTTAAAGCTGGATCGCGTATGTCGCGGTAAGCAAGAGTCGCCACCGTCTTTTATGTTCTCCAACATGGAAAGGACAAAAGCACAACAAAATTCCTTATTGATAATGTCTCTCGGTTCGGGAGGTAGATTTATAGAAAGGGAAGGTGTTAGCACCCTTTCTATCCATGGTTATCCATGGGCTCTTAGGTACTTGCTCTTATGTTTTCAAAAGATGTTTGCTTTTCAAATATGAGTGGGTTTGAAAAAAGTTTCGTTTTTGAAAGATTTCTAAGTGACTCTTGTATCTGTCCTCAAGAGTGTTTGAAAAATTTGTTTTGAAAACTTTTGAAAGTGTCAGTGTGAAAAGATGTTTGGTTTGTTTTTTTTTTAAGAGAGCAAGTACCCATGAGTCATCTACCTACCCTAAGGAATTAGGCTGTGTAAAAGTCCTTTAGATAGTTCCATCCCACCATTGAGAGGTAGGTAGCACCACCGTTAGAAGTATTCGGGTCAATTCGATTGTAGGGACAGTGTGGTCACCGAAGCAATAGTAGGACACCTTAGAAGTAACCCTAATGTCCTAGATCCTTTTTAATCCGAGGCAACCGTTTCGAGGCAACTGGATCTTAGACATAAGGGCGACCGCTAAAACACCCTATACTTGACGACCACGTTCGAGGCAACGAGTGAGGCGTACCCTAGAAGTGGCATGTGCTTTGTGTGTTGTTTTCATGTTATGTTTATCTTTGATCATGCAATTGTGAGCTACGAGTTATTTTTAATTATCATACATTCTTTCATGCAATTTAACAGTTAGGAGTGCGGAAAATAAAAGACGGAAAGGTAAAAGCTACGCTATTACAAGGCGCGGGTCTATACATCGCCAAAAAAACAAAGACCCGTTTTGATAAAGTGCGGAAAGTAAAGAAAGCGGTAAACCTAATTACTATTACATTCTTGGAACAGTTACATAATAATCCAATAAAAAATAACGCGCGAAAGAATTAAATTGGACGTCCTTAGGGTTTTAACCCTTTTGCGAAATTATGAGCTTTTTTGTCTTTTTGTATTAAATTAAAATTAAGCCTAAATCTAATTATTTAATTAATTATAAGAAAAATGTTTTTTTATGTTTTTTAATATCTTAAAAAGAATAAAAGGAATTAAAATTAAAAGAAAACTTTAATTCTAAGTTTATTTTAATTATTAATAGAAAAAGGTCAAAGTTAACCTAATTAAAACTAATTAATTTACATTTTTATGTACAAAATAATGATTAATAAATAATAATAATAATAATAATAATAATTAATTAAGAAAATATGAATGAAAATGCTAAACCTAATTCTACATAATTTTAATTCATTGAGAAAAAAGGTTAAAATTAAACCTAAATTAAACTAAGTTAATTGTTAGTATTTATAAAAAAATATAGTGAATTTAATAATAAATAAAATATATTTACAATTTTTATTTCTGATTTTATTATGAAAAATTAATTTGTTGTGAATTGATAATAATAATTATAATTAAAAGAATTAAGAGAAAAGAAAATAAAATTGCAAACCAAGGGGGTATGTTGGCCCATGTGGAGGTTAATTTGAGAAATTCTGGCCCATTGAAATTCCAAGCCACGTTGACTTTCATAATCATGTGTTTGCTGGCTGACTAGGGCATAGAGTGTTCATCATTCGTTGGCCTTCAGATTGTGGATCAGGGCCACTTGGCATGTGGAGCGCTGAGGTTTATGGTGGACCATTGAACATGCGCTGCATTGGAATGTGTTAAGAACAATATTAACAATGGTGTGGGGGACCTGGGAATCGAACCCAGGTCCCAGTACTCCTTGCCTCAATGCCTTTTCCAGTTGGACTGTGGTGCGTGTTTGCTAAACATATGGATGACAAATATTATATAAAACAAAACAAGCATTATGATATAAAACAAAATAACACGCGCTGTATTCAAACCCTCCAACCATGCACTGACACCTATTATCTTCTTCGTTTCACTTGTAAACATAAAACAATATAGCGGGGGTTTTGAACCCCCACAAAATGAAGCGACCAAAAATAGCGATTAAGCCTGTATGCAATATAAATTGAGCGCGATAGTTGGGTTGAATTCGTCTGGCCTTGATGAATTCAACCATGCACGTTTCACAGTCCAATTTTTCCTTATGTGCAATGCCCTAAATTAACAGCTTCGAAACCCTAATGTTCTTCCATGGTAGTTTTCGATTCAGAATGCTATACTCAAATTGGGTTATACCAATCGCTTCAGAAGGTTCCTGTTAACATAAATCAACCAAGAAAATAGATTAAAAGCGCATGAATTATGATATGCAATTTTGGAAAATAATGCAAGCCGAGTGACTTATGGTGAACGATTCTGATGGTGTTAGGGCTTGTTCTTGATGGCAACAGGTTCCTGGAGACTCAGGCAAGGTGTTTGGATCAAAAAGAGGCTTTGAATTCGCCTGGAAGACTGATTTCAGTTTTGAACTTTTCTTGATTTTTTTAGAATTTGATTATGGTGTTCTTGCAGCAGTTTCACGTGTAGGGCTTTAGGTTAAGCTTCAGTACATATAGCACAATAGAATTAGGGTAAATCTTGGCCCAACAATCCATGGCATTATGGTTTCATTATGTGATTGCCAATCAAATCTTTTTTCAATCTTTTTCTTTGATAAAACCTTGCCAATCATGGAGATTTTGAGGTCTTTAATATGTACACGAATTGCCAGCTTGCCCTAGCTTTATTTGCATCACAAAAGATTTAAAAATCATATCTTTTGAATTTTCCTACAATTAAAATCAATTAAATGAATTAATATTAATAAAATTCAATTAATTAATTAAAAATAAGAAAATAAATCATTTTAAGTTCAATAGGTCGTGCATAAGCCTTGGGAAAAGATTCAAGAAGGAATTTGAGGCCCATTAGCAAAAATGAAGTGTTTTAGGCAAAGTTGACTTTTGAAAGTTCCCAAAAATTTCCCAACTTCTCCAATGCATATCTTGCTCAATTTTGAGGCTATGAACATGTTCTTGGACATTTTGGAAATGTATTGAAGTCTTATGACCAATGTCTTTGGTCCCATGTCATTTTGATTTATCAATCTCAAGTTATGGTCTTTGACTTAAAGTGCCTTTTTATTGACTTTTGAAAATGACCTATAATGTAGAAATTGATAACTTTTTGTGAGAGAATTTCTTGGACTTGGAGTGTGAAGATGAGTTGTAGGAAATGTCATCCCCTTCAAAATGAGCATTGGATGGGATTTTTCTGATGAACCATGAAAAAGTTATGCCTTGGTCAAGTTACAGTTGACTTTTAAGCTATCTAAAAATAGAAACTTTTGCATCTTGAGACTTTTTGAGCCATGCTTGAGGAATCATGATCAAGAATTGATCAAATGATGATTGTGGCTTCAAAATAGGATGTTGACCAAAATTTTTGACTTTTGATTGTCAAATGACCATTTTACCCCTGTAGTTGACTGTGAAGCAATTAGGGCGTTTGACTGTGCAACTTGATGCTGTGAGTCTTGAAACTTGACATATGGATGTTTGACAATGTATATAGGCATATGGGACTTGATTGGACCCTTGAAAACCTCAATTTCCTTGTAAAAACCAAAACCCTAATTTTGACTGTGTTAGGAGGGTGTTTGAACTGTGCAATCCTTGAGAGATTTTGAACCATTTGGAGATTGATCTTGACAAATTTTGAAGAATATGGGAGGGCAAATTTTGGGGTGCAACAATCATTTTTAGGCAACTTCCGAAAGCGTCATCGAGGGACTATGATCATTTGATATTGTTTTGTTTTGCCAAAGACACCTAACATGCAACATGGCCCATTATTGAAGGCAACAAGGTGGAGTAACCCTAGGGGTGCAAGTGTGATTGGTGTTGTCCATTTTCATGCTTTTTGTCTTTGAATTAGGTCAAGCTATTTGTTTGGTTGATTTTTGCATACAAAACCCTAAGTCTATCATGGCATATTTAGAAAGCTTTTAAATGCGGAATTTAAAGGTCCTAAATTATTACAACACAATTATGGGATGGGGGGTACAAATGTCCAAATGGAGATATTTAGCAAGAATTTTAAATCTAAACTATTACAAACCAAATGGAATATACAAATTAATTGATTGTACAATAATTAAATAAAATACAATAAATATGCAAGATGCAAAAAATGATTTTTATATGTATGTGAAAAGTATTTTTTATGTGACAAATAAACAAAAATAAAAGGAATAATTTTGGATATTTTTACATTTTTGGGCAAAACCCTAATTTTCTAAGTAAGAAGTATTTATTATTTATTATATGCAATATTATTTAATTATATACAAAAAATAAATAAAAAGGAAGTATATTGTAAAAAAGTGATTTTTGAGGTCAAATATTAATAAAAATAAAAATGTATTATTTTTTGTAATTTTCCCTAAATATTCTAATAAATATATAAGTATTTATAATATTTACTAAATATATTAAATATGTACAAAAATAACAATATTTATTATTTACAAAAAAGTATATTTTTTTATAAAATGTTTTCAAAAGATAAAATAAAATAAAATCAGAAAATAAAAGTGTTTGTATTATTTTTGTATTTTTGAATAAAAGGCAATATGTTTATTTACATGTATAAATTTAAATAAAACAAACAAAAATCCAAATAAAATGCAAAAATCGTTGAAAAAATGTTTTTAATATTTTTTATATTTTGGCAAAAAATAATAAGTCAGAAACAAAAAGAAAAAGTCAAAAAATGATAAAAATAAACACAATGGGCCAAGGGGGTGCAAGTGTGGAAAAGTGGTGCAAATAGAAAAATGAAACAGGCCCAGCCCAGAAGAACTTTGTCTTCAACCTCTGGCCAGATTCAAACAAAAAACGCGCGCCTTCTTGTTTATCTCCCTAACTCCTGATTCTTTGATCCTTTGACAAATCTTAAAACATGAAACTTGTAGAGCTTGAAGTCACGATTCTTGTAGTTGTTTAGTTATTGGCATGCATTTTTGGTAAAGCCAGGTGTGTGAATGTCATGACTGATGTCATAACATTCTAGTTTATTAGGTACTGATTTATTAGGTACCTCTGCAGAAAAATATTGTTATACAGGTGCTGCTGTTTATAAGTGTGTATCTGAGCATTTTGCAAAAAGATCACATTTACCTAAATCAGTAGACAGGATTTCAGATGTCATAACAAATGTTAAGACATCCTGTTCTGAACTAACAGTTATGCAGTTTGAGTAATTCTGAGTTTTTTCAGGATTATGACTCAGTCTTTCCAGAACAGAAAATCTCGTGGACTTGGGGTTAACCTAGCTCAACCCTAACCTGGTTGATAAAGTCCTGTGACCTAGTCTTAAGGTCAAATGGAATTAACCCTAGCTTTTTGTGGAAACCCTAACTGAAGATGCAGCTGCTATATATTCAACAGAGCTGCTGTTTTGGAATTAATCCCTTTTTTGACAGAAGATCATTTAGAAGCTGTATAGTTTTAACTATTGTAATCCAAGCAAGTATCATTGTGATAATTGACTTGGAATAGGTTTTAATTGTAAGGGTTGTGTACCACTCAAAGCTTTGAAGCAAGAGTGTTGTTGTGTCTCTTGACTAAAGCTTTGAAGCAAAGTCAAGTTAGATTTGTGTATCACTCAAAGTTGTGAAGCAAGAGTGTTTGTGTTGCTTGATTAAAAAGCTGTGAAGCATAATCAAGTGTATGTTTTGAAGAGTGTCTTCATCAATTCATTAGTCAAATTGTTTTAAGTATCACTGCTGTGATTGAGGGGGAGTGAGTAGGAACTCAGGTTTAAGTTGTACTTAGATTGAAGTTGCATTGGGTAGGTCTTAAGTGAAGGAGATAAACTGGTTGGTTTATTCCTGAATTAATATCTCTTATAGTGGATTTCCTCCCTGGCTTGGTAGCCCCCAGAGTAGGTGTTGTTGCACACTGAACTGGGTAAACAATTGACTGTGTTCTTTACTGTTTTCTTGTATTTATTGTCTTATAGAAAGTCAGATACGGTGTCATAACATTGAACGTGACATTGAGTATCTGCAGCCAGAATTACAATTGGCATCAGAGCAGGCACCCTGCCTGTATTACTGGGTGAGATCTAGGGATATCACTTTCTGGCACTATGGACAAAGAAGGAGTTTTTGGAAATAGACCACCCATTCTGGATGGAACAAATTATGACTACTGGAAACCTCGTATAATTGCCTTCTTAAAATCTCTGGACAAAAAGGCTTGGAGAGCTGCTGACAAAGGATGGATCCATCCCACCATAACTGAGAAAGATGGGACAATCAGTCTGAAGCCTGAGGAAGATTGGAGTAAAGAAGAAGATGAGTTAGCCCTGGGAAATTCCAAAGCTTTAAATGCCTTGTTCAATGGAATTGATAGAAACATATTCAGACTAGTACATCAATATGAACTGGCCAAGGAAGTTTGGGACACTCTCAAAACTACCCATGAGGGCACTTCCAAAGTAAAAATGTCAAGACTTCAGATGTTGACTACCAAGTTTGAAAATCTAAAAACGATGGAAGATGAAACCATTCATCAGTTTCACATGAACATCTTGGAGATTACCAACACCTCAGAAGCACTGGGAGAAAAGATGTCAGAAGAAAAATTGGTGAGAAAGATTCTCAGATCCTTGCCTAAAAGATTTGCTATGAAGGTAACTGCCATAGAGGAAGCCCAGGACATCAGCAAGTTGAAAGTGGATGAACTAATTGGGTCTCTTCAGACTTTTGAGATGGGGATCACTGATAATGGTGACAAGAAGAACAAGAGCATAGCACTTGTATCCAACATTGATGTTGAAAACAAGGAGGATGAAGAAGAAAATATTTCAGAAGCTATAGCCATGCTTGGAAGACAATTCAACAAACTCATCAAAAGAATAGATCCAAAGTCAAGGTCTAATGTTCATAACATTCCCTCTGACATTGACAATTCCAGCAGAAGACCAAGGTCAGAAGAGAAGGGAAATCAAGGCAGAGGAACTCAATGCCATGGTTGTGAAGGATTTGGGCATATTCGAGCTGAATGTCCTACCTTTCTTAAGAAACAAAAGAAAGGAATGATTGTTACTTGGTCTGACTGTGATTCAGAAAGTAATTCTGAAGAAGAATCTGTCAAACTAGTTACTGCTCTAACTGGTGTTTGTACCTCTGAAAGTGACACTAGTGATGAAGAAGTGACATTTGAAGAACTGGCTGATACTTACAAGAAATTGTGTATCCGAAGTGCTGAAGTCTGTGTGCAGAATGAGAAACAATCAAAACTCATCATAAAGCTGGAGGCTGAAAAAAGGGCAGACCTTGAAACTATAAGTCATCTAGAAGGGGAAGTTCAATTGCTGAATTCACAACTGAACCAAATGACCAAATCTGTCAAGATGCTGACTAATGGAACAGACAAATTGGAAGAGATTCTTCAAGTTGGACAAAATGTGGGAAACAAATCTGGACTAGGATTTGTGGAAGCAAAGAAATCTGGTACAGATAAGAAGATCAGGCCTGATAAGCAAATGTCAAAACAGATGTCTCAACACAACTCTCAACATCAGGAACAGAGACATATGAAGAAAAGGTACCAAAGATGGAGATGTCATCATTGTGGGAGATATGGCCACATAAAGCCTTTCTGCTTCAGATTGCATGGATACCCTAATCAGAACTCAGGTGTCAAACCTAAGTCTAAAAAGTTACCACATGCTCCTAAATGGAAGAAAAAGGCTACTGCCCTGATAGCCCACACTTCCCTGAGGGTCTCTGCAAAGGAAGACTGGTACTTTGACAGTGGGTGTTCCAGACACATGACTGGAATCAAGAACCTCCTCAATAATGTTAAACCTCACACCACCAGTTTTGTGACCTTTGGAGATGGTGCTAAAGGTGAAATCAAAGGAGTTGGTAATTTGGACTGCCCTGGAGTTCCAAGTCTGAGTGAAGTACTGCTGGTAAAAGGGCTGACTGCTAATCTTATTAGTATCAGTCAATTGTGTGATCTAGGATTCAAGGTCAATTTCTCAAAATCTGAATGTCTAGTAATTAATGAAAAACAAGAAATTGTAATGAAAGGAGTCAGATCTAAAGACAACTGTTACTTGTGTGAGCCTGAGAACACTAATCTCTCCTCTGTGTGTTCCATTGCAAAAGAAGAAAAAGAGGTGAAACTGTGGCACCAAAAACTTGGCCATCTTCATCTAAGAGGTATGAAAAGGATTATCTCCATGGAGGCAGTCAGAGGGATTCCAAGACTGCAAATTGATGAAGTAAGAGTTTGTGGTGAATGTCAGGTTGGTAAGCAGACTAGGATGTCACATCCAAAGTCAAGACATCTGACCACCTCTAAGGTCCTAGAACTTCTTCATATGGATCTGATGGAACCAATGCAAGTGGAGAGTCTTGGTGGAAAAAGATATGCCTATGTGGTTGTGGATGATTTTTCCAGATTCACCTGGATTAACTTCGTTAGGGAAAAATCTGATGTATTTGAAGTTTTTAAAGAATTGTGCAAAAGAAGTCAAAGAGAAAAGGAAGGGTGTATTGTCAGAATCAGAAGTGATCATGGCAAGGAATTTGAAAACAACAAGTTTGATGATTTCTGTTCCTCAGAAGGAATTAGTCATGAATTTTCTTCTCCTATAACTCCTCAGCAAAATGGAGTTATGGAAAGAAAAAACAGGACCATACAGGAATCTGCCAGAGTAATGATACATGCCAAAAGACTTCCTATGTATTTTTGGGCTGAAGCTATGAATACAGCCTGCTATGTCCATAACAGGGTCACCTTGAGAAAGGGAACCTCATCCACCATATATGAACTCTGGAAAGGAAGAAAACCAACTGTGAAGTACTTCCATGTGTTTGGCAGCAAATGCTATATTCTGGCAGATCGTGAACAAAGAAGAAAACTGGACCCTAAAAGTGATGAAGGCATATTTCTAGGATACTCCTCAAACAACAGAGCTTATAGAGTATTCAATTCCAGGACCAAAGCCATGATGGAATCAATAAATGTTATAATTGATGATTATCATGAGGAAATAGATGTCCCTTGTAATGTTGAGACATTCTTTGAGACTTCAACCCAACAGAATGATCTACCCAACACCACCACAACAGAATCTGAATCAAAGGAAGCTAGCAAGATCTCTTCCATCAGAATTCAGAAGGATCATCCAAAAGAGCTCATCATAGGAGATCCCAACAGTGGAGTCATTACAAGATCTAGAGAAATCATCTCAAACTCTTGTTTTGTGTCCAAAATGGAACCAAGAAATGTCAAAGAAGCTTTAACTGATGAATACTGGATTGGAGCAATGCAAGATGAACTGAACCAATTCAAGCAACATGAAGTTTGGGAACTGGTTCCTAGACCTGAAGGAACTAACATCATTGGCACAAAATGGATTTTCAAGAACAAATCAGATGCTGAAGGAGTTGTCACCAGGAATAAGGCAAGACTTGTTGCTCAAGGATACACTCAGGTTGAAGGGGTTGATTTTGATGAAACCTTTGCACCTGTAGCCAGGCTGGAATCAATTAGACTCCTATTGTCAATTACTTGTCTTCTGAAGTTCAAGTTATTTCAGATGGATGTGAAAAATGCCTTTCTAAATGGGTACTTGAATGAGGAAGCTTATGTGGAACAGCCTAAAGGCTTTGTGGATCCAAATCACCCTGATCATGTCTACAAATTGAAAAAAGCTCTATATGGCCTGAAACAAGCTCCTAGAGCATGGTATGACAGGTTAACAAAGTTTCTCTCAGACAAAGGATACAAAAAAGGAGGCTTGGACAAAACTCTCTTTGTCAAAACTGAAGGAGGGAAGTTGATGGTTGCCCAAATATATATTGATGACATAGTGTTTGGAGGAATGTCAGAACCTATGGTTAAACATTTTGCTGACCAGATGCAGGCTGAATTTGAAATGAGTCTCATGGGAGAACTAACTTATTTTCTTGGACTGCAAGTCTCACAGATGGAGGACTCAATCTTCTTATCTCAAAGAAAGTATGCTAAGAACATTGTAAAGAAGTTTGGTATGGAGAATGCCAGTCACAAAAGGACTCCTGCTCCTACTCATTTAAAACTTTCCAAAGATTCAAGTGGGGTTAAGGTGGATCAAAGTCTGTACAGAAGCATGATAGGAAGCTTGTTGTACTTAACAGCCAGCAGACCTGATATTGCTTTTGCAGTTGGAGTTTGTGCAAGATACCAAGCTGATCCCAAAGTCAGCCATATCAATCAAGTGAAGAGAATTTTGAAGTATGTGAGTGGAACTTACAACTATGGGTTGCTATATTCTCATGGCTGTGAACCAACTCTGACTGGTTACTGTGATGCTGATTGGGCTGGTAGTGCTGATGATAGAAAAAGCACCTCTGGAGGATGTTTCTTCTTGGGAAATAATCTGGTTTCCTGGTTCAGCAAGAAACAGAATTGTGTGTCTCTCTCTACTGCTGAAGATGAATACATTGCAGCTGGTAGTAGCTGTTCTCAAATGATCTGGATGAAACAGATGCTTACTGAGTATAATGTCACACAAGATGTTATGACATTGTACTGTGACAATCTGAGTACAATCAACATTTCCAAGAATCCCATTCAGCATAGTAGGACCAAACATATTGATATAAGACATCACTTTATCAGAGACCTTCTAGAAGAGAAGACAATCAAATTGGAACATGTTGCCACTGAGCTACAGCTGGCTGACATTTTTACCAAGGCACTTGATGCAAATCAATTTGAAAACTTGAGGGGTAAGTTGGGTATTTGCCAACATGAGGAATTGTAGCAATTAATTTTGCTTAAAACAAGGGTTAAAGGAGTTATGCTTGTTCTAATTGGGTTAAACTTATATTTTCCCATTTCCTTCAATTCTTTTAAGAAGTTGAATAGACACTCCTTTTCTTCCTTCCCCTCTCGTCTCCGCATCAAAACCCAGTCTCTCAATCAGAATTTTCTCTTCAGTTGTTGTTGGTCCTCTAAGACTATCAAAATGTCTCAAACACCATCATCATCCAATACGACTATTTCAACCTCTTCCTCTGATCAAGATTCTAGGGCAATCTCATCTTGTCTGGATTCTGAAGTCCTGGAGATCTCTTCTCTTAGAAAAGTGGAAACTAACCCCACCAAGGTCAAAGAGCTGAAAACAAGACATGCAGGAAGGTACCAAGCTACTGCCTCTGATAATCCATCTCATCCTTCTTCTTCAGTTCCCTCTGAAATTGCAAATAGGGAAGGGTCAGCCTATGTTCGTCAAGCAATAGCTAAAATTGTTACAAGAATTCTGAACGAGAACCACTTAGTTCCTGGCATTTCTGTTCCTTTAAATCAAGAAAGTTCAAATGCTGAAACAAATCCAGATGTCTCTAAGGATGTTGAGACATCAGACAAAGAGAAGAATGCTGACATTGCTCACAAGAAAAGGAAGAAGCCCGAACCTTCTGAGTCTGATGACAGTGCTTAAAGGTTGGTGGAGTTGCTGGTTGGTGGAGTTGTTGTTTCCTGGTGGAGTTTGCAAAGTGTGTTCAGTTTTTGTCTTGTTGTGTTACTTTTTCTGGATGATTGTATAAATTTTAAGAACATGTATCTTTGGCCCATTTGTGGCTAAAGAGGGGGAGATATATTTTGGTAGACTTTATTAGACATTCTATTTTTCTGCCAAACTATTTGTTCTGCTGCTATCTATCTCTGATTGCTTAGGGTCTTTAGCCAAAAATCTGCCAAAGGGGGAGTTTATAGTTGTTTAGTTATTGGCATGCATTTTTGGTAAAGCCAGGTGTGTGAATGTCATGACTGATGTCATAACATTCTAGTTTATTAGGTACTGATTTATTAGGTACCTCTGCAGAAAAATATTGGCATACAGGTGCTGCTGTTTATAAGTGTGTATCTGAGCATTTTGCAAAAAGATCACATTTACCTAAATCAGTAGACATGATTTCAGATGTCATAACAAATGTTAAGACATCTTGTTCTGAACTAACAGTTATGCAGTTTGAGTAATTCTGAGTTTTTTCAGGATTATGACTCAGTCTTTCCAGAACAGAAAATCTCGTGGACTTGGGGTTAACCTAGCTCAACCCTAACCTGGTTGATAAAGTCCTGTGACCTAGTCTTAAGGTCAAACGGAATTAACCCTAGCTTTTTGTGGAAACCCTAACTAAAGATGCAGTTGCTATATATTCAACAGAGCTGCTGTTTTGGAATTAATCCCTTTTTTGACAGAAGATCATTTAGAAGCTGTATAGTTTTAACTATTGTAATCCGAGCAAGTATCATTGTGATAATTGACTTGGAATAGGTTTTAATTGTAAGGGTTGTGTACCACTCAAAGCTTTGAAGCAAGAGTGTTGTTGTGTCTCTTGACTAAAGCTTTGAAGCAAAGTTAAGTTAGATTTGTGTATCACTCAAAGCTGTGAAGCAAGAGTGTTTGTGTTGCTTGATTAAAAAGCTGTGAAGCATAATCAAGTGTATGTTTTGAAGAGTATCTTCATCAATTCATTAGTCAAACTTTTTTAAGTATCACTGTTGTGATTGAGGGGGAGTGAGTAGGAACTCAGGTTTAAGTTGTACTTAGATTGAAGTTGCATTGGGTAGGTCTTAAGTGAAGGAGATAAACTGGTTGGTTTATTCCTGAATTAATATCTCTTATAGTGGATTTCCTCCCTGGCTTGGTAGCCCCCATAGTAGGTGTTGTTGCACACTGAACTGGGTAAACAATTGACTGTGTTCTCTACTATTTTCTTGTATTTACTGTCTTATAGAAAGTCAGATACGGTGTCATAACATTGAACGTGACATTGAGTATCTGCAGCCAGAATTACAATTATAAGCATATAAAAAAGTTAACCTAACTCTCAGAAATGAGAGAGAATTTCTTCTCCCCCAATTCCTGACCTAGTTTTTTCCATATGTTCAGATTCAAAATACTCTTAGCACACACGATATAAATGAAAAGTAACTATATGGATGGCTTCAGGGCTATGATTAGAACATGTTTTCTTCACAAACTTAAACCTAACTATGCCTGGATAGAGAGATAGAAGTTCAAAAACTTACCTATTCAGCTTAATTCGTGTATGACAATGGAGGTACTTTCAATGCAATGTGAGGACTTGTATAGCTTGCTTGAAGTTCAGGGATGCTTCTCCAATGCTTGGTGTGCTTTGAATCTTGTTGTACCAAGCTACAGAAGTCAACCTGCAATAGAGAAAAGTGAAAATGGCAAAACTGGTTAGAGGTGTTACAGTTCGTATCTAATGCTTGGGATAGTTTGTATGGGTGGTAGGGAGTATGTATGAAGTGGTTTGGATGAAAATGCACGATGGAAATGAGCTGGCCAAGTCAAAGTGCAGAATGCCCTGTTTTGTGTAGCAAGATGGTGATTTTCTGTATGAGGAGGGATCAAAGGTTCTTTGGTCGTATTTTAGGTCTGTTAGGGAGTATGGAAAGTGTGGAGAAAGTTTGTTTTTGTTCTTGCTTGCAGGAATGAGAGATGATGTTCAATATGCCAAGTTTCTTCCTTTGTAAGCAAAAATTGTCAAGTTGGTTTACAAGCTTATGCAGGCCCCCTAAACCTGCTGCAAAGTTAGTCTTGATCAGTGGGATTAGTTCAATAACTTGTGCCTCAGAGATTTGCATTGTACTTCTTTGATTCATGTTTTGACATAAAGCCATACTTTACAAGAATGATAAGTCACTTTTTCCAAATATGGCTTGATTCTTCATGTAATGTCCAAATGCACAAAATAATGCTAGAACACAATGGATTGGCATTTAATTGTTGAGTGTAAATGAGATTAGAGGCCTGTAACTAGCTTGTGCAAACTGATTTCAAAAATGCATAGTGTATGAACATGAAAATGGCTCATGAACAAAGTGACTTTTGCCCATATTGACAAATTCGATTCTCCCTAACCACAAGGTTGTTTGATGAGTTCTTGGACAATTTGGAAAGCTTGGAATGTGTACCACAATACATCTTTGTAATGCAAGTTGAAATTCCAAGTGGAAGCATGTGAAAAGTGTCCATGAAGTTAGGCAAAAATCCTGCCTAGAATAGGTCAAAAAAATTTCTAAGTTAAGAATGTTTTGCACCCTTGTTCCAAAAATCATAACTTGAGCTACAAGCTTCTTTTGAGGAAACTTTGTGAATCAAAGTTGTATATTTTGCAATGGAATATAACTTTCATGTTTTGAGTTTTGTTTGAATCCAAATGTATCTTGATGAAAAAATGGGACAAAGTTAGGAACAAATTAGGAATTTTCATAACTTAGATAATTTCTAAGTTATGAAAATTCTTCATTTCAAACCCTAATTTGTGATTTTTGATTTCTTGATGAACAAGTTTCACAATTTGGCATGTTTTTATGAAAAATGAATCTTGACACTTGATTTTGACCAAAAAGTCAAAGTTTGACTTTTCAGTATACAGTCAAATTTGGCTCAGTTGACTGGAAAATTCATCTGTCAATCTTGTGGATTTGGGATCTTTTGAACTTGTTGAACATGTCAAGACAATGCCATTGGGTCCTTGAGTCCATATGTGAGCTTGGTTTGCCATTGGCTAGGT
This sequence comes from Vicia faba, assembly GCA_948472305.1. Lineage (NCBI taxonomy): Eukaryota > Viridiplantae > Streptophyta > Magnoliopsida > Fabales > Fabaceae > Vicia > Vicia faba. The sequence continues at coordinate 787,796,900 of OX451736.1, read as the reverse complement.
CAAACAGTCAAAAATTGCCTTTGTGCAGTCAAAACCCTAAAAATGACCATTTTGCCCTTTTGGTGATCTGATCAAATTTCTTGTGGAATTGTGATCCAAACTTGATCAAATGGTTCAAATGAGTTCATAATGTTGATATGGGTCAAAAATCATGAGGTTTGACTGTCAATTGACCACAGTTGACTTTTTCCCCAATACAGTTGATTTCTAGGTCAACCGTCCAATTGACTGGGCAAAGATTTGAATCAAGGCTTGAAACTTGGTATGGATAAACTTGTGAGTCAAACATGAAGCATGAAAGTCATTTTGGGCATTTTAGGTCAAAACATCTTTGTGCAAACACAAACCCTAATTTGGGTCAACAGTGCAAGGAGGAGTCTTGTGGTGAGAAAATGTTGAGGAAATGGGAGGGCAAATTTTGGGGTACAACAGTTGCCCCTATTCAATCTTCTTGAACCTGAAGAGTTAGATTGGCAAGTTTGCCTTTCGCGACTCGAGGGTAAAAGGATATTGGACACTAGAGTGCCCGAAAATTTGCACTCGCACGGTAGAGTATCAACAATGTGATGGCGGGAATGGGCTTATAGATGTCATTTGGAGAGATGGTGGATAGGAGGATGGGCTTATAGATGCCATCTGGAGACGTGAAAGAACCTTGTCGGGAATGGGCTTATAGATGCCATTTGGAAGTGTTGATCGCATAAGAGATTCCTTAGCAAGAACTTGCGTACTTTGAGAAAGGAAGATGGTTTCCTGGCCTGTTACAAGTGTTGATCTTCAGTTTCTTCATGAAGATATGCCCTGGCTAGGTAAAAGTATCGAATCTACAATTAGTTGCTCACAGATGTGCCCTGGCTAGATACAGGAATCGAATCTGGAACTTCAAAAGGTTGTTTACAGACGTGCCCTGGCTGGATACAGGTATCGAATCTCTAAACTATTTATGCAGATATGCCCTGGCTAGATATAGGTGTCGAATCTACAATCAAAAACTCACAGATATGCCCTGGATGGATACAGGAATCGAATCTGGAATTGGTCGTCTATAGATATGCCCTGGCTGGATACAGGTATCGAATCTGGATTTTGCAAAAGGTTGGTAGAGATAGCTTTCCTGGATGGATACAGGTGTAAACCTCTGACCTGAGAATGAAAGATAATTTCCTGGCCTGTTACAGGGGTTGATCTTCAAACTCTTCATGCAGATATGCCCTGGCTAGATACAGGTATCGAATCTACAATCCATCACTCACAGATATGCCCTGGCTAGATACAGGTATCGAATCTGGAATTGCGATAGTTGATAGTAATCATCTTTGGATTGATCTTTTCCTGAAAAGGTAAAGCATCAGTTGTATGCAATGTCATGATGTATGAGATGCATGATGTCATGATGCTCAAAATGAGATAGTGTTGTATGCACTTTATCATATATGTAAGCAGGATGTATGAAATGTGAAGTGTCTATGAATGTATTTTCGTCTAGGAAAATAAATCCTTGAAGAGTGCCGAGAGTTTGTTGAATCCTGGGCTGATGTTGAAGAGTAAAGTTCTTCGTTTCCGCTGGGGATGATGGTTGTAAGAATAAACTGGTAGGAGAAGATGACTCCGTTGGGGAATAAACTTGTTGGAGAGATTACTCTGCGGGAAATTACTCTATGGGAAGAGATACTTCGCTGAGGTTTTGATGAGAGCTCTGCTGGGGATTCCACTGATAAGTTATGTTGGGGAATTTGATGAACTCCGCTGGGGAATAGGAAGAACTTCGCCGAGGGAGATCTTTCCGTAGTAATTAGCTGAGGATAACCCAGTTATACCCTGGTGGGGAAATAACCTTTGAATGAAACCGGGGAGTCGCGTTCGTACTCTGCAGGGGATAAGCTTCCAGAATCTACTGGGGATAAGCCTCAAGACCTGCTGGGGATATGGATTCCACTCTCCTGGGGAAACTTTGGATTGTACAGGGGAATGGTTCCACTGGGGTGTGTATTCCGCCGGGGAACAATCTTATACTAAGACTGCCGGGGATGTTTGCTGAGGAATGTCTATACTCCGCTGGGGAACGTTGAGATCTTCTGGGGATACCCAACTTTCTTAAGGTTGACAGTAGACTAAACTCTGCTTGAGGAGAGTATCGTCGACTTGCTAGGGAACGATGTGCCTCTTTAGGGCTGATGGGAGACCAACTCTGCCTGGGGAGAGTATTGCTGAACCTTGTCTTACTCTGTGGGGAGTTGAGGTAACTTGGTTATGTTCTTTAGTCGAACCTACCCTGGTACCTTGGTGGACAGAGTAACTAGATCGCTTGGACAATTCTAAACTGCCCCTGCTTCTGATGTCATCTGTAATTAGTCCTTTGTCTCGTATGCAAATATTCATGATTAGCAATTAGTGTCAAATGCATATATCAAAAAATGAACATTGGACGTTCTTTGCAAAACAAAACAGAAAAAGGAAAAACGATGGGTAATTTGTCTGAAAAATTGAACTTGTATTGATTTTGAAATTTGCCTGTAAATAGGCGTTTTTTGTACAAGAGGCGGACGTCCTAGTAAGAGAACTCCGCCGAGCAAAATAGAGTTTATACATTTTTGTAAAAAGGAAACAAAACAGCTATGTGAAAGATAATCCCACTAGGTTCCAACTCTGTTATCGCCTTTATGTCTTCAAGCGTCTCATCACTTTGTTGCTTAGTTGAAGATGAAGCTGATTGATTGGAGTCATCTGAGCCCGATAGTTGATGCCGAATTCTGGATGCAAGGTGATCCAATAAGACATAGTATTACGCTTTATCCCTAACTTTTGCCTGGACCTCCCTTTCGGGTTTTCAGTCCACCGGGATACCCATTTTTGCCCAAGTCGCCTTTTCAGGTTTTCGACTTGCCGGGTGTACAGATTTTTTTATTTCATCCCTTATTTTTGCCCGAACCCTTTTGGTTCGCCGGGAAGCCCTCAATTTTTCCTAGGTGTGTCAACCTAGCGGGTCTTTAATTCATGCGTAGTATCTTTTTACTATGTCTGCATTGGCAGGGTGAGGAAGGTCGTCACCATCCATGGTGGTTAGAATCATCGCTCCTCCTGAGAAGATATGTTTAACCACAAATGGCCCTTCGTACGTAGGGGTCCATTTTCCCATGGGATCACTTTGAGGAAGAATGATGCGCTTGATTACCAGGTCTCCGACTTGATACTCTTGTCGTCTGACTTTCTTGTTAAATGCCCTGATCATCCGTTTTGGTACGTCTGACCATGACAAATAGAAGTGAGTCTCTTTTCGTCAATTAGGTTTAATTGATCAAACCGAGTCTGGATCCAGTCATCTTCGCTCAAGTCTACATCCTTCATTATCCGGAGAGAGGGTATCTGGACTTCAATAGGCAAGACTGCCTCCATGCCATAGACCAAGGAAAAGGGAGTTACCCCTGTTGACGTCCGTGCTGAGGTACGGTACCCATGAAGAGCAAATGGTAACATTTCGTGCCAATCTTTATAGGTCACTGTCATTTTCTGCACAATCTTCTTGATGTTCTTATTCGCTGCTTCTACAGCCCCATTCATCTTCGGCCGGTAGGGAGAAGAGTTGTGGTGCTGTATCTTGAATTGCTCGCAGAGCTCAGTGATCATCTTGTTGTTGAGATTGGTACCATTATCCATAATGATCCTCTCAGGTATACCGTATCGACAGATCAGGTTGTGCCGAATGAAACGTGCCACGACGTTCTTGGTTACGGTAGCGTAGGAAGCTGCTTCAACCCATTTTGTAAAGTAATCAATCGCTACTAGGATGAAGCGATGCTCGTTGGATGCCGAAAGGTCTGATTTCGCCGATCATATCAATGCCCCACATTGCAAAAGGCCAAGGTGCCGTCAAGACGTTCAGAGGAACCGGAGGAATGTGCACCTTATCAGCATAGATCTGGCATTTATGACAAGTTCGAGAATGCTGATAACAGTCGACTTCCATTGTGGACCAGAAATATCCTGCCCGAAGGATTTTCTTTGCCATGGTATGTCCACTGGAATGTGTTCCGAAGGTACCTTCATGTAGCTTCGCCATGATCTTTTCTGCTTCAGTCTTATCCACACAACGCAGTAAGGTTGAATCATGGTTTCGCTTGTAGAGAATGTCATTGCTGAGGAAGAATTTTGCCGCAAACCTTCTCAGAAACTTCTTGTCATTAACAGATGCGCCCTCGGGGTATTCTTGAGCTTCCAAGTACCTCTTCACTTCGTGATACCAAGGTTTTTCAGTTACCTCTTCAGCCTCAAGATCACAGCAATATGCAGGTTCATCCAATTTCCAAATGATAATCCGAGGAGCCTCGTTGTCCCATTTGACTTTGAACATAGAAGACATCGTAGCTAACGCGTCCGCTAACTGATTCTCCTCTCTTGGGAAGTGTTCAAAAGTTATTTCTTCGAAGTGGGGAATCAACGTCAACACATATTCCTTATAAGGAATAAGATTTGGATGTTTCGTATCCCACTCGCCTTTGACCTGATTGATCACGAGAGCGGAATCTCCGAAGACACTCAGAAACTTGATCCTTAAGTCAATTGCAGCTTGAAGACCCATGATACATGCTTCATACTCCGCCATGTTGTTGGTGTAGTTGAAACATAGTCGGACGGTGAGTGGAGTATGAGTGCCTTTAGGGGATATGATCACAACGCCAATACCATTACCTAAAGCGTTCGAGGCTCCGTCAAAGTGCATAGACCATCGGGATCCTTCCTCAGGTCCTTCATCCGGTCCAGGTACTTCACAATCAGTTACTACCATGATATCCTCGTATGGAAATTCAAAGTTCATCGACTGGTAATCGTCCACTGCCTGGTGCGCCAAATGGTCTGTCAATACACTTCCCTTGATTTCTTTCTGAGTCGTGTACTGGATGTCATATTCCGTCAAGATCATCTGCCATCTTGCTATTCTCCCAGACAGAGCAGGCTTTTCGAATATGTACTTGATTGGATCCATTTTTGAAATCAACAGAGTAGTGTGAGTCAACATATACTGTCTCAGCCGGCGAGCAACCCATACCAAAGCGCAGTAAGTTTTCTCGAGCAGTGAGTATCGGGTCTCACAGTCGGTAAAATTTTTGCTAAGGTAATAAATGGCGTGTTCTTTTCGGACAGACTCGTCATGCTGCCCCAGCACACACCTCATTGAGTTGTCCAGCACTGTCAAGTATAGGATTAGAGGTCTCCCTTCAACCGGTGGCATAAGAATGGGTGGTTCTTGGAGATACTCTTTGATCTTTTCGAAAGCGGCCTGACATTCATCATTCCAACGTACTACTTGATCTTTCTTCAGCAGTTTGAAGATTGGTTCACAGGTAGCAGTTAGATGCGAGATGAATCGGGCAATGTAGTTCAACCGTCCTAGAAAGCCTCTGACTTCTTTCTCTGTCTTGGGAGTTGGCATCTCTTGTATGGCTTTCACTTTGGCAGGGTCCACTTGAATGCCTTTGTCGCTTACGACGAAGCCTAGCAATTTTCCAGATCTCACCCCAAAGGTGCACTTGTTTGGGTTCAACCTCAGCTTGTACAACTTCAGACGGTCAAACAGCTTCCGTAGATGGTCAAGGTGTTCCTCCTCAGTTTGGGACCTTGCAATCATATCATCGACGTATACTTCTATCTCGTGATGGATCATATCATGAAATAAAGCAACCATGGCACGTTGGTAGGTTGCCCCAGCATTATTCAACCCAAAAGGCATGACCTTGTAGCAAAAGGTGCCCCACTGAGTAACAAAAGTGGTCTTCTCCATGTCTTCAGGAGCCATCTTGATCTGATTATAACCGGAGAAGCCGTCCATGAAGGAGAATACTTTATGCTGAGCAGTGTTGTCAACCAGAACGTCGATATGAGGCAGAGGGAAACCATCCTTAGGGCTCGCCCTATTCAAATCCCTGTAATCAACACACATTCGGACCTTACCATCCTTCTTCGGCACTGGAACCACGTTGGCAACCCACTGAGGGTAAGAAGTCACTGCTAGAAACCCGGCATCAAATTGTTTCATAACCTCAGCTTTGATTTTCTCGGACATTTCTGGATGCATACGGCGAACCTTCTGTTTTACCGGAGGGCAATCTTCCTTGGTAGGCAGGTGATGAACCACAATGTCGGTATCCAACCCAGGCATGTCTTCGTAAGACTAAGCAAAGATTTCCACATAGTCATGCAGCATCTGAATCAACCGTTGTTTCACACTGAGCTCTAAATTGGCACCAATCTTGACTTCCTTTCTTTCTGTCTCAGTACCCAGATTTACCGTTTCCACTGGCTCTTCATGTGACTGAATGGCCCTCTCTTCCTGGAGTAATAGTCTTGCAAGTTCACCAGGCACTTCGCAATCATCTTCACCTTCGTCTTTGGCTAAGTTGATCAGATTTTCGAAGTCATAACTGGCAGTAGCAGAGTCGTTACCAGTGAGATCCAGAGTGGATTGGAACCTGTATAAGTGAGTGTGTGTAAATATAGCTGTTTTGCAATATATAATAAAGAAAGAAAAGGAGCGCAAGATTTTGAAATGCAACAAACGTCCAATGTTTTTATTGATGATATATGAAAATGACACACAAAAGCCCTCACAAATGGAGCCACGGTGCCCCGGGTAAGACACCGAGCCATAAAAGTTTCAAAATATTGTTTGTTACAAATTCAAAACAAAAGAGTTCATTACTGAGTGACAAAAGTAATAGGTGTGAAGTCTTTGGCAGTCCAGTTGCTTGGTCCACCGTCGGTTGTTGGGTAGATCCAGCTGTTGAATTCAGATTCCTCCACATCGTCTTCAATAGCATTCACTCCCGGGTTGGTGATGAACACAGGAGGTCTTCCAATCCTTGCCTTACGAACAGCCCTCTGAGCCTCTGCAGTGAAACCCAGACCAAACTTGTCAGTCTTTGGAGTGAAATCAGGGAGTCGTCCCCAGTTTGCACACTCACCCTTCTCAATCACAGCCCGGGCATCCTTCAAAGAAGCCATCTTCAAAGGAGGGTCTTCAATCACAGTTTCAGCTGATGCCAGTGTCTGAGGCACCTCTTCAAAGTGTTGAAAGGGGGTCTCAATGAATTCCCTATCCATTTCTATATACCGAAACGAGTTGAGGTGGCTGACCATATACTCTTCCTCCCCTTGGACTGTAACAATCTTCCCTCTGACCGGATACTTAAGCTACTAATGTAGTGTGGAGGTCACCCCTCCAGCCTTGTGGATCCATGGACGACCCAGCAAACAAGAATAGGATGGTCGGATATCCATCACATAGAAAGTAGAATCAAAGACTTGAGAACCAACCCTGATTGGGATGTCAACTTCCCCATGTACCATCCTTTTCGAACCGTCAAAGGCTCGGACAACAATGTTACTAGGCTTGAGCTCAAAACCCTCACAATCCAACCTGTCTAGGGCCTTCTTGGGCAATACGTTCAACGAGGAACCAGTGTCTACCAACACGGGCAAGAGTAGTGCCCCTGCATTCAATGGAGACATGCATGGCATCATTATGGTTCTTTCCTTTGGCAGTCAGATCGGCGTCAGAGAAGCCCAAACCATTATCGGCAGTCAAGTTGGCCACACAATCGGTAAATTGATCAGCAGACGTTTCTTGTGGCACATGGGCCGTCTTCAGGAAGGAAATCAGGGCCTTGGCATGGGCCTCTGAACACAACAACAATGATAGCATAGAAATCTTTGATGGGGTGTGCCCCAACTGCTCAACTACGTTGAAATCACTCTTCTTGATAATCTTGAGAATCTCTTCCATCTCTTGTTGGGAAGCTTCAGCAGTGGTTGTCCTTGGTGCCTCCGTCAGGGCAGGCAAATCAGTAGCAATCCCCTTGCCCCGAGCGTCAGATGACTCGGCAGCAGGGGTAGAAAACGGAATTTGATCAGGAAGGGAAGCAGGTACACTTGCAGGTGTGATGATAAGAGGTTTCTGAATAGCTGGTGGCGCAATATCTGGTGAGAACAACCTACCACTGCGAGTAACTTTGGCAGGACCAATGATGTTGCTAACACCGGTACTAGCATCAAACTCTTGCTTAACTCCAAGCACATAAACATCTTCCCCATAGTGCCATGGAACAGCTTTGTCGGATGTATAAGAGAGGGGCCCCGGAATGGTGATGATGATAGGAGCAATCTTCTGAGTGGACATGATTTTGACAGGCTTTTTTGAAGGAGCCTTAGGAGGGTTGTTGAAAATAGTGACAATAGAAACTTCTTCAGCAGGGACAGCAGGAACGGCAATCTTCTCGAACAAGATTTCTTTGTTATCCATCAGGCTTTGGATACCTGATTTCAACAAAGGACAACCAACAGGTGAAACAGCACATAGAAGGCAACCCTTACCACATCCCGAAAATAAACCGGCTAGCAACAGGTTCCTTTTGACAGTCAACAACAGAGTAACAATCTCTTCCACGGAGGCTACATACCAGTCTTCTTCCACATCATTCACTCCATGCTGGGGCATGGGAGCAGTCACAACATTGGGTCTTTCGGGCGCCTCAAACTGTATTTCTTTAGCATCAATAAGGTCCTGAACCTTATTCCTCAGAGCCCAACAATCATCCGTAGTATGTCCCGGGCTATCGGAGTGATAAGCGCAACGAGCGTTGGGGTTGTATTTTGGAGAAGCTGTGTTCACTACCTTCGGAGTTTCTTTGATAGTTACCAAATTGGTTGATAGTAGTTGCGGCAAAATTTGAGACAGGGTCATACTGAGCCGAGTGTACTGCCTTTTGGGTCTCTCACCCCTTGGTTGGTTGAATTGCCGAGGAGCAGCAGCAGGCTTTGAAATTACCAATGCATTAACAGCTTGGCGGCGTTCCGGCTTAATTTGTCTTCTGGGACCATAAACACCACTGGCTTCCTTCTTGAAGGGCTTCTTTTCAGTACTCGCGGAGGCACTTTTCTGTATCTTCCCCGACTTGATACCAGCTTCTATTCTCTCACCAGTCAAGATCAAATTTGTAAACCCAGCAGAAGAATTACCAATCAAGTGGTTGAAGAACGGACCAGACAGGGTCCCTAAGAACATGTCAACAAGTTCACGGTCAGTCAGCGGTGGCTGCACCCTGCCAGCCAGGTCTCTCCACTTTTGCGCATACTCCTTAAAACCTTCGCCCGTCCCCAGTGACATACCCTGGAGTTGGGTACGCGTGGGAGCGAGGTCAAAATTGTACTGATATTATTTATAAAACGCAGTAGCCAAGTCCTCCCAGTTTCGGATACTGGCTCCATCCAGCTGATAGAACCACTCGAGTTGAGCCCCTGAAAGGCTATCCTGAAAGAAATGGATCCATAGGTTCTTGTCTGCAGTGTAAGGTTGGATCTTCCTTACATATGATCTGAGATGCATTTTCGGGCAGGACAGCCCATCATATCTTGCAAAAATTGGCACTTTGAACTTCGGGGGGATCACAATTCCAGCAACTAATCCCAAATCTTCGTGTGTAAAATGAGTGAAGAATGTCCCCAAGCAATGTTGGTATTGGATTTCTGGATAAGAAGATCTTGACGGCGTTGACATCTACAAGCTGGTCAGGATTTGGGAACAGGACCAACCCATAAATGAGGAGTGCCACAATTTCTTCAAAGGCTTGTAGATCCAATGAATTCCAACACTCTTGTGCCTTCTCAAACAAGAATTTTGCCAAGAAGCCTTTGACACCACTTCTGGTTTCCCAATGCCCCTTGATGTCAGATGGTTGCAAGTGTAGTGCTTGAGCAACATCTTCAGGCTTTGGTTCTTTTTCTGTACCGTTGTAGGGTAGTTGATTAAGAATAGGAATTCTCAAGAGTTAAGAAAATTCCTCCAAAGTGGGCACCAATTGATAATCGGGGAAAGTGAAACAGTGGTGAAGGGGGTCAAAGAACTGGAACAACACCTTTACCATGTCCTCTTCAATGCTGGTGTTGACTAGGCTGAGCAGTCTACCATGTCTTTCACTGAAGGGAGAGCTTTCCGGAATTCTGGATGTGAGCTCCTTGAGTTAAGGAGGGATTCTCACAAGGTTGACTTGGATAGTTTTCCTGCGAAGAATTTCCATGACCTACAAAACAAGAACAAAGATGAAGATCCAAACCCTTGAAATGGTTAGTGTATGCATATGATGCTTCATGATGCTCATGATGTATGCACAAACATATGTACAAGCAATTCACACCAAACCCTAGTTTCAGGCTTGCATGGGGTTTCATAGGTAAGTACCCTCTTGAGTGTAGTTGGCTTAAAAACCTGTCCTATAAATAGTAACCGGGTTCTAAGGAGCTCAATATCATTGGATTGTTTTCCATGTTCATTGTTTTGGTTTAGCCATTTAACTAGCGACCAAAATATTCCAAGAAAACAACCCTCAATGAGTGTAGTATCGAGTATCTACCAACTTCGGACTGCACCAAAGCCGGTCATCTCACTACCCCTAATGAAAGGCCAAGATGGTCAAGTAAGGTTCTAGGTCATTAGTGCTTAGTGACATCACTCAGCGGCCCCGTACTCTCCTTGATTGAACTCAAGGGTTACCGGTACTCACAAATATGTCGCACTAACATAGCTATTGCTTCAACCGTGTCAGTATACCCTGCACAGTTTCCACAACGTATTGCTATCTATGAATGTTTCCCCAAATCCGGGTGTAGGATTTCAAGCCTAAACAAGAGAACCAAAATATAAAGCAATCAAAGCAAACAATTAGTCATGCAAGAGGGTGATCTAAGCCCTAAGGTTACTCCACTTTAAAATTCTCCCCAGCAGAGTCGCCAGTTCTGTGATACGGTGGGAGAACTGACTTGGGTTTTGCGTTTGTTTTCGCAAATGTTTCGGTTGAGCAAGAGTCGCCACCGACTTTTTATTTTATCCTAAGGAAAGGTTAAAAAGCACAGCAAAAACCTTTGAGATGTTTTCTTGGGTTCGGGGAGTAGATTATAGAAAGGGAAGGTATTAGCACCCTTTCTATCCATGGTTATCCATGGGCTCTTAGTTACTTGCTTAGATCACTTGCCTTGTGTTTTCAATTGTTTGAAATGGTGCTTTGTGTGTGTGTGGGTTTGAAAATGTTTTGAAAAGAAGCCAATGTGGTGGCAACCTTTGTAATGATCCATGTTTGAATGTATACAAAGGTGTACTTATCTTTTGAAAAGTTTTCAATGTTTTTGAAAGTTGTTTTGAAAGTGTGTTGTGATGTATGTTTTGAAAAGTAGGCAAGGATTGTTTTGCAAGTTTATCAAGTAACTAAGAGTTTTGTCTACCCCTAAATTTACTCAAAGGTTTTCTCTATGTTTTTAACCCTTTTAACAATTTTGTTCCACCATTATGGGATGGGGGGTACAAATGGGATGGGGGGTACAAATGTTCAAATGGGGATATTGAGCAAGAAATTTAAATCTAAGCTATTACATCCAAATTGAATATACAAAGATTAATTGTACAACAATTGAATAAAAATACAATAAATGTGCAAGATGCAAAAAATGATTTTTATATGTATGTAAAAGTATTTTTCATGTGACAAATAAACAAAAATAAAAAGGATTAATTTTTGGATATTTTGTGTTTTTAGAGCAAAACCCTAATTTGCTAAATAAAAGGTATTTATTATTTAATATATATAATATTTATTAACTATATACAAAAAATAAATAAAAAGGAAGTGTATTGTAAAAAAGTGATTTTTGAGATTAAATATTAATAAAAATAAAAAAATGTATTATTTTGTATTTTTCTCCTAAATATTCTAATAAATATATAAGTATTTATATTATTTTCTAAATATATTAAATATGTACAAAAATAAAAATATTTATTATTTACAAAAAAAGTATATTTTTTAGAAAATGTTTTCAAAAGATAAAATAAAATAAAATCAGAAAATAAAATGTATTTTGTATTATTTTAGTATTTTACATAAAAGTATATATGTGTTATTTTATATGTATAAATTCAAATAAAACAAATAAAATCCAAATAAAATGCAAAAAATGTGAGAAAAATATTTTTAGTGTTTTTTCATGTTTGGATAAAAATATAAAATCAAAATCAAAATCAAAAAGAAAAAATCAAAAATGACAAATATATCATGCAATGGGCCAGGGGGGTGCAAATTGAAAAAAGGGGTGCAAAAAGCAGGTTGACTCAGGCCCAGCCCAAGTCAACTCTGTCTTCAACCTCTAGACAAATTCAAACAAAAAACGCGCGCCCTTCCTCCATCTCTGCAATCTCTTGATTCCTTGACTTTTAACAAAAACTCACAACACAAACATTATAGAGCATCATGTCACGAGTTCATACATATAAAAAACTTGATCTAACTCTCAGAAATGAGAGAGAATTTATTCTCCCCCAATTTCTGACCTAAGTTTTTTCCAATGTTCAGGTTCAAAATACTCTTAGCACACACAATATAAATGAAAAGTAACTATATGGATGGCTTCAGGGCTATGATTAGAACATGCTTTCTTCACAAACTTAAGCCTAACTATGCCTGGATATAGAGATAGAAGTTCAAAAACTTACCTGTTCAGCTTGAATCGTTTGCAACAATGGAGGTACTTCCAATGCAGTGTGAGGACTTGTACAGCTTGCTTGAGGTCCAAGGATGCTATTCCAACCTCTAGCTTGTTTTGGAACTAGCTGAATCGAGCTATGGAAGTTCACCTGCAAAGTTGAAAACTGAAAATGGAAAATGATGTTAGGGATGTTACAGTTTGTGTTCAATGCTTGGGATAGCTTCAGTGGGTGATATGGAACATGTTTGAACTAGCTTTGGCCAAAACGCATGAGTGGAAGTGTTTGTGGAAGTCAAGTTGCAGAAGGGACTCTGTTTTTGCAGCAAGGAGGTGTTTCTGTGAATGAGGAGGGATTGATGGTGGTTTTCTCGTGTTTCAGGTTAGTTAGGGTGTATGGAAAGTGCTCAAGAAATTTGTTTTGGCTTGTGTTGACAGGAACTCAAGGTTGTGTTCAATATGCAAGTTTTCTTCTCTCTTAAGTCAAAAATGCCAAGTTTCAATATAGGCTACCACAGGCCCCTCAAGCATGCTGCATAATCTCTCCTTGATCAGTGGGATTAGTCCATAATCTTGTGCCTAGAAGATACGCTTTGTACTTCTTTGATTTGTGTTTGAGATAAAGTTGTGCTTTACAAGAATGGATAACTTGCTTTTTCCAAATATGGCTTGATTTTCCATGTAATGACCAAATGAGCAATATAATGCTAGAACACAATGGATTGGCATTTAATTATTGAGTTTAAATGAGATTAGAGGTCTGTAATCTAGCTTGGAACATGCTGACTTGAAAAAGGCAAGGTTATGAACATGTAATTTGGCCATGAACAAAGTGGATTTTGCTCATATTGAGAAATTCGATTCTCCCTAACCACAAGGGTGTTTGAGAAGTTCTTGGACAATTTGGAAAGCTTGGAATGTGTAATACATTCCATATTTGTAATGAAAGTTGAAATTCCAAGTGGAAGCATGTGAAAAGTGGCCATGAAGTTAGGCAAAATCCTGCCTAAAATAGGTCAAAAAATTTCTAAGTTAAGAATGTTTTGCACCCCTATTCCAAAAATTGTAACTTGAGCTACAAGCTTCTTTTGAGGAAACTTTGTGAGTCAAAGTTGTAGATTTTGCAATGCACTATAACTTTCATGTTTTGAGTTTTGTTTGAATCCAAATGTATCTTGATGAAAAGATGGGACAAAGTTAGGAAAAAATTAGGAAATTTCATAACTTAGAAAATTTCTAAGTTATGAAATTTCTTCATTTCAAACCCTAATTTGTAATTCTTGATTCCTTGATGAACAAGTTTAAAAATTTGACATGTCTTGATGAAAAATGAATCTTGGCACTTGATTTTTACCAAAAAGTCAAAGTTTGACTTTTCAGTATACAGTCAAATTTTGATCAATTGATTGGAAAATTCATCTGTCAATCTTGTGCATTTGGGATCTTTTGAACTTGTTGAATATGTCAAGACCATGTCATTGATTCCTTGAGTCCATATGTGAGCTTGGTTTGCCATTGGCTAGGTCAAACAGTCAAAAATTGCCTTTGTGCAGTCAAAACCCTAAAAATGACCATTTTGCCCTTTTGGTGATCTGATCAAATTTCTTGTGGAATTGTGATCCAAACTTGACCAAATGGTTCATATGAATTCATAATGTTGATGTGGGTCAAAAATCATGAGGTTTGACTGTCAATTGACCACAGTTGACTTTTTCCCCAATACTGCTGATTTCTAGGTCAACTGTCCAATTGACTGGGCAAAGATTGGAATCAAGGCTTGAAACATGGTATGGATAAACTTGTGGGTTCAACATGAAGCATGAAAGTCATCTTGGGCATTTTAGGTCAAAACATCTTTGTGCAAACTCAAACCCTAATTTGGGTCAACAGTGCAAGGAGGAGTCTTGAGCAGAGCAAACCCTAACTGGATCTTGAGCTCCAAGGGTCTTGTGATGAGAAAATGTTGAGGAAATGGGAGGGAAAATTTTAGGGTACAACATATATATATATATATATATATATATATATATATATATATATATATATATATATATATATATATATATATATATATATATATATATATATATATATATATATATATATATATATATATATATATATATATATATATATATATATATATATATATATATATATATATATATATATATATATATATATATATATATATATATATATATATATGTTCTCAGCTCGATACCTACACGTTCCTTTAATGTGTCAATAATATATTTTCTATATCCATTAATTTAGACGAAAATGCCCCAATGTATGAGAAGGAATGATGTCAGAGTTGGATTTTTGATGCAAAGTTAGATAGGAAAACAAAACTAGCCTAAGGAGGTATACAAGTTAAATGGGTTGGGATCTTGACTTTAAAGATCATTTATATGGGTTGAAGATCAAAAGAAGGAACACCGAGACATCGTCATAGCATTACAACCCTCAAAACATGACATATTGACTGTAAAATTATAATGCTTTAAATGTATTTAAAAATTTTAGTTCGTTTTATAATGGAAATATATGTTTGAATTTGAAGTAAATGACTCCAAAAATAGATTGGAACAAATGTGAACCAATTATAAATCGAGATCACAAAAGACAAAGTTTTGAAGCTAAAGAAATAGAATAAAAAAAATAGAGTTAACATTATAAAATGAACCTCAATATCCTTAATGGATAGTTCTTAATCAATGAATTCACCTAGGACTTTACCATTATATCTAAGGGTGTAAAATTGTTAGAAAAAGATTAGTTCTGATCTATCTCAGAGTTTTGATGATAACAATAAATTATATTTTAGATAATTTATACTCTGATGAACGTATTTGAATGTTTCAGATAATGTTCTGACAAGAAGCATTCTGAAGTGCTAAGCTAAAAATTATGAAGTTCTTTAATGAAAGAACCTTTTTGTTTTAAGCGCATCTTCTGACTCTGGTAAGACAATTTATTTAAATATATCTTCTAACATTTAGCAGGTTTCCTTGCTCAGAAGATTACTTGAAAGCAAGCACTGATCAAGTTCTTAGCAAGAAAAGCACTGCCTAGAAGATGAAGTAAAGCATGTTCTAAAATCAAGATGTTGAATCATGTTCTGAAAAAAACGTTAAAGCCAACTTGTCTTGTCAAGCGTAGGAAACATGTTCTTACAAGTTGTCATTTTCTTATTAATGCAAAGACGGCTGCAAGCACTCAAGTGTGTAAAGCTAGTTTCTTAGAAAATGGAATAGTGCAAGGAAACACGCAAGCATTTAATGCTCTCCACTTTTCTGAAGGCAGCAACGGTCATTTTGTTCTTACTATAAATAGAAGGACATTTATTGCAAGCTAACTAATCAATCATATTTCAAAAAGAAGCAAGAAACTACGTGAAAAATTCTGGGCTCACAAACTCTTTGTTCATACACTTTGTGCAATTTATTCTAAGTAAAAAAATTACAGTTGTGATATAGCTTGATTAGAAGAAA